>CM012437.1:34178412-34778412 GCA_003999625.1 Oryzias javanicus | reverse complement strand
TCATGTTTGGCCGAAAAAATAAGTTTAAAACTCAAAATTTCAGTTTCAAAACTATTTTTTCAGTTTCAAAACTTTTTTTTGTTTCAGTTTTAAACCTTTTGGCCCCGTTGTGGCGCGTTGGGGTGTGGCTTACACGAGGACCAATCAAAATCGATGAGGGTGATAACTTCAGTTCCGATGCCTTCACTGGCTCAGAGAACTCTAATAATTACGATCAGAAAATGGCTGTTCAGTTTGTACTTTCGTAGTCTGAAGTTGTCTCAAGACGGGTGTAAAAAGTTTTATCGCGTATAAACCGCATGACCAACGGGGCCAAAAGTTCTGAAACTTGGAGGTTCATAAACGAAAAAAAAAGATTTGAAACTGAAAAAATAGTTTTGAAATTGCAAATTTTGAGTTTTAAAACCTATTTTTTCAGCCAAACATTAACATTTTTTCAAAATATTTTATTTCAGTTTCAAATAATATTGGCCCTGATTTAGCTCCATAGAAACGAGGTATTACAGTTGAATTGTGTGATTGGTCAAGAAGTTTCACGTCATCCTGCTCTGCAGCCCCGCCCATTTTTGCAGCGGAGCTTGCTCGCTCGCTAGACAGAGCCGCTGTGGGATGGGGAGGCGGCCTCCTGAACCTTATGATTAGCCTTACCGTCACTGCCAATCACAGATTCAGACCACACCTCCCCTAGTCCCGCCAGCCTCCAACTGCCCTGTTTGGTGACCCTTTAAAAACAATGTTTTCCAGTTGTTCATTTAAATCAGGGGGTCAAACTCAATCGCACAGGAGGGCAAAATCCAAAACACACATCTGTTCACGGGCTGAAGATATAACTAACTAACATATAACTAAAACGACATTTTTAAAACTTTAGAAACACAGCGGCCGGACCCTAACCCTAGCCTGGTCCGCATCTGGTACCGCGTCCGGAACCAGAACTGATTCACATCCGCTACCAAATGTCCAGTACCAGGTTAAGTTAGGGTTAGGATCTGGGTCGGGTCTGGACCGCACTGGAACCCTAAACTAGACCTGGATTGATCAAATGCAGTAATTGATTAGAATCTGTTGAAGTTTAACAGATCAATATAAATACATGAGCAAATGTCATTGTACATACGTGTCAAACAGAAGGTAAGTTGAAGTGTTTTTGAGAGAATAAAAAACTGTAAATAGATTTACGTAACAACAAATGTTGTAAAAAGGGGTGGGGCCACACAAGACTTTTCTTCTACCTCCTCCTTTTCAAGCACATTGTTTTACTTTACTTGTATATTTGTATTTTTTAATTCTTAAATTTGTATTTTTCTTATTTTCATTTTGTGTTTGAAACAAAAAAAAATAATCGATTCATAAAAAATATAAATTGATTTAGCACATGAAGCTTAAATCCACTAGCTTGATGCTAACGTTTAATGTAATTTCCTATAGGAGGGCTAATGCTAACACTTGATCAACCTAAACATACATTTCTGACTAAATGAGCATCTTTATAAACTCAGACATGAATTTTACAAACTCTTTTAAGGAAAAAGGTTTTCAAAATAACAATTTGTAGTCTACAACATCGTTTTGTCTCATACTTTATTCTTCTGGAATAAGATATGATATATCACCACCTAGTGGCCAAACTGAAACATCCTGCAGGAGAAGCAGAACAATGTTTACAATGATCTGAACATTTCTCTCCTTTAGAGAATCCATGAAACTCTGGATGATATCAACAATCTCATTATTTGAATGATACATTTTATAGTCTGTGAACTGGATCAGATTAATATAAATATATTCAAAACATATAGTAGATAATTAAAGTATTTTTAAACAAATATGTATAAATGTGTAAATTCAGAATTGAATTGAATTGATTCAGGCTCGTGTGAATCGAATGAAATTATTTCTAGAAATTATAATCGATCCCTGCCCTACGCTAACGCTAGCCTGGTACCACTTCCGGACACAGTACTGATCCATATCCGGTACAGACTGTCCGGTACCGGGTTAAGGTAAGGATTACGGTACCAGTGCGGTCCATGTGTACCAGATCGGTACCGGTTTGGGAGCCTTGACATAATTTATCATCAAAAAACATATAATTACCCAGAGGGCCGGATCCGGCCCCCGGGCCTTGACTTTGACACGTGATTTAAAACATCCTAGATCTCATCTGAGTTCCTCACAACCGTAAGTCTGAACTTTTAACTAAAACATCTAAAGAAACAGATATTTTTGGGTCTTTTAAAGGATAATCTTTGCATTTTATCCTCATCACCTGTGTTGGAATTCATAAATCTGACCTGACGTCTTCCTGGTAGAAGATGCTTTCGTCTGTCTTCCTCTAAATAACAGACACTTCATGTAAATCTAGTGGTTTTGAAGCAACTCTAAATAAAAAGTAATAAACCAGATCATTCAAAGTTCAAGTAAGAGAATCTCGACAACAGCCTTTCCTAAAGTAATCATTTTGGGTTCAAATCCTCCCTGACATGAATGCTGACAGCAGTTCTGTCACTTCCAGAAATGATTAGACGAGCTAAACTTAGAGCAACAGATTAGAAGACAGAAATCACAAGTTTACTGAGATAAAAATAAAGATGCGTCTCCGACAGCAGATGGAAACGTTTTGATCTGTTTGACTTTAGAAGCAGAAAATGAGGATGTTTCTGGGATTTTGCTTCAAACACGTTGAAAACTGTTCACTCCACTTCCTTCAATTAATTATTGAAACTTTCTTTCTTCATTTAACAACATCACAAAGTGGGTTTTTATTGTGGAAACACAGCTTGTAAAAGATCTGGAATCATGTCAGAGCAGCTGACAGAACTCCGTCCGTTATTGGTTTAAAGGAATAATGAAGCCGAGCTGGACAGATTATGAACCACATAATGGTTTTTAATTAGCTCCCAGTGCAATAGTGCATGACCACCGCTGATAAATGAACGTGCAGCACCTGCAGCGTAAGCACACAGACGTTCACGTCTGCAGCCGAAGACTCGGACAGAAGAAGACAGAATCAATCATCTCTCATTTAGTTTAGGAATCCTCGATTATCTTCACATTCCTGCTTGTTATCACAGAATCTGGATTCATTTCACTTTTTTGATCTTATTAATCAAAATTAAATTAAATTAGATGAAATAATTAATCTAAACTGAGACAATAAGACTCTTGGTTTACATTTTTTATAATTATTAATAAATGTTTTTGTTTTGTAACATTTTTCTGATGATGTTTAAGTTTAAAACTTAATTTCTGAGTATTTCTTTATTCCAATTGTTGTGAATCAGACAAAAGAAAGACGTCTAAAAAAGATCTTATTTGGGACTTTGCTGTCCCCATTTCCCAAAGACTTTCACCTCCCCTCCCCCGTATAAAATGTTGTAACACTGGGCGGGGCCTCGCGCTCTCTGCTCCGCCCCATTCGGATGCATCTTCCCGTAGACGTACAGATGCGTGTACGTCTATGTTTTCCTCTTAACTCATTAGGCTGAAGGTGTGAGGGGCTGTAAGCTAGTGGGAGAATGGAGGGAAAAGAGGAAGTTCTAAAAAAAAACCTCCTGCTGCTCTGTAGAAACCATGTTCTAGAAAAAGTAAAGAATGACTCTAGTTTAATTACTTTTATCAGTAACGGAGTAATGTAATAAATTACAGTTGAAATGTAGATAATTAAATTACAATTACTAAACTACATAAACTCTTTGGGGCTTTTTTTATGGGAATTTGCATGCAAGTAGAGAAGAAGTAACTAATTACTTTTTCAATTAGATAATAAGTAATCTAACCACTTTCATCCAGTAACTAAAGTAATCAGTTACTTTTAAAAGTAGTTCATCAAACGCCGTCATGATGAGTCGTGTGCAGCATTAATGGCGTCTCCCCATTTGGACGTCCCCCGGTTCAAGTCAACAGTCTCCGCCCAGCGCCCGCGCTGCTACCGTACGGTTCTGATGGTGGCTGGAGGGTAGCAGTCCGACGTCGGCGATGATCAGGCGAGTTTGGAGACCCTAGAGACTAAGAAGTAATTGTTTTGGTGAAATATTGTAACGATACTTTATTTTTTTATTTTTTCATGTAAACCTCCGACCACTAGGTGGCAGCACACTGAACCTCTTTGAGCAGCTCTACACCGTCATGAGAACCACTTAGTGTTAGAAGTTCAGTCAGCTTCCCATTTATGTATTTTTTTTGTTATGAGACGTGTACTTTTACTAGGTATGAGTACTGAACCGAAACTTCTAGTATCATAGAAAAACGCAGATCGCGGTTCTTCGTAGCGGTCTTAGATAAGATTGTAATGCAAGACGAAAGGCTTCTGCTTAAAAATATTATGTTTAGTAAAAAAAAACTACTAGTTTCAAGACTATTTGTCTTAAAACTAGTTAGAAACTATCTTAAAATAAGACGTTTTTAAGATGTATTGCCTTAAAACAAGTCATTTTTAGCTTATTGAAAAGTTAATTTAGTCTTAAATTAAGTATAATAAGATGTTTTCACTAGAAACTTGACAAAACATCTCTTGAAAATAAATGAAATATTGTATAGTTGAATAGTATTCAATTACTGAACAGTAATACAGTTACATATAGTGTAATATGTAACTGTAGCCTCAGAAGTTATGGTAATAAAGTGGATTTCTCTCAGTCTGAGCAGATTCTTGAGGCCTTCCTCAGCTTGACTTCAGTTTGTGGTTCCCTCTTCGTCTTCCTCGCTGCGCTCGCTGTGTCTGCGCTCGCTGTGAAGCGTCTCGACGATTCTTTCCTCCGGTGTTTCTGCTCAATAACTGCTCCTTCAAGGAAAAACGGCGTCAGCGTGATGTGTTTTGACACGGAGTTACACCGCTCCAAAAAGAACAAAGCTTTTCAATGCATATAAAGAAACATCTCTGTTTCTAAAGTGACTGTCTCATCAATATTTGACTGCTTTAAATTCAGAGTCTGACTCTGCAGTTTCTCCAAGTCGGTGTAAAAATCAACCTGAGGGATTACATCCATTTTCCCTTTTTGAAGCAATTAATCAAACTGTTTTTTCCTTTGTTTTTATTAATAAAATAACTTGAAACGAATTTGAAAATAGTATTTATTTTAATTTCCCTTCAATCATTTTGATTCCTGCCATCATTTTAAAATACTTATATATATATATAAGGCAAATGTTAAAACTCTTTTTGGTCCCTTTTGGAATAATCCCTTTAAATTACAGTAATCTTGGATTTAATTAGATGAATTTGATTGATTTATTTAATCGTCTTCAGCGACTTGAAACACGGACGCTTCTGTGTAAATGAACAGAATCGAGTGACAAACAATCCAACTCAAAAACAGGTTTGTTTTTAATGGGTGTTCTGCTTTGGATCAAGTTCTTTTGTGTTTATCTTTTATGAAACTAACTGTCTGTCAGCAAAAGAAAGTAACATTATAAACTGCTTCATTTCAGAAGCAAAAACCAATTAAAAGGTCGATTAAAAAATAATTGCTTCTTACTGGGTGATATTAAATTGTTTTTACTCTAATTCCTGCAGAATGTATTTTTCTTTGGGCTAAAATCCATCTGATCTAACGAATTTTTGGCCAAAAATAATGCAGCGTTGGGCTAAAGTAGAAGCTTAGCTTGTCGGCTAATCGTTTATAGATCAGTCACTGACTGTATTTGTCAGGTTTGAAGGAGTTTCTCCTGGTTTTTTTAAAGGCTTACAGCAGCAGTTTGGGAAAAAACACTTGTTTCATTTTACTTTAAATTGGGACAATTGGAAAACTAAATCTATTTATAACCATTCCCACTTTTTAAGTATGTACATCATTCAAAATCCCCTTTTTTTAGGTTTTTAAATGCATTTAAATGTTAATTCCTCAAGAAAAACAACTCCAAAGCAGCATTTAGCTCCACCCATGCTGAGGCAGTTTAGCTAGCAGGCTAACACGAGCCCCTCCCAACACCTGAGGGGGAGTGGCTCCTCACGTAAAGGTTTATGAGCGTGGAGGAACAGCCCCTTCCAAGAAGAGTCTGCGCTTCCAGCTCCGCCTCCAGGCTCTCCTTTTAAATGCACATCCATCTTTGAGCCCCTTTACATCCCGGCACAAACAATATCGGCGCCGTTGATGGATCAGTTTGTCTACAAGTAGGGATGTCCCGATCCGATCACGTGGTTGAAGACTCGATCGGAATCTGGCTCCGTTGTTCCGATCGGGATCGGATATTTCATTTATTCTTATTATGATCAGCGCTTTATATTTCAATCTTATTATTCCAGATAAATCCTCCACTAGAAGTCATGAACAGATCACAAAATGTTATTCCTGGAAAACGCAGCAGAAAACGGCAACAGTTCAATATCAGACTGATGTAAACAGCTAGCTTGTTAGCTAGCCGATCACAGATTCAGACTTCCAGGATCAATAACTCTTTTGAAAACACTTTAAACTGACAGCTCGTGTCTCTAAACAACAACCTCTAAAGACATTTCAACAGAAAAAAGACAGAGTTTGGTTTCTTTTTAATGTTAAACTCTTCGTGCTGCAGACAGATGCTAAACAGCAGCTGCTAACTGCTACATGCTAGCGCCGTGATTTAACTCCTCAGGACCCGAGCTGTCCTTTGATATGCCTGTTTTTTATATCTGAAAGAGAAATAAAGTTTAAGAAATGAACTAACTGATAATAAAAAAACTGAAAATGTGATGTTTTAAGAGCTTAAAGAGAAGCAAATAATCTTAGAAAACAAACAACCAACCAAACGAATAAATTAAAATTAATAATGATCTGAGCTAGTCATGAAATTCATGCTAAAAACACAATATTATTATTTAAGAATTCTAAATTAGGACAGGAAATCTTTTAGGTCAAAAATGTTCAATAACTAATATAAGTTAAAGTCATTAAACTTTCTGAATGAATTAAATTATCACTTTATAAGAACAAGAAATATGATTTTTTTTTTCCTAGTTTAAATTTGCTCTATTTTTACTTGTTTATTAAATCTACTTCACAGAAGAGTTCTATTAAAGTTTTTAATGATAAAAGAATGTTAATGAAATATAAATAAGGGATAAATCTGTTTATTCAATTTGTTGATGTTTTAAATGTGTTACAAAAGTATCGGATCGGGACTCGGTATCAGCAAATCCACAAAATCCAATGACTCGGAATCGGATTGGGACCAAAAAAACCTGATCGGAACATCCCTATCTACAAGTGGATGCATCAGAATGGAGAGGAGCAGGGAGCTTGAGGATTTTCTACATCACAATTTTCAAACTTTTTTTTCCTTTTTTCCAGCTTTTTCAACGACCTGAATGAAGAAATACTCCAAAAGTAAAGAAGACGCGAAAAACACCAAAAAGATGATTTTCATTGTTCGGCTTCTTTTCGTTGCTCAGACGTCGTCTCGCTGCTTTGGATTAAGCCTCGGGCACATCTGCCTGCACGGGCTCCCACGGGCGGTCTACGGGCCAGATTTTCCCGCCCCCGTGCGGCGGTCCGCACGGGTCCGCAAAGGTAGCAGGCTCCGCAAAGGCCCGTAGGCGCCCGTGGGAGGCTGTTCAACATGCACCAAATTCTTCTGCGGGTGCCACGGTTTTCTCCCATTTTCTTTTGCCCGTGCAGCTGGCTGCACCACTCCCGTAAGGGCCGTACGGGCCCGTAACTGTTTTCATCAACCCCAAGAGCCGTACTAGCCGTACTAACAGCAGTACGAACACCCGTACTACACCCTTACGAGCCGTGCAATCAGTTTCCCGTGTTCCAAGTCCCGCAAGGGTAGTACAGCCGGTTGTACGGCGACGTGCGTGAAACCTTGCGGCATGCACGGTAGAGGCTGACATTATTTCGGGATTCCCGCGGGATTCCCACGGGATGGGAGTCATTTCTTCCACGGGACGGGACTAAATTCTGACGGGAGTGGGCGGGAGTGGGAGTTCAACAAAAGCTCAACTCAAGAAACTTGACTGAAATTTTTGCGTCCGACGGTGCTGGGTAATTTCAAAGTTGGGGAGAGGAGAGGAGGAGCACGCCAGCCCAAATACCTCTGGCTGCAGCACGCAGTTTACGTTGGTTTCTCCCCCCGCCCCTCCGCGAGTCGAGACGCTCACGCACAGGCGCGCGCGCAACCATTTGCACGGGCCCGTGCGCGCACGTGCGTCTGTAGCAATGCCCGTGGTACTTCCGCACCCGAGAATGACATCAGCTTTTCACACGACCACTTGCACGGGCTCCTGTACTAATGACCACAACTCATGCGGCAGTCACGGGCCTGATCTACGGGCCAAACCACCCCAGACCCGTATGGGTCAAACATTCGCACGGGCAGATGTGCCCGAGGCTTTAGTGAGGAAGGTCGACGGTCAACGTCTCGTCTCCTAAAGTTGGGTGCTGTGATGGTGATGAGGTCCCTCCTCTCTCAGCATGTGAACCTCGGGTGACCCGCTCGTGTTTGTTGGTACGCCGCCGTGTGTCGGTTTCACACTCGAGTGAGAAGCACCTGTCGGCTCCGTCGCTCGACTCGGGCGTGTCTTCTGCAGATTTTTACATTTGTACACATCTGCTTCCCTAGCATATGCGGGATCACACGTCTGCGTGTGCTGGGCGAGTCGCATTACGATTCCCCTGACTCGCCCCGTCGTGAGCGTTGCTGCCTCCTATTTCTCTTGATTTAGTGAGATTAGATCAGAAGTTGCTGACGCAGGGAAAGGAGCCGGATGTCTTCGGGGACGAAGCCCGGCCCGGCCGGCGCTCTGTTTTTGTAAGGATGCTCAGGATGTGCGTCTGTGAGAGTAAACGTCTTTATCTGACACACTCTGGAGGTAAAACTGGCCTATTTTCCTTTGCGGTTTTTTTTCTCTGTCAGTCAGTCAGCAAACTGGAAACTTCTCGATTCGACGCTCCTCTGCAGCTCTTCTTCAAGGAATTTTATTTCCCCCCGACATGGATGTTGAAGTCTTCCCTCTTCCGCCTTTCATCTGTGATTCATCCCTCAGTCTGGGCGCACTGGCGTTTATGATGCCTGGCGGCACCCTTATCTGGTACACCCTGCCGTGGCTGATAACTGGGGCCCGTCAGCTGCTTCTTCTGCCACACATGTCTGTGGTTTGGCTGTTTGTGTGCATGCAGGTATCTGGAAATGTGTTTGCATGTGTCTCAGGAAGAGGTCCTTCTCCAGCAAACACACAGATCACATCCCAGAGAGAGAGAGAGAGCGAGCGAGCGAGCGGGAGAATGCAGGCAATGCAAATGTGTTTGTATGTGTACACGGCCAATTTACAGAGCTTTAAAGAGACGCAAAAGCCAGGCGTGGGAGCAGATGAACCCGCTGATCTTTGGGTTATTTTGTGGGGGAGACCACACATACCATTAGAGTTGATAGCAGTGATTTTTCCTGGAGTGGTATTTTTTAAATATTCAAGCACACACAGAAACAGGAAGGACTTTGGAGCAGCAACAAAAACTGCCAGTTGTCAGATTCTAAGATCTCACTGGCAGAAACATTTTCTGATGATACCTAAAGCCTCACTCACAACCAGAGGTGTGCAGGCAGAAGTCTGGTGATACAATACATATCATGATATGCATCTCACAAAACGAAACATATCACAATACGGATGTCACAATAAGCATCTCACAATATGATACATATCGCGATACGCGTCTCACAATACGAAACATATCACAATACTTATCTAACTTTATGACACATATGGCGATACGTGTCTCACAATACAATGTATATCACAATAGGCGTCTCACAATACAAAACATCACAATACACATCTCACAATATGACATATATGGCAATACGTGTCTCACAATACGATAAATATCACAATACGCATCTCACAATACGATACATATCACAATACGAATATCACAATAAGCATCTCACAATAGGATACATCTTGCGATAAGTGTCTCACAATACGATACATATCACAATACAAATCTTACAATAGGATACATATTGGGATACAAATCTTACAGTATGATGCATATCGGAATATGCATCTTACAATATGAGACATATCATGATACACGTCTCACAAAATGTTACATAACGCGATATGCACCTCACAATACACAAATATTGCAATATGTGTCTCATAATACGATGCTTATCACAATACACATCTCACAACATGATACATATCACAACATGCAATTTAAAATCTGATACATATCGCGATATGCGTCTCAAAATATATTACACATATCGCGATATATCTGTCTTACAATACGACACTTAATGCAATACGTGTCTCACATTACGATACATATCACAAAACGCATCTCACATTATGATAAATATTGCAATATGCATCTCACAATCTGATACTTATAACAATATACGTCTCACAATATGATACATATTATGATACGAATCTTACAATATGATGCATATCGGAATATGCATCTCTCAATATGAGACATAACATGATACACATCTCACATAATGTTACATATCGCGATATGCATCTCACAGTAATATGCAATATTTGTCTCATAATACGATGCATATTACAATACACATCTCACAACATGATACATATCACAACATGCGTTTTAAAATCAGATACATATTGCGATATGTGTCTCAAAATATATTACACATATCGCGATATCTGTCTTACAATACGACACTTAATGCAATACGTGTCTCACATTACAATACATATCAAAAAACGCATCTCACAATATCGATACATTATTGACATACATGTCTAACAATACGATACATGTCGTTATATTTCCCTGTACTTGAGCAATTCTTCACTACTTTTTTTAAGAGTTTGACTTTGAAAAATCCTTTCCTGTATAGTTATACACCATTCATTGTTGAGATACTGTCAGCTACATGGCACAGATTTTTGGTTCGGTACCCATCCCATATAATAAATTTATTTTTCAGGGACAGCGCACATTAAAAGCATTGCATGCAATGAGCCAGAATTAGCCCAACGGCTATTTTTCATCTGTTGTCCAAAAAACTATATAATAAAAACTATATAGTACATGTCTCATAACAACAAAAGCTGCAAGGCTGACTGGACATTTATCTCCAGCTGCATCTTGTTGTTTTGGTCGGTTCCTGTTGAGAAGCTGGTCTCAACTCTGTCTGCAACTCATGGTCCAGGGTTTAGGTGGAAAAAAAAAGTAAAACACTGAAGGAGGCTCATGAATAATTAAATATCATCTTGGCAGCAAGTTTAAATTGATACAAGTAAAAATAAAAGAATTGATAAGTCGATTCATGTATCGTTTACAACCTTAACCAACAGCACTGACCTGGTGTAGTTTAACATCACTTCTAAACCCATAAAAGGGCCTCAGATACGGCTATTTGTCTCATTATGACCAATCCTGAGGTTAACCTTTTAAGATCCGAGCTAATATTCGAGCTAACCGTGTAAACGTGCACTCACAAGACTCTAGTCTGGTAATATAATTCAAAATGTGATGCAGGTGCCAGATCTCAAGAGGTTAAGGTGTGCTTGACTTTGTTCTGACGCTGCCTTTAGTCCTTTACCGGCAGTGGACTCCAACCTGGGACAGGCCCCAAACCGGTTTTTACTGACTGGAGTGTGCATCTGATTGTCCTATTAAGATTCCTGTTTCTTTTAACTTTTGAGGGTAAAGTTAATCTTCATCTTCTGTAAATATATATATATATATATATATATATATATATATATATATATAGCCATATATAACCAGGAAAGAGTCCTGGTTTTTCCTTGTTAAATAAATACAGTTTTCTTTTATTTTGAGGTTCGTTTGTTTCCTTACTGGATGCAAAAACAAACTTCCCAGATCCGTTTGTTAACTTTGCTAGCTTGTGAAAATTAACCTTCAGATGTAGCCGCTTTAAGAAAGTAACCAATGTATTTGGAGGAGAGAATCCTGGAGTTTTCCAAAAGAAAAACTTCCTTTAGAATCAGGGTTGTTTTTTCGTCTGTGGCCCAGTACTGACTCACCTGAATGGTTCCGATGGTCGAGGTTTGCTGCTTTACAGTACGTAGAATTAAAATGATCTACATATTTTAATATCCCTTAAAAAATAACTGAACTTTAGTCGCTGCTGAGTGAATTTTTATGGCTGCTGTTTACACGAAACCCTGAAGAAAGACACAAATCAAGCAGTAAAGAGGTGAGACAGAATGAAATGAAGCCTTTTACAGTCTATAAACATAACAGCTGCACACAGCTGCCTGCATGTGTGGGGAAAGTAACAGACATTAGTTCCACATAATCAATACGCTGTTTTCACTGTTCATTTTCTGCTTTTCTGGCTCTGAAAACATTCAGCCAAATGACTCCACGGCGGATCGATGGACTCAACAAAAGCGGCAAGAAAAACCAATTCTGGGTTTCTGAAAACATCTTTTTTCTAAAAACAAATGCAATACATATTATAAAAGCTTTTTATGTGTACTGTTAGTCCCTTTGACCGGTGGGGCTTAAAATTCAAAATGCTTTTGATTATTTATGTCAATTTGAACCCTTTTAATTTGTTTTTCTGAAGACTTTTAGAACTGAAAAGAGTTTTTTTTTTGCTTGTTTGGTCCAGTCAGTTTGTTTTCTTGGATTGTTCAGAAGATCTCTACTCTTCTTTGAGCATCAGTAACGTTGGCCCAACAGAGTTTTAGGACATCCCCGTCGGTGCACGTCCTCGGTTTCTGCTTTTGAGCTCCAAATCTCACAACAATCACTCGTGCGTCCGCTGGTGTGGAGCGTTAAATCTGGTTCTGAGGAGATTTGGCGTCCATTCGTGCAGCCTTCATTCAGAGAGCTGGTCAGCTGGTGACCAGCCAGCTGATGAGACAACCTCTGGTAATTGGACTCCAGAGTAGCCGAGCGTGGCTCTGTCACAGTCTGGGACGGCTGCCATGTTTGTGATGTATAAAAGCGTGCAGCAGCACGGACAGCCCGAAAATCTGCTCTGGAACAGGAAGTGTCTAAACCTTTTCTCGTTTTGCCAACACATTCCTCAGTGGGATTTATTGCTCTTTAAAATGTGTTTTTAAATTCTCTCTTTGGGGTCCGGATGACTCCAACCATATATTGATGTGTGATTCCGTCCATGACGAATGTGGACAAAGGTGGACGGGGTTTTATGTCTGCCGTGGACATTAGTGAAACTCTAAAATCAAAGAAAGTCTTGTGGGGTCCAGATGACCCCACTGTTGATGTAAACAAGCCAAGGAGAGTGGAAGGGTTAAAAGAATAGCATTTAGTTTTACTTAATCAATCCCAAACTTTGTTTAAATAAAAACCATTTTTATGAATAACTAAATTTCTAAACTCAAACATTCTTATTAGTTTGTGATTTTTTTTGTGAGATAACTTGCATTGTTTTTTTCTGTTTTTAGTTTATTTTTTTGGTGTGTTTCTTATTTGAAAATTATAATTGAGGAGGAAAACGCTAGAGCATCACAGATGAATAAACCCAAAATAAAACTGCAGGCTGTAGGCGCTACCCGCCCCACCGCCTTATTGGCTGAGGAGCTGCTACACACCCCTCCCCCAGCCTCCCTGGTCAGAGCTCACAGGATCAATGACTTTTTTTTTTTTTTTTTTCAAAATGGCAGCTTTTTTGTCGGTTTATCTCCATAGCAACCATTTCCTGTTTTGGTCGCTTGGCGATGGTGAACAGTTCTGAGTCATTTTTAGAAGAATCGGTAAAAGTAAAATTTTGGATTTCCATGGTAACAGGTTTTTTTTTTTTTTATTCCTAATACGTTCATTCATAAGTCATGTTTTACTCAGCTTGAGCCAGAGAATCACATTAGATTTTTCCAATATTATATTGAAAAAATATGCAATCAACAGGGAGCGCCACTTTTTTGAACTCGACACTCTTTCTGCGTTCAAAATCTACAAACTTTTAAATCCAGTAATTTTTTCAAGTGGCTTGAATCTCAATGAGTTATGAGGCGAAAGATCAAAACAACTTGGAGGAGTTTAAATGTCTAAAACAGGGGTGGGCAAACTACGGCCGGGGGGCCACATGCGGCCCCTTAGGCTACTTAATTTGGGCCTCCAAATTAAAATACATTGAATCAAAAATCCTAATTATTGGTTTATTTCCATTGTATTTCTGTGTTTCTTCTCATGAATGGTGTTGTTTCTCTGGCGTTAGAAGTGTGTTTTTTTCTGACTCAGAAGGTGATTTTTCAGATTTCTTTGAGTTTGCATTTTCCTCTAAAGAACATCAACCCATTGGATCACCAAAAATAGAACAAAAATCAAAATTTAGAAATTAAAATTCCCAAATTTTCTTTAATCCAAATGAAAGCATGTTTTTAATCTAAATTCCATATTACTGTTTTAGTTTATGAGGTTCATTATCAAATCACTCCTTCCATCTGCTCCTTGTCCGGCCCTTATGCCAAATTTTAGAACCCTTTCTGGCCCACAAATCAAAATGTTTGCCCCCCCCTGGGCTAAAAATTCAAGATGGCGGCTTCTTCTCAAAGGTTGAGGTTCAGCAATATGGAAGCGTTTGTGAATCACAATTTAAAATAAAAGTCAATACTGGAAATTCATTTTCACATTGTACCTGTATTATTTCTCTCTTAAATGAAATTAAAAAGAAATTCTCATAACTCCTTTTTCATTTTCTTCTTCATCACCGCTTCAGTCTGTGACAGAATTAAAATTAAATGGCATTTGATATTTAATTTTCAAAACGTTCTCTGGTAAATTTGTACCAAAATTCAATCAGAAACATCACATTTGAAAATTAAAATGGATTCACAGAAATGCTTCTTTTAAAAAAAAAATGTAGCTGTGATATTTGTCTCTGAAATAAAATGAAAAAGCAATTCTCAGAACGGCTTTTTCATTTTCATCTTCATCATCTTTCATTCTGTGACAGAAAAATGACAAAGTCAATGAAGATTGTTTTTTGGTTGTGTCCCGCAATAAATGTCTCAAAAATGTGTTTGAGTCTGGAGTGAGCAGTTCAGAGGGCGCACGAAAATGAAATTGTGAGTTTCAAATGCTTCCATACAGCAATACTTCAGTTGTAGACTTTATCTGGCAACGCGTGTGAATTTAATATCTTTTATTATGAGAAAATCACCAAATGCTAAACTGTGCCACAGAATGACCGCCCATAATAATTTCAAAACTTCCTTTTTGATGTCCTCGACATGTCTGTTTTGGTTTCAGTTGTGGATTTTGGTAAACTGCAAAAACAAGAGAAGTTTTACTCTTTTAGAAAAAGTGAAACTTCCTCTGAGAATCTGGTTGATTCTAAAGTAGTTCTTGGCTTTTTGTAGAAATGTATGTTCATGTGCAACAATAATGGCCGTCGAGATAAAGCAATATTTTTCTAAAACTCTGTACTGCTGTTGTTATCATACGTGTTGGTTTAGTTGTTAATTCCATGACTTTAGTAGAATCTTGCCGCTAAACGAAGTCTTTTATTTGAATCTTATGAGCCAGAATTTTAGCCTGAAATCCCTCCCAGCTTTGGATAATTACCATGGAAGTTGAATAAGAGAGATTGTGTGAAATCTTCCCCTTAAGTCTTATCAAAGCAGATCTTCAGCTCAGAGCCCATCAGATAGTGTTGATGCTCGTCTAGATCCTCTGTGGTTACGGCTTAAAAGCTTCTACTGAAGGCTGCTCTCAGATGTTTGGCCTTCCAGCCTGGACACAGATACGCTTCATTAACGAAGACCACGGAGGCTGAAACGCTCTTGAATCTGCTCGATCTCAACATGGTTTTGGAAGGAATCCTCGGATGAAAGCTGGTGGGAATTTCTCCAGTTCACTGTGAGGAAGAGACTTTTTCTTATCTGGTTTTAATTGATGACTAAAGACAAAGAATAAAGAAAAGTTGGCCTTTAACATGGTGGTTGTTTTTGGTGGACGTTTCCTCACTCGTGTACTATCTAGTTGTTTAGGAAACACAGTTTTATTCCAAACCACTCCTGTGCTTCTGAATGACAGTTTGAAGTTTCAGTAGCTGTGTCTCTATTACGAGCTTTTTTCAAAAAATACTCATAAATGCAGTTTTAAATGTCAATTCTAGTAAATAGATCATCTACTATGAGAAAAAGGCTCCAAGACCATGTTGAAAACACAAAAAGATGCTTATCATTGGAGGTTTTTTTAATTTAAAGCAGACTATTGTATAGAAATCCAGCGGCTGACCGATGGGAAAACACAAACCACATTTCCATAAAAACTTTGAAATAAAATTCTGTTCAACTGTAATTACACACAAAGATAAATCAGATTACCAGATAATGGAAACTTTGCTTTCCATTCTCACTCAGCAACAGCAGCTAAATCCCGCCTACATTCGGCTACAGTTTTTATAGACTTTTTCTTTTTTACTCATGTAATTTGACAAAAAAATCGATTATTGGTTTAGTGAATTAGAATTAAGTAACCGGAATTCAGTAATCGAAGAACAACCTTTACCCTTTTGTTTTCATCTTTCCTTTCAGTATCTGTTGATATCTTATACACACTTCCGCCATTCCAGTCTTTTAAGAACAGTTGTTTTCCACGAGTCAAGCCTGTTTCCACGTTTCAGAATGTCCTTAATAGTGTCGGAGAAGAGGTCGTCCAATCTTCTGCTAGCTCCCCGTAAAATAGCATTTTAGTTGGCCTGACATCCGAGAGACGTGCAGCGTGCCCCACCGAGCGTAATCTCTGTCTGATAAGAATGATCTAGATATCTACGGTCTAAAACTTCATCATGTGTTATGTAATCGTCCCATTTTATCTTGAGGATGGATCTGAGATGCCGCTGCTGGATGGACCTTAGCTTGTTGCTAACATAGCTACCGTTTACATAAAACTCTGCGTACTCTCCTGTACTCATGGTCTCTGTCTTTTGGGTGTTGATGATGAGACCCATTTTCTGTGCCGGTGTGTTCTAGGAGTGCAGGAGATGTTGTAGAGAAAAGGCATTATTGGAAAATAGCGCAATGTCATCGGCATATCGGGCTTCCCTTATATAACTGATTGATACCTTGGTTTTGGCTTTTAGGTGTTTAAGGTTGAAAATATCTGAAGCGGATCTTAATACTGTGTGTCAGATTTGTGTTTTTGAGAGCAAAAAGAAGCAGTACAGCTGCATGTACTGCAAACACTCTTGTACTTGATGTATAATGCCTTTATTACACAGGTAGGTTTGAGAGGGCAGCCATGATGGATGGATGGATGGATGGATGGATGGATGGATGGATGGATGGATGGATTGTTTATTCAACCTTTTCCGGCCACAGACCTCTAGATTTCTTGAAGGAACCATTAAAACGTGATCTAGATTTCCTCTTAACCCACACCGGTCAAGAAATCAGACGCCAACTTCAGCCCAACTTTCAAGTTGTGACAGATTGAGTTTAGCTAATATATTAGCAATGTGCTCGCTTTATTTGGTTAATTTAACATGAGATGCTTTTGGGGCTAATTTGGAGTCAAGCTAATATTTTAGCACCATCCAAAGCATTTTTGGGCAATAGGTTTTTTTTGGAATAAGTTCTTGGTTCGGCTAATATTTTTCGGGTATTATGCAAATAATTTTTGCACTTTCAGCAAATTGTTCATCAGAAAGCATTCACACTAGCATTACAGCAGGTAATCTAGTTATTATACTGTGTGTGAACAACTATCAAAATGAGTAAAAACTCCTGACTTTAAATGCACCTTTCTTTTATTTTGAAGTCTTCTGTTTCCTCTTTTCTTCCAAAATAAAATTTCCAAATTTGCTTGTTTTTTTGTTTAGCTTGTAGGTTAGTGATCCTTACAGCCGCTTTAAGAGAGTAGTGGATGGATTTTTGACATGAACGAGTCGAATTGGGTGGAGAGAATCCAGTAGTTTTCCAAAATAAAACTTCCTTCAGAATCCGATTAGAGATAAAGGGAACTCGGGTGTTGAGGATTTAAGATCTACCAAAGTATGTTGGACACTTGGACTCTGTTGATTTTGATCTCTGTGTGAAGTCACGATGGATTCAGACATGTTAACTGAAGTCCATGGTCGTTTTCTGAGGGAATAACAGACGCCGTCGAGCGCCGCTTCACCTTTTCTTCAGTCCCTCTGGACTCCGCCCGCATAACGGATCAAATGTGTGTTGCAGGTTCCTCGGCGTGCCCCCCGGCAGAGGAAGCTGCCCGCTCACCGGCCCGCTGCCCTTTGACCTCATCTACACCGACTACCACGGCCTGCAGCAGATGAAGCAGCACATGGGGCTGTCGCTCAAGAAACACAAGTGAGTGAAGCTCCCTGCTTTACCTGCTCACCTGTGCGTGTGTTTTATTACCGGTAGATTCATTAATGAGGGTAATAAGGTGTACCCGTCTCCCTCCAGCTGTCTGTCTGTTACTCACTCAGCTTGTTAAATCCCACAAACTTACACGTTCCTCCCCCTCCAAGAGCTCATTTACAACCTATTAAAGGATCATTGAGAGCAGAATAAAAAAAAAAAAGATGTTGCAGAGTGGTTTTACCTCCTTTACCTGGAGCAGAAGAGCTTCACCTGCACGTGCACGCGCACACGTGCACGCGCAGCTCCCAGCAGCTCATTACTGCTGTTTTCCTGCAGCCTTGGGCTCGCTTCCATCAGGAGGGCCGCTGCGCAGAGACGCCACAACAGAAACTATTTGCATGGATTAAATGGACGTTTTTCTGTAACGGTGTGCTCGTGGACTTAAAAGCTCCGAAATGAGGCCATGAAAGTAATGAGATAGAGAAAAGAAACCAAAGTAAACAAAGAGGGAGGATGTTGAGTGCCAGAGTTAATTGAGCATTCTCGCTATAGTGATTCTCCCGCTCCTGTTAGGACGTTTCTACACGTAAAAACACAATCACACTTTCAGAGAATTCAGTATCAAAACGTTCAGGTCATTTTTCTCATTCAGAAACTTGATCGTTTTTAAATATTGAGCAAATTAGTCTCCATAGGAAATGAATGACAAAGTCTTCAAATTTCAACATTTTAAGTAGATTAACAACAAACCTATATTTTCATCTTTGTAGTAATTTTCAAAAAATTTGAAGTTTAGCTAGTATTTAAGCGACATACTAACGTTTTTGGTTATTTGTCATCTACTGGGGGTTTTAGGCTAATTTAGAGTTTAGCTTTTTTTTAGCGACAGGCTAATGTTTTTGACTAATTTAATTTACTGATGATATTTTTGGTTATTTCATAGCTAAGCTAGTATTTACGTGATATGATAGCTTTTTAGGATAATTTGGCATCTACTGAGGTTTTTTATGCTAATTGTATGCTAATTAATTTGGAGTTTAGCTAATATTTGTCATCTACATTGGCTTTTTGGCTAATTTTGAGTTTAGCTAATATTTAAACGACATACTAACATTTTTGATTAATTCAGTTTACTGAGGAAATTTTAGGTTATTTTGGATTTAAGCTAGCATTTAAGTAATATGATAGCTTTTTTGGCTAATTTGGCATCTCCTGAGGTTTTTTTATGCTAATTTGGAGTTTAGTTAATAGTTTCGAAACGTGCTAGCGTTTTTGTATAATTTGTTATCTACTTAGGTTTTTTGGCTAATTTTGAGTTTAGCTAATAATTAAGCAATCTACAAACGTTTTTGTCTAATTTGTTGTCTACTGGGGTTTTTAGAGTAATTTAGGCTAGTATAGACTTAAGCTTCTGTTTTAGCAACAGGCTAACGTTTTTGACTATTTCAGTTTCCAGGAATTTTAGGTTATTTTGGAGTTTAGCTAGTATTTAACCAACAAGCTAGCTTTTTTGGCTAATTTGGCAGCTACTGAGGTTTTTTATGCCAATTTGGAGTTTACCTAATATTTTAGCAACAGGGTAACGTTTTTGTCTAATTCAGTTTACTGAGGAAATTTTAAGTTATTTTGGATTTAAGCTAGTATTTAAGTAATGTGCTAGTTTTTTCTTTTTTTTTGGCTAATTTGGCATCTACTGTGTTTTTTATGCTAATTTGAAGTTTAGCTAATATTTTAGAAACATGCTAATGTTTTTGGCTAATTTGTTATCTACTGGGGTTTTTAGACTAATTTACTCTTAAGCTTCTATTTTAGCAACAGGCTAACGTTTTTGTCTAATTCAGTTTACTGAAGAAATTTTAGGTTATTTTGGATTTAAGCTAGTATTTAAATAATGTGCTTGCTTTTTTGGCTAATTTGGCATCTACTGAGGTTTTTTATGCCAATTTGGAGTTTACCTAATATTTTATCAACAGGATAATGTTTTTGTCTAATTCAGTTTACTGAAGAAATTTTAGGTTATTTTGGATTTAAACTAGTTTTTAAGTAATGTGCTATTTGTTTATTTATTTTTTTTGATAATTTGGCATCTACTGTGTTTTTTATGCTAATTTGAAGTTTAGCTAATATTTTAGAAACATACTAATGTTTTTGGCTAATTTGTTATCTACTGGGGTTTTTAGGCTAATATAAACTTAAGTTTCTATTTTAGCAACAAGCTAACATTTTTGACCAATCCAGTTTCCAGGAATTTTAGACCGTTTTGGAGTTTAGGTAGTATTTAACTAACGAGCTAGCTTTTTTTGGCTAATTTGGCATCTACTGAGTTTTTTTGGGCTCATTTGGAGTTTAGCTCATATTTAAGCAACATACTATTTTTTTTTTTTTGCAAAATTAGCATCTATTAGTGATTTTTAAGCAATTTTTCTACAACATTTTAAGAAATCTAGGTCAACTTTAGTGCTCTGTTAGAGTTCTTTTATGAAATTTCTATATTTACATTTTGCAAATAGCTTTTGCATTATCAGATAATCCTTTCAGGAATGAAGTGAGTCTCCATTTTCAGCAAAAAGCTTCAGTATCTTCAGTGACTACTTTCAGCAAAGAGCTAGCGGTATTGCAGGTAATGCAGTTTTCTAGTTAAAATATAAAAGATCTTTCATGTTGCTGCGAAAACTTCTCCCTCATTTCTTTGCCAGCCTGTAGTTCAGCTCGTGTTGGTAAATCTGTGTCTTTGTGCTATAGCGCGCTCGGCTGGTTTTTGCTCCCAGCATGAAAACTGATGGGCAGATAAAAACAGAATATTAGTGGTCCTGTCAAATTTACAAAAAACATTATTATGCAGAAGAAAAGAGAATGTCAAAGGAGAGCAGAAACAGTAGATGTTGGGGATAAATCTATAAAGGACTGCTTCATGGTTTTTTGTATCCAATTATAAGCTAGAGAAGGTATTTCTGTTGTTCTGGGAGCTATTTTTCCCCCATTTCTCTTGTCTTACATTTGCTCGCTGTTGCACAGCGCCTCACGTTTGCCGCCACAGCCAACCAGCAGTCGTCCCCTAATTGGTTGCTGAGTTCAGCATTTCCCCGCTGCAGGGCTGCTGTGCGGTCCGGAATCTCTGCTTTCCATAACTGGATGTGACTTTTTGGTGTTCGTAGGAGCTGAGTCTTTGGTTCCTCCAGAAGTTCGCGGTGAAATGATTGTTGAAGTCTTATTAGATTTGAAGTGAGGCAGATGAGGAGGAACACCTGGTATTAATTAACCTGAAGAAAACAGAATATTTATTTCCCGTTGAAGCTCAAATGCATTTTTCTGTGCCAAACAGCCCAGATGTTCAGGATGGTTCAATGACAAATCCGTCCCGCCGCTCTCAGCCAGCACGGTCTCATTCAGTCTTGTCCAATGCAAAGAGCCATTAATCACACAACTCTGCCCCTCTCGGCTCCTTTTAATTACCTTTGTTTTATGTCCCCCCCCCAACATCCATATTTATTTATTGCTCTTGTTTAACACCCTGTAAGGCCTTCCGCGGCGTCCAGTAACTGCGAGGATGCGTGTAAGATCACATCCTCGCATCAGGTGACTGGACCTGTGTATTGATTTCTGATGAGGCTGATTGTAATTCCTAGAGACAGCCTCCTTAAGCAAGAACTGACCACCTTAAGGTTTAGTCACGTTCTCTTTTAAGGGTGATGTGAGGTTGGATCGACTGGATCTTAAAGGGTCTATGTCCTGGTATTCTAAGCATTTCAGAGTAAACTGTATCCATATATGTGATATAGGGCTGCCACGATTAGTCGACTAATCGACGACTAATCGACTATTAAAATAGTCAACAACTAATTTAATAGTCGATTAGTCGTTACTTTATAATATATGGAGTTAGAGTGTCGTAAAGTTGAAAGTTATAATAAAAATATGCTAGCTTTTTAGACTATTTTGGCATTTATCAAGGTTTGTTTAAGCTATTGGAGTTTAGCTAATATTTCAGCTACAAGCTAGCTATTCTGGTTAATTTAGGCTTTTTTCAGTTTTTTTGGCTAACTTGGTGTTTAGCTAATATTTCAGCTAGATGCTAGCTGTTTTGGCTAAGTTAAGCTTTTTTAAAAAAAGTTTTTTTGGGTGTTTTGGAATTTAGCTCATTTTTAAGCTACATGCTAGCTATTTTGGAAAATTTAGGATTTTTCTTTAGTTTTTTAAGGCTATTTTTGAGTTAAGTTCACATGTCAGCTACATGCTAGCAGTTTTGGCTAGCTGAGGCTTTTAATTATTTTATAGGCTAATTTGGAATTTAGCTAATATTTCAGCTACAAGCTAGCTATTCTGGTTAATTTGGGCTTTTTCAGTTTTTTTAGGCTAACTTGGTGTTCAGCTATTATTTCAGCTAGATGTTAGCAGTTTTGACTAACTTAAGCTTTTTGAAAAAAAAGTTTTTTAGGGTGTTTTGGAGATTAGCTAATATTTAAGCTATATGCTAGCTGTTTTGGAAAATTTTGGATTTTTTTTTCAGTTTTTAGTTAAGTTCATATGTCAGCTACATGCTAGCAGTATTGGCTAGCTGAGGCTTTTAAATTATTTTTTAGGCTAATTTGGAGTTTAGCTAATATTGCAGCGACAAGCTAGCTATTCTGGTTAATTTAAGCTTTTTTCCGTTTTTTGGCTAATTTGGTGTTTAGCTAATATTTCAGCTAGATGCTAGCTGTTTTGGCTAACTTTAGCTTTTTTTAAAAAAAAAAGTGTTTTAGGGTGTTTTGGAATTTAGCTAATATTTAAGCTACATGCTAGCTATTTTGGAAAAATTTAGGATTTCTTTCAGTTTTTTAAGGCTATTTTGGAGTTAAGTTAACATGTCAGCTACATGCTAGCAGTTTTGGCCAACTGAGGGTTTTAATTCTTTTTTAGGCTAATTTGGCATTTAGCTAATATTTTAGTGGCTATCAGCTTTAGTGTTTTTAGCTATCAATTTCAGCATCTTCGCTGTCGTCACTCTCTTCAGCTTCAAAATTCAGCTTACAGCATTCACAAAAGCATTTTCGCAGATAATACTTGTGTGGATATATTTAGTTTTTAGTTTGTTTAAAGCTAATAATGGTTAAGATGTGTGTTTTACATCCAGTTTTTGCATGACCCGATTAGTCGACTAATCGGAAAAAATAATCTGTGATTAGTCGACTATTAAAATAATCGTTTGTGGCAGCCCTAATGTGATAATGCATCAGTTTTAGCCCACTAAGGAGTACATTTGAATGAAATATCAGTGATTTTTGCTCCTTTTCCTGCCCAGAAGTAAGACGCCTCGATCTCTGACGCCTTTTGTGGTTGCGGTCCACTTCATGGCGTCAACCTAAAACTGGTCTCAGCTTTCTTTCTACGTTTCTCCCACAACAACAAGCAACATCTGAACTTTTGCAAAGATGGATGTGTATATATTATGCATCTAAAATGAAAGCATTTTGCTGATGAATTCCCATGGTCTGCCCCTCTTTCACCGCCAGCCAAGAATGTGTGTGGGAGGAGCAACCAGCTAATGTTTTTACTCTGATCATGTAGAAGTGTCGACACAGATAATGTTTGTTTATTGTGAAGAATTCTACCATTACATCGGTTACACATGTTTGGGTTTATGTGATCATTCAAAGATTCTCGCTTCACCCGGGGCTTCTATCTCACTCTGGGGGCTGTGTCTTCATGACGGCCGCTTCTACTGTGTTTCTGTGTCTCTGTGACTGAGCGAGCGCCGCTGGCTTCCAGGAACCAGGTGCTGCAGGCCGCGAGTTCAAAAGCTGGCGATCTGTCCAGTATCCCGCATTTGCCCAACAGAAGCCGGACGAGCTCTGGGAATCCTATGTCTCTGCGGGTTAAGAAATTAGAGTGAAGTTCAGGACAAAAACGCTTGCATTGGATTAGTATTCTACTGAAAACGTCACATGCCTAAAGCTGAGTTCCTGATTCGTAGATGTGACGCATTGACCTGCCAAAATTCAGATATTTGAACCGGCCACGCTGCTGAACCTCAACTTCATTGAAACTGGCTGCCTCTGTCGCATGAATCACATTCGGCGTGAACCCAGCATTAGTCAAGGGGTGGAGCTGGCAACGCAGACTCTTCCTGGAAGGGGCTGTTCCTCACTTTGTGACATCATATTGTGAGAATCTACTTGTTTTGTGGATTGGAGGGGCTGGTGCTCAGACAACAGGGTTTTAGAGGAGTGCTCAAAGATGCATAAAAGAATCAAAATACTGTTTTATGGTTGTGCAAAGTAAGGAATGAACATTATAATACACTTAAAAGTTTAGAAACGTTTATTTTTCACAGCATAGGCCCTTTAATCCTTGAGCACTATCACCGGGGGATTTTCACCCCAGCAAAAGTATTCTCATGATGTTCAATAAGTTGCGTTTTTCTGAGTAAAGTCTCACATGTCCCAAGAATGGGTGGAGCAAAGATCAAATCTCCATTATCATTATTTATTATTTTAGAATTTTTTTTCTTCTCAAATTCCTCATTTTCCTATGTATTTATTTTCCATTTTGATACATAAACCACAGTTAAAATAAAAAAGAACTCTAATTTATCATGTTTTGTCATATTTTGAACTATTTTTTACTCACGTTGGAAGAGGATCTGGTGAATCTCGCTCTCACAGCTCTGTATAAAAGACTCTGTGTTATAGAAATCCAGCCGATACAAAACATATGATTAATTTATCTTTCATGATCCATTGTCAAATGTTTGGTCCTTGTGTGTATTAAAAAAGGATGAAAGCCATACGTCACCACCAAAGTCCCCAATTAGTCAAAGTTCAACCGATTTAATTTTTGTACTTAAAGCCCAAAAACTGACTTAAAACTTATTTAGTAATGAAGCCTTTTAAATGTTAACGTCCAAAATGTGTATTTATGTGTATTTTCATTGAAAGTGGTCCCCTGAACGTGCGTTGCTGAACGTATCACGAGGATAATGTAACGTTCAGGCGATGATGTCATACGCAGAAACAGCAGAGCGATGACTCCAGAAGAACTGGACTTAAAAGACTAAAACTGCACCGTCAATCAAATCAATGAAGGAAAAATACTTGAACTGTATTCATGGAGTTTTCCAAAAAAAACTTCTGAACAAATATCAATATTTTTGTTCCAAATGTAAATTGAACTAAAGTACAAACCCTAATAGACAGTCTTACCCCGACAGGCCGCCTGCGAAACTGTCTGGATGCACTTTTCTTTACCCTGGGGCAATAAGCGCTTAACCCAGATTAGCCCCTGACTCTGATCCTCCAATAGATATTCTGATCAGCCGCTCTGACTCTAAGACCCCGTCCTCCCTGGGGGGGGGATGAAGCCATGGAGGAATCACGGATACGCGGCCGTCCAAATCCAAATTCAAACTTCCTGTTTTATTGTCGGAACGTCTTTTAGAGATTAAGAGACAGAAACAATTAGAAGAAGTGATTTCAACATGATGGTAGACAACTCATGGGGAAAATATTTCACATTTGCTCTCTAAATATTTCTACTGATCCCTGCAAAACACCAGTTTATTATTATTATTTGCCATAAACTAAATAATTCAAATGAAGCATGAGTTCTCTTCATGGATTAGGATGAGATACTGAAGACTGTCGAGAAAAAGGACATTTATCTCAATGTCTCGGTTTGATTTTTGAATAAAGTGATTATAAAGTATGAACAGATCTCATTTTTGACTCATTGGTGAAGAACCACAGAAGCGTCGATTTGCTCAAACATTTTCATTCTGGCAGAAAAAGCAGCGAACTGGCAATATTACAATTATTGATTTCTGGCATTAATCTTAGATTGGACAGATTTGACATGTTTGCCTGTAAAAGTAAAATCTCACAGTCGGATTCCTCCTTTCACAATAATAAAACTTCTGCTTAAAAATATTGTGCGATGGAAAAGGAAATACTTGTTAAAATGCGATTTTTTAAAAAAAAGATTTATTGTCTTTAAAGAAGTCGTAAATCTCTGTAAAAATTTCCCAGGAAGTTCATTTAGTCTAAATCCAGAACACTTTGTTGTTTTTTAGTAGTTAGAGAGTAAGGTGGGAATTTGACATAGCAAAAAACAATCAAATATTTTGAACATTGGTGGTGGAGGCCAGCAGGCTCCGCCTACTTTTATAGAGGCATCTGATTGGTCAGTTTAACTTGGAAAAAATTAAGAAAATGTTTACAAAAAAAAAGAGGAATCAGCTGCTTTTTTTTTTCTATAGAAGGCAATTTTTTTTGTTTTGATTCTTGGTGTCACTTCCTGTTTACATCACCAAGAGGGCGGGGCCTCTCATTCCAGTTCTCATAGACCAGGGGTCTGCAACCTTTAGCAATAAAAGAGCCAATTGGACCTTTTTCTTACTAATCAAAACAAAATTAGAGCCAAAAAATCTTGTTTTTCCCTTTAGGAGAATTTGAATTCCTTTGATTTGTTGCTTTTATCATAAATGTGATTTTTGTTTTTTAAATTTAATAAAACAAAAATGTGAAGACAAACAGGGATTTCTGTAAAATTTAGATTTTTTTTTTTTTTTACTTTTTACAGAAGTTCGCACGAAGTCCTTTCAAAATAAAAGACGCCATGTGCCAGACAGGATGAAAAGTTTCAAACAACTCCACACAAAAAGGAAATTTTCTCTTGTTATACCTTAGGTTTTTGGAGACTTTTGCTTGAAATCTTTGCATTCTAAACAAAGTGTTTAGAAAACAAGGCTGCGTGACATCATCAGGAACGTAAAAACTAGTGCAGGGTATCGATTATAATTTCCAGAAACTATTCGATTCCATTCACAAGAGTCCGAATCGATTTGTTTGAGATTTTTTTGCAATCCCTCAATTCAATTCAATTTTGAATTCACACATTTATAAAAATGTTCAAATCATTAACATTGTAAACATTGTTCTGCTTCTCCCAGAGGGCATTTCAGTTTGGCCACTAGGTGGCGATCGCGCTATAGCATTACACCTTATTTCAGAAGATAAAAGTATAAGTAAAAAGCTGTATTTTAGACCACAAATAGTTATTTTAAAATATATTTATTTTAAAGAGTTCAGAAAACTCATGTCTGTGAGTTTTTAAAGATGTTCATTTAGTCAAAAATGTGTGTTTAGGTCGACCGAGAGTTAGCATTAAACGTTAGCTTTATGTGCTAAATGGATTTATATTTTATGAATTGATTATTGATCAGTTAAACTCAAATCGATTCGATTTTATGAACCCAGCCTTTGTAAAAAACCTGGTTCTTCTCACTTCTAGGTGCACCTCAGCCATACATTGATAAACTTAACTAATGTAACTGAAATCAATGCTAATTTAGTACTTTTAGAAATTGCTATTGTTTCATTTTTCTTCAACCAATGAGCTGCTATGGTTAGAGCAGAGGTCTGCAACCTGCGGCTCTAGAGCCAAATGTGGCTCTTTAATCTCTCTATGGTGGCTCTCTGGATGAAGAAAAATAAAATAATAGTCATTTTTTAAAGTAAGAATTACTTAATAAATGCTGCTTGTATTTTTGGTATTCATGAAGTTTATAGTTTTTGAAATATTGAACAAAATGTGAATGAGAGAGTCTTCAAATTTTAAATAGATTAGCAAAAAGCCTTTAATTATATTTCAGCTTTTATAATCATTTTCACAAATGTTAGAGTTTACCTGATATTTTAGCAACATGCTAACATTTTTGGCTAATTTAATTTACTGGGGCTTTTAAGGTTAATTTAGAGTTTAGCTTTTATTTTAGCAACAGGCTAAAGTTTCTGACTAATTTAGTTTACTGAGAAATTTTTAGGCAATTTTGGAGTAAAGCTAGCATTTAAGCAATAAGCTAGCTTTTTTTTTTGACTAAATTGACCTCTACTGAGTTTTTTTATGCTAATTTGAAGTTTAGCTAATGTTTTTTTAGGAATATGCAAACTTTTTTGGCTAATTTGTCATTTAGGCCTATTGGGATTTTTAGGTTAATTTAGAGTTTAGTTGGTTCTATTTGAGCAAAATGCTAATGTTTTTGACTGATTTAGTTTACTGAGGAATTTTAGGCTATTTTGGAGTATAGCTAGTATTTAAGCAATAAGCTAGCTTTTCTTTTTTTTTCTTTTTTTTGGCTATTTTGGCATCTAAGGTAAACGGTAAAAATAATTCATATGTATTTTAAAAAAAAAGTTAGGGGAGAGTGAGGTAAGTTGAGCCAGTGGGTAAGTTGAGCCACCCCTCTGATCTGGAAAACCGTACACACGTTTTGTCATGTGACCACAAATTTAGGAAGCACCCATCATTTCCAGCCTGCTGTGGTAAAGAGAAGTGCAAGGAAAAAGAGTGAAGGCTGTAATACACAAAAAACTGTTTTTTGCTTGTCAAAGTAAAATTTCAGCATATTGAGTAATTTAACTGTAATTTTAAAACAAATGTATCTACATACAAAACTATATGCTGTGCATGTTAGTCATTTCCTTAAGTGTAAAACAATGTGAACAAGTTTGCTAAATTTCTGAACCAGCCATTTTTTTTCCAAAATGGTGGCTATGGGGCAAAGTGAGCCACAGGTTATGGGGTAACTTGAGCCAGTGGTTCAACTTACCCCACAATAAGGTGCTGGGATTGTAGCTGGATTTACTGTTGAA
Organism: Oryzias javanicus; assembly: GCA_003999625.1. Taxonomy (NCBI): domain Eukaryota; kingdom Metazoa; phylum Chordata; class Actinopteri; order Beloniformes; family Adrianichthyidae; genus Oryzias; species Oryzias javanicus. Next base: position 34,749,573 of record CM012437.1, on the reverse strand, counting down.
GTGAATCAACATGTTGGAATTTGGTGTAATATGTCCAGCCATGGTAGAATAAAATATCCATAGATAACAGTTCATATTCCCCAGTAACTTAGACTTATTGAATAGTTGTTTCCATTAAAAGGTTTAATGTTTTTTTTTTTTTTTTTTTTTTTTTACTGAATTCAATTATTTTTACGTTTTGTTTTTTTGGAAAACAACTGTTGAATTTTTCTTAGAAACCTGAAATTTTTAAAAAAAAGTTTGTTTGTTTGTACAATATGCTGATCTTTACATTTTAAAAGTTATACGGCTCAATTTACCCCCTTACATGGTTCAACTTACCCCAGACCTGGGGCAAGTTGAACCACAGGAGAACTTTTTTTTTTGAAACATTATTATTATTTTGAGTTTCTTTGTCACATAAACACTCTGATAGTTTCATTTGAGAGGAGACATCCTAAAATAATAATATATGTTTGAATAATTTTTCTATGTAATTTCTAATAACCTCCAAGATCACATAAGTAAAAAGGGGCTCAACTTACCTCACTCTCCCCTTATGAAAGCAAATCTTAATTTCTAAACAAAATTACAAAAAAAAAAATTAAAATCTTCACTCCTGTCCTGATTGGCTGCGTCCTCAGGTGTCACATACGAGTGATCGACACGTTTGGAACCGAGCCGGCCTACAACCACGAGGAGTACGCCACGCTTCACGGCTACCGGACCAACTGGGGCTACTGGAACCTGAACTCCAGACAGTACATGACCATGTTCCGTAAGCCCCGCCTTCTCTGCGCTCTGATTTCTCCCGACGCAGGCCTGTCATCAGCTGGCAGCTCTTGTAAATATGCTAAAACGACTTCACGCCAGTCTTTTCACTTCCTCTGACAGGTCTCGCTCCACGCTCACATTAATTTGGAGCAATGTGTTTGATGCTGCTATTTTCAGCCGCCGCCGCCGCTGCCGCCGCCTGCAGCTCCCCTTCAAGCTTTACCTGTTCTGTATTTTCTCTGTTTTCTGTTAGATGTTACAAAATATGTCTGATCTGCCCTCATGGCTGTCTGTCTCCTCGCTTCACAACAGAGACGCCGACTCGCGAGTCGCTCTCCGAGTTATTTAGCCGGCGCGCAGCAGGAGGAGGATCATTATATCTACATAAAAACGCTGACTTTTTGACAGGCGGCTCCACATTGTGTAAAGTTTTAATGAGTAACTCAACCTTCATGGTTGTGGGGGAACATTTGATGCAGCAAATAAGAACTTAAGTTTAAAAATAAATGTAAAGGAATGTGAGTAGCAGGTAAAGGGGCTCACCGGCGATCCTTTGAAAGTCCTTGAAATCACAGGCAGAACTTAAACCATTTCACTCCATAAATCCTTGTATCAGCAGCAGCAGCAGCAGCAGCAGCAGCTGGCTCTCAGACACTCACTATTTATAATACTTAGAGGCAATAATCACAGCCGCTCGCTGTTATCCTGCTGCTTTCCTCTCATTGGCAGTAGGGCTGCCACGATTAGTCGACTAATCGATGACTAATCGACTATTAAAATAGTCGACAACTAATTTAATAGTCGATTAGTCGTTACTTTATAATATATGGAGTCAGGCTGTAGTGAAGTTGAAAGTTATACTGACATTCTGCTAGCTTTTTAGACTATTTTGGCATTTATTAAGAGTTTTCAGGCTATTTTGGAGTTTAGCTAATATTTTAGCTTCATGCTAGCTATTTTGGCTAATTTAGGCTTTTTCAGTTTTTTAGGCTAATTGGAATTAAGATAATATTTCAGCTACATACTAGCTCTTTTTGGCTAATTTAGGATTTTTATACAGTTTTTTTTAGGGCTAATTTGGAGTTTAGCTAATATTTCAGCTACATGCTAGCTATTTTGGCTAATTTGGAATTTTTACAGTTTTTTAGACTAATTTGGAGTTTAGCTAATATTTCACTATTTTAGCTAATTGTGATTTTTTTTTTACAGTTTTTTAGGCTATTTGGAGTTTAGCTAATATTTCAGCTACATGCTAGCTATTTTGGCTAATTTGGAATTTTTTACAGTTTTTAGACTAATTGGAGTTTAGCTAATATTTCACTATTTTAGCTAATTTGGGATTTTTTTACAGTTTTTTAGGCTAATTTGGAGTTTAGCTAATATTTAGCTTTCATGCTAGCTATTTTGGCTAATTTAGGATTTTTCAGTTTTTTAGGCTAATTTGGAATTAAGATAATATTTCAGCTTCATATTAGCCTTTTTGCTAATTTAGGATTTTTTCAGTTTTGTAGGTAAATTTGGAGTTTAGCTAATATTTCATTTACATGTTAGCTAGCTAATTCTAAACGTTTACAGTTTTTTAGGCTAATTTGGAGTTTTTCTATTATTCCAGCTACATAGTAGCTATTTTGGCTAATTTGGAATTTTTACAGTTTTTTAGGGCTAATTTGGAGTTTAGCTAATATTTCACTATTTTAGCTAATTTGGGATTTTTTTTTTTTACAGTTTTTTAGGCTAATTTGGAGTTTAGCTAATATTTCAGCTACATGCTAGCTATTTTGGCTAATTTGGAATTTTTACAGTTTTTTAGACTAATTTGGAGTTTAGCTAATATTTCACTATTTTAGCTAATTTGGGATTTTTTTTACAGTTTTTTAGGCTAATTTGGAGTTTAGCTAATATTTCAGCTACATGCTAGCTATTTTGGCTAATTTGGAATTTTTACAGTTTTTTAGACTAATTTGGAGTTTAGCTAATATTTCACTATTTTAGCTAATTTGGGATTTTTTTTACAGTTTTTTAGGCTAATTTGGAGTTTAGCTAATTTTTTAGCTTCATGCTAGCTATTTTGGCTAATTTAGGCTTTTTCAGTTTTTTAGGCTAATTTGGAATTAAGATAATATTCAGATACATATTAGCTCTTTTGGCTAATTTAGGATTTTTTCAGTTTTGTAGGCAAATTGGAGTTTAGCTAATATTTCATTTACATGTTAGCTAGCTAATTCTAAATGTTTACAGTTTTTTTAGGCTAATTTGGAGTTTTTCTATTATTCCAGCTACATGCTACCTATTTTGGCTAATTTGGAATTTTTACAGTTTTTTAGGGCTAATTTGGAGTTTAGCTAATATTTCAGCTATATGTTAGCTATTTTGGCTAATTTGGGATTTTTACAGTTTTTTAGGCTAATTTGGAGTTTTGCTATGTCTTCAGCTACATGCTAGCTATTTTGGCTAATTTTGGAATTTTACAGTTTTTTAGACTAATTTGGAGTTTAGCTAATATTTCATTTACATGTTAGCTAGCTAATTCTAAATGTTTACAGTTTTTAGGCTAATTGTGGAGTTTTCTATTATTCCAGCTACATGCTAGCTATTTTGGCTAATTTGGAATTTTTACAGTTTTTTAGACTAATTTGGAGTTTAGCTAATATTTCATTTACATGTTAGCTAGCTAATTCTAAATGTTTACAGTTTTTTAGGCTAATTTGGATTTTTTCTATTATTCCAGCTACATGCTACCTATTTTGGCTAATTTGGAATTTTTACAGTTTTTTAGGGCTAATTTGGAGTTTAGCTAATATTTTACTATTTTAGCTAATTTGGTATTTTTTTTTTACAGTTTTTTAGGCTAATTTGGAGTTTAGCTAATATTTCAGCTATATGTTAGCTATTTTGGCTAGTTTGGAATTTTTACAGTTTTTAAGACTAATTTGGAGTTTTGCTAATATTTCAGCTATATGCTAGCGATTTTAGCTTATTTAGGATTTTTTTGTTTTAAAGCTAATCATATTTCAGATTTTCTTTACATCCACTTTGTCCATGATCCGATTAATCGACTAATCGGAAAAATTAATCGATGATTAGTCGACTATTAAAATAATCGTTTGTGGCAGCCCTAATTGGCAGTAAAACTCTTTTCCTTCTTGTCTCGCTCCGCTCCTCACTTTCCCGCCTCCGCTAACCCTCGCTCGCGCCCATGCAGCTCACACGCCCGACAACTCCTTCATGGGCTTCGTGTCGGAGGAGCTGAACGACACGGAGAAGAGGAGCATCCAGGAGAACAAGGTCAACAACATGGCTGTGGTGTACGGGAAGGAGGCCAGCATGTGGAAGGTGCTCGCACAAATCACGTTTGGTTCCTTTCAATACTTTTATTCATTCAAAAATACTCTAAAAGTACAGAAGGGGGGAAAAATTATACCTTACATAAAGATCCGCTCCAATTAAAACCTTTTTTAACATCTTCTTGGGACATTTTTCTGATGTTGGCGGACATATATGAAGAAATTAAATTCAAAATTACAATTTCTTTAAAGCTTTCATTCGTCATCGTGTGAAATTTGATCTTCACGTTTGGCTCCTCCCCTGGGGGGAGGGGTGAGCTGCAGACACAGCTGAACTTGGTCCCATTTCCAGAATATTTCCCCCAGATTTGAACTCTCAACCTTCTAGTCTCTAGGCGGACGCTCCACCACGAGGCCGCTGAGCTGTATTCAGATGGTTGTGAATCCTGAGCAGCTGAAAAAATATGAATAATCACGATAATAACAGCAGAAGTACGTTCAGAAGATCGTCTCGCTTCATGCTAACGGCAGCCATCTTTGTTTACAACATTTCTTCTTCTTCTACAACCGTTTACAGTATTTTTGATACTACACGGGCAGATGTAAGCGCTTGTTTTCATCAGATAACGTTTTTTAGGTCCATGTACATTAAAGATATTCTGCGCATGTAAACTCTGCTATTGATCTGTTAAAAAACGACAGCAGAAAACACAGACGTTCATTTGTTTGATTGTAAACAAAATAATTAGCATTTTTACCCATTTTAATGCTACTCCTGAAGATTTTGTAGCGCGTAATATGGAAGCATTTGTGTCTCATAATTCAAAATAAAATACAGTGCTGGAAATACTTTTTCATTTTCACAATTTACCTGCATTATTTCTCTTAAATGAAATGAAAAAGGAATTCTCAGAACGGCTTTTTCATTTTCTTCTTCAACACAAATGATAAAGAAAATTACATTTGAAATTACAATTTTTAAAAGTTCCTTAGTAAATTTGTACCAAAATTTAATTAGAAATATCAAATTTGATAATTAAAATGGATTAACAGAAACTGATTTTTCATTTTCATAATGTACCTGCATTATTTGTCTAATAAATGAAATGAAAAAGCGATTCTCCAAACGGCTTTTTCATTTCCCTCATCAACGCCGCTCATTCTGTGACATCATTAAAGTGATAAAGCTAATGATGACTTTTTCGTTTTCACATCCCGCCGTGTAAAAAGTGCCGCACGACGATGACGTCAGTCAGCTGCTTCGGTTTGTACCAGCTACATGCCATTTCATTGACTTATATAGAGAAAAGGTGAAAAAGGAAGAAAGGATTTATGTTTTAATCTACAATTAACCAGCGTTTTTTTTTAAAACAAAAGACAAAAAAAAGTGACGAGACAAGTAAAGCAGGTACATTGTGAAAATGAAAAAGCATTTCCAACGTTGACTTTTTATTTTGAATTATGAGTTACTCATGCTTCCATACATGCTAGATTTAGATTTAATTCCTTTGATTACGCATCACCATCAGATCACGGCGACACTTCCTGTTTGAAACTAAAAAGGATGTAAAAGACTCACCTCTGTGTGTCTGAACGGCATCCTAGTTCATGGAGAAGCGTAACTCTGTACTCTCCGGGTTGTTTTTGTGCCATAAAGAGTTGTTGAAATGATTATGTGGACTGATTTTTCTTTCTTTTTGTTGTTTTTAATTCCCGGCGGCTCTCTGTCCTTCAGCTTCAGGTAAGATCATTTTTGCTTAAACATGTTATACAATGTCGTATCCTATAAACTTCATGTGTGTTTAGCTTTGAAAAAAAGGCCGTATATATTTAGAAAATTACATGTGAATAGTCACTTCCTTGTTTCAATATTTTTGATCGATTCAACTCATTTAATCTTTATTTTCTTGTAAATCAGACAGAGAAAAAACAAAAGGGAGCAACGTTAGAAAACAATGCAACAGTAATTAGTTTTACTTCAGAGAAATTGTGTTACTTTAGCATTAGCATAAATTAGAAGAATTAAAATCATTATTAACTTCCAACAAGTAGCATTCAGTGAAGTACTTGTGACGTTCATCATAGAGAGAAATAAACCACGACTCTTTTAAAATAATCCAGACAAATCTGATTTATGAACAACCTGAGAGAAAAACAAAAACATCCAGGTAGGACAAAGAAAAAGTATTTCTCAAAATTTAGTAAAATTACTTTTTATTTTTTACCTAAAATTGAGTTAAACAGCGTTAAGTTCTTTACTTTGCCAGTTTAAACCTGTAAACTGGAAATCTTTGAGTCTATTCCAGAATCTGGTGGAAATTTTCCCAGAAATCTCTGTGAAGAACAAACATCAATGCTTACTAGATTGGCAAATATAGACCACAATGCATTGCTTTTGAAAGAAAATTCATGTACATATTTATTCTTTTCTCTTTTGTAAATAATTCAAGTTTTCGTCATCAGAACATTATAAATGTTTTTTTTGGGTTTTACTTCAGTAAATGGGTGTTGCATTTAAAAAGTATCCAAATTACATTTGATTAGATTTGCAAACTACGGCCCGGGGGCCACATGCGGCCCCTTAAACTCTTGAATGTGGAATAAATAACTTTAATTACATTTATTAATGTTTTGCTTTCCTTGTAGTCCAGGTGTTTCCCCACAATGTAGAAAGTTATCCTACAGTCATGTTTTCTGTGATTTCCAAATTGGACAGTCATTTTTCTGAGGGGCATCAACCCACTGGTGGTACTACAATGAGAACAAAAACCACAGCTTTAAAAGAAAAACGTTTAATCAAGATTAAGGCGTGTTTTTGTCCAGAAACACGCCACAAATCCACTCCTGGAACGACCTTTTAGAACCCTTTGTGGCCCACAGGAGAGCATGCCCTCTCCTGATTTAGATGGTCGTCTAATGGGGCGGCCAGCCCCGCAGAACGCCGTCCTCGCCGGTCTCGCTCCGCCGCTCCCTGACTGAGCTGTAAGATCAAGTTATTGAAGTCTGCAGCCGGGCCCACCTGTGTTTCTCCTGCTAATTCATGGCCGTTGTCTCCTGCACTTAGCGCTTCAGCTAATCTGCTAATTGGCTGGGAAAATCCTCACAGAGGAAACTATTGATCGTTGCAGCTCCAAGTTACCGCTCTACAGGGTGGAGGGGGGGGAATTATACTCTATTTGTGTGATCAGGTTTTGTTTGTGGAATGATTAAAGCAGAGGTTTGTCCTTTAATGCTTCATGTTCAGCCTTGAAAGCTGAAAGAGCGCGTGGAAAGTGTTCTCAACCACAGGAAGAGGGGCTTTTATTGTGGTGAATGAAAGACAAATGGATGTTTATTTCCTGTTGACTCAGAAAAAAAAAAAAACATCTGTAATGTATGTACATGTTAAAATAATGGTTTGCAAAAATGTATAGTTTCCTCTTATAAAAATTGTTTTAACTCTTAAACTACCCAAGAAATAAAAATAAAAACACTTCTGCTGCTTATTGCCTTGGTACGGAGCCCCTAAAGGGACATAAAGTAAAAAAAAAAAAAAAAAAAATTCTAAAAATGCTTTAAAGTAAATTGAAGTAAGTAAAAAAAATAAGTTGTAGTTATTAACTAGAACATGTTTTTCCAAATATTAAATTAGTTAAGAAAAACAAATTTTGGACACCAGAAAGTAACCGATTTTTTTTTTTTTCTAAAAATTGAATTAACAAAAAAAATGTTCTGATTACTCATTTTTTTCCAATTTTTTTAGGAAAAAAAATACTTCAATTGTTTTTTATTTCTCTTTTTGGGGAGTAAAACAAAAAATAAATATTTTTAAAAACATGTTTTCTTCATATTTCCCACCGTTTGGTTGAGAATGCAGTTAAAGGGTTAATCTTAAACAACAAATATTCAGGATGAGTCACTTCTGCTGCTTATTGCCTTGGTACGGAGCCCCTAAAGGGACATAAAGTAAAAAAAAAAAAAAAAAAATTCTAAAAATGCTTTAAAGTTAAATTAAGTAAGTAAAAAAAATACATGTGTTATTAACTAGAACATGTTTTTCTAAATATTAAATTAGTAAAAAAAAACCAATTTTGGACACCAGAAAGTAACCGAGTTGTAGAGTGCAAATATTCATGCACGTTTTTTCCTACGGGTGTGCTGCGCGCGACACTTCTACAGCACATGAGATGTCGTCACTCCTCTATACTATACTACCCTCCACGGGCTCGGGAAAACCCAAAAACCCTCGTGTAGATCAACCGCGTGTGGGTCCAAGACTACCAAGGTCCAAACTAAAAGAACAAAACCCAGCAGCGGAAGAGGATAAAGAAAACTAGCATAACAAAAACTTAACCTAGAACTCTGCTGCCTCCAGTGTCGCTCCGTTGTGATTCGAGCAGACTGCAAATCACGTGACCAATGGAGACGAGGCTTCATTAACGACACACCGTCATTGGCTGAGCTGTTTGATTTAAATAGAATTTTACCAAAGCCTAATAACGTAACGCTTAGATTTTTAAAAGATAAACTCTATTATATCTGGAGGAAAACACACACATTAATAATGAAAAAAGCTGCTTTTTATCATTGTTTCAAACTTTCATCCTATTTATTTTACACAGTATTTGTGGATCAGAAGAAACACGTTTTCTGATTTTAGTTTTTCAGTTAGTTTTCAAAGAAATCCTCCTTTAATGATTCTGTTTCCAGACATTTTAAATAAGCGCCGCGAGGCTCCCGCTCAGAAGATTTGTTATTCCTGCAGAGATCATCTTTACCTGTAAATATTACACATCAGTCTGCTTCTGCATTTCGTTACTTCAAGGGCAAACATTCCCGCCGGTAAATCAACGAGCGGACGACGAGATTCCGAGCTGTTTATCAGTGTTAACTCGTGTAAGGGGATCAAAATATTTATGAGGCTCTTTCATTCGAGGCCGTCATCTCGCTGTCGTCAAAATTAAATCTGCAGCAGATAAACTTTAAACTTTCAAAGATGGAAAACAAAATGTTTGTTTTCAGGTTCCTGTTTACTCGATATAATTCTGATCTAACCAACAGAAAACTGGAAGAACTGAATGATTGGATAGTTTTTATTAAAATACAGTTAAGTAATAATGTTGGATATGAAGCTTTAAAAGCAACTGACCTGTTTCTGTGTCATCTAGATCAGGGATCCCCAAACATTTCCTTGGGAGGGCCACTTTTGTAACAATCACAGCCTAAACGTAAACATTTATGGTTTTCCAGAAAGCCACACATAGCCACATTTTGAATTATTCATTTCTGTAATATTCACAAGAAATAATATAAAAACATTTTTAAAAACTAGATTTAATAAAGCACTAACTGCAATAGATTAATGGCTAAAAAGGCTTAAATTGATAGCTGAAAACACTGAAGTTGATAGCTAGCTAAAATATTAGCTAAATGCCAAATTAGCCGATTAAACTCAAAAAATTGAAAATTAGCCAGACGCCAGAATTTAGCTGAAATATTAGCTGAACTCAGAATTACCCTAAAAAACAGGATAAAAGCTTAATTAGCCAAAACAACTAGCATAGAGCTAAAATATTAGCTAAACTCCAAATTAGCATAAAAAACTGAAAAAAAGATTAATTAGCCAAAACAGCTAAAATATTACCTAAATGCCAAATTAGCCGATTAAACTAAAAAAAATTGAAAATTAGCCAAAGTAGCTAGCATTTAGCTGAAATGTTAGCTAAACTCAAAATTTGCCTAAAAAACTGGATAAAAGCTTAATTAGCCAGAACAGCTAGCATAGAGCTCAAATATTAGCTAAATTCCAAATTAGCCGATTAAACTAAAAAAATTGAAAATTTGCCAAAGCAGCTAGCATTTAGCTGGAATATTAGCTGAAATCAAAATTTGCCTAAAAAACAGGATAAAAGATTAATTAGCCAAAACAGCTAGCATAGAGCTCAAATATTACCTAAAAGCCAAATTGCCGATTAAACTAAAAAAATTGAAAATTAGCCAAAGCAGCTAGCATTTAGCTGAAATATTAGCTAAACTCAAAATTCGCCTAAAAAACAGGATAAAAGCATAATTAGCCAAAACAGCTAGCTATCAAGCAAAAATATCAGCTAAACTCCAAATTAGCCTAAAAAACTAAAAAAAAAATGATTAATTGGCCAAAACAGCTAGCATAGAGCAAAATTATTAGCCAAATTAGCCGATTAAACTAAAAAAATTAAAAATTAGCCAAAGTAGCTAGCGTTTAGCTGAAATATTAGCTGAACTCAAAATTAGCCTAAAAAACTGATAAAAGCTTAATTAGCCAAAACAGCTAGCATAGAGCTCAAATATTAGCTAAATGCCAAATTAGCCGATTAAACTGAAAAAATTGAAAATTAGCCAAAGCAGCTAGCATTTAGCTGAAATATTAGCTGAACTCAAAATTAGCCTAAAAAAACTGGATAAAAGCTTAATTAGCCAAAACAGCTAGCTATCTAGCTAAAATATTACCTAAATGCCAAATTAACCTAAAAAACTAAAAAAATATTAATTGCCCAAAACAGCTAGCATAGAGCAAAAATATTAGCCAAATTAGCCGATTAAACTAAAAAAATTAAAAATTAGCCAAAGTAGCTAGCGTTTAGCTGAAATATTAGCTGAACTCAAAATACCCTAAAAACAGATAAATAAGATTAATTAGCCAAAACAGCTAGCATAGAACTAAAATATTAGCTAAATTCCAAATTAGCCTAAAAAACTGAAAAAAAGCTTAATTAGCCAAAACAACTAGCATAGAGCTCAAATATTACCTAAATACCAAATTAGCCGATTAAACTCAAAAAATTGAAAATTAGCCAAAGCAGCTTGCGTTTAGCTGAAATATTAGCTGAACTCAAAATTAGCCTAAAAAACTGGATAATAGCTTAATTAGCCAAAACAGCTAGCATAAAGCTAAAGTATTAACTAAACTCCAAATTAGCTAAAAAACAAAAAAAAAAAAGCTTAACTAGCCAAAATAGCTAGCATAGAGCTCAAATATTTTCTAAATGCTGAATTAGCTTAAAAAACGTGAAACATTTTTAATTTAGCCAACAGCTAGCATAGAGCGAAAGTAAGTTACTAAATGCCAAATTGACCTAAAAAAAAAAGGAAAAAATATATAATGTAGCCAAAACAATTTGGAGGTCTGGGTCAAATGTAGAGGAGGGCCACATCCGGCCCGCGGGCCATAATTTAGTGACCCCTAATCTATACGACTGAAATGTGAACTTTATTTGTTTTTAGCATAAAATGAATCTAAAAACAGAAGATATTTTTCTAACTGTGTGTTTTTAAGTTTTATCCAACAAGAGTTTATCTTTCATCTTGGACAAAATAAGACATTTATGGAGGATTTAAGGACACACCTGTCGCAGAAAAACAACAAACGTTCTTTATTGACCTTTGACCTTGTTCTTCCAGCAGGGCAAGGAGAGTTTCCTGGAGATCCTCCACAGATACATGGAGGTTCACGGGACGGTCTACTATGAAACCCAGAGACCTCCTGAAGTCCCGGCTTATGTGAAGAACCACGGTCTGCTGCCGCAGCACGAGCTGCAGCAGCTCCTCCGCAAGGCCAAGGTCAGAAACTGAACACTGGAGTTTCCCTTAAAAAAAACTAAAATCAGCTTCTCCAAGAAATTCAGAAGAATTTTCCAAACATGGAGATTCCGGTTCATTTTTAGTTTTTCCAGACATGAAGTTTCTCTGAGGAACCAGTTTGTAAATGTACTCTACATGGTACCGAGAAGAAAACTGCCATGGAGTAAGACATTTTTAGAACCAAAACCACCAAATTGGGCAGGAAATCCTCCAATCTGGCAACCCCGGTTGTGAGTTCTCCTCCTCCACCTTCACCCTTTAGGGCACACGTGTCAAAGCCAAGGCCCGGGGGCCGGATCCGGCCCGCCGGGTAATTCTATCCGGCCCTCCAGATACCTTTATTTTATCGTTATGTTATCTTGCGCATATTTTAACTTGTATAAATTTTGACAAAATATACTAATATTGAGAGTAAAATATTAAAGTTTAGGTTGATTTATTCTAGAATGTTCCTGTCTTTCTATTGTTATTATGTTAAGTTTTGGTTTTTAAAGTTATAAAAATTAGCATTCGGCTAACTTTTTGGAATATTTTGGTATTTTCTAAGATTTTTTGGCTATTTTGGCACTTAGCTAATATTTCAGCTACATGCTAGCTGTGTGTGGGTAATTTGGGCTTTTTTCAGTTTTTAAGGCTATTTTGAAGTTCAGCTATTTTTTCAGCTACATGCTAGCTGTTTGGCTAACCTAAGTTTTTTTGTTTTTCTGTATTTGTTTTATTTTTTAGGCTAATTTGGCTTTTAGCTAGCTATCAGCTTCAGCGTTTTCATCTATCAGCTTCAGCTTTTTTAGCTATCAAATTCAGCATTTTCAGCTAGCATCTCCAGCGACCAAATTCAGCTTACAGCATTCACACTAGCATTATCGCAGGTAATGCTATATATCTATTTCATAATGATGTTAAAAAGTTACGATTAAAATTTTAAAAATGTAGTTTTAGAGTTTTCAATAAATATTTATCCTTTTCGGCCCGAGGTCTAAGGTGTGTTTTGTATTTTGGCCCCTTGTACGGTTGAGTTTGACACCCTTGCTTTAGGGTTTCTTCGTACACAACAATTTATTTGTATTTTCTTTGTCATCATAAGTATTTCTGGGCGGGTCGGTTGAAGGACCGTGTTGCTCCCAGGTACAGGCGTTTCTGAATACAGCCCCTGTGACATTTCAAATCTTGTCCGCCAATCACGTGACGTCATATCAGACACGCCTCCAAATCATATTCTTCTCTAAATAAATGTATCTGCCACAAAAATAGATTGTTATCCGTGGAAATTAAATAAACAGGAACATGCCAAAATGGCCCTTACACCAGTGTTTGAGGAGGCAACTGATGCACTGCATTATGGGATCTGTAGTCATTTTGTTAGCTGCGCTACATATTGTTGGGCCATTAATAACACCAATACATAAAATGACTCGGGGGGCCGGATGTGGCCCGCGGGCCTTGACTTTGACACATGCTTTAGGAGAAGAAATTATGGAGAGAAAATAGACTCACTCTGATTTGTGCAAATTAGGATCTGTGTGTGCGTATATATGATTTGTGCGTGCATAATTCTTGATTTGTAACTAATATAATACATTTTTTGCAAAAGTAAAAAAATTACAAAAATTTAAAAAATACAAAATGCAATTTAAACATGCACAAATTAAAATTACAACAGCCTGAAAGGAATTATTCAAAAATATATTTTTAAAATACGCACGCACGCAGCCGAAGTTACGCACAAATCTACCGTGAGACTCTTTTCACGTCTCACAAATTCGTCCGTGAGTGATGCGTTCAAGTACTATCAGGATGCTCGTTCACCATAGTTTTCTTGTGAGCCGTTTTAAACTTCGATTGTGAATAACATCCGGTTAAACTAGACATTTTCCCACTTTCTTGAAAATATATTCCCAATAATTAATATAAAAAGTCTAAATATGCGTTTTTAAAACACTTATACTTTTAAAAATAAGGATATTTCCAGAAAAGGGTGCTTTGAGCTGCAGCGTCTCGTCTCCAACATGAAGCTCCGTCCCGAGGGCTGGTCACCAGCCACGGGGATGGGAAGCGAGCCTTCTAAATTTTTTCAGTTCAAGCGGGCCGGTACCGCTTGTAATCGCCGCGTTTTCCGACCAGAACTCTGTGCATGTTCTTCACGGAGATTCACGGAGGTATTTTTGAGTAATTCCTTTCAGGCTGTTGTAATTTTAATTTGTGCATGTGTAAATTGCATTTTGTATTTTTTAAATTTTTGTAATTTTTTTACTTTTGCAAAAAAATTATTATATTAGTTACAAATCAAGAATTATGCACGCACAAATCCAAAGTTATGCACGAATCAAGAATTATGCACGCACAAATCCTAGTGAGTCTATTTTCTCTCCATAATAAATAGCTTCATGTGCAACCAACGCTGAGATTAGGGTTGTTTTTGTCTTTTTTTTTTTTTTTTTTAATTGAAATAACTAGAATGTTTGAGATTTTCTTCTGAAAAAATGATTTTTCAGCGTCCGTCTTTTCTTGAAATTATGATCAAAACCAATAAACCGGATTATTCTGACTGAAAACGTGGCGACATTTCAGTCAAATCCTTCTTTATCGAGCGTTTGGTGTTATATAGTTCATGAGCACGTTTGTGATCTTTCCTCTTTCTTGGTCGTTCAGCTTTTCATCGGTTTCGGATTCCCCTACGAAGGCCCGGCTCCGCTCGAAGCCGTCGCCAACGGCTGCATTTTCCTCCAGCCCAAGTTCCGTCCTCCCCACAGCTCGTTGAACCACGAGTTTTTCAGGGGGAAGCCCACGTCCAGAGAGGTGAGCCGCGCTCCCGCCTCTCTTAAGCACGAATCCCTGACTCGAAGCGACTCGTTTCGTTCCACCAGGTCTTCTCGCAGCATCCCTACGCAGAGCAGTACATCGGCAGGCCGCACGTCATGACGGTGGACTTCAACAACTCCCTGGAGTTTGAGTCTGCCATCAAGGAAATCATGAGAATCAAGGTAAACGCACTCTTTAGTGAGGGGGCGGGGCATGTGGCTCGGTGGGCGGAGCATGTCAGAAAGTTGCTTTTCTCCACAGTGGGTTTAGAAAGACGAAGCAGCTCTGGATAAAAAAATAAGAATATTTTATGACACTATAACACTAAACTCTTAATGCGTGCTGTTTCTTTAAAAAAACAATCATATTTTACAATAAATCTAAATATTTTAAGGCTGTTAAGTCTCTCATTACACACTTTAACTTCTTTTTTCAGACAAACATGAACATTTTCACAGTTTTTTATTCAAACATTCAGAGAAAATAAATCCTGGATTATAGAATGAAGACAAATTTTTAATTTAAAGATTTGTGTCAGTTTGACAAAATGAATGCAAACGACACAGAGGAGACTGATGGACGAGGTCAACAGCCTATCAGGGAACAGAACGCAATACACTGGAAAAAAGGGAACCATGATAAAGCGAGGAACACTGGAGTCACATTGGGATCAAAACACTGAATTATAAATAAAAAGGGTTTAAAAACTCACAAACTCAACTTTTAATTTTCTGCAGCTGCACTGAGAAGTTTCAACCCAATCTGCTCTATTTTTCTTATCAAAAGTTACATCTATCCCAGACATGTTTACATTAAAAGTGGAGTCACCTGGTCAAACATTTCATGTTATTTTTGTTTTTTTGGCCAAAAATTGTTGTCTGTGGAGCTTAAAAGGCACCTGGCCTGTTTCTGTGTCATCTATATCATCCATACCACAAACTTTTCCTTGTGAGGGCCACATTACTGTTTTCTTCTCTGATGGGGGGGCCGGGGTCGGATTGAAAAATGTAACAATCACAGCGTAAACGTAAACATTTACAGTTTTCCAGAAAACCACACAAAACTGAATTTTAAATAATTCCGTTCTGTAATCTTCACAGAAAATAACTCTAAAACATAGATTAATAGCTGAAAATGCTTAAATTGAAAGCTAAAAACACTGAAGCTGATAGCTGAAAATGCTAAAGTTAATAACTGAAAATGCTGAAACTGCTAGCTAATATATTTTAGCTGGTAAAACTAAAAAAAATTCAAAATTAGCTAAAACAGCTAGCATGTTGCTAAAATATTAGCTAAATGCCAAATTAGCCTAAAAAACTTGATAACTGTTTAATTTATCCAAATTAGTTAGCAATTTGCTAAAGTATTAGCTAAACTCTAAATTAGCCTAAAAAAACTGAAAAAAGGTTAATTACCCAAAATGGCTACCATAAAGCTAAAATATTAGCTAAATGCCAAATAAGCCTAAAAAACTTGATAACTGTTTAATTTATCCAAATTAGTTAGCAGTTTGCTAAAGTATTAGCTAAACTCCAAATTAGCCTAAAAAACTGAAAAAATGTTAATTACCCAAAATGGCTACTATAAAGCTAAAATATTAGCTAAATGCCAAATAAGCCTAAAAAACTTGATAACTGTTTAATTTATCCAAATTAGTTAGCAGTTTGCTAAAGTATTAGCTAAACTCCAAATTAGCCTAAAAAACTGAAAAAATGTTAATTACCCAAAATGGCTACTATAAAGCTAAAATATTAGCTAAATGCCAAATAAGCCTAAAAAACTTGATAACTGTTTAATTTATCCAAATTAGTTAGCAGTTTGCTAAAATATTAGCTAAACTCCAAATTATCCTAAAACACGGGACAAAAGCTAACTTAGCCAAAACAGCTAGCATAAAGCTAAAATATTACCTAAACTCCAAAGTAGCCTAAAAAATTGAAAAAAAAAAAACTTAATTAACCAAAATAGTTAGCATGTAGCTGAAATATAGGCTAAATGCCAAATTAACCTAAAAAACTGGAAAAATGTTTAATTTAGCTATGACAGTTTGGAGGGCCGGGTTAAATGTGGAGGAGGGCCGGATCTGGCCCGCGGGCCGTAGTGATTTGATCTTATGACTGAAATGTGAACTTTATTGGTTTTTTGGCAGAAAATGAATCTAAAAACAGAATATACTTTTTACAACTTTTTTTTTTTTTAAATGTTATCCAACAATAGTTTTTCTAGTTGTAATCTAGTAATATTTTTTTGTATCAAGTGTTTTAAAGTTTTCCTGCAAAATATGAAAGCTTTCTGTTTTTCTGTAAACAGTTAAAAAAAAAAGTGTTTCTAACTTTTAATTTAGTACGTATATAAACATATATATATTAACATTTTTCATTAGGTTTCCTTTTTAGATCACATTTTTATCGTCAGTACAAGTCCTCATAATTCAAAAAGAACGATCATCTGAAGATCAGATCATAGATCTGACAGGATCTGTGGGGGTTTCCTGTTCGCTCGTGTGAACGTTTTTCCCGCTCCGTCCTCGTCTGTGTTCGCAGACGGGCGAAACGTCCCGCCGCCGTCACCTCTGAGCTGACGGAGCGCTTCACCTTTGCCTCCACGCGATCACAGTGAAGCAGATAGATCTCTGCTCCCACTTATCCGAGTAAAACAGCCTCACCTGCGCAGTCCAACCGTTAATGTGAAGACACAGAGCACGCATGAATTCACACAGTGTGAGCGGCGAGGACTCATGCTCGACCATGCGGGCGATCCAATCTCTGACAGCCTGACGAGTTCTCATGTTCCAATAAATCCTCCTTTCCCCGAATCACACGGCAGCTCTGTGTTTCTCTCTCCTAAATGTTGATCTGAGAGTTCGGTCTGATTCATCCAACTTCTTCTGTTTTCACTCAATCGATTTAACTGGTTAAGCTGAATGTTCAGAGTTTTGACAGCAAAGTCTAAATAACTGATGAGCTGAGGATCCTGTTCTGGATGAGATCAGTTTACAGCATCTGGAAAAATGTCTGTTTGATGAAAGTTGTAAAAATAAAAAAAATACAGGACAACTGCCTACATTAAACACAACATCTAGTCAACCCAAACTAAGATGGACTTTGTATTATATGGAAGCGCCTGTGACACAATATTAAAAATAAAAGTCAATACTGGAAATGCTTTTTCATTTTCACGTTGTACCTGCATTATTTGTCTCTTAAATGAAATGAAAAAGAAATTCTCTGAACAGCTTTTTCTTCTTCAACACTGTTCATTCTGAAACTTAATTAATAATAATAATAATAATGCATTTTAGTTGAAAGCGCCTTTCAAAACACTCACTGTACAAAGTAAAATATATGTATATATATATATAAACACAATAACATCACTTAAAAATAAAAAAAAAATCAATAAATAACATCATAATAGAATCAGATTAAAAATGAAGGAGCGTCATGAATTTGGGAAAGCAGATTTGAACAGAAATAATTAAATTAATTAAAATTATAAAGATAATAGGATTTGAAATTTCATTTTCAAAAAGTTCTAAATTGGTAGATTTGTACCAATATTCAATAAGAAATATCAAACTTGAAAATTAAAATGGACTAACTAAGAAATGCTTTTTCATTTTCAAAACATACTTGCAATATTCGTCTCTTAAGTCAAATGAAAACGGAATCTGCTTTTTTATTTTCTTCATCACCGCTCATTATGTGACAAAATTAAAGTGACAAAACCGATGAAAATTTCCTTTTTGTTGTCACATTCTGCCGCGAAATAAGTGTCTCAGAAATCTGTTGGAGTCTGGAATGAGCGGTTCCAAGGATGCACGACGATTGATTTATAAAGAGAAAAGGGGAAAAAAAGGAAGGAAATAGCATTTCTAGTTTTAACTTTTATTTTTAATATCGTGTCAGAAACGCTTCCGTAGCATCAAACGTTCTGCGTTTAAAACTCTCACCTTCACTCAGCTTTAAGATCATTTTTCTTCTCTGCTCACAAAATGCACAGAATATAATCTTTATTTCTGCTCTTTTCATGGAAAGAATCTTGACAAAAAGAGCTTAAAATCAAGTCAAAACACAGAAAAGTAATGAAAACCTATAATGAAACAACTAAAAACACAATAGTAAATCCAGGGCTAAAATCAACTAAAAGCTCTCCTGATTAAAACTTCTTAACCTGAGATTTAAAACACTCAACGTAGTCGCTTTGACTCAATGTCAATGGAGGGAGTTCCACAGTCGAGGTGGATGGAAGGAAACATCTCCTCTAGTCTCAAAGCGAGTTTTTGGAATACTTGACAGTTTTTGGTTGGGAAAAGTATGAGGTTAAAAGGTCAGGGACTCTGATCAGGTAGTGAGGTGTGGATGGCGTCCCCTTTGATCTACACAAGTGCCAGCAGTTTGAAAATTGATCATGACGTGAATTAGGGCTGCCACAAACGATTATTTTAATAGTCGACTAATCACCGATTATTTTTTCCGATTAGTCGACTAATCGGGTCATGCACAAACAGGATGTAAAACACACATCTTAACCATTATTAGCTTTAAACAAACTAAAAACTAAATATATTCACACAAGCATTATCTGCGAAAATGCTTGTGTGAATGCTGTAAGCTGAATTTTGAAGCTGAAGCGAGTGACGACAGCGAAGATGCTGAAATTGATAGCTAAAAACAATAAAGCTGATAGCCACTAAAATATTAGCTAAATGCCAAATTAGCCTAAAAAAGAATTAAAAGCCTCAGCTGGCCAAAACTGCTAGCATGTAGCTGACATGTTAACTTAACTCCAAAATATCCTTAAAAAACTGAAAAAAAATCCTACATTTTCCAAAATAGCTAGCATATAGCTTAAATATGAGCTAAATTCCAAAACACCCTAAAAAACTTTTTTTTTAAAGCTAAAGTTAGCCAAAACATCTAGCTGAAATATTAGCTAAACAACAAGTTAGCCTAAAAACTGAAAAAAGCCCAAATTAACCAGAATACCTAGCTTGTAGCTGAAATATTAGCTAAATTCCAAATTAGCTTAAAAAATAATTTAAAAGCCTCAGCTAGCCAAAACTGCTAGCATGTAGCTGACATATGAACTTAATTAAAAACTGAAAAAGTCCTAAATTTTCCAAAATAGCTAGCATATAGCTTAAATATGAGCTAAATTCCAAAACACCCTAAAAAACTTTTTTTTAAAAAAGCTTAACTTAGCCAAAACAGCTAGCATCTAGTTGAAATATTAGCTAAACACCAAGTTAGCCAAAAGAACTGAAAAAAGCCTAAGTTAACCAGAATAGCTAGCTTGTAGCTGAAATATTAGCTAATCTCCAAAATAGCTTAAACAAACCTTGATAAATGCCAAAATAGTCTAAAAACCTACCATATTTTTATTATAACTTTCAACTTTACAACACTCTAACTCCATATATTATAAAGTAACGACTAATCGACTATTAAATTAGTTGTTGACTATTTTAATAGTCGATTAGTCGTCGATTAGTCGACTAATCGTGGCAGCCCTAACGTGAATGCCTCGTTTCCACTGAGCGGTTCAGACCGGACTGGACTTTTGAGCGTTCCTTTACAAAATGGACCCAATAAGCAGGACCGACTGGTACCGTTTCTGGTTCCCCATCGGTCGTAGATCCATAGAAAAATGGACCGTTAGGGCGGAGCTTCTGTCCTCACACGATGTAACCCATTGATTGGTGGAAAGGTTTTACAACAACGGGAAGTGTCCGACCAGAACTTTTCGGCTGGATTCTTCTTCGCCCCCAAAATCTTCAAGCACAGAATATTTAATTCTTTACATGTAGTCCGTCCGTTTTGACGGACAGCTACGTCATCAGTCTTCACCAGAGGTCGGCGACCTGCGGCTCCAGATCCACATGTGGCTCTTTCATCTCTCCATTATGGCTCCTAAAATAAATCATGGAGACTGCTGACCCAACCATGTCGACCGTCGGAGTCAGCAGCTCCTCTAACCAAACTTCCTAAAGAAAACAAAAAAACAAAGCAGAAAACAAATAAACAAAGCCTGCAAACTAAGACTACCAAGGTCCAACCCCAAACTAAAATAACAAAACCCAGCAGTCTAAGACTAAAAAAGGTCCAACCCCAAACTAAAATAACAAAACCCAGCAGTCTAAGACTAAAAAAGGTCCAACCTCAAACTAAAATAACAAACCCAGCAGTCTAAGACTAAAAAGTCCAACCCCAAACTAAAATAACAAACCCAGCAGTCTAGACTAAAAAAGGTCCAACCCAAACTAAAATAACAAAACCCAGCAGTCTAAGACTAAAAAAGGTCCAACCTCAAACTAAATATAACAAAACCAGCAGTCTAAAGACAAAGGTCCAACCTCAAACAAAAATAACAAAACCCAGCAGTCTAAGACTAAAAAAGGTCCAACCTCAAACCAAAAAAATAAAAAAAACCCAGCAGTCTAGACTAAAAAAGTCCAACCTCAAACTAAAATAACAAAAACCCAGCAGTCTAAGACTAAAAAAGTCCAACCTCAAACTAAAATAACAAAACCCAGCAGTCTAAGACTAAAAAAGGTCCAACCCCAAACTAAAATAACAAAACCCAGCAGTCTAAGACTAAAAAAGGTCCAACCCCAAACTAAAATAACAAAACCCAGCAGTCTAAGACTAAAAAAGGTCCAACCTCAAACTAAAATAACAAAACCCAGCAGTCTAAGACTAAAAAAGGTCCAACCTCAAACTAAAATAACAAAACCCAGCAGTCTAAGACTACTGAGGACAAAGAGGAAAAAAAGAACAAAAAATAAAAGGAAAATGAAATAGAACTTTTTTAAAGTAAGGATTACTTATTAACATTTATTTAATTTAGATGAGTTAAATGTATGAATTGATGTCTGATGTGCACATAGATGATAAACTATGCAGGTTTTTCCATCCCTTGACCTGAAGACGTCTTGTTGTTCAACATTTCCTCCAGAATGAACAGATTTTATTCAAAGTAAAACTTTAGTAAAAAGTTTGATCTCTATGAGTTAAAAGCACAGATTATCTTATGCTGCACAACGTTGGTTATTTAAAAAAATGACATTTTGAGAGATGTTAGGTTCTTTTTATGTTTTTGCTTTTGTGCGTGCCAGAAAATAAGCAAAATTCTTATTTATTATTAAAACAAACAGAAGGTCATGAATGCACATTTCTTAAAGGCTAAAGTAAGACTTTGATCAGGTTTTGAACAGAATAAATCGAGCCCAAATGGTTTTTTTACTGTTAGAAGTTGCCAACCCCTGGTCTACACCTTCTCATGGTCCAACTCTATGGAAACACTCTTTTGAACATTCTAATCTGGTCAAGAGAAGACCGGTCTGGTCCAAACCGCTCAGTGGAAACGAGACATAAGTCCTTCATTTATCAGAATAGAGCTGTGATAGAGAAAGCTCAGGACGAGATTTATCAGATTGTCACATTTCACACCAAGACTCTTCCAACTGTAGGTGTTTGTGCAGCGGTCCAGTGTGAACACCACATGCTGAATCCACATTCAAGAAGCTTCTTTAGCGTGTTCTCAAACGATCGTCACAAGTCTGGTGTGAACTTGTTGTCCTCAGGGATGATACGGACAATCTGCAGGTGTGTGTTTTTTTTTATTTTTGTTGGAGATATATGTTTTATTACATGTTTAATAATAATAGTAATACATTTTATTTATATAGCACTTTTAAAAGACACTCAAAGACGCTTACATAACAAATGACATTAAAAACAGTAGTAAGAAGAATTTAATTAAAAAAAAGAATAATAATAATAATAATAGTAAATAAATAAATGAAATACAAAATATGCAGTAAAATTAAAGATTAAAAGCAGTTTAATCATCTAAACTTTGACTAATCAGAGACTCAGATTTGGAAATGACTTTAGGAGAAAATCCTTTTCAAAAACAAAATGTGTCAACCAGTTGAGAAGAAGAACTTAAATCCTTTTGTTACGGTTGGGCAATCAGGAGGAAACCCAGTTGCAGGGAAGAATCACATGAAGAGCATGAAGGCATAGTCCAAGGCCTTTAATATACATTAGCCAAAATTCATAGGACCAAGACAACAGGCCTGGAAACAAAACGAGCCGACACTGAGGACTGCAGCAGCAGAGGGTCATAAATACACAAAGCCTGATTGCTGAAGTGCAGACAGCTGTGACTGCTTAGCAGGAACCACAGGAGAATGGGCGGAGTCACAGCAGCCTGCACAAAAGCAAAAAAAGAAAACAACCAAACCAGAACATGACACCTTTTCCTGGCTGGAATCATGTGACACCAAGTCTTTCATATATCGGAATAGAGCTGGAGCAAAATTCACCCTTCTTGGAAAGGAAAAGGAGAAGAAGAAGAAGAAGCCACTCTCTGGCGCCCCCTGCTTGCCTGGTGTGAACACCACAGGATGAAACCGCCTATAGCGTGTTCTTGATTGCATACTCTAAATTTCTATCCATGCCGTGTCCATCATTTAACTTTCATTTCTGTTTCATGACCGACTCACCATGATGTCATCATCCTTCAAGTCTGCGTTAAACCTTCTGCAACAGTTTCGTGCTTTTTGTTTCTTTCTCAAAGGAATCTTGAAGATTCTATGTTACCACGTCTCGTACACAAACTTCCTCTTGCTCATTGAAATGCAGAGCCATGCCTGACCTTTGAATGTTCCTCAGCAGAAACAAGTCCTGTGGAGTTTCAGGAGAAGTTCTGCCGACGGGCAGGAGGTTCTGAACCAGCAGCAAAGACATTGGATGATGGTGGTGGAGGTCGTAGGTCCACTAGCTTCAGGTCCAGTGTGGCTCGATAGACGTCCAGCTGAGAGCTTAGCTTTATTTCTACCTTTACACTCTGAAGTCCAGCTTTAATCTTCAACGATATTCACTGATTTCAAAGCCAGCTCTTGACTGCAGATGGGATCCTGCTGCTGTGAGAATTCCCAAACTCCCTCTGGGTCACAGAGTAAACAGGAGAAAAGAGCCTCAGGCCAAATAGAAATGACTGATGGTGGAGAATGTAGACACACACATGAAAGCTCGCTCGTGGGTTAACATACATGTGTTTAATCATGTTACTCCCACCTCCCTGATGTCATGGATGTGATGTTTTTCCACTTTGGACTATCAGTTTGAAGAGAAGGACTCTAACATTCCACCGGCCATCCCAGGAAGCGACGAGCAGCTTGTCGTCGTCCACCAGTTCACATACCAGGACTCCACCAAACTCTCCAACGTTGAAGTTCTGACTCTAGCCGGCTTTCCCAGCATGAAGATCACGCTCTGAGAACATCACCTTCACAGCAGAGCGTTTGAAGTAAAGGGGCGTCCGGACCAAACGAGAACATGATGCGGGCTTCAGAAGAGAAGCGAGCTTTCTGAAAGGTGTGGAGCGACAGGCAGGGAAGCAGGTACCGATGCAGCTACTGATGCAGCTACTGATGCATCTACTGCGGTGAAGAATCAGAGATGAACATTCTCAATGACACTGTCTCAGACAACCAGAAACTGACCAGAATTAGGATACGTCATCCATGGTCAGCGTTGACCGATGCAGGACTACGATTACTACTAGAACTACTACTACTACCACTACTACGAGTACTACAACTACTACTACTACTACTACTATAACTACTACTACTACGACTTATATTACTACTACTACGATTACTACTTAGATAGATAGATAGATAGATAGATAGATAGATAGATAGATAGATAGATAGATAGATAGATAGATAGATAGATAGATAGATAGATAGATAGATAGATAGATAGATAGATAGATAGATAGATAGATAGATAGATAGATAGATAGATAGATAGATAGATTGATTGATTGATTGATTGATTGATTGATTATTAATCCCAAGGGAAATGATGCAGCTCCAGGTCATTCACACATATAAAAGAAGACATTAAAATACATAAATAAATTAACAACAATAAACATGTAGCCGGGGTTAAAATTAGACAATTAGACCATTAAAAGCCATAAAAACAGCAGTGCAATCAGGGTCTCCTTCTAGCCCTCCCTTTCTCAGCAGTGTTATACAGTTTTATTGCAGTGGGTGCAAAGGACCTCCGGTATCTCTCTGTGGAGCTCGGTAGTGAGTGAAGGCGGTTACTGAAAGAACTCCTCTGAGCAGAGAACACCGGGTGCAGGGGGTGACTGGTGTTCTCCAGGATTTTCTTTAGCTCCACCAGTGTCCTCCGCTCCACCACAGACTCCACCGACTCCAGGCTCTGCCCCACCACCTTACCTGCCTTTCTTGTAAGGCGGTTTAGTCTTTCCATGTCCTTTCTATTAGCACTGCCCCCCAGCACACCACTGCATATCAGAGAGCACTGGAAACAACAGCCTGCCAGAATATAAAAAGCAGCTTGGGACACACATTAAAAGAAGCAAGTCTCCTTAAAAAGTACATCCTGCTCTGGGTTTTTTTGTAAATGGCGTCGACATCTGGTGACCATCTCAGTTTATTGTCCAGGTGAACTCCCAGGTATTTATAGGTGGTGACCACCTCCACCTCCGCTCCGTCAATAGTGATGGGCTGTAGAGCAGCAGGTGTCCGGCGGAAGTCCAGCACCATTTCTTTTGTTTTTTGTTGAAGTACTTCAACTACAATGACTGCAACTACTATTACTACTACAACTACGACCAATACTACTACTCTGACTACCATGACCATGACTACTACTACTACCACTATGACTACAACTACTACTATAACTACGACTACTACCAAGATTACTATGACTACAACTGTCACTAATACTACTACTACTACTACAACTAATGCTACTACTACAATAACTACAATGACTACGAGCACTACTAATGCTACTTCTCCTATCCCTAATACTACTACGACTACTGCTACTATGACACTGACAACTACGACGACTACTATGACTACTACCACTACTATGACTACTACCACTACAATGACTACTACCACTACTATGACTACGACTAGTACTACTACTATAAATACTACTACTACCACTAGTTTTTTTTACAGGACTACCAAAAAAATCCATCAGGAAACTGCAGCTTATTCAGAACTCTGCTGCTCGGGTTCTCACAAGGACCAAGAAAGTAGACCACATCAGTCCAGTTCTGAGGTCTTTACACTGGTTACCTGTCTCTCAGAGGATAGACTTTAAAGTTCTGTTACTGGTTTATAAAGCTTTGAATGGTTTAGCACCAAAATACATGACTGACCTCCTGACCCAGTATGTACCAGCCAGACCTCTCCGATCATCAGGATCCGGTCTTTTATCAGTTCCTAGAGTCAGAACTAAACATGGAGAAGCTGCATTCAGCTTCTATGCACCACAGATCTGGAACAGACTTCCAGAAAACCTTAGATCTGCTGAAACACTCAGTGGATTTAAATCCAGGTTAAAGACTCACCTGTTCTCAGTTGCATTTGATTAATATGGATTCAAAAGTTTACGTCCGCACTTTTTATCTATGCTTGTTTTAAATTAAAATCTTTTTACTTTCTTTTAATTTTATTTTAATGATTTGAATAATGAATGACATTTTTACTATTTCTTTTGATTGTTTCTTTTAATGTTTTATGTAAAGCACTTTGAATTGTCTCTGTACATGAAATGTGCTATACAAATAAACTTGCCTTGCCTTGCCTTGCCTAGTATTAGTATTATGACTTCTACTTTAGCCCCTACTACTTTGACTACCACTACAACTACCACTACTACTACTACTACTAATACTACTACTACTACTACAACTAATACTACAACAACTACAATAACTACAATGACTACGAGCACTACTAATGCTACTTCTCCTATCCCTAATACTACTACGACTACTGCTACTATGACACTGACAACTACAATGACTACTATGACTACTACCACTACTATGACTACGACTAATACTACTACTATAAATACTACTACTACTACTAGTATTAGTACTACGATTACTACTTTAGCCCCTACTACTACTTTGATTACCAGTACTACTACCACTACTACCACTACTACTACTACTACTACTACTACTACTACCACTACTACCACTACTACTACTACTACTACTACTACTACTACTACCACTACTACCACTACTACTACTACTACTACTACTACCACTACTACCACTACTACTACTATACTACTACTACTACTACTACTACCACTACTACTACTACTACTACTACTACTACTACTACCACTACTACCACTACTACTACTACTACTACTACTACTACTACTACCACTACTACTACTACTACTACTACTACCACTACCACTACTACTACTACCACTACTACCACTACTACTACTCTTCCCACCTGCATTTCATAGAAGCTCATGTTAAATGAACATCTACACTGGTGTTATATCACAGTGCTGTTCTTAATCTAAAAGATCCTGTTTAAGATCAACCTTCATTCAAACAAAGAGGATCTGTTTAGCAGAATGACTACTGTATTTTCTACACTATAAGACACTTTAGATAATAAGGTTTACCATCAAAGAACGGTCTATTTTCAAACTTATATCATAAATTAATCATATAAAACTGTAAGACACATTTATGGAAGCAAATGAGTCAGAAATAAGTCGTCAGTCAGTCATTTTATTGACTGCATTCACAGTCATTCTAGAACTTGAAACACGTAATAATGTCAATACTTCTTAAAAAAAAACTGATAGAATAGAATAGAATATTTGTTATAGCACCATTTAAAGGAAGTATAAAACACAACACAGTGAACAGCCAGTCCGTTTCCCCGGTCTCTTCTTGTGGGTTCTTTTGTTGGTTGGTGATGGTTCTCGGATAGAATCCGTTTTTTCATCTGTTTGTTCTGATTGCTCTGTCCCTGAGTAGATGTTGGTCTCTCTGAAAACCTTCAGAAAAATGAAATAATTCTGGACTGAACTGTCATAAATGATCTAAAAACTATAGACACCTTACAAATGGTTTAAAATCATGTTTTTATGCCTCTAAGTGAAGACTATGGAGGGAAAACCTGCTTCACCAACAGTGGAGCAGGAATGAATCTGCGGTCCTCAGCTGGACCGAGGACACTTCCCACATCTGGTTATCGCTCGCCGCTGGCACATCTACCGCCGCCCCCTTCCCCCTCACCCAAGGTCGCACTTGTCAGTGAGCACGCTCTGTAAGCCCCCCTGCCTGGTTAAGTGGAGCTGCAGATGAGACGCGACACGGGGACTGCGTTTCTTCCACTGCAGGCTCGTGCGTCTCTCTTGTTTGTGTTTATTTTCTGCTCCAGCATCCACAGCAGATTAACATGATTTTCTCCCCTTCCTCACTGAAAACTGACCGTGAATTCTTACAGACACGAGGAAAGGCTTTTAATGTCATGCAGAGGTAATCCAGCAGGGATTATTTACTCAAGTCATTTTATTTGTTTGGAAACCTCGATCTGACTCGACTCTTTGTTTACAATTTTAATAAATGTACTTGTTCATACACATTTTAAATCCAATCAGGTCCTAATGTTGGTGAAGACTTGAACCAACTGGAGCTCAGGTGATTGATCCTAAACGTTTCCTTGTGAGGGCCACATAGATATTTTAAAAACCTTATTATTCATGTTAAAAGCCAAATTAAACTCTCTCCCGAACATTATTCAATCAGCTTTTTTATTTATTTCAGAAGATAATAGAAACAGAAGGAAAAACAGTTTCAAAGTCCCATTTGCACGCCCAACCCTGAGACGGACACACATATCAGTTTATGCAGTCAATCTATGGAACTCACTGGACACAATATTGAAAGAAACTACTAGCATAGCTGCATTTAAAATAATCTTTAAAGATAGGATATTAGATAAATACATGAAGGAAAATTAATCGGGACAATAAATGTAAGCCATAGAGCGGGACGGATTAGGGAGGGGGTAGAAATGTAAAGTCTTGAAGATTTGGGTTTTTTTCTGTTAAAATGTCGCATTTTTGTTTTTGTTTAGGAAAAATGTCTAATGTATGTTTCCTTGTAAAAAAAAAAAAAAAAAAAAAAAAAAAAGAGCATGAACAATAAACCATAAACCAAAAAAAAAAAAAATCTAACTGAAGATGTTGAAATTGAAAAAATATTGATGGCCAAAAACTC
Organism: Oryzias javanicus; assembly: GCA_003999625.1. Classification (NCBI taxonomy): domain Eukaryota; kingdom Metazoa; phylum Chordata; class Actinopteri; order Beloniformes; family Adrianichthyidae; genus Oryzias; species Oryzias javanicus. Next base: position 34,721,011 of record CM012437.1, on the reverse strand, counting down.
TGAAGCTGCTAGCTAAAAATACTGAAGTTGGTACCTGAAAACGCTAAAGCTGATAGCTAGCTGAAATATTAGCAACATGCCAAAGTAGTCTAAAAACAGAAAAAAATCTCAATCAGCCAAAACAGTTAGCATCCGGAAAAATATTATCTATAATCTAAATTGGCCTAAAAAAACAGAAAAAAAACTTTTAGTTGAAATTTTCACTAAACTCCAAAATAGTTTAAAAAAAGAAGAAAAAGCCAAAATTAGCTAGAACAGCTAGCCTGTAGCTGAAATATTAGCTAAATGCCAAATTAGCCTAAAAAAATGGTAAAATGTCTAATTTAGCCAAAACAGTTAGCATAAGGCGAAAAAATTAGCTAAACTCTAAAATAGTTTAGAAAGCTTTAGTAAATGCCAATACAGTCTAAAACGCTATCATAAAAAGAGCTGAATATTCTAAAAGCTGAATGATTTTAAGAGCTATTGACATAAAAAAAAATGACATGGAAGAAAAATAATTATAATAATAGAGAAACAAAGGGAATCGTTAACATAAATCTTCTATCCTGTCCTATCGTGGTTCAGACTGCAGAGGGGTGGAATCAAAAGTCACGTTCTATGTGGGTCTCGATCGGGGCCAAATGTGGAGGCGGGCCTGGTGGGACAAATGGTGACCCCTGCTTTAGCACTGGAGCTTTAGCTGCAGTGTTGACGCTCCACTAAAAATCGTGTTTTTGGTTCTTTTAACTTATTTTTTTTTTGCATTTTTCTCAAAATTGAAGACATATAAAATAATGTAAGAGTAAAACTACATATTTGAAGGATTCTTTATTGATTTGATCAGGAAAAGATGAAAACTGGATGTTTGAAAAAGCTCAGACTGATGACAAAGCTGCTGTCATGGGCGGGGCCAAATCTTCTCTTCTCTGTTTCAGTTCTAAATCCTCACTGCCGTAGAAATAAATCCATTAACGTCTTCATTTTCCTCGGTATCTGTCTCTATACTGTACGGATGCAGAGCTTTGATATTGCTCAACATTTGTTTTTGGGTTTTTTTTTGCTAAAAATGCTAAGGCTAGCCTGGGCTTTTGAGGTGCTATAAGCTTGTGGTGTAAAGCGTAAACAAAGGGCTGATGGGAAATGGGAAAGGCTAACTGCCACGCCAACAGAAACTATGTCTAAAAATGTAAATACTTTTTCTTTAATTTGGGCTAAAAAGTGAATAATCCTCCTTAAAGGACAATAGGAATAAAAATATATATGCAGATATATTGGAGTCTAACGGTAAAAACGGCTAAAGTGGATAAAAACAGATTAGAACTAGCGAGAGGGTTCCCGGTTCAAATCTCTGCTGGGTTATTTCTGTGTGCAGTTTTTTTAATTTTTTTTTTCATTTCCTCCGATTTCCGCCAAATTCATTCTTCATAGGTTGGTCGGTGTCTAAGTGTGGGTGTGGCCCTGCTACAGACGACCCACCTGTTCCATGTGAACCCTGTCAAAAGCTGGGATAGACTCCCTTCATGTCTTCTATATCTAGGAATCTCCTCTTTGATTGTTTATTTCTTATGTACTATTCTCTTTTTAGTCATCCTGTAAATCTCTTTTCTATTTTAATATTTTCTATTGTTTATGGCATTCAGAGTGAGCTGCAAAGTAAGAATTTGATTGTCTTTATTGTGCATACGACAATAAACCCTTTGAATGTTTGGATCCTCTCGACCTGGTCCTCCATTTTCCCAAAATCATCTCTGTTCCTCCTCTCATCGAGTCCAAACATCTCCATCTGCATCCTTCATGGTAGAATTCCAACGTTTTCACATTTTCCTGCTAAAGTTAAAACTTTTATCTCTCCAGATTGTTTTTTAGCTTCATGCAGTTCTCCTTTCATTCTGATGGAGAGGTTCAAACCCAAACAGGACGCTATCTTGTTAAAAGAAATCCCAGAACTGCCTTTCATTTCATTTCGACTTGTTATCAGCGCCGCGCCGCGTCGCTTTGGTGCGGCTTCATTCAGGCTGTCGGCGTGAACATCTCGGTGTTACGGAGCAGCACAAAAGATATCTAATCTTTTCTGCTCGCGGCTAATTAGGCCAATCAAAAGTGAGCTTTAGTCGTGAAAACGGGCACATCACAGACACGGATGATACATTGGAATGCAAATAAGGCCTAATGAATTTCTTTTGCCGCGACACGCTGTGATTACGCTTCACAGAAACGCGACAATGCACGCATTCAGACGCGGAAATTAACGAGGAGAGGAGACGGCTCGTTGGAATTCATGCGAACAATGAATCAAAAGTTCACTTTAATGAGAGAAAGAGCGGCTTTGTCTGGAACGAGTTTGTTTTTGTGTTTGCAGGTTCAGCCTCATCTGCCGTACGAGTACACCTGTGAGGGGATGCTGGAGAGAGTTCACGCCTACGTCCAGAATCAGGTGATGGTCGCGCTCTCCACAAACGCGTTCCCCGTCCAGAACAGACACAGAAACGGGTTTTATTTACCAAACCAGGACAGAAAATAATCACAAAAATGAAAATACTTTCTCTCATAGTGGTCAAAAGTTTCTGTTGGAACACGAAAGTCTCGGTCCCCTCCTGGCCGCTTTAGAATAGTCGAGGCGAATGTGGGATGTAGACAGATGACGCAGCTGAGCAACCACAGCGAATGATGACAGCAATGTCAACGTTTTTGGTTAAAAGCTCTGGACGTTCTCAGTGATTGGTTAGGAAAAATTGTACCACAATTTTCAAGTTTATGTTTTTTTGGGTGATAGGGGCAAGATGGCGGGAAGTTTTTAGTCCTGATGGTTGTTATTCTGGGTTATCCTCAGACTCTGGAAAACCCCACAAATTCCACAGATCAAAGTTTGGATAAATATGAGAAAAAAAATGGCAACGTATGAATGTTTGTTACACAAATTAAAAAATGGAGACCCACCACAGTGTTCATTAGGGACAATTTCTGGTCTCATATCATTTCTTTTGTCATATATATGAAAATAGTAACTTTACTTGTTTTTGCTTTTATAATCAGATTTACAACACCACCTTGTTTTATTCTTGTTGTGTGAATGCATTCAATGCATTCACACAATTGTTTTTCACCTATTTACGTTTTCTTCCGTACGTTTTTTGACACGTAAAAACTCAAGCACACTTTATGCAATTTATGCAATCTTGGTATCAAAACGTTTGTCTCATTAAGGACATTACTGCTTGTATCTTTGATTTTCGCGATTTCGCGCAATTTTTAGCCCATGTTAAGTCAATGGGGACATTTTTCAAATCGTTATAAAACTTTCTGCACTTTTGCAACTTATGCAATATTGGTGTCAAAATGTTCCGCAAATTTAGTACATTCATGCCTGTATTTTTGGTAATCTCAAAATTTACGTTTTTTACGCAAATTAAGCTAATTACTAACCTCATTGGAAATGAATGGGAATTTTTCAAATCCTTTAGAAACTTTTACAACTTATGCAACAGTGGTATCAAAACGTTCAGCTTGTTCAGGACATTCGTGCTTGTACTTTTGAAATTCGTACACTTAACGATTTTAACGCAATCTATGCTAGTTTACTAGCCTCATTGACAATTAATGGACATTTTTAAAATCGTTATAACTTTGTGCACTTTTTACACTTGTGCAATATTGGTATCAAAACGTTCAGCTCGTGGAGGACATTATGGCTAGTATTTTTGGTTTCACAAAATTTACGGTTTTTACGCAAATTATGCTAATTACTAGCCTTATTGAAAAGGAATGGGAATTTTCAAATCCTTTAAAAACTATGCATTTTAGTAACGTGTTAGCTTTTATGGCTAATTTGGCAACTTTTAAGGTTCTTTTGGCTAATTTGGAGTTAAGCTAACTTATTAGCAACGTGTTAGCTTTTTTGGCCAATTTGGCAACTTGTGAGGTTTTTTTTGCTAATTTGAAGTTAAACTAACATATTAGCAACTTGTTAGCATTTTTGGCTAATTTGGAAACTTTTGAGGTTTTTTTGGGCTAATTAGGAGTTAAGCTAACGTATTAGCAATGTTTAAGCTTTTATGGCTAATTTGGCACCTTATTAGGTTTTTTGGCTAATTAAACAAAAATCTTTAGCATCTTCAGCAAACACATTCCGCAAATTGCATTCACACAAGCATTATCGCAGGTAATGCAATTTTTCTAGTTCTTTTTGTTTTTCTTGTTTTCTTTTGAATTGTTTCGTTTCAGGAACCTGACCAGGAAAATGCTGTACATGTTGCTTATGTAATGTTATTAGATAAGTTAAGTTGAAATCTTGACTAGCTGCATTTCCATTACACATTTGCACAAAACTTTATCGAAATTCTAGGAATCTTGAAAAAACACAGTTTGAAAGGCCATTGTTTCCATTAAATCCTAATTTTGCAATAAACCAACTCACGCGATAAGTCATTAAAAACACAGTGAAGGATGAGATCAAGTAGTTTTATTAATTTGATTAACTAAAAGAGAGCATTTGGGTGACTTCACTGCGTGTGTGGCGCGAATCATCAAACCTGTTCAGCGGTTTAAAAAATAATCATTCTAACAAATAAGCAGCTGGATCTTTTTTCCTGTTTGAAAATGCAACAAGATCCATTTAAGTTTGTCACGGCTCTCGCGGTCATCCTCAAGGAGACGTCAGCGTCTCAAAAACCTTTTTTTTTTTTTTTAAATTGTGGCATTTCCATTAAGAGAATTTATTATCAAAATTCCATTTTATGAAATTTCAGAGTTAATGGAAACGCACCTACAGAAATCGAAAAGATTTCATCATAGATTTCATGAAATTTGAATTCCAAAATTGTGGTGGACATTAGTTGGACCGATGGAATAAAGAAATGTTCATGAAGGGTATTTATTCAACAGAGTCGATACAGTCCTCGTCACTCTTTGGGATTTGGCGAGGATGAATCTTTATGTGTGATCAGATTGATCCGGTCCGAGCTCCGACGGACACATGCAGAATCCCACTTCTGACACCAAGATTATGATGTCAGATTCTATATTTCAGAGATGGGAAATGTCTTCAACTGCTGTCAGTGATTCAATCATAGCAGAAAAGTTGTGTTCATCAGTTCTGGTTAAATGAAAGTCTGGATCCTCCATGTTGGTTCAGATGATGTTCAGGCATCAGGTGGCTAAAGGGGCGGAGCTCTAAGAAACAGTAGGGTGTATTTGCAGTTTTAATTCCATAAGTTCATGGTCTGAGTTCAGTAGACGTTTAGACTTTTCTCTCCATAAGGTACAAACTCATGTTGTTGTTTTCTTTTCCAGGACTTCTGTGCACCGGATCCTCCTTTCATTCCAGCTAACTTCTCCAGAACCGGACCTGGCCGCGGCAGCAGGAGCGTGGGACCTCTGTTTACGCCTCTGCAGAACGCCAGCGCTCTGGTGTGGGCGTCCAGCGTGAGGGCTCCCGCCGCCTGGCCTCCTCTCAGCTCCCTCCGCCTGCTGGTGTCTCAGGAGGGACAGTCTTGCGTGGACGCCTGCCGCTCAACAGGGTTCATCTGTGAGCCCGCCCACTTTCGCTTCATCAACAACAAGGAGGCTCTGCACGGGTACGTCAACGTTCGGCTTCCTCTTTTTCCTTTTCAAAGTATTTTGCTGCAGCGATGATTTTATCAGTTAAAGTTCCTCTGTTAGTCAAACTTTAATTAAAGAGTGAAATCCTGTTCCACTACACTGATACAAAGAGAAGAGTTTGACAAAATTCCCATTTTCTTATGTCACAAATGATTAAAAACTCTTTTTATCAGCTCCTTCATGTTCCACTACTTTCATAGAAATAAACTGAAAGAAATCCTCTAAAATCCACTAAAGTTTCTTTGGATAAAAGTGTCCAGTAATTGACTGGATTTTAATGTTTAACTTTATTTCAAGACATTTTTAAATATACAAGAAAATAAGACATTTATCATTAGAAAACTTCTCTGCACCAGAAGGATTTTACATGGGGGTGGGGCTTTGACCTGATTGGCTACTGAGACACGTGACTCCTTACTACGTCTTCTAGACTTTTAAAAGAAAACATGGATATTTTTAAACAATCAGAACATACTTTGTGTGGACATCCTACATGCAGCATTAGGTCATCCTACAGGCGTGCCGTCGGTGCAGCATTTGGTCATCCTACAGGCGTGCCGTCCGTGCAACATTTGGTCATCCTACAGGCGTGCCGTCCGTGCAGCATTTGGTCATCCTACAGGCGTGCTGTCCGTGCAGCATTTGGTCATCCTACAGGCGTGCCGTCGGTGCAGCATTTGGTCATCCTACAGGCGTGCTGTCCGTGCAGCATTTGGTCATCCTACAGACGTGCCGTACATGCAGCATTTGGTCATCCTACAGGCGTGCCGTCCATGCAGCATTTGGTCATCCTACAGGTTCACCGTCTGTGAAGCATTTGGTCATCCTACAGGCGTGCCATCCATGCAGTATTTGATCATCCTTCAGGCGTGCCGTCTGTGCAGCATTTGTTCACCCTACAGGTACACCGTCTGTGAAGCATTTGGTCATCCTACAGGCGTGCCGTCCGTGCAGCATTTGGTCATCCTACAGGCGTACTGTCCGTGCAGCATTTGGTCATCCTACAGGCGTGCCATCCGTGCAGCATTTGGTCATCCTACAGGCGTGCCGTCCGTGCAGCATTTGATCATCCTACAGGCGTGCCATCCGTGCAGCATTTGGTCATCCTACAGGCGTGCCGTCCGTGCAGCATTTGATCATCCTACAGGCGTGCCATCCGTGCAGCATTTGGTCATCCTACAGGCGTGCCGTCCGTGCAGCATTTAGTCATCCTACAGGCGTACTGTCCGTGCAGCATTTGGTCATCCTACAGGTACACCGTCTGTGAAGCATTTGGTCATCCTACAGGCGTGCCGTCCGTGCAGCATTTGGTCATCCTACAGGCGTACTGTCCGTGCAGCATTTGGTCATCCTACAGGCGTGCCATCCGTGCAGCATTTGGTCATCCTACAGGCGTGCCGTCCGTGCAGCATTTGATCATCCTACAGGCGTGCCATCCGTGCAGCATTTGGTCATCCTACAGGCGTGCCGTCCGTGCAGCATTTGATCATCCTACAGGCGTGCCATCCGTGCAGCATTTGGTCATCCTACAGGCGTGCCGTCCGTGCAGCATTTAGTCATCCTACAGGCGTGCCGTCCGTGCAACATTTCAGCGAGCGTTCTACTTCCATTTTCTTTAAGAATACTTCACAAAACAATCATCACACACACGACAATGGTGCGTTCCATTCTCATGACGTACCTTGAGGTGATCGGACGAGCCTCAAGGTAACTGCGAGACACACCCTAAAAAGCAGCCACTCCTCAATTAACCCCCCAGACAACCCAAAAAACCTGATTACTGTACGTGGATAGCCTGAAATCTTAAAACATTCTTCTACTTCCTGGTCGGAGTATCCTCCAGAACTCCCTTTAGCTCTCGTTCTTTGTCTCTACAAACATCCTCTGTGGCCTTTAGTGATGGTCTACATCTCCGCCCTGTTTTGTTCCCATTTTCTCTTCTGATTTCCTTCTTATGCTGAACCATCTTGAAGTTGTAACAGCTTCCATGTCTCTTTCTAAACTCCTTCTCCTCCTTTGATGGCTTTGAAATCTGTGGTCTGTTTGAATCCTTCCAGCTGATAATGAGGCTTTTCTTTTTTACTTTCCTGCTTCAGTCTGCTGCTCTGTGTCCCCCCCCCCACCACAGGTTGGAGGTGCAGTGTGAGGTGGTCGACTCGGAGATCAACCACATCCTGCCAGCTTTCTCCGTCATGCGGCGGGAATGCGGCCTGCAGCGGGAGCCCCTCCTCTTCAGCTGCGCGGGACACTCGCCGAAGTACCGACGCCTTTGCCCCTGCAGGGACTTCCGGCGCGGGCAGGTGGCGCTGTGCAGAGACTGTCTATAGTGACAGGAGGTTTGAGAGACTGGCACGAAGGAAATGGAACCAACAAGCGTTTAACCCCACACCGGTGAAAATACTCACGTTTTACAGCCTCATCTTCAAGAACTCGGTAACTCGGAGGTGGCGTCGGCACCTCAGCATCCAGACTTCTCACAACTTGGACAATGGAAATCCGATAATCCGCTCCAGAGATGGACGTTCAAAGAAACCATTTCTGATCAGAAACTGAGAGTGGACGAATATTTTTCAATAAATACGCCTTCAGAGCTCTCGGCTGGATTTTTAAAGGGTTCTCTGGGCTTTGTGATGGAAAAATCCTAAATAAAAACAAACAAAAAAAAAGAACCAATCAGTGTTGAGGTTTTATATTTTCTAATATGTCGTTACTTCCTGAGGCTAAAAGATAGCTGCCATATCACCCAATTTATTTCACCTACATTGCCATCTGAGCAGAGGCATATGACTTCTGATGGGGCAAATGGGGAGTTTGGGGCAAGTGAGGAACACAAGGGGACAAATTAGACACAATTAGGTTGTATTTTATAAACAAAAATAACTTTTTATCTTTTTTGTGTTCAGGACGTTTGGATTTAAAAAATAATGTAATCATTCCCTGTGGACACAAATGTTAAATTAAATCCATAAGCAACGTTTTGTGGCTAGCAGTTGCTACTTTTGCCCTTTTCTGCCTCTTTTGACCCTCATCCCAACCACACTGGCTGCATTCCCACTTCATGCCCTCGCAACCAAGAATCACTACGGCTAAAAATGCTAATTGTGCCTAAAAGGTTCAACAAGCTATCTCTGCTAATGTCGCTAAAAGCGCTAATGTTGCATCATCAAGAACCTCAGAAAAATGGATAGGTAAAAAATGCTAATCATGATAGTTTTGCTAAAAGTGCTAACATTGCATTCAGCATCACCAGCTATCTCAGAAAAAACACTTAGTTGAAAATGCTAACTATGCTAATGTGGCTAACATTACTAGCTTTTCATTCAGCATCATCAATTATCTCTGAAAAACACATGGCTGAAGATGCTAACTCTGCTAACTTTGCTATTAGGGCTAAAAGTGCTAGAATTGGATTCAACATCATCAACTAGCTCGGAAAAACAGTTTTATGAAAGTGCTAACTATGCTGATGTGGCTAACATTACTAGCTTTTCATTTAGCATCATCCATTATCTTTGAAAAACAAACAGCTAAAAATGCTAACTTTGGTATTGGGGCTAAAACTGGAAACGTTGCATTCAGGATCATCAACTATCTCAGAAAAATACATTGTTGAAAATGCTAACTTTGCTAATGTGGCTAACATTACTAGTTTTGCATTAAGCATCATCAATTATCTCTTAAAAACACATGGCTAAAGATGCTAACTTTGCTAACTTTGCTATTAGGGCTAAAAGTGCTAGAATTGGATTCAACATCATCAGCTAGGTCAGAAAAACAATTTGCTGAAAGTGCTAACTATGCTAATGTGGCTAACATTATGAGCTTTCAATCAACTATTTTAGGAAAAACACTTTGCTAAAAATGATAACTTTGCTATTGTGGCTAAAGGTATTAGCATGTCATTCAGCATCAACAATTAAAAAAAAAAAAGTTTAAAATGCTAACTATGCTAATGTGGCTAACATTAATAGATATGTGTTCCACATCATCAATCATCGCTGAAGAAACGCTGCTCAATATGCTAATTATGCTAACTTTGCTTTTGTGGCTAAAAGCCTTAGCATTGTATTCAACATAGATATTTCTGAAAAACACTTGCTAAAATGCTAATGTGGCTAAAAAAACTAGCTTCAGTACAATCAGTTTTCTTGAAGACACACACTGTTAGAGATGCTAATTATGCTAACTATGCTATTGTAGCTAATAGCACCAGCATTGTGTTCAGCATCATCAACTAAGGGTTTCCCGCTGTGATGTCATCATTTTTGGGGGGGCAGGGGGTCATTTTCTCTGCCCAAAATTTAGTACTAGGCGAGTATGTTGTGTTGGGACATTTTTGCTCCAACTCGCAGGAAGAAAGAACGAAAACTATCTGGTACTTGCAGTCCATGACTGCTGGAGAACAGAATAAGACTCAAATAAATTCATTTTTTTCTTTAAATGAAGCAGCAGGAGACTCAGCAAAGCTTTGGTCCTCAAAAGTCGGATCTGCTCTGTCGTTCCTCCAACATCATTTTCTGTACCAAACTTCTAAACAAAACCAGGAATGTTTGGAACTCTACATATGAACCTTTCATCTTTTGGTTTAAACTCTCATAATAACGAGTATAAAAGGTGAGTGGACCCAAAAGTCAGAGAGTTTGTAGATCTGGCAGCAGATCTCCTCGGGTCCTCGTCTTTTCTGAAGGTCAAAGTTCCAGCTGAGCTGCTTCAAACAGGGATTTATTTCTTTGAAGTTCTTCTATACTAAAGTCACTTTCATGTTTAACTCTGGAATTGCTTCTCTGGTTTTATCCAGCGTGATACCTCGATATCTATGAAGAGACAACGCACACTGTGTGTCCAGTTTTGGATTGATCTGGTCCGTCAGAATCCTAAAAAAACATAGATGTGAAAAAAAAAGATCTGCTGCCTCTAAAATTTGCTGGTAAGTCTGTTTTTTTAAACACTTTTTCTGCAAATATCTAGCCATCTTTCAACAGGACAGTTGCATTATGGGAAATCCAGAGAATTTCATTCGTCTTAAAGTAAACTTTGAGTGAAATCAATACCAAGTAAGTCCAAATCCTTGGAGCTGTTTCCATACTTTTACTCAACAAACTAAATATTTTCAGAATTCCTGTTTGTTAAAAAATTCTCTCCTAAACAGTTCTAACCAAACACCTGTTTTATTTTATTTTATTTTTTTTTTTAACACCTGTTTTAACACGTCAACCAAAGAGATGAGGCAGAGATTGTGTGTAAAAGTGTCATTTTCACCCTTTTCTGCTGTTGCATAGCAACAAGCTGCCATTGAGTTTAGATGGAAACAGAGGTCAGTTTTGAGTGGACATAATCTCATTTTCATCAAGAGACAGTTTTACAAATACAGGTGTACATGTACAAAGAATCAGGTGAGCCCAAGTAACCTCCACTGATTTCACATCGACTTGTTTTTCTAAGTCATTTTCAGCCCAATCCTTTGGTTATTCATGGTTGCTTTTTGGAGCAATACTAGTTTTTATGTAATAGTGGATTTATTTGAATGCATTTTTCATACTTAAGATAAAAAAGTTGTGTTAAAACAACTGAACTGTGATTATTTTTAGTGTGCAACATGTATGTAAGATTTTAGATTTTTTATCTTCCTGGAGCACGGTTGTGTAAAAAGTCATCAGTCGGAGCACCTGATCCCGTCTGCAGTCAATCTGTCTGCAGACACGCGCCCCCCCCCCGACGGCCAACAACCATCTGTGGCCACTTGTGGGAAATGTAGCCTCTCTAGCAGCGCTCCATCATTCTGCTGGCACCTCGCCGCCGTCTCTTCATCACCGGCGTCCCGAACCGCTCGGCCTGTCAGCCGTCGTCTCTGGTCTTCGCTTTCACTTGACCAGCTTTGTCTGAACAGCCTGCGGCTTATTGTTCTGACATGAGAGAAGAAATATTCTTAGTGCTATAGACGTCTACTTTTGTTTATTGCCTCCTTGATTATTTAAATAGAAAAATAAAGTATTTATTTAGCATGTTTTCTTTAAAAAACATAAATATGCCAGAATTAGCACAAAAGCTAAACTACAGCTAGAAAAGTTGCATTAGCAGTGATAATGCAAGTGTGAACGCTCTCTGCTGACATTGTGATGCAATTGACTTGAATTGCTCAAGGGATTTGCTGAAAATGCAAAAACATATTTGTAAATTGTTAAATCTACTAAATTTTGTTAAAGAACTATGAAAGAGAACTGAAGTTGATCTAAATTTCTTAAAATTTTGTCCTAAAATTGCTTAAAAATCACTAATACTTGCCAATTTTGCAAAAATATTTATATTTATGAGCTAAACTCCAAATTAGCTCCTAATATCTTCATAGATGCCATATTAGCCAAAAAAAGCTAGCTTGTTGGTTAAATACTAGCTAAACGCCAAAATAGCCAAAAATTCCTCAGTAAACTAAAGTACTCAAAAGTTAGCATGTTGCTAAAATACAAGCTAAACTAAATAACCTTATAAATACCTCAGTAGATAACAAATTAACAAAAAAGTTAACCTGTTGCTAAAATAGAAGCTAAACTGAATAATCTTATAAATACCTCAGTAGATAAAAAAAAATTGCCAAAAAAAAGTTAGCATGTTGCTAAAACATTATCTAAACTCCATATTAGCATAAAAAACCTCAGTAGATGCCAAATTAGCCAAAGAGCTAGCACTTTGAAATATTAGCTAAACTCCAAAACAACCTTTAAATTCCTCAGTAAACAAAATTAGTCAAAAACATTAGCATGTTGCTGAAATAGACGCTAAACTAAATAATCTCATAAATACCTCAGTAAATAACAAATTAGCAAAAAAAAGTTACCCTGTTGCTAAAATAGACGCTAAACTAAATAATCTTATAAACATCTCAGTAGATAAAAAAATTGCCAATAAAAACATTAGCATGTTGCTAAAACATTAGCTAAACTCCATATTAGTAGATGCCAAATTAGCCAAAGAGCACTTTGAAATAACTAAAATACCTCCATAACCGCCTAAAATTACCTCAGTTAAACAAAATTAGTGTTCTAAAAACATAGCATGTTGCCAAATAGAAGGCTAAAACTAAATAATTACAAAAAACTCAGTAAATAACAAATTAGGTAAATATATAAAAGTTAGCCCTGTTGCTAAAATAGACGCTAAACTAAATAAATCTTATTAAAGTAGCTCATGTATAAAAAATTGGAAAAAAAATACAAACATTAGCATGTTGCTAAAAATAGAAGCTAATTTAATAAATTTATACTAATACTTTCGGTAGATAACAAATTTAGTAAAAAAAGTTAGCCTGTTGCTAAAATAGACGCTAAACTAAATAATCTTATTAATATCTCAGTAGATAAAAAAATTGAAAAAAAAAACGTTAGCATGTTGCTAAAACATTAGCTAAACTCCATCTTAGCATAAAAAAACTTCAGTAGATGCCAAATTAGCCAAAGAGCTAGCACTTTGAAATACTAGCTAAACTCCAAAACAGCCTTAACATTCCACAGTAAACAAAATTAGTCAAAAAATGTTAGCATGTTGCTAAAATAGAAGCTAATTTGAATGGAAACACAGACCGTGAATATATTTAAACGTTTGTTGCTAATCTAAAATGTTGAAATTTAAAGACCTTCTCATTTATTTCCCAAGATTGCAGAAATCTTAATTACGTTTTAATAAATTAAAAAAATGTCAAACAGGATTCAAACTCTCCAGCTTTTATTTTGAAAGAGAATTGAGGTTTCCTGTCGTTGTTAAACACGTGTGACTCCTTCAGCTTCTGCTGCGTAAATCTGGACAGCGTAAAGAGAATCCGTCCTTCATCCTGGCCGGTTTGCTTTTCCTGCGGCGGTTTGGCTCCAACCGTCTGCATTTCATTGATTACCTGTCGCTGCTGCACGTTTTTGTTTTCCTTAACATTCACTCTCCATCTGCTCTCCTCCTTCTGCTTTTAAATGACTCATTAACTAAATGAAAGCTCCCGATTCCTCCTCGAGCTCTTTATTTTAAAAAGGTTTGTTGGGTGGGGATGCAAAAAGCTTGACGTTTGGATGAATAATTAGTGAGAAAATCAACATTTTACCCTTTAAACATTTAAATATTTTCAATTTTTTCCCCAATTTATTAACATTTTTTTTTTTTCTTTAACAAAAAAGAACGCATAGTGGTCACCGATCACGTGTGGCTTTATGTTGTGTGGTTTCGTCTTCTGCTGCATAAATAATACAGCACTTGTGTAAATATCATGAAATTCTTATTGACCTCCCTGAACTCTGGAGAAATGTCATCCAGTTCACCACAAACCTCGATTTCAACAGAACTATCTCTGCAGTTCCACCTGTGGAAACTTGTTCTTTGTAAATCTTTGAATTTTTATTAATTTATTTTATTTATTATGATCTTTTGTTCTAAAAAACAAATAATATAAATGAATATTTTAATTTTCATGCATCCAATTATATGCAGCAACCATTCAGACATAATAGAAGTTTTGGATCTGAATCTGGAGGCGTTAAGCTCCGCCTCCTCGCTTTATCTGCTCACAGGGTGACTTTGAAACTTAATGGACGGGGAGCTTGGTAACCAGATGGGGACTTCTCCTCAGCAGCTGCATCTTTGAAGGACGCGTTCTGTTTGGAGTGCTAAACATTCAACCGCCGAGCTTCTCGGCGCCCTCCGGACGCCCTCGCGCTCCCAGGAAAACGAGACGCGGACTTCGGTGGCCGTCTGTTTCGGAACAAGAAGAACAAACATGGGGATGTTGAATGTTTCATGTCAGTTTGTAGAAAACGGCGTTTGTGTTTGGCGTGGATGAAACGGGGGCACAGAGGGTCGGGAGTAAAAACAGACGTTTATTTCTGCAGAAAGAATCCTTTTTTAGTTTTCAGTTTTACACATTAAGGTTCCACTTCGATCAACTTTTGAATTATTTCCAAATTGATCCCAGCAGTTCTTTTTGTTATCACGATGTTTGGGGTTTTTTTCTTAGAAGCAGGAGCAACCCCGCCCCCTTTCCCCTCCATGTTCCTGAGAGCTGGAGCCAGACCAGCATAATTTCTACGTCACAAATACGATCTTTTTCAAGCTAAATGTTCTTCCGGCTCCTGATTCACAACAATTAGAATGAAGTAAAACTCCAAAATACAATTTTAGGCCTAAAAGTTTTTTATATATGTTCTCCATCATCAAAAAAATGCCACAAAAACATGTTAAAAACACTGTCGGGTTTAACATTTATTTATATTTCATATTTAAGTACAGATTTTTTATTTGTTTTAATCAAATCTAACCATAATCACATTGAATGTCTTCAAATAACTGTTAATAAATATAAATAATAAATAACTGTTCTCATGCTATCATCAGAAGAAAATAAAATTTCCTTTTTAAGCATTTTTAATCACATCTGATCAAAAATGTTCAAAAGTTCTGAAGAGACTGAAGTTACCAAATGTTCTCACGTCACTATCAACTGTTTTTGTTCAGAGCTGATGACAAAAAAAGAGATTATAGAAAAAGGAATTATGGGAAATTTCATGTTAATCTCAATTATGACTAAATAAGTCTGTTTTTAGAAAATTTACCCTCAGATCCAACTTTGAAGCATCAAAAATGTTCAGTGTAAATGTTGTTTTGTCAATAAAAAATGATAGTTAAAACAAAAACAGAAAATAATTATGAAAAGATGAAATTAAACTCATATATATGTATAAAAAGTATAAATGTAAAAAATGAGTTAATCAAGTAGTTGATACAAAAATAAATAAATAAATTTTCAAAACACAAATAAAAAATACATACTATATATTATATATATTGATAAATTTATCCCTTGGGATATTAATAAAGTTCAATTCAATTATATTTTTAAAAATTAAATAAATACAAAAGCAAACAAACATTTAAAAGTACTTCAAAAGAATTTTAAATGCTTTTTAAAGGAAAAAAAAAGAAACAATTTTACTCTTGAATTAAAAAATACATACAGCTGTAAAAATGTCCTCGTGAAACTTAGAAAAACACAAAATCTGAACTATTTTACTCCTAAAACTCAAAAATTTGTGGAATCAAAACTATTTATCTCTTGACCATTGAGATCTGAAGTGTGGCCCGCGGGCCATATTTGGCCCCCCAAAGGTTTTCTTTCAGCTGCAGAAGCTTCACAAGCTGCGGAGCGTTTAGTTAAAACCTCTTTCCTGTTTCCATTGATTCTCTAGGACAGGGGTATTCAACTCCAGGCCTCGAGGGCCACAGTGTCTGCATAATTTCCAGATATCCAAAACTCTACTCATGACTGATTACCTGGTTCAGGTGTGTCCAACCAATTGGAGCATGCCAGATCCGGGTATGTTGGAAAACCTGCAGGAATGCGGCCCTCGAGGCCTGGAGTTGAATACCCCTGCTCTAGGATGTTCCTAAACTCCATGACTGTAATATACTTTCAGCCTCCGTGTGGCGCTGTTAGCGTTTGGGGGCGGCTATGGGTAAAAAAAACCCACAAGTGAGTCAGCTCTGGGCTTTTTTTGTGTTAGAAATTCACTTCTGATGCTTTTAGCGGCTTTTTTTCAGATGGAGCGACGACGACAAACGTGAACAGAGAAGCTCCACGTCTGTCATTAGGATCCTTTTTTATTCTCACATGTGTGTGTTACCTTAATGAATACAAAATAAGTAAATTAAACCATATTCTTTCTTTTCAGCTTTTATTTTGTAACATGCATTAAAAATATTGTGTTTGGCCCGCGGGCCAAGATCGAGTGTAAAAGTTTGGCCCCTGGTCTTCATTCTCAGAAATGTGTGCAGGAAAAAAAAACTTTTTCTCTTGAAATGATTTTTAACCTTCGATTCTTCTCCATGTTCACCTCGTTAAGGGAATTACATTTAATATTTTTCATGTTCATAAACTTGACATTTTTTTTTACGTTTCGACACATTTGTTTGTGATTTTTAGCCCCATTGAAAATAAATGGGAAAATGTTTCAAATACTTTAAAAGTTTTATTTAATTTTCAAACTCAAAATGTTCAGCATGTTAAGCAAATTTATGCTTTTACTTTTGGTATTTTCAAATTTTACATAATTTTTGCATTTTTTTTTTTTTTTTTCCACAAAATTCTCAATTTATTTTTTAGCTCTTTCTGCAATGGTGAAAGTGGTTGCCATAGAAACGATGACTCAAAGACTCCAACATGGCGGAAAAATGGCAACTGAATTGATTTGGTTGGAGCTCCATAGGGGGAGGAGTCACACAGTCCAGTTCTCATATACAGCCAATAGTAGTGACAGTTCGTACGCCTTCAGGGTTTGATCCGTTCCTGTTTAAACCGGCGTGAACGAACAAATCTGAGCGGCTTCTTTCTGTCAGAAATTTCAATCTTTATCAGGATAAAAGAATCGGATTCGATTCATATTAACCGACTCCATGAAAGTTGATTCAGCGATTCACGGAAGTCGGAAGAAAGGATGATGGATGGAGAAAAGAGGAAGAGGAGGAGATCACGGGAGGCCACAGGAGGCGGACGCCGTCTTCATCAATAATGCAAAGGTAATTGGCTGACTCCTCCTGAGCGTCCACGCCAGCCTGAATAAATAAATTGTAAATAAGAGCGCTCAAACCCTTCGAATGAATCGAATCAATGGCAGAGACCCCCAGGTGAGATGGAGGAGGAGGAGGAGGAGGAGGAGGAGGAAATCCTTTTCTTCTTCGTCGTCGGGGCTCAGAGTGCTCGGTACCACTAAGCTGTGCAAACAACAACCCACAAGTCTGCAAATATCTGGCCTCCAATTGGTCCATCTGCATGCATTTATGCATTTGCATCAGATCTGGTGTCCAAATCCCTGCAGACACTCCTCTCTTATCTCTCATCCATCTCTCCATTCCTTCCTCTGGCTGTTCTTCTCACCTCAGCCTTTAGTCGGTGAGTCCGGATGATAAGGATGCTCTGGGGGGGGCGACCTGTGCTGGTTCGGAGAGAGTCGAGAAGTTTGAACTCGTCTTAAAACCGTCTCAAATTATGTATCTTAAAATGTTTAGAACCATCCTTCAAAGGGAACCTCTGAATTTCAAACATCTTGGTTGCCATGGCAGCAGACAGAGCAACAGGTTGGTCGGACTTTACAAACTACATAGAAGTTTGAATGTTTGAGCTTTTAGTATTAACCCGAATCAGCAGCAAATCCTGAACTTCTGCTGGTAAAATACCACGTCAGACAGACGCTGCATCCCATCAGTCAAAATAACATCCTGAAACCTAACATCTAGAAAACATTTATCCTCTCTTCATGTTGATGAAAACTGAGTTCTCTAGTACAGGGAGACTGAAGAGTCATAATTCAGATTTTGATCACTGTCATGGAAGTTTTAAAGGTCACAAACTTAACGAAAGATGGATGAAAGTCTAGTTTAAAGGGTTTTTTTGGTAGGAAACGACATCTACGTCAGCAGATCAGGAATCCAGATCAACAGGGGTTTATACTTAGTAAACCCCTGTTGGGACATTAAAATAAAAGCCAAAAACATCCTGGGACAGCCCCAGCATCCTATGACTCCTGACTTTGTTTTGATGCCTTCAGGGCGTCGATTTTATGCTCCGGTACGAAAAACGAATCGTTTTTCGCAGTCTTTTGTGCCCTCAGCAATTACATTGCTGAATTTAGATAAAAGTGTTTTTCTTTGAAGTTATTGCTGAGGTGACGATTTACTGTATGCTGATGTTACGGAGCTATGGAGCACTCATTTTGGACTGTGATGGGCTGACACATTAATATGATTGTGTGGTGTGTGTGAGAAACTGCACTGGAAGTTCTACAAATGAATTGCCCTCTGGGACCAATAAAGTTTTCTGATTCTGATTCTGATTCTGATCTGTCCAACACAAGAGGCTCTCAGCCCGTATCTGCTTGCTCAGCTGTTGGACAGGACAAGTTAGAACAAAAAAAAAAAAGGAATCCAGATCAATGATTGACAGATTACTGATTGAAAGATCAAACCAGCATTCTTACTATTCTATATATATCCAAAGTCTCTTCATCTGTAGCCGCTTCCACGTCGCTCGTGGCTCCACGGTCTGATGGCGACGCCGACGTCTCCTTTGATAGATGATGATGACAGAAATGTGAAAGTTTCTGCTGTAAATCAAAGGATTTTAGCATCCGGTTTTGAATTTGTGAGTTAGTTTGTGTTTATTTTCATAATTGTGATTTAATGGAAACAGTGTAATTGTGTTTTTTATTGATATTTCTAAAAAATCATTAACATTTAATTCTCTTACATGTGAGGGAAATGTAGGATTTTAATAATGTGCTCGGCAAAATATCTGCAGCCTTTTTTTTTCTTCTTTTTTTTTTACACAAGACCAAAACATTATGAAGATGTAAAATATCGACAAGTATAAACTGTTTATTATTGTTTACGAGTTTACGGGGCAAGAGGCAGCAAAGTCTGTGTGACGCTCACGCTGTGGCTTTTTGAGAACTTTTTTATTTTCTTTCTTGTTTCTTTATTTCTTTGTTTTTCAAGAAATGTTTGAAATAATTTTCATGATTAATTTTTAAGGCAGTTTCGGGTATTTAATATTATACTTTTTTATATATTTTTTTTCTAAAACATAAAAAATTGGTATAAAAAAAAAAAAACTTTTTTTCCTCTTTTCAATAGAATGTAATGATGACACACAAAAATAGTAATATATCGTATTTTTTTTCTCGTAAATTTACCATTTTAAATCTCATAATTTTTTTTATATTAAAAGTAATAAATTTATCCCATGAATTCTAAATTCATAAATATGTGACTTTATCACGTAATTTAACAGTTATGACTTTTTTCACATAAATTTACAAGATTTAAAGTCGTATTTTTTTTTTTTGTAAACTGGTCCTAAAAAAAATCATCTCAAGTTTTCAAGTCACCAAAGTAAAGACGTAAAATTCTTGTTTTGTTTGTACGTAAAGGTGGAGGAAGAGTTTTCCTGAAGGTTTCAGGTTTCTGGTCAGAAGATCCTCACATGTCAGGTTAAGAGATGCACAGAATCTTACCTGTACTTCCCACTCACCTGATTTATTCCATCCAGGTCTTCCTAAACCACTGTTCTCTTCTCTGGACAGATTGACTGTAATCTCATATCTGACGTCTTCCTCTGCAGAAACCGTTCACTTAAAGACTCAAGAATCAACACTGCAACCCCAAACCTGCTCGTCCTCCTCTGGAGTCCATCATTCTGAGGCACAGACACTCTTTTTCTGAAGCTCTTCTACCAACATCTGTCTGAGAGCTTTTCCTGTTGCCATGCCAACCACAGACTCATCGTCAGATCTTTCCTGTTTTGTTTTTTTTGCTTGCAGAATGTTTTCTGACTCAGCTTCTCTTGATCGTTCAGAGTTCTTGGTTGGTTGATGGGACTCCTCCTGGTCACACCTCCTCACAGAGGTGAGCGCTTCCCAATCGGATCGTCCTCCGTGAAAGCACGATCACTAACAAATGATCCAATAAGAGACGAAAACGAAGGGATTTCATGACAAGAACGTCAATAAAAAACACAGAAAAATCAAACCTTTTCAGTGAATTAAGTGCATCAATGATTAGAAAATAAAGAATAAAGAGTGCCATCCTCCTGATATAAGTCCTGTTGTTCCATTTAGTTCAATCACAAATTACATAAATATAATAAATGTCAGAGGGAATGGTTTCTAGGACACAACAAACTCCCTGGAAAACGAATGAATTACTTTTGTATTTTTTACCCAAAAGTAAAAACGATTATTTACTAACTAAAAATCCTCCAAGCCTTATTTGAATCTTTTTTTCTTTTGTGTTTTGATTTTTGCTGCTTCGTCTCTCCGGTCTGCAGGACAAACGGGATGTCCCATCATACATACCTCCACTGGTTTCAGTAAAAACAAAACAAAAAAATGTACAATTTTCAGAAATTATTATTTTTAAACAAAAGAAAATGTAATTATTATAGCGCATCACTGATTGGACGATGAAATTTGTTCATCATTTGAACAGAAATTTGATATTAAACATGAGGGGAGAATATATATCGATTCACCGATATATATCACGATATTTCAGATATATATCACGATATTTCAGATATATATCACGATATTTCAGATATATCACGATATTTCAGATATATATCGCGATATTTCAGATATATATCACGATATTTCAGATATATATCGCTATATTTCAGATATATATCACGATATTTCAGATATATATCACGATATTTCAGATATATATCACGATATTTCAGATATATATCACGATATTTCAGATATATATCGCGATATTTCAGATATATATCACGATATTTCAGATATATATCGCTATATTTCAGGTATATATCACGATATTTCAGATATATATCACGATATTTCAGATATGTATCACGATATTTCAGATATATATCACGATATTTCAGATATATATCACGATATTTCAGATATATATCACGATATTTCAGATATATATCACGATATTTCAGATATATATCACGATATTTCAGATATGTATCGCGATATTTCAGATATATATCACAATATTTCAGATATATATCACGATATTTCAGATATATATCGCGATATTTTAGATATATATCACGATATTTTGATTGATTGATTCAAAATGTTAACAAGCCGATATTTCATTCATTATTTCTGAGCGTCCTTCTAAACCTCTGACTGCTAACTGTCCGCACGCTGAGACTCTTCGAGTAGATCCACACCGACACCAAAACAACCATTGACCGTTCTCTTTAAGAACTAATATTTATCAATATACTAAGAATAAAATTAAAAAAAACACTGAATTTGTAGGTTAAAGCTACTTGTTTATGAGACACGATTGCAGTGCTTAATGTGTTGATCATTTAAAAAATTGAATTTTACCAAATTATTGAAAACAAAGTTAAAAATAGTAAAACAGTTGTTCTGTCTATATATTGTGATATATTTTACATCGTGAGACACATGTCGAGATATGATTGTCAGACTCTTGCAAATACAAACCCATACTCTGTAGTAATACTAAAACCTTTAATAGTACGTGGACATTGAAACTCAAACCTCATCATTGGGTCAGTGATGTCCCATGGTACCTTTAGTTTCTTACTTGGTGTTTGATTCCTGGAAATAACTAGTTTTCCAAAACATTTCATTTAGTATGTTTTGGCCTCTAGAAAGATTTGTTTTATTTTTATTTTTACGTATCTATTTTTTTTAATTATCACTGAGAAGTTTAATGACTTTTTTGATTATTTTGTTATCAGACGAGCGATTTATCTAACAGCAAAATAATCAAATAATTTATGAATTCTACAGACTCCAAAAACTTTATTACATTAACTCTAATATGCTTTAGCGTTGGGTGATCTGTTGACCTGATTTGCACTTCAAGGCCACCGTAGCAGAATCATTAAAGATGCATTAGAATAAGAAAATATATGTCACAGAAAAATAACAAAGAAAATTAAAGAAAAAACATTTTCTCTGTTTTTACTGATGATCTAAAATCTAATTTAAAGGTTCAATTAAGAACAAGAGAAGCAATTTATCAATCAGTTTGGCAGAATAAGTGCTTTATAGTCCCTCGTATATATATATATATATATATATATATTATATAATATATATATATATATATAATATATAATATATATATAATATATATATATATATATATACACATATATACATGCATGCATGCAGTTAAATATCAGAATTAATAGAAGGGACCATTGTGTTCAGTGAATTACAAAATGACATTGCTGCAGAATTTTTCGATTGTTGGGTGAAAAACAAAATGTCTACACAATCTGAAGAACACAAAACAAACATGAAACTTTCATTTTTGTCCAGACCAGTTTAGGTGTCCAAGCAGAACCAAAATGTATGGAGAGAAAACAGTCTCATCTGATTTGTGCGAGTGGAATTGTTTGTAACGCCGCGGTGCCGGGTCATTCTAAACACCCACAGTTTTAGTGACAAATCCCGCACAGATCAGATTGGATGAGACAATTTTCTCTCCATAATAGTATTATACTCACACAAGTGAACAGAAACATCAGAAATCAAAGCTTTAAACTGTCCATTAGACAGACTTCAGCGTCTTTTATTAGAGCTCCGCCTCCGCGGCAGGAAGAGCTCCGCCTCCGCAGCGGCATTTCCAGAGGAAACCTGATCAGGAAGAAACTGGTTCATGAAAAGAAAGAAAGAAAGTGATGCTGAAGCTAATTTAACAAGCTGAGTAATCCTTCATAAGGAGATGGTTTCTCTCCAAGGGAGGAGGCGGAGCTCGGAGATGAGGACGCCGCCCAGCAGGTGGGCTGCAGAGATGAAGAGACCCTTTAGAAACAGATCAGAGTATTTATAATATGTGAATCAGTCTTGAGTCGGTGTGACTCTCCACGCAGCAGCAGCGCAACAAGATGAGCTTTAGTCTCACAGTCGGAGCATCAGAACCTCCACGGAGGAGCTGCTCCTTCTGATTTAGAATAGAATAGATTTATTAGTCATTCTGCTCACTGTTTTTAAAAAAAAAAAAACCTTTCAAATCATCTGACATTTTAGCTGTATCTGAGATGACAACTACGGAGCCACAAGGAGGTCAAAAATCCAACAAAATAACATTAATTTTGTTTCCCCACTTTATTATTTTTATAGACATAAACACACAAAAGAAAAAAACAAACGGTGTCTTTGGAGGTAAGGTTGGATGTGAGGCGCACGTCTCAAAGTCGCTCATCCAGTCCATAAGTCTTTTTGACCGCGTACCCGGGGTGTCCTGTGGGACGATGGGGTCCTCACTGAGGGCTGATCGGAGCAGGAGTTTGGATCATTCAACCTGTTCCCAGACTCCGCCCTTTATCACCAGTTCTGTTCATTGTCTTTATGGTCAGAATTTCTGGGCGGAGGCAGAGCCCGGAGGGGATCTGGTTGGGGACCACAGGATTTCACTCTTTGCAGATGATGTTGTTCTGTTGGTTTCATTGACCTCCAGCATGAACTTTCCTCTCTGGGTGGAGTTCTCCTGCCTCAGGGGGAGGAGCTTAAGTATCTTTAAGAATCTTGTTCACGAGTGAGGGAAGATCAGAGCATGAGATTGACAGACGGTTGGAGCGACATCGGCTTTTATACGGTCAGTTGTGGTGAAGAGAGAGCTGAGCCAGAAAGCAAAGTTCTCGATTTACTGGTCTGATCTTTGTTCATGAACTCATGACTGAAAGAACGAGATCCAGACTACAAGCGGATCAAATGAGTGGCTGGACGCTCCCTTAGAGATGGGGCGAGGAGCTCGGTCACCCGGAGAGATCTGCTTCTCCTCAGATGGGGTGTCACAGGGATCTGGTCCTCCTGGACGCCTCCCTGGAGAGGTGTTCCGGGCATGTCCCACTGGGCGGAGGTCCCGGGGAAGACCCAGGACACGCTGGAGAGACTACGAACACCTCGGGGTCCCCCCAGAGGAACTGGAGGAAGTGGACGGGGGAGGGAAGTCTGGGTATCTTTGCCACGGTCCCTGATGAGCGGAAGAAGATGGATGGATTTTGCATTAAAATCATGTAAATATGAAGATTTTTCTTTTGTTGTTTACTTTATTTCTAACTTATATAATTTTGACTAAATATCTTTTTATGGAGTTTTCGAGAGTTCAATAAATGTTTATTCTGTTCTGCCCGAGACCTGAGGTGTGTTTTGGATTTTGACCCCCCTGATTTAAGGTGTGAGGTGGGGTGGGGTGAAGTATCCACCAGCTCCTCATGAGGCTTCAACAGGACCATCACCTCTACGTTAAACATCAGGATTTGTTGTAGAACACACGTTAAGCCCACGGGGTTCACAATGCACAAGCAGGGAGGGGCTTCTGTTTTTATATTTCTACTGTTTGCTAGAGTACGTACATGACATACAGTTGAATGATGTTTGGTGTGAAATGTCAGATCTTCCTCCAGTCTTTTCCCTTCACTGTTTTATTCTGATTTCCCCACCGTGGGACTAATAAAGGTTTTCTTAACCTTAATCTTAACCTTAATCTTAATCTTAATCTTAACCTTAACCTTAATCTTAACCTTAATCTTAATCTTAACCTTAACTTTAATCTTAATCTTAATGTTAATCTTAATGTTAATCTTAACCTTAATCTTAATCTTAATCTTAACTTTAATCTTAACCTTAATCTTAATCATAATCCTAATCTTAATCTTAATCTTAACCTTAACCTTAATCTTAATCTCAACTTTAATCTTAATCTTAATCTTAATCTTAACTTTAACCTTAATCTTAACCTTAATCTTAATGTTAACTTTAATCTCAATCTTAATCTTAACCTTAACCTTAATCTTAACCTTAATCTTAATGTTAACTTTAATCTTAATCTTAACCTTAATCTTAATGTTAACTTTAATCTTAATCTTAACCTTAATCTTAATCTTAATGTTAACTTTAATCTCAATCTTAATCTTAACCTTAACTTTAATCTTAATCTTAATGTTAATCTTAACTTTAATCTTAATCTTAACCTTAATCTTAACTGTAATCTTAACCTTAATCTTAATCCTAATCCTAATCTTAATCTTAATCTTAACTTTAATCTTAATCTTAACCTTAACCTTAATCTTAACTTTAATCTTAATCTTAACCTTAACCTTAATCTTAATCTTAACTTTAATCTCAATCTTAATCTTAATCTCAACTTTAATCTTAATCTTAACCTTAACCTTAATCTTAATCTTAACTTTAATCTTAATCTTAACCTTAATCTTAATCTTAACTTTAATCTTAATCTTAACCTTAACCTTAATCTTAATCTTAATCTTAACTTTAATCTCAATCTTAATCTTAATCTTAATCTTAATCTTAATCTTAATCTTAATCTTAATTCGACTTGGTTTCATATAATTCTGAGCGGTAACTATTTCTCCTTCCTCATCAATTTTCAAATAGTGTCACTTTTGGAAAATAACCGGGTTCGCCAACCAAACATTCCCGCCAAATCCAAGTCCCTGATTGGTCAAAGTTTGACCTTGTTTACCTCTTAATTGGCATTTTGAATTTTGACCCCAGAAATAGTCGATAAAAACTAAATGTGAACTCAAACGTTTTGACTGTAGAAGCCAAAAACAGAAACTGAAATAGAACCCATTACCCATAATCCATTGGTTACCGAGGCCGGTGTGAACGGAGCTTAAAGGACGGACTTATCTGCAACATTTCACTAAAGTTGTTTTTTTTATTTGACCCTAAATAGAAACAGTGAGAGACGGTTGAGCGTCGCGAGGCTTCACCCGACCGTGGAAGCTTTCGCTTTAAGGCCGAGTTTAGAGGAAGCTGCTGTCTGCTGAGCCGCCTCACTTCCTTCCTGCTGCCGCGTCCGACGACACCCACAGACGCTCTTCAGCGTCTCCGGCCCAAAGTCTCTTCACACCCGCAGAAGTCTTCAGGTTCTTCAGATTCTCTAGAATCTGCAAAGCCGGAGACGAAGCGAGTCATCCGCCACACGCCAAATAAACATCCAAGAAATGATTCAGAACTTCAGTCCTGACATGTCTGTAAGTTTAAATTGTTTTTTTTTTTTTTTTTTTACACAGAAACTGACTATTTAATCTGTGGTGCATGGCGTTGTCATGGTAACGCCTTCAGTGTGCAGCACTCTGCTCTAGTTCCTTTTTTTAGAAACGTGATCGTCATGAAGAGTAAAAAAAAGCTTCATTTTAGAGGGAAAGTTGTTTTTGTCCAGATCGTAAAGCAAAAGTTTATTGAAAAATATAATAAAGTCCAAAGTCTGAATAGTTAAATGATTCTATTTTCTATTTCTTTTCTGTTTCATCCTCGTCTTTAAAGTGATCAAAGTCTCCCAAAAAATCACTCTCATGTATTTATATTGTGATAAACTGTGAAATAATATTCAAATTTGAATTATGGGAATTTTTTGATGAGGCAAATTAAAATTTCTGGAAATAATGTTTTATTGTTGTTGCTTTTTTATTTTATTTGTTTAAAATCGAATTAAAAGAGTCTTTTAGAACAAATAAAGCTTAATCAAGTCATCTTTTTAGTTTTATTTTGATCTTTTACGTCACAAACTGGAAGAAAATACTGTAAAATGAGGCAATTTTGGGTTAAAAATCATTGCAATTAAAATCAATTAATTAGATTGCATGTCTCAATTAATTAATTCACACTCACATCAGCAAATAAATCGCATATACAATATTTTTTTTTTTATATTTTTTTTTTAAATCTTGGATTTTCTGGCGGCTAATGCTCTTTTCTGGAAGAAAATGTTGGTACCACAAAATCTGTATTTATTTTATTTTCATTTATGATCTATTTCTCTTTATTATTTAGTCAACTGAAGGTCAAAAGTTCAGCTGGATTTAAAATGCAGATGTTTCACTGCAGCTTCGGCTCACGAGTTACAAATATTGATCATCATTGAAAAGCTTCTTAAAAGCTTCTAAAAATCAAAACAGCTGAATAAAGTTGATGTTGTTGAAGGGAATCTCCTTCAGGGGAGGACAGGAAGGAGACGGCTCCATTAATTAAACATTCGTCTGAAGCAGAAATAGCTTTTGAACCGCAGCAGAGACGACAGAAGTCAGCGGAGCGAGGAAAACCTTTTGTGATTGGACGGCCTTTAGAGACCGGGATGCTCCCGCCGTTCTTCTTCTGCATCTGAAAACATCACAGTTTAAACATTAAAGCAAACGGATCCACGTTTGTTTCATTTTTTTCTAAAATCCCCAAACGTTCCTGGTTGTAGATGTAGAGACGGACGGGAAACCAGATGTTTCGGCTGAATTCTGCAGATTTCCTCCGTCTGCTGCTTCACTGTTCATGAGCTGCTTGTTAGAACAACAACAAACTCTCTGCAGGTGGTTTATGTCTGGAAGTTCAGTCCACCTTAAAGACCTGAGAGAATCCTAAATGTAGAGATCAATTAAAAAAAAAAAAAAAAAACGAATTACGCTAATTTGGAAAAAAAAATCGCGATTAATCTACTAAATTACTAAAAATTGTAATAATAATAAATGTTTGCTAACTTAATTTTAACTAGAAAAGTGCATTACCTCTGATAATGCATGTGTGAATGCATTTTGCGGAATGCGATTGCTGAAAATGCTGAAGATTTTTGCTTAAAATCAGCACAAAAAACCTAAAAAGTTGCCAATTTTGCCAAAAAAGCTAACACGTTGCTAATGTGTTAGCTTGACTGCAAATTAGCCCAAAAAAAACCTGAAAAGTTGCCAAATTAACCAAAAAGGCTAACACGTTGCTAATATATTAGCTTAACCCTGAATTAGAACCAAAAAAAAAAAGTTGCCAAATTAGCCAAAAATGCTAACACGTTGCTAATGTGTTAGCTTGACTGCAAATTAGCCCAAAAAAACCTGAAAAGTTGCCAAATTAGCCAAAAAAGCTAACACGTTGCTAATATATTAGCTTAACCCTGAATTAGCACCAAAAAACCTAAAAGGTTACCAAATTAGCCAAAAATGCTAACACGTTGCTAATATGTTAGCTTCCTCCATTCCAATAGCCATAAAACCTGAAAAGGCCGAAAAAGTATAAGTTCCCATTGACTTAACATAGGGCTAAAAATTAGCATAAATTGCGCAAAATCGCAAAAACCAAAAATTTGCGAAAACCAAAAATACAAGCAGTAATGTCCTTAACGAGCGAACGTTTTGATACCAAGACTGCTGAAATTGCATAAAGTGTGCTTGAGTTTTCACGTGTCAAAAAACGTACGGAAGAAAACGTAAATAGGTGAAAAACAATTGTGTGAATGCATTCAATGCATTCATACACTGAATAGTAAGGACATTACTGCTTGTATTTTTGGTTTTCGCAAATTTTACGGTTTTTGCGATTTTGCGCAATTTATGATAATTTTTAGCCCTATGTTAAGTCAATGGGAACATTTTTCAAATCGTTATAAAACTTTCTGCACTTATGCTTTTTCGGCTAATTTGGCACCTTTTGAGGTTTTTGGGCTAATTTGGAGGTAAGTTAGGTAACTATATAGCAACGTGTTAGCATTTTGGCTAACTTGGCAACTTTTTAGGTTTTTTGGTGCTAATTCAGGGTTAAGCTAGTATATTAGCAACGTGTTAGCTTTTTTGGCTAATTTGGCAACTTTTCAGGTTTTTTGGGGCTAATTTGCAGTCAAGCTAACACATTAGCAACGTGTTAGCTTTTTTGGCTAATTTGGCAACTTTTCAGGTTTTTTTGGGCTAATTTGCAGTCAAGCTAACACATTAGCAACACGTTAGCTTTCTTGGCAAATTTGGCTACTTTTGACTGTTTTTTTGGGCTAATTCTGAGTTAAGCTAACATATTAGCAATGTGTTAGCTTTTTTGGCTAATTTGGCAACTTTTCAGGTTTTTTGTGCTGATTTTAAGCAAAAATCTTCAGCATTTTCAGCAATCACATTCCGCAAAATGCATTCACACGTGCA
This sequence comes from Oryzias javanicus, assembly GCA_003999625.1. Taxonomy (NCBI): domain Eukaryota; kingdom Metazoa; phylum Chordata; class Actinopteri; order Beloniformes; family Adrianichthyidae; genus Oryzias; species Oryzias javanicus. The sequence goes on along the minus strand of CM012437.1, from coordinate 34,691,970 downwards.
TTATCGGAGGTAATGCACTTTTCTAGTATCAATTTGATTGAGAATTCTTTGGTTTTCTAAACATTCTGAGCTGTGATCTTCATCATGATGAGTGTTTTCACATGATTTGCACCACAGTTTACTTAAAGTAATCTCACCGTGGAAATGCTGACTCAGCGCTGAAGGAGCGTTTCTTTTTTTTTTTCTGGACTTCAAGAGGAGGTGTTGGAATGTCAACTCGAGGACTCGACAGAAAAGAAAAGCTCTTGTTTTCCTTTGAGGCTGCGTTTGAACACCGTTTGAAACTCTCACGGCAACAAAAGGAAAAATGATTGACGAGTAAATTCAACACAATCTTAAGTCTGAGGACTGAACGCAGCTTCTCTTCAGAGATTTCTATCTGGATTCTTAACCGTTTCCCCGCGGATTCTAACCGCATCGTGATCACTAGACGTGCAGGGCCGGCGCCGAGCTGCATGGCGCCCTGGGCAAAACGGGATTCTCGCCCCTCACCCAAAAAAAAAAAAAACACACAAACTCCAATGTTAGAAAAATAAAGTTAATATGTTGCAATAAGTATTTATTTGTTAATATTGATAGCTGTGAGTTTAACATAATGGATCTCCATCTAAAATAAACTTATTTTTCATCCTGTAATTGAGATTTTATTAGATTAAAGAGATAATATGCCGTTTATTTGTGGTATTTCGGGGAACTACATGAATTTTCCCCAATAAACAAGAACGTCCCGCCCCCTAAACGCCGCAGAAACAGTTCAGAGAAGACAGACACGCCCTCACCTGTGAGCAGCCGACATGAAATCCAGCTGATTCAAACTCCCTCACCCAAAGTTTTAGTGTTTTAGAGAGAAAAAAGGCAAAAGTTGGAGACTAAAAAAAAGAAAAACAGAATTCCAGGGAAACAGTCAGATAGACAGCAGAGTTCTGAGGAGAGAAATTCTCATCCTCTTGGCTGCACGGTGTGACTTTAGCCTGGAATTTTTTAAATGTAAAAATATTTTGATTCGTTTGTTGACACATTTTATTCTTGTTTTTATAAAATTACATCTAAAACTTTCATTCTATCTTATAAAAAAACAGTTTTTGGGATTTCCACAGCAAAATAAATCCTATTTTTCCAGCCAGAATTTTCTGTTTTTGCATCATTTTATGTTTATGTGAATAGAACATAGAAAGATAATAAAATAAAGGTAGGATTAAAATTATACCAAATAAGCAGTGGGCTGTTTTTCAAATTGAAAATACAGACGTAAATAAAAAAACTGAGTTTTACACTTTAAGTTCCAATGTTAAAATTAAATCTTCTAAATTAACAATTTGGGCTGTGATTTCATAAAATGATTATTTGCAGATAATTAGTGGCTGGAAAATACTGTAAAATTAATGTAGATTAATCGCGCTTAATTTTTTCCAGATTTGCAATTAATCTTTACATTTTTTTTAATCGATTACCGACTTTAATTTCATTATTTTAATTATCAAAACGTAGAAATTGCAAAGAACAAAGACACTTCTACCGAAAAAAAACTTTCTTCCAATAAAAACATTAAACTGGGATCGTAATGCGAGATGTGGAGCAAAAAATACATACAAAAACAGCGCCCCCCGGGGGCAGAGAGTGTATTACACTTCACGGCCACTGCAGCCATGACTTGGCGAGCCGAAACAAAACCTTTGGTTGGTCAAATTTAGCTTAAACATTTAAAGATTTCCATTTTATAGTGTAAAATAAAAACAAAACGAGGTCAACGGTTACATTTTTCTTTCAACTTTAATGGATGTTGTTGTTAAACGAATAATTAGGTTTTGTGTCCATCCAGAACGACACGAAAACAAGTCGTTCATATATCGGAATGAAGCTGTGAAGGAGTAGAATTCAACAGATTTACATCGCCTCAACATTTGACACCAACCCTCTTCCACCTGCAGGTCGCAGATGTACGACGGAGTATTAGGGCCACTTTATAAAGAAAAAAAAATATTTTTTAAAGTACGAATTTAAATCTCCTAAATTTACGAGAAAAAAGTCGTAACTGCTAAATTATGAGAATAAAGTCATATATTTATGACTTATAAGTCATAGGCTAAATGTACGACTTTTAAAGTCATAAACTTAAGAGAAAAAAACGTGTAAATGTACGAGATTAAAAATCGTTAATCTATGAGATTAAAAGTCACGGCATAAATTCTCTGGACTGTCGGCTCCCCTTGACTTTAATACATTTACGAGAAAAAAGTCGTAAATCTACGAGATTAAAATTTATAATTTTACGAGATTAAAAGTTGTAAAAATACCAGAAAAAAACTTGTAATATTACTTTTTTTTCTTTTGGTGGCACTAATACTCCGTCGTACAGACGAGTGCTAGTGTGGTACATAGAAAGTAAAATTTTGTTTTAATATCACAGAAAAATCACCTTCTTGCTTTCTTTCTCTAAATCTGTAATTTTCTTACTTTTCATTCCTTCAGTAGTTTTTTTCCAAAATCGTCCAGAAGGGGGCGCACAGAGCTTGTTTCACTCAATGAGGAAACAGCTCGACGCGTTTTATCTCTTTCTCCTTTCAGGTAAATATTAATTTATTAAGAATATTTCTTGAGTCTAAACTGTTAGTTTTTTCTCAAGGTCTAATAGAAATGTTTTGTTTAAGAAGTGGAGAAAAGTAATAGTTTGTTCGGTTTTCAACCACGTAGCTGAATATCGTGCACCTGCCATTTTGAATGTAGCGCTACCGAAATTGAAATATTTTGCCATGTTTTCGTGTAAGCCATGTTTAAAATTAAGATTTTAAGATTTAAGGTTTAAGATCAAGATTTTTTCAACACAGTTTTACAAGTTGTGTTTTTCCCCACAACCTCAAGGTAAATCTTGTGTGTGTGTGATTTTTCTTCACATGTAACATTTTTATACACAAGTTAAGGTTTTTGTCAAGCAAGTTCTCACATTTTATTCCACAAGTACACATTTCTCTCACATGTTCCTCTTTTTTCTGCAACTTCACATTTAGTTTTACGTGTGTGTATTATTTACGCTTGGATGTTTTGGCACATATTTACCTTCATACATTTTCTTTCTTTCTCCTTTCAGGAGAAAAACAACAAAAAAACAACACAAAGTGAAAATATTCAGCAAATGGCTGATTTTTGTGAATAAACACACACATCTGTCATTCGTATACACACAAAGTAGCACACAAACAACTACTCACGTTTCTGCAAACTCACACATGTATAAATATTCTATAAACTTGAGAGTTTTGCAGAACTATTCCACTTCCTGTTTGACCAGAGAAGCAGGAACTGGGGTTGTTGCACGTCTGCTGGACGCCTCAGCTTTTGCATCATCGCAGCTGTCTGGAGTCTGGAGGAAGACTTTTATTTTTATTTACTTTCTTTGCCTGAAAAACCTCAAAAGCTGAAGTTCTGCTGCAGACTCGGCTTACAGTCGGTTGCTTCAGCCGCTGTTGTGGTTTGAACCAAAATTTCAGCCTTGAAGGTTTTTTTAAGACAGTAGAAAGAGAGTTTGTGTGAGAAAAGAGGGAACCGTAAACGAGTGGAGGGGGTGTCGACGTGAGGGCAGATGTTCCACGTTCTCCACCGTCCACATTAACCGCCTCCATGATATTCAATTAAAAACAAACTTTTAGAAAAATGACTGGAGAGATGTATTTTCAGAAAATGTCTTTCATTTTAGAAAAATAAAATGGATGTTGACTAAAAGGTAAGACCAAAAAGAACATTAAGTTTGTTTTTCATTTTTATCCTTGCTTAATTTAAAAGATATTTCTGGTTTGGTTGATTGTAACTCAAAGTTAGAAATGGATTGTAATGTATTGCATTGAGCTACATTTTTAAATATAATGGATTGTGGTAATGAATTAAAAAAATTAAATAAAAAAAACTTAATCAAATTACAGCAATTTAGTAATTAAATATAAAGTAAAATATTAAATCAGTCCAACAAAAATAATTGAGTTGAACCAACGTAAAAAAAGAAGTTGTGTTCATTGGAATAAGTCCTAAAAATACATTTTTTGCATTAAAATAGTTTTAAAAAAAACGCTTGAATCAAGTTAAAATGTTGATTTTTAAATCACCATAAAAATGTAATTTGAAAAAAAAAAATGAATTGTTAATTGATCCAATGATTCACTTTTTTCAGTGACTCATTAGATCCATTTCTGTCTCGTCAGGTACCATTCCAGGTTCTGGTTGATCCACTGAGGATTTGGGATTTTCCTTCACCTCATGATGGCGCTAAAAAGGAGTTGAATTTGACTTTAATTTAAGACATTCTCAGCAGTTCTGTCTTTTCTAAATTAAGGAACTCTCAGCTGTGCATAGAAAAGACCTGAAACTGCAGAGAAATCTCCAAAATCATTAAAACCTTTATCGACTGGTGGTGGTTTAGGGAAAGAATAATAATAAAATAGAGTGTGATACAAAAAAAAGAGAAAAAGAATTAATTGCAAATTAAAATTAATCGTGGTTAATTTTATATTTTTAATCACTCCATTTCCTCACCACCTATTATCTGTGAATAATCCAAAATATCCAACAAACTATCTTTTGAACATTTTGATTGTCTGGAATGTTTAAATATATCAAGTGATCATCGTATAAGAGGGATAACACCTGATGAGGTGTTTTAATGCATGCCGTCATATGCTTGAATTAAATTGCGTTACTATATATATATATATATATATATATATCTGTCCCATGTGACCTACAGTTCTGCTGCAGCTCATATTTTCCAGCTTTGACTGAAACGTTTCACAAATGAACTTCCTTCTTCTATACATAAACTGACCAATTACAGCAGTTACTGCTTTTCCTTGTAATTCTGTTTTTTCTCAGAGGATTCAAACAAAGCTCCATCAAAGCCTGAAAAACACACATTTCTTAAGTTCTTCTTCAGGTCCAGAGGAGGATGAAGGAATAAAGAAACCGCACTGAGGGAGTTCTCCTATTTGCTGCAGATTAAGCTTGTTTTCCTCTGCAGACCCTGTGGGGGGGGGCAGCAGAAAAGGCCAGCTCAACTAAAAGTGAGTTCTAATTTCCCTCCGGCATTGCAGGGGTCACTGGGAGAAGTCTCTTTTAGCCTTATCTCTTCCTATTTTCTATCTTTAGCCTCTTTAATTTCTCCTGGTGGTTTCTGTTGTTTTGTGGCACAAGGACTTTTTTCCCTGTATTTTCTCTTGTAAACATCACAGCGGGGATATCGGTGTTTATTGTTCCTCTGTGGAACAAAGAGGGAAAACTTGGAGGAATTTGAAAACAGTATTAAAACTGTTGAAATCTCTTCCTTTGACTTTGAATTTAGTTTCACTGGAACTCAAACATTTATAAACACAAAAACAGCAAGAGAAGACTCTTATTATACCTTCTTATAATCACATTTCAGGAAAACCAAACTTCACATTTTGCTCTTCTCAAGATGTTATTCAGCCCATGAAAAATAAAGTGCATCCACTGCAACATAGGAATAATAAAGTGCATCCACTGCAATCCATAAACAATAAAGTGCATCCACTGCAACCCCTGAAAAATAAAGTGCATCCACTGCAACCTAGTAAAAATAAAGTGCATCCACTGCTATGCAGGAAAAATAAAGTGCATCCACTGCAACCTATGAAAAATAAAGTGCATCCACTGCTATGCAGGAAAAATAAAGTGCATCCACTGCAACCTAGGAAAAATAAAGTGCATCCACTGCTATGCAGGAAAATAAAGTGCATCCACTGCTATGCAGGAAAAATAAAGTGCATCCACTGCAACCTATGAAAAATAAAGTGCATCCACTGCTATGCAGGAAAAATAAAGTGCATCCACTGCAACCTAGGAAAAATAAAGTGCATCCACTGCTATGCAGGAAAAATAAAGTGCATCCACTGCAACCTACAAACAATAAAGCGCATCCACTGCTATCTATGAAAAATAGAGTGCATCCACTGCAACCCACAAACAATAAAGCGCATCCACTGCTATCTATGAAAAATAAAGTGCATCCACTGCAACCCATGAAAAATAAAGTGCATCCACTGCAACCCACAAACAATAAAGTGCATCCACTGCTACCTATGAAAAATAAAGTGCATCCACTGCAACCTAGGAAAAATAAAGTGCATCCACTGCAACTGATGAAAAATAAAGTGCATCCACTGCTATGCAGGAAAAATAAAGTGCATCCACTGCTATCTATGAAAAATAAAGTGCATCCACTGCAATCCATAAACAATAAAGTGCATCCACTGCAATCCATAAACAATAAAGTGCATCCACTGCAACCTATGAAAAATAAAGTGCATCCACTGCTATCTATGAAAAATAAAGTGCATCCACTGCAACCGAGGAAAAATAAAGTGCATCCACTGCAACCCCCGAAAAATAAAGTGCATCCACTGCTATCTATGAAAAATAAAGTGCATCCACTGCAACCTAGGAAAAATAAAGTGCATCCACTGCTATGCAGGAAAAATAAAGTGCATCCACTGCTATCTATGAAAAATAAAGTGCATCTACTGCAACCTAGGAAAAATAAAGTGCATCCACTGCTATGCAGGAAAAATAAAGTGCATCCACTGCAACCCATGAAAAATAAAGTGCATCCACTGCAACCCACAAACAATAAAGTGCATCCACTGCTACCTATGAAAAATAAAGTGCATCCACTGCAACCTAGGAAAAATAAAGTGCATCCACTGCAACTGATGAAAAATAAAGTGCATCCACTGCTATGCAGGAAAAATAAAGTGCATCCACTGCTATCTATGAAAAATAAAGCGCATCCACTGCAATCCATAAACAATAAAGTGCATCCACTGCAATCCATAAACAATAAAGTGCATCCACTGCAACCTATGAAAAATAAAGTGCATCCACTGCTATCTATGAAAAATAAAGTGCATCCACTGCAACCTAGGAAAAATAAAGTGCATCCACTGCTATGCAGGAAAAATAAAGTGCATCCACTGCTATCTATGAAAAATAAAGTGCATCTACTGCAACCTAGGAAAAATAAAGTGCATCCACTGCTATGCAGGAAAAATAAAGTGCATCCACTGCAACCTAGGAAAAATAAAGTGCATCCACTGCAACCTAGGAAAAATAAAGTGCATCCACTGCTATGCAGGAAAAATAAAGTGCATCCACTGCTATCTATGAAAAATAAAGTGCATCCACTGCAACCCACAAACAATAAAGCGCATCCACTGCTATCTATGAAAAATAAAGTGCATCCACTGCAACCCACAAACAATAAAGCGCATCCACTGCAACCTATGAAAAATAAAGTGCATCCACTGCAACCTATGAAAAATAAAGTGCATCCACTGCAACCTAGGAAAAATAAAGTGCATCCACTGCAACCCACAAACAATAAAGCACATCCACTGCAACCTATGAAAAATAAAGTGCATCCACTGCAACCTAGGAAAAATAAAGTGCATCCACTGCAACTGATGAAAAATAAAGTGCATCCACTGCTATGCAGGAAAAATAAAGTGCATCCACTGCTACCTATGAAAAATAAAGTGCATCCACTGCAATCCATAAACAATAAAGTGCATCCACTGCAATCCATAAACAATAAAGTGCATCCACTGCAACCTATGAAAAATAAAGTGCATCCACTGCAACCCCTGAAAAATAAAGTGCATCCACTGCAACCCCGAAAAATAAAGTGCATCCACTGCAACCTAGGAAAAATAAAGTGCATCCACTGCTATGCAGGAAAAATAAAGTGCATCCACTGCTATCTATGAAAAATAAAGTGCATCTACTGCAACCTAGGAAAAATAAAGTGCATCCACTGCAACCTAGGAAAAATAAAGTGCATCCACTGCTATCTATGAAAAATAAAGTGCATCCACTGCAACCTAGGAAAAATAAAGTGCATCCACTGCTATGCAGGAAAAATAAAGTGCATCCACTGCAACCTAGGAAAAATAAAGTGCATCCACTGCTATCTATGAAAAATAAAGTGCATCCACTGCAACCTATGAAAAATAAAGTACATCCACTGCTACTCATAAAACAAAGAAAACACACTTTCTGAACATGTTGATTTTTCCGTGTTGCTTCTTCTTTTTGGCAGTGTAGCAGATCAACAAATGCATAATTAGATTTGACCTAAACTGGTGTGTGCTGCAGCGCCCCATGTGGTCTGAGTTTCTCTGACATGCTGGATAAAGGATTTATTTTACAAACATAAAAATCAGATTATGACTTTAAATCATGTTTGCTTTAAAACTACGACATTGAAATAGGACGTTTAGCTAAAATTATCCCTTTTAATCTTCAACAAAACTGTCTTTGAATGACTGTAATTTAAGAATATTCTATAAAAAGTATAATTTGAATATTAAATGTGCATGATTAATAAGTCCCTAAAATATTTGAGTGAAAACAAAAGGAAAGAGAAGGAGAGAAGCTTTCCTCTGCGTTGGTACCTGATGGCCCACATCCCTCTGCAGCTCTCTGTTGTGCAAATAGCTGATGACCTTTTCAACTCCATAAGGGGATTAATGGGTCTGTTTGCATCTCTAAAATTCAGTCCAGAAGCAGGTAATTGTGTGAGGGCCCTACTGTTGCTCACAAAGCTCTTGGAAATGTTCCGTTTTGACCTCCACCGTGGTCGGTCAGCCTGAAGCACGACAGCGTGTGGTGCTGGCGGTCTGTGGAGAATACTGATCAAAGCTCGGGGCAACCGGCAGAGACGTTCTGTAAGGAGATTGTTATGCGGCGCCCTCGCGTGTGCCTTTGTACCTCTGGGCCTCTGTGCATGCACAGCTGCCGTGCACAGAGCTCTGCTGCAACCGTCCATCTGCATGTGCGTCGGACTCTCATTTCCGCCTCATCGCGAGATGACATTTAATCAAGACAAACGGCAGAGGCTTTAGGAGGTCTGTCCACCAGAGCAGAGGGAAATGACACCAAACCTTTACTCAAGTTTGTTGGAGCTTCCTGATGGATCAAAGTGACTTAAAACGAGTGAACAGCCAGAAGGAATAATAAAAATGTAATTAAATTAATATTTATGCTGAGCGTAATGTTCTTCAATCAATGTTTGCAAAGCGTGATCAGAAGCGTTTTTGATGAGTATCGATCGGTACCGGACATTCTTCGGCTGCAGGGTTGGGGTCTCGTGGATGTCTGTGGTCCCTAACCCCTGAAATTGAAAGAGGATTAATGTATTGTGAAGTACTTGTAAGTCTAATACAGTAACCTTTATTGATCCAAACCTAGAAGGAGCTGCATTGACTTAAGTTAGCATTTAAGAAATTTGGATTTTTTTTAATAAATCTAATTAGTGTCTATTTTTGGCACGAACAAAAGCAAAACAATATATATAAAAAGAAACTAGCTTCTCTCAAAAATATATTTTTTTACGTTTTTAACTTTAGTAGCAAAAAAGCTAGCTCGATGCTTAATTACTAGCTGAACTTCAAATTAGCATAAATCAGCCAAAAATTTTAGCATGTTGCTGAAATAAAAGCTAAACTCAAAATTAGCCTAAAACCCCCAGTAAATAAGAAACTAGCTAAAAATGTTTGCATTTTGCTAAAATATTGGCTAAATTCCAAATTAGCATAAAAAACTAATTAGAGGCCAAATCTGCCCAAAAAAATATATATATATAGCTTATTGCTTAATTACTACCTGGACTCCAAAATAGCCTAAAATTTCTCAGAAAACTAATTTAGTCAAAAACGTTAGCATGTTGCTAAAATAGAAGCTAAATTCTAATTTATCCAAAAAGATTACTAAAACATTAGCTAAACTACAAATTAGCATAACATTTCTCAGAAAACTTAGCCAAAAACGTTAGCATGTTGCTAAAATAGAAGCTAAAATTCTAAATTAGCCTAAAAACTCCAGTAGGTAACACATTAGCCAAAAATGTTAGTGTGTAAAATAATATTTAATCTCCAATTTTTTTAAATTTACAACTATTTCATTTTTCTTCATCCAGAGAGCCACGATGGAGAGATGAAAGACCCACATGTGGCTCAGGTTTGCCAGTTTTTCAGCAGCAGAAACCTCGTGTCCACCTGTAAGAGCAGCTGCATGTGAAGGTTAATTTTCATTGGTCGATGACACAAAAACAGAATTAATCAAAATGTTTCTATGGCGTCCGTTATGTCTGAAGTCCTGCCCTCCACAACCCAAAAAAAGCCAGATTTCAAAATAAAAACTTCCATTCTTTAACAATAAAACTTTGAGAAATGTAATTTCATATTTAAAGTGAAATTCTCATGCGATTACCGTTTTGAAAGTACAAAAACACGAGATCATTTATGACATAAAACATGCATGTGATGACACCGGGATCACAGGATAAACCTCTGGGGGGAGAACTGACCGCAGACAGGGGGGGCGTAAGGGGCGGAACACCAAAAGCCACGCCCCCTCAGATGAGATTTTGGAAGCAGAGGCCTCAGATCAACATGAAAAATGACTTTTTAAAGACATTTAGGTTGTAGGATTCTGGTTATAAAAGTCATCATAATTAAAAAACTACTTTTTTCATTAAAAATTATTTCCAGGAAAATAGGACGCTGATTTGTTTTTATTTTAATATTAGTATTATACTAACATTTTATTTCAAAACTTAAAATAGTCAATATTTTTTATCAGAAATTTCACACGACTTCCTTTCAAATTAAAAGACATACTGTGTCTGACAGAATCATCTCAATGTAGAAAATCATTAGATTTTCCGTTTTTAGACAAAAATATGCAAATCTATAGAAAAAAATCAGAGCTAATTTAGTCACGATTTTTTATACAAACACTTAAAATTCTTGAATTAGTTTAAAAATGGAAAATCTGACACTCAAAAATCTGTCAAAAAGTCTTTCAACTGTTTGTAAATGGGTTGAATCAAGTTAAATCGTTTAACTTTACTACTTACTGGAGCGTTTTTGCACAGATTTTAATCTAAATATTTTCAACATTTCTGCATTTTTATGATAACTGTCCACGTTTGAGCTTGAATGTTTTAACTTCCTCTCTGGGGTTGTTGCGACTGAACATTCCCTCCACGTTTCAGAGCTGCACGCGAGCAGGTGTCAGCGGGAAATGAAGCTGAAGTGGATCACCTCCAGCATCTGTGGAGGCCGCACGTCACCACGAGCGATGCCCAGATCAAAGCCGGCCGGACGGACGCTCCGAAAGCGTCGACCCGTTCTAAATGAGCCATAAAGCATGAGCGTGCACGCTCTCTGTGTGAACCAGCAACCCGTTCAGAAGCTTCTCACCTCCAGCTGCAGGTGTGGGCTGAATACCTGCAGGTCATTTCCAAACTAAAGTACCCTCCACCATCTGAAGAGTATAAACCGACCTGCAGAACGTGAGCGAAAATGTTTCAAATATGTGTTTTCCTCGACTGGGACGTATGCGGGATGATCTACAGCCCTGCTCTGCAGGAGTATGTGCTGCTCTTCCTGGGAAATGTGGGATGGATTTTCGATGAAGTGGCACAGAGAGGATAAGCAGACCTCTGGGACTCATTCATCCAAAGATGCAGCAGGAGCGCCTCTCTATAGAACCAGGACGAACCTCGTGGTTGTTTACTGCAAACACACAAGTCCGTGTTTTGGATTAAACGTGTATTTAAATAACGAGTCACTGAGGACTTAAACCTCTGAGGCTTCTCTCCTCGTTCTGCGCTCCAAGGCTTTAAAGCAGACATTCTCATACAGTAAGAATTTAAAGACACTTTTTACAAAAACACTTCAGTTATTACAAGCAGATAGAAAAAAGTCTTTGTTTTTACATGTTGATGCTTTTCAGAATATCCACTACTTTTTCTCTCAGAATAAATGGAGTATTTGGTGTTTTTTTATGTTCTTGAGGGATTTCTCTAATTAAGGAGGACAAAATTCTAGTAAGAATTTAAAACATGCGTTTTCATGATTGTTTTTTTTTATTCGAAAACAGGGTTGAAAAAATATATTCATGACGTCAGCGGGACACAAACTTCCAGCTTGAAAGCAGCAGGAAGGGCTTACGGCCCCGTCTACAACTAGCAAATTATTAAATAATGATGTCATGCCGCTCTGAAACTATGTCCTAGAAAATAACTTCTTCATTTTTACTTATTCCTTTTTTTTTATAACTAAAAATGGTGTAATCATAGGTAAAATCACACTGGCACCATTTTGAAAATTATTGAATCCCTGAAAGGACAAAAAAATTAAGGTTTAAAAAAAAACAAAAAAACAATTACTATCTTGTGCGTACCAGTTACTATCTCGTGTGCACTATTAACTATCTCGTGCCCTCTAGTTACTATCTCATCCGCACTAGTTATTATCTTGTGCCCACTAGTTACTATCTCGTGCGCACTAGTTACTATCTCATCCGCACTAGTTACTATCTGGTGCCCACTAGTTACTATCTTGTGCGCTCTAGTAACTATCTCATGCCCTCTAGCTACTATCTCGTGCGCACTAGTTACTATCTCGTGCGCACTAGTTACTATCTTGTGCCCACTAGTTACTATCTCTTTCCCACTAGCTACTATCTCATCCGCAGTAGTTACTATCTTGTGCGCACTAGTTACTATCTCATCCGCAGTAGTTACTATCTTGTGCGCACTAGTTACCTTCTCCTGCCCACTAGTTACTATCTCGTGCCCACTAGTTACTATCTCACGCGCACTAGTTACTATCTCGTGCCCACTAGTTACTATCTCATGCGCACTAGTTACTATCTCGTGCCCACTAGTTACTATCTCACGCGCACTAGTTACTATCTCGTGCCCACTAGTTACTATCTCACGCGCACTAGTTACTATCTCGTGCCCACTAGTTACTATCTCATGCGCACTAGTTACTATCTCGTGCCCACTAGTTACTATCTCACGCGCACTAGTTACTATCTCGTGCCCACTAGTTACTATCTCACGCGCACTAGTTACTATCTCATGCGCACTAGTTACTATCTCGTGCCCACTAGTTACTATCTCGTGCCCACTAGTTACTATCTCGTGCCCACTAGTTACTATCTCACGCGCACTAGTTACTATCTCGGCGCACTGTTACTTCTATCTCACTAGAGTTCGTATCTCGTGCCCTAGTTACTATCTCGTCCCACTAGTTACTATCTCACGCGCACTAGTTACTATCTCGTGCCCACTAGTTACTATCTCACGCGCACTAGTTACTATCTCGTGCCCACTAGTTACTATCTCACGCGCACTAGTTACTATCTCGTGCCCACTAGTTACTATCTCACGCGCCTCTAGTTACTATCTCGTGCGCACTAGTATACTATCTCACTAAGTATCTATACTTCGTGCACTAGTTACTATCTCTCGTGCCCACTAGTTACTATCTCTCACGCGCACTAGTTACTATTATATGCGCACTAGTTACTATCTCGTGCCCACTAGTTACTATCTCGTGCCCACTAGTTACTATCTCGTGCCCACTAGTTACTATCTCACGCGCACTAGTTACTATCTCGTGCCCACTAGTTACTATCTCACGCGCACTAGTTACTATCTCGTGCCCACTAGTTACTATCTCACGCGCACTAGTTACTATCTCGTGCCCACTAGTCTATCTCACGCGCACTAGTTACTATCTCGTGCCCACTAGTTACTATCATGCGCACTAGTTACTATCTCGTCGCCCACTAGTTACTATCTCACGCGCACTAGTTACTATCTCGTGCCCACTAGTTACTATCTCACGCGCACTAGTTACTATCTCATGCGCACTAGTTACTATCTCGTGCCCACTAGTTACTATCTCGTGCGCACTAGTTACTATCTCGTGCGTACCAGTCACTCTCTTGTGCCCACTAGTTACTATCTCATCCGCAGCAGTTACTATCTCGTGTATACCAGTTACTATCTACTGCGTAGAAATTACTAGTAATAATAATAATAATAATATTTTATTTAAAACGCCTATCAGAGCTCTCAAGGACACTGTACAGTAAAAAAAACATTTAAATAGAATAATAACAGAGAATAGTAACTAGTAAGAGATATGCATGTCAGTTTTTCCAATGTCTCTTTAGGGGCTCCGTAGAGAATAGATTTAAAAGATTATATTAGTTTTTTTCAAATTACATATTTGAGTTAAGTAAATCATCCATCCAAAATGTTTATTTCTAATGAAAGCTAATATTACTTTTGTCAATCAATCCACATTTCCCTTTTTTCAGAGAATTTTCTTCATTTCTTTGCTGTAACAGAAAACAAGAATCCAAGAATCCATATTAAAAAAATCTTTGGGAACTTGAATAATTTGTGTTTAAAAATAGCTTTGCTTCTTCCAGGTGATTCTTGAAGATAATAATTAGGTTTTTCAGAGTCATTTCTATTAGATTTCTTTCTAATTCTCTGCTTCATATTTTTTTTTATTTTACCAGTTTCTTTTTAACCCTTTAACAACCACAAAAAGAAGAAACATCAAATATAAATTAGTTTTTTTGCTGCTTATTGGTTCTGTTGAGTAAAATGTGATTTTGCAAATGTGTTTCCAAAATACGTCTCTGTTCATCGCAGCGTCTTAGCTTTAGCTTCAACACAAAGAAACTATATTGATGTAACATCCATCACCCAAAAAACAGGTTTTTGTTTTTCTAATTCCAGTTTTACATGTTAAGAAACAAATAGACCAAAATAAGAAGTATTAGGATATAATATATAAAAGATATTCCATCTTAATATAATAATTTATGGTTGTGCAATGATCTAAAAATCATATAAAATGAGTTATTGAACAATAGAATCAAAGTGATGTTTTTCTCTGAGCAGCTGCTCCTGTGGATCCAGATCCAGATCCAGATTCAGATCCAGATCCAGATCCAGATCCTGATCCAGATCCAGATCCAGATCCAGATTCAGATTCAGATTCAGATTCAGATTCAGATCCAGATCCAGATCCAGATCTAGATCCAGATTCAGATTCAGATTCAGATTCAGATCCAGATCCAGATCCTGCTCTCCGTCCGTTCACTTGTCGCTCTGGAAATGCAGACTCCATTATCCTCGGCTCACCTTTGGTATTTCCTTTATTTTTGCATGTGATGCGAGCGGCTCCGTTGTCATGGTAACGCTCAGCTGACAGAACACAGACGGCTCCGGCCTCGTGGCTCCGGACGCTTCGGCGAGGACACAAAGGAGACGTGATGAGCGGGAAGGTTTCGTGACGGGGGCAGCAGAGGAGGACTTGGGGGGATTGTGGGTCTGTGTGTGTGTGTGAGGTTGTATCGATGACCAAAAGATAGAGCGGGCCAGGAGACGAGGTCGGCGCCGCATTCTGGTTACGTGTTTGTGCGTCTTTGTGTTGCAGAGAAACAAAATCAGACGATCAAACACATGTTGGTGTCATCTGCATCTAAACATCTTCATTTGTGTTGTCTCTTCTGATACAAACACACAACACAGACTGATATACACAAAATGCATAGAAGTACACAACACAGTCAGAAATATAGGAAACAGAAAGAAATACACAAAAATGTATAGAAGTACATAACACAAAGACAAATACACAAAATGTATACAAGTACACAAAACGGACAGAAATACACAAATTGCCTAGAAATACACAACACAGACAGAAATACACAAAACGGACAGAAATACACAAAAATGCCTAGAAGTACACAACACAGACAGAAATACACAACACAGACAGAAATACACAAAAATGTATAGAAGTACATAACACAGAAAGAAATACACCAAATGCATAGATGTACACAACACAGACAGATGTGCACAAAATGCGTACAAGTACACAAAACTGACAGAAATACACAAAATGCATAGAAGTACACAACACAGACAGAAATACACAAAAATGAATAGAAGTACACAACACAGAGAGAAATTCACAACACAGACAGAAATACACAAAAATGAATAGAAGTACACAACACAGAGAGAAATTCACAACACAGACAGAAATACACAAAAATACATAGAAGTACACAACACAGACAGAAATACACAAAAATGAATAGAAGTACACAACACAGAGAGAAATTCACAACACAGACAGAAATACACAAAAATGTATAAAAGTACATAACACAGAAAGAAATACACCAAATGCATAGATGTACACAACACAGACAGATGTACATAAAGTACATAAAACAGACAGAAATACACAAATTGCCCGGAAATACACAAAATGCATAGAAATACATACAACAGACAGAAATACAGGAAACAGACATGAATACACAACAGAGAGAAATACACAAAATGCATAGAAATACACAACACAGACAGAATACTGTATCTGCTGTAAATCAAAGTATTTTCTGATATAGTAATGGAGATCATCAGAAACGTATTTTGTTCCCACTTGACCTTATTCTTTGTATAAATCAAGCTTTTCATGTTGTTTGAGAGAAGATTGCAGACAGTAAAGAGAAATAAAGTCTCTTTCTTAATCGGTCCTTTCCTTTTTCCAGCTAATGGCTCCATTTTATAATAGAAATGTTCAAAATACCAGACTGGACCTGAGTAGAAACAATAGAAACAAGGCTTTAGTGGACCCAAAGAAAACTAGTCTTTACATTGATAAAAATATAAAACTATTGTGGATTATTAACTAAAAAACAAAGTAATGAGAAAATGAATCAATTTCAAAGACAAACATTATCTAAACATTTAATGTATAATGTACTGAAAGTGCTAATAATTTATAATGTAAGTAATGTTTGTTGTTAATTTTTCAAATCTGTTCATGACTTGTTATCCTAAATACATTAAACACATTTATCCATATATATATTTTTATTTTGTTTGTATTAATTGAATTCAAATTAAGTGCACTGACTGTGCAGTATTTATTATTAATTTTGCTATATTTATTATCAATATTTCTTATTTTTATCAGATATATTCGTCTTAAGTGTTCAAATCAGTAAATATGAACTGAAAAATAAAGAATTTTTGTTCTATTTTTATTTCCAATAAAAGTTTGAACGATTTATTAACATCAAAACTTCACTTTTATTTTTGTAACTGTCATTTTAGAGCCTTTAAAATATAAATTGTCTTTTAGTTTTAATTATTTATGAAACGAATTCAGATTATTCCGAGATTCTCGTCCCAGATCTGCATCCAGTGAAGGTTTTTATTGATTAGCTGCTCTTCTGTGGGACCATCAGAACCGGAATCATCAAACACGAATGACTTCGTCCTCCAAACTCAATTATCCTCTTGATTGGAGCAACAAGGCAGGAAGTGACCTCTGCCTGGTTACGGGGACGGATGGAGTAAATGGAGGTTGACTTGTAATTTGTAAAACTCTGAAAGCTGCTGACCCCCGGATGAGATGATGCGGAGGGAATCCACGCCGGCCGCAGTTTCGCTGATGAGCCGGTAACCGAGGTCACACACTTAAAACTGGAGCGTTTTTTGTCAATTGTCTGCGTGCTTTAAAGAATAAAGAGAAAAAAAAGGAAAAAAAAAACAGAATTGATTTACTGACAATTTTTAGCCAAATTTATAAAAAAAAAAAAAAAAATTCATTTCATTTATTGATTAATAAAAGACCTTCCACCTTCAGTTAAGGAGGCCCAAAGTGCTGTACACAGGGAAAACGAAAACAGAGCATTGTGCAACAGTAAAAAATAAAGAATAAAAGATATAAGATTATGAAACAGAGATAAAACCAATAAAACAAATTTAAAACAGCAATAAAACCAACATAAAAAGGAATAAAAAAGCAAGGCGGATGCTAAAAGGCTTAAAAATGATTTTTTAAAACTCTCCAATATGGAGTCTCGAAAGAGCCAAAATGAAATAAATATATACACCATTAAATAAATAAATAAATAAAACAAAAGTTCTTTGTTTCACTAAAACAATGTTTGCAGCGTGTTTGAGAGTGAGGACTCAGACAAAAACTTTGCACCAGGCCAGATCAACAGAGCAGAGACACGAGAGTTAGGCCCCGCCCAATGAGTTTGACGAGAGAATCTGACAGATTGCATTTTAATGGTGTGTCCACTTCCTGTTTCATGAAATGTATAATGAAATCATGAAATAAATAAATATATTATGAAATGTTAAAAAAAAAGCTTTTTAATGGCTATTTTAATATTTTAATGCCACATTTAATTCAACATTTATTTATTTATTTAAACATTTATTTATTTATTTATTTCAACATTTATTTATTTATTTCAACATTTATTTATTTATTTCATATTAAATATATTTATTTCAATTTGGCTCTTTTGACCCACAAGGGACAATGAAATAAATAAATATGTCATGAAATACTTAAATGTGCTCTTTTAATATTTTAATGCCACATTTATTTCAACATTTATTTATTTAATGCCACATTTATTTATTTATTTAATGGTGTATATATTTATTTCATTTTGGCTCTTTCGAGACTCCATACTCCAAAAGCGTGATCTCTCTAATACAGGGGTGGGCAATTGTTTTGACTCATGGGCCACAAAGGGTTCTAAAATTTGGCATAAGGGCCGGACAAGGAGCAGATGGAAGGAGAGATTTGGTAATCAACCTCATAAACTAAAAAAATAATATGGAATTTAGAGAAAAACATGCTTTAATTTGGATTCAAATTCACATATATTCATTTAAACACAGAAATTTTGGGAGTTTTAATTTCTAAATTTTGATTTTTGTTCTCTTTTGGGTGATCCAATGGGTTGATGTTCTTCAGAGGAAAATGTGAACTCAAAGAAATGCTGCATTTATGTGGTGTAGTATAATCCGGAAAGATATCACCATCTGACTCAGAAAGGAACACACACGAACGTCAGAGAAACACAGAAATACAATGAAAATAAAACAATAATTAGGACTTTTGATTCAATGTATTTTAATTTGGAGGGCCACATTAAGTAGCTTAAGGGGCCGCATGTGGCCCCCGGGCCGTAGTTTGCCCACCCCTGCTCTAATAGCTGGTGGAAACTGATTCAAATTAAGACCAACAGCCGAATTCAAATCACAGCAGGACGCTCCAGCGTTCACGTGGTTCAGTGTGTGCCTTCATCAAGAGGAAGATGGTTCAATATCCAATATCTTCTACGTATTGAAGTGTAAAAACTGCAGCTGCTCACTGCTGGAGATCCCAAGAGCTCCTTTGTTTTTCCCTTCCAATCCCAATCTAAACAGAAAAAAAAAAATCTATATTATATGGAAATATGTCATTTAAACAGCTAGAAGAGATCATCAGACGCCACCGTCCTCCTGGCTAAATGTGTTTAGCACTTCAAGTGAAGCTCCACTCACCAAAGCCTTTTTAGGTCATTACATAACCGTTCCTGATGCTGATCTCAGCGAGCCCCTCAGATGTTCTCGTCTCATCGATGACCTCAAGTAACTTTTAATCAGCTTAAATTATGAAGATCTTCACTGAGCCGAGGCGGATGGAACCTGCAGGATTAATGCAGAGCGGAGAAGGAAAAAAAAACTTCTTAGAGATTTTTTTTTAAATTTCTCTTCCAGTGTTTTATAATTAGATTTTTGTTTTTGATAGATAAGAAGTTGAATGTCCCTGAGCCCCCCCCTCTCCTATAGCGTTGTAGAAAACCGTTAGTAAACTTTTAGCGACCCGTTTTGGTCCAAGAAGAGAAAAAAATAATAAAATTAGAGAAGTTATTTATAATCTTCTCAATGCAATGAAGACGTTTATCATAAAGTTGGTTTTTAAATCATCAACACATCAAAAGGAAAAGCTGAGTCCCTGATTGGTTGATGCTCAAATCTACAGAACCTCACTCTTACCAAAAAGAAGTATACTCCAGTTTATTTTAAGTATACTTTTTATGTACTTACTAGAGGAAAAAAGTTACAAGTTTATGTTAAGTAAACTTTTCCAAAACTAAACTTAAAATAGTATAATTTTAGTTTACTTTTTATGTACTTAGAGATAAACTACAAGTTCATGTTAAATATATTGTTTATACTTAGAATTACACTACAATTCTAAATGAATTTAGCCTTAAACTTTTTGTCAAGATATATTTTAGTGTAGCTACTGGTGTACAAGTATTTTTCTTTTTGGCAGTAGCTGAATTATTTTTAATGTTCTTCATAGAAGATTTGTCTTGTAGGATTTGGTGTAAATACCAAATGGGAAACTAAAAGTATTCCATAAAGGTTATTTTAAGTATACTTTCATAAACCTAAGCTTACTTATAATAAACTTGGAATAAACTTCAAGTTTATTGCCAGTAAACTAGAAGTATACCAGAAAGTTTACTTTAAATATACTTCTAAGTGTATTTTTTATAAATTAAAAGTGGGACAATTTAGTACAAAGAAGTAATAAACCTTCAGTATACTTTTTAAGTATACTCGGTATATACTTTTTAATACTTAAGTATACTTTAAAAAATATAATTGAAGTATAACAGGATTTTACAGATGATTGTCTCTGCTCTGTGGAAAATGACGTTCTCACAAATAAATAAAGTCACTTTGATTTGATTGCAGCATTATTTACTATTTTCTTCATTTTTCTGTTTTATTGTTTGCTCTCAAGCTTTAATTATGTTTTTCTATTAGTTTGTTTTTAACTTTTTGTCTCTAAACTGTCACTGATTCATAAACATTCTACTTTAAGTGACAGAACTGAGCAAAGACGAGCAATTCATCCGAAGTTTATCTAAATCGTTCATCAAAGATGTCACAAACAAAGAACTTTATCATAAATAAAAGAGTTGTTGTTAAAATAGTCTTAGTATTATTATTAACTGATCCAGGAGATCACGTGATCCTTGTTTTATTTTGATACAGTAGATCACGAGATCCTGATGTCAAAGCTCTCACCTGGTTTAAATCGTACCTGGCAGACCGAACCATGAGCCTTTCTAAAGTGACCTCAGACACAGCTCCACTGTCTTTTGGGGTCCCTCAGGGCTCAATTGTAGGACCACTTCTGTTTTCCCGCTCTTCTTCCCCTGGAGGCTATCATACGGAAACATGGAGAGTTTCTATGCTGATGACAGCCAGATTTACCTCCCAATAAATAAGGACGGCTCCTCCCGTATTGTGATGCTTACTGAGGTGATGGTAATTGGCTCTCGTAACCGCTGTGACCCCTCCTCTCTGGACCTGGGCCCCCTGGCTCCACATTTAAATTTGGGTTTCATTCTGGACATCACTTCTGTGGTGAAGCAGAGCTTTTTCCATCTGCGGTGAAACCGTTTTTAACTCAGCAGGACTTTGAGACACTGATCCACGCTTTTATCACATCTCAGCTGGATTATTATAATTCACTTTCATTCGGGGGGAGTCAGTCCTCTCTTCACGGTCGCTGGTTGGAGCAGGAAAGAGAGAACACGCCACACCCATCCTGGCTTCCCTCCACTGGCTGCTGTGTATTTTAGGGTTCTTTTATTTGTTTTTAAGTCTTTGAATGGTCTGGCCCCGCCTTATATCTCAGAGCTCTGCGGATCAGCTTCTCCTGGAGGTGTAGAGGGGGTGGAGCCTTCTCCATTTGTGCCTTTGAACGTTGGTCCAGCTTTAAAACTAAACTTAAAACCCATTTTTATAACTGAGCTTTTAACGTTCCATTAAACTCTGTTTTTTACTCTCTTTACTCCGTTTTAAATCTGTTTTTACTGTCTCAGCTGATTTATTTAATCTATTATGACATTATTATTGATGAAGCTTTTAGCATTTTATTAAAATGTGGTATTTGTACATCAGCATCCACACTTTTACATAACTGAAGATATGTTAATGCACTAAATACCAAACAGTTTCCATGATTTTATGTGATTAACATCTTAGACTTTTAATCAAACTTTCAGGGTGGCGTCGGACGCGATCCATCTTCGCCTGCGGTTGGTTCTAAAATCCTGCAGACACGTGTAAACACTCGGCCGTCTCCAGAGGCCGGACCCGGCAGAAGGCTTTAGAAGACAGCAAAGTGTGTTTCTTGTCTTTATTAGTGGCTCTGACACCCAATCTGGGCGCCCGGCGACAGTGATGGAGCAGCCCATCTCGGCCGGATCGCGGGACGGCGGCGAGGGGAATGGAGGTGGAGTGACCCACATCCCCTAGAAGAGAGACTCATTTCATTACAGAACTCCAGAGAGATAGAATAGGAATCGGGGGAACGGAGCGGCGGGCCGGTGATTCATTTCAACGCCGTCGCCGTGGTGACAGATCTCCTCAGCAAACGCCTGTGATGTCGGGAGCGGAGCGGCTGATTAATTCAGCATCGCGTCCAGATACACTGTCCAGCCTTCAAACCCGGCTGTTGCATTTATGCATGCGGTCGTCTCAGCGTGTGGAGTTTGCATCTGCAGGGATCACACGTGCAGCGGAAGCACCACAGATTCATGCTCCTCTGCTCTAAAATACAGAACTCTGTCCTGGATCTCATATTTTAAATACATATACTGCCACTTTTTTATTGGATGAAATCTGATAATGTTCTTGTTGGTTCAGCAGCTGAGGGCCTCGTTCATCCGTTTCATCTGTATTGGTGTTCATGAATTAACAACAGGTGCACTTCAGTGGCAACAATTAGAAAACCCTCCAAACAGGACTGGTGTTCCATGTGGAGGTCATTTCAACATTTTTGGCTGGTTTTCCACTCCTGCTGATTTTGTATGAAGGTAATATTGTTCTAAAACGTCCAAGTGTAAATAATTCACACTCTGTAGCTCAAAAAGCATTTGCGTGAAACTCTTCTACAGAAGAAAACTGAAGCTACAAATAAAGATTTTTTCAACACAGTTTTACAAGTTGTGTTTTTCCTCACAACCTCAAGTTAAATCTTGTGTGTGATTTTTTTTCACATGTAACATTTTTACACACAAGTTAAGGTTATTGTCAAGCAAGTTCTCACATTATATTCCACAAGTACACATTTCTCTCACATGTTCCTCTTTTTCCTGCAACTTCACATTTAGTTTTACATGTGTGTGTGATTCTCGCTCGTGTGTGTATTATTTATGCTTGGATGTTTTGACACAATATTACCTTCATAGTTTTGTCTTGTGTAATTATCTCTACTGGCAGTATGAGGAGATTCCTTAACCCTACAGAAGTTGCACAGGTTGTCCAACTTCTCCAGGATGGAACATCCACACGTTTAATGTGTCTCCCAGCACAATCTCCAGAACATGGAGAAGATTTCAGGAGGTTATTCTGGGAGAGCTGGACAGGGCCGTAGAAGGTCCTCAACCCCTCAGCAGGACCCATACCTGCTCGTGCCCTACAGAATGACCTCCAGAGGACCACTGGTGTGAATGTCTCTACCCAAACAATCAGGAACAGACTTCATGAAGGTGGCCTGAGGGCCCCACGTCCTGTAGTGGGCCCTGTGCTCACTGCCCAGCACCGTGGAGCTCCACTGAAGAACACCAGAATTGGCAAGTCCTCCACAGACCAGAGCAGGTTCACCCTGAGCACCTGTGATAGACGTGAAAGAGTCTGGAGAAGACCAGGAGAAGGTTCTGCTGCCTGCAACGTGGTTCAACATGACAGGTTTGGTGGTGGGTCAGTGATGGTCTGGGGAGGCATATCCATGGAGGGACGCACAGACCTCTACTGCCTAGGAAATGGTGCTCTGACTGCCATAAGGTATCCAGATGAAATCCTTCAACCCATTGTCAGACCCTACGCTGGTGCAGGAGGTCCTGGTTTCCTCCTAATGCACCACAATGCCCGGCCTCACGTGGCAAGAGTCTGCAGGCAGTACCTGGAGGATGAAGGAATTGAAACAATTGAATGGCCTTCACCATCCCCTGACTTAAACCCAATAGGACACATGTGTCAAAGTCAAGGCCCGGGGGCCAGATCCGGCCCTCCGGGTAATTCTATCCGGCCCTCCAGATCATTTTAATTCATTGTTATTAATGACCCGATGCCCCACAATCTTGTGCTTATTTTTAACTTGTATAAATTTGACAGAATATATTTTTATGGAGAGTAAAATATTGAAAGTTAGTTAAGTTGATTTATTCTGGAATAATATTCCTGCCTTTTTATTATTCATAATTATGTTAAAAAGTTACAGTTTTAAAGTTTTAAAGCATGGCATTTTGATAGCTTTTTGGACTATTTTCTAAGATATTTTTGGCTATTTCGGAGATTAGCTAATATTTCAGCTACATGCTAGATATTTTGGCTAATTTAGGCTTTTTTCAGTTTTTTAGGCTATTTTGAAGATTAGCTATTATTTTAATTTTTTTTTTGTTTTTTTTAGTTAATTTGGCATTTAGCTAAAATGTTACCTGGCTATCAAATTCAGTATTTTCAGCTATCAATTTCAGCATCTTCAACTCTCAGAACTTAAGGTTTTAAAGTTTTATCCTGTTCGGCCCGCGACTTAAGGTGTGTTTTGGATTTTGGCCCCTTGTGCGATTGAGTTTGACACCCCTGCAATAGAACATCTCTGGGACATTATGTTTGGGTCCATTAGGCGCCGCCAGGTTGCTCCTCAGACTGTACAACAGCTCAGAGATGCCCTCACACAGATCTGGGAGGAAATGCCACAAGACACCATTAGGAGCATGCTGCCACGTTGTCAAGCATGCATACAAGCTCGTGGGGGGCACACAAGATACTGAAAAGCATTTAGAGTTGCAGAAATGAAGTTTTGGAGAAAATAAACTAGCCTGCCACATCTTCATTTCACTCTGTAGCTGAAAACTTTTATTTCCATTAAAAGACTTGACATCCTTTAGTTCCTAAGACACTGTCCTGTCTTTGTTTGGATAGATATCCAACTTCATATTGAGATCTGATGGATCTAATGTGGTTCTTTAAAGTGCTCCCTTAATTTTTGTGAGTAGTGTAGATTCAGGTTTGTAAGGATCATTAATATTATTGATGTAATAAAATTTCAAAGCATCCACAACAATTCATTTAAGTGATAAATAAATCATCTTCATTTGCTCATATGATTTTGATATACTCATATATAGACTATTGAAGCTGCTATTTATTCAAGAACATGTGAAAGTCTTTTTATAATTAGATTTAGTCGTTGTTAGAAAGTTTGGCAGAAACAAAAAAGTCTAGACTAAAGTGAGACATTTAGAACAAGAACAAGTCACTGCAGTGTTTCCCTCCTCCCTGCTTGATGCTGGTTTAACTCCGGTTTCTGCTCATGTAGAATCTAGCTGGAGACAAACCCCGTCTGAGATGTTTCCTCATTATTCTGCAGCAGCTGCTGCTTTGATCTCTACGGAGTTCCAGCCGCTAAAGGTCAGTCAAGCTTTTCTCCTGAAAGCAGAAATAAATTTAGCAGCTTTTGTCACAGACAAGTTGAACATTTGACTCCTTATTAATAAAAACTAAAAATATTTAAGTCTCAGGAATGTAAAAAAAAACCTCTGTTCTATAAAGTGTACAAATAAGCGCAATACAGCCGCCATGATTAGTCGACTAATCAACGACTAATCGACTATTAAAATAGTCGACCACTAATTTAACAGTCGATTAGTTGTTACTTTAAGTTATATAGAGCCAGAGTGTAGTAAAGTTGAAAGTTATGATGGTATTATGCTAGCTTTTTACACTAGTTTGGCGTTTATTAAGGTTTTTTAGGCTAATTTGGAGTTTAGCTAATATTTCAGCTAAAAGCTAGCTATTTAGGCTAATTTACTATTTCTTCAGTTTTTATCCTAATTTGGAGTTTAGCTAATATTTCAGCTATATGCTAGCTATTTCGGCTAATTTGGGATTTTTCTGTTTTTTAGGCCAGTTTGGATTTTAGCTAAAATTTTAGCTATATGCTAGCTATTGAGACTAATTTAGTATTTCTCCAGTTTTTAGGCTAATTTTGAGTTTAACTAATATTTCAGCTATATGCTAGCTATTTAGGCTAATTTACTATTTTTTCAGTTTTTAGGCTAATTTGGAGTTTAGCTAATATTTCAGCTACATGCTAGCTATTTGGGCAAATTTGGGATTTTTCTGTTTTTTAGGCTAATTTGGAGTTTAGCTAAAATTTTAGCTATATGCTAACTATTTAGACTAATTTAGTATTTCTTCAGTTTTTAGACAAATTTTGAGTTTAGCTAATATTTCAGCCATATGCCAGCTATTCAGACTAATTTTGTATTTTTTCTGTTTTTTAGGCTAATTTGGAGTTTAGCCAATATTTCAGCTACATGCTAGCTATTTTGGCTAATTTGGGTTTTTTCTGTTTTTTATCCTAATTTGGAGTTTTGCCAATATTTCAGCTATATTCTAGCTAGTTTGGCTAATTTAGGATTTTTTCCATTTTAGAGCTAATTGTGCTTAAGATTTTTTCCATTTTAGATAAATGTGCTAAAAAAAACATCCTAAACCACTGTCTCCCATTGGATCCAGACGTTTTTTTAAAATGTTAGAACTGTATTTTAGAGATATAAAACAATTTTAAAAAAATGTAAAAATTGAATGAGTTCTTCTTACCAATAAGTTTAGAAAATTTGTTACATTTTCCAACAGTGTTATTGAAAGACAGTGTTGGAGCCAACATTAACAGAGAAAAATATACAAATTTCTGAAAAAACAATATAAAAAACGTACAAGAATAAATTTGGAAACGTGTTATATAAAAAGTCTTAATTTTACTAGTTGTTCAAGCTTTACTTATTGCATAAATTTGCAACTTTTTCTGGGAAAAAGTATGATTTTATTACTTTTTGTCCCATTTTTATCATTCTTTGGTTTAATTTTCATAATTTGTGACTTTATTATCATATATTTATTGCTTTTCTCTCTAAGGTGGCCCTTATACTTCATTGTATTTTTGGAGATTTGATGGAAGCAGCCATTTTGAGATGACCAGGAAAAGCCCTTCTACTGCCCCTAGTGGAATGACAATGAACTACAGTGCAGAAAACACATCAAACCCTTCCATCTGGCCCACTAAACTGGAATAAATTATTAATAATCATTGATAATGTTTTACTTTTCCTGTAATTCTGGTGTTTGCTCATAGATTGTGAACTGCACGTATGCAGTTCTAGAAGATTTGTTGGGTTTTTTTGTGTTTTCCAAGTGGGACAGCCATTTTTCTGATCATAGAAATACCACCTGAACGCAGCATTTCACAATTTGAAATAAAAACTCCAAATTTTTCTGTTTTGATATAAATTTTCAAACAAAATCAAAGCATGTTCTAGTCCAGAATCCATGTTTTTTTCTTTTGTGAGGTGGATCAATTCAATTTTATTTAGATCGATTATTGTACAAAAACATAGAATCACTCATAAGGGGGTGAGACGAGCCAGAGGCGAGGTCCACTGCCGAGGACAGGAGCTCCCAACAATTGCCCTTTTTTAAGGTTATTGTTGTTAATTGTTCAGACTGAGTCCTGGTCTTTGAGATGGTTTCATCTTCACTCCAGCAGAGCCCCACCCTTTTCCTGGTCCTCACATCACAGTAGTTTGTTTTTGGTTGAACTTATTTTCCCTTTTTTCTTGGAGCTCAAGAAAACACAAACGTTCTCTGAGATATTCTGCTCCCGCAGAAAAAGTACAGTGAGTGCCTGCAGGCCAACCTTGACGTATGAACATCTCTCTCTCCTGATGGAGGACAAAACCATTAAAGTTTATTCCACCATCAAACACGCTCTGCTCTTCCTATTCAGGCCTCTAAATGACCTGCCCGGGCCAGAACAAACAGTCTATCTGCGCCCCGCGCTCTCATCTCTTTAATAGCTTCCCTGCAGCAGCCGGCGGCGCCGCCTCACCCCTGCGAACACGTGCGCTCCGACTGAAATAAAGAAGTGAAATGATGTTTGTGAATCCGTCCAAACAGACACTAAACCTGATAAAAAATGCCACTGATTCAGAGGCTGCAGCCATCGGGGGAGTTGGTGAGGTGTTAGGGGGGGGAAACGTCTGCTTTTATACAGTTTATTATCGTCACGCGGCGACAAAACTAACACGTTTGTGGAGATATGTCTTCATCCTGAGATCAGAGTGGAACAAAAACCTGGAGAAGCACAAATAAAGGTGGAACTCAACTGAAGAACTTTAAAAATACCAAGTAAGGAGCTAAAATAACAACTT
The DNA here is from genome assembly GCA_003999625.1 of Oryzias javanicus. NCBI lineage: Eukaryota > Metazoa > Chordata > Actinopteri > Beloniformes > Adrianichthyidae > Oryzias > Oryzias javanicus. The sequence goes on along the minus strand of CM012437.1, from coordinate 34,663,971 downwards.
TGAATGCAACACTGCATCTCCTTAACCTCATTGTCACCGCTTTCAGTTGCCCACAGCGGTGAGGAGAAAGGACAGCAGGTGCAGAGCGGAGTCATCTGCATATCTTATGCTAATGCGCTTCACACGTCCCGTCTTTGTTTAGGCTTCCTCTTCATTAACCTTTCCTGAGACCTGCTCTGGTTCCCCAACATTCACTCCATCACCCTCTCCTGTATCTGGATCCCGGTCCGGCAGCCTGACCCGCCCGCTCCAGCCAAGGACACCAGGTGACATGATGGAGCACCTGGCTGGAAACATCTAAGAGGCTTCATCGCTCCCCCATCCCGGGCTCCGGGGTAATTAACACACCGGGGCTATCGCAGGCGGCCAGGAGGAACGGCGCTGGGGGAGGAGACGAGTATGGAGAGAAAATAGACTCACTCTGATCTGTGCGTGGGGACTCTTGATTTGTGTCTGCGTAATTTTTGATTTGTAACTCATATAATACATTTTGTGCAAAAGTAAAAAAAATTACAAAATTTTAAAAAATACAATTCACACATGCACAAATTAAAATTACAACAGCTTGAAAGTAATTACACAGAAAAATCTTTAAAAAATACGCACGAGTCACCTCTTACGCACACACAACACATCAGTTACACACAAATCTACCGTGAGACTCTTTTCACGCCTCACAAATTCTAACGTGAGTGATGCGTTCAAGTACCACCAGAATGCTCGTTCACCATAGTTTTCTTGTCAGCCATTTTAAACTTCGTAAAACTTGACATTTTCCCACTTTCTTAATTAGTTTCAATCTGTTTTAATTTTAATTTGTGCATGTGTAATTTGTATTTTTTTTTTTTTTTTTTTACTTTTGCACAAAACATGTTATATGAGTAACAAGTCAAGCCTTACGCATGCACAGATCAGAGTGAGTCTATTTTCTCTCCGTAGTCGAGAGAGGACCCGGCCTCTGTCGGTTCATGAGCTCAAAGTTCTCCAAACTGATAAAGATCTTCAGCTGAAAACAAACATTATCTGTGTTAAAACTGTAAAAATAAAGATTTGTAAGAATTGTTGTGAGAGAAAAGTAAGATCAGATTAAAGTCATCACCTTTTAAAGCTGTTTTTATTGCTGTGGACACATGAAATTAGCAGATCTTTTCCAGATCAGCACAAACAGACGAGGAGATTTCTCCTGATTTTTCTATTCATTTTTGTAGATTTGTGTTGTCATCTTGCTGTGGGTCATTTGTGTTTGGATTATTTGTTTTGTTCTGTGTGATGTACAGTAGGTGTTCCATCGTATTTTTGTTTTGTTTTTTTAGGGTTTCATAAAGTTTTGGACTCACTTGTTTCTTTGTTTTTTTTTTTTTTTGTCTAGTCAAGTTTTTTGTTTAATTTAGTTTTGGGTTTATTTCCATCATGTTTTTTTTATGTTTTTAGTTTTACTTTCAGCACTTGAATGATTATAACATACATATATAAAAAAATAATTTACTTGTATTTGTTTGTAAGTTGTTTTTCTTTTGTATCCACATATTTGTTGATCAGCATAGATATCGTTAGTTTTTAAGGAAAGGCACTGAATAAGCTTAATAAGCTTCTGCCTATTCCTTTTTTATTGGTTGTTTGTTTGTATTGTATATTGTGTCAATTGTACAAATGGGAACTAAACCAATAAACTTGAAACTTGAAAACTTGTATTCAGTGTGACACAAACATCCCAGATCTAAGACCCAGGAGATCCCACTGCAGAGACCCGGTTCACTGAGGAGACTCGATCAACGGTGTGGAGGATCCCTCTGAGGAGAACAACGTTCTTCTCAACGTTATTGAAGTATTCAGAGAACTGACAAGCTTTGCCTCCTCCTTACAAACTAGTTTTTATTTGTTTTCACTTCTACAGCAGATGTTTCTAAATCGCTTCAGTTTGACCTTTTCTTAATCTCCATTTATCATTTTTTTTATTATTTTTTTCTGTGACTCGATAACTGAGCAGCTAATTATCATTTTTATTAATGATGGATTCGTGTGAGTAATTTTAGGATCATTAAAACAAAAAAAAAACTTCAAATACTTTCATAAAACTAGTTAAATCATTGTTTTGATCCATTTTCAAAGCAATGCCAGCGTTTGTTTTTTTATGATTCTGTTGTTTTTAGTCAAAATCAGAAAACGGGTTTCATTTTCTCAGACAAAATGTCTGCAGAGCAGCAAGAGCTTACAGAAACTCACCTCTGCGTTGTGGGCTGGACCGTGGAAGTAAGCCTTCATTGATACCCCAGCCTCTCTTTGTTTACTCTCTTTACAGCCCCTCACAACCCCAAACTAACGTTATTGGTGCAACAAACACGGCGAGATCCAGCCGGACAGTTCTGATCCAGATTCCAGCTCGAACAACTGTAAGAGATGTGGCCCCGCCCATTTCAGTTTCTCTGTCAACTGTTTTCAAACAATATTTTCTAATACGCTCCTGATCCATCCCGATTTGAATAAAGAAATACTCAGAAATGCAGTTTTATCATAAATAAATGCGACAAGAATATATTACAAACATCAAAATTCAGGATTTTCATCAGAGACGGTCTTTAAAATGAACAGATTTGATCTTTTTCACAACTTCTGTTCATAATAAAATGACAAATTAACAGATTAATCTCTAATTTTGTCATCAAAAGCAACACAAACAGGAAATAATAAGATTATTATAGCTGGAATCTGAATCTTGTTGGACTGACGTGTTGATGCTGCAATAATCTTCCCGAGTTCTCACCTGTCCTCCTGTTGTTGTCTGCGTTCTGACGCGATCTATCAACATTCTGAAAGGTGGTTCAAGGTCAGAAAGCAGGTTAGTTGCCTGTCAGCGAAGCTGTGCATCCCATGATTCATCTAAGAGTCCCAGAGAGGAGCAAACGTTCAACGGATACAAAATATAATGACTCAATATATGTAGTAAAAAAGAGATTCTTAGTTAATTTTTCTAATTAAACCAAGTAATCAAATATCAACTGAAAGGAAAAATGCAACGGTTTTTATTATTATTATTTGTACATTTATGATAGCAGACTGAAGCTCATTAATAGGCAAAGTCTCGCACTAAAATCACAAATTCTACATATAAATATACCAATTAAAATCTGAAATCTTTACTAGTGCAGTTTTAGATAAAAATCCAAAAAGTCTAAGTTGGTTTTAAGACCTTTTTTTCTGCAGGATAGCAAAAGCTCATTAGAAATTCTCCTCGGTGTTGTGGGCGGGACTGTTGGAGCTAACATTAGCGGTGTAGATAACGGCGAGCACAATCAGAGCTGTTTAATTGAAAACTGTTGCCAAAAATAGGAAAGTAACAATGTGGACGTAACTTTCTAAACATTTACAGCCAGTGCTAAACTTTTTTTTGGATTACGTGGTTGTGGCTTTTATTTTGAAGGACTGTAAAGACGGTAAAGTGAAGCGAACGTGAAGTTCTGCTCGTGCTTCGTGTTTGCCAAAACGGTTCAAAACCAAAGTTAAAGGTTTAAAAACTATAGTTTACAGTTTCCCATAGCTCCTGGTTGATGAGGGAACAAGGTTTGTAATATTTTTTTACTTCTGTGTTTTCACATAATTTTACATTCTCAGCACATTTTATTTTGCCCAGTAGGTGACACTGTAATGCTGAGTCATGGTTGAAATGAACGCTTATATTCTGATTTATTTATGTTTTTACAGGAAGGAACAGAATTTTATTGTTAAATAAGTTTGTTTAAATAAAGTTACATTGCATCAGAGGTTAAAATTCTCAAAGTAATAGATGAATGGTGTAAAGTTTTAAGGTTAGAAGGTAATAAATAAAACAAAAAAGGGATGAAATGGTGAATATGTATTTTTTCTTTGTAGCTCTCACGGTGTGAACACACGGCTAAATAAAAAATGTTGTGAACCATCAGTTTGAGAGGCTTTCTGTTCAACCGGGGATGCTACACCGTGAATGTACAAATAATCAAAATTATCCTAATTTGGGAGAAATGTACAGCTGCTTTCACACCGAATGGGATTCACACTGCAGGGAATTCAAGTTTCAATGTTAAATCAAAGTACAAACGCAATCTGAGGGTCCTGTAGTGCGATTTGGGCATCGGGGGCAGAGCACCAGTCCAGCAACAGCATGATATGAGCATAAAAAAAATCCATTATTGGCTGTCAGGAGTCAGCGCTCTGTCTCACCCTCTGGTCTCCACAGTACTGACTCCACTACATCTCCCAAAAACCCCTGGATGGTGCTCAACTGACTCTCATTTGACGATCACCCACAGGACATTTAATTAATCTCTTTTGGGGTCCAGATGACCCCACCCTTACATTGAGGTGTTAGCCCTTCCATGACAAATGTGGACACGACTTCATGTCTGTCATTGGACACCAGTAAAGATCAACAATCATTGAAAAGAACAGTTCTTGTAGGGTCCAGATGACCCCTCTTTTAATGCCTAGGAGGGCACTAGTCCGAGCCTCTCTCTGTGTGAAGTATTGTTTGTGCCACCTTCCCTGCATTACTGAGCGTTTCTATCTGGACCTGATCTTCTGTTTCTGACCCTGCTTATTCTCTTCTTGCCTGCTGCCTGCCCTGACCCTCGCCTGGACTCTTCTCGGATGATCCCGTGCTCGTTACTGACCTCTGCCTTTCTGACCCTGATTTAGGCTTTGTGGACTTTTAGCCGCACACGGAACCAGCTGTCTGTCCGTTTGTGACAGTCGCTGGATCCGAGGGTTTTCGTCCTGAACTTCCATCCATTTTCCTAACCAGCTGGGTTGCTGGAGACGGTTGCACAGCATGTCGCCAGCCTGTCACAGAGCCCATGAAGCTGGGGCTATTGAGCCCTCTACGCTAGGCAACCGCCTGGTGGAGGTTTTCAGGTGAAGTTTTCCGGACCTGGAGAGACGGAATGATCTGGTGAAGTCAGACATGGCGCCGCGCTTGTCTCTGTAGAGCTCTCCAAAACAAATGATCCCAAGCTACTCACTCAACATCATCCATGTTTTCCGTGACGTAGCAACCACTGATCACGTCAAAGCGTCATGGACGTTTTAGGACAAATGAATCGAGTCTGATGTGAAAGCAGATGACGGAAACATTTACAGTTCAGGAAATACATTTTAAACAAAAGCTTAAACTAAAAAAATGATTTATTTTTACAAAAAAACTGAAACAAGGAATTTTACATTTTTACACAAGCTTAATTAAAGAAACATAACATCAGAACCTCATGTTTCTCCATATGAGACTCATAATGATCAGAAGTCTGAGTCAGTTTGAGATCAGAACTTTAATGTCTGTATCGGATCTCAGAGGGTTTTGATCCGCCGTCAGAGACATCAAATGACGTCTTTGAGAGTTCTGGATTATTGAGTTGTGATCAACTTCAAAGGCAAAGTTTCTGACTTCTTCTGGGTTTTCTGCTTCGCCTATCGGAGGCTGAGTGTGTATTTGTCTGCATAAACGAGAAAGTCTTTCTGCACCGCATTAGCATTCAGAGGTTAAGCAGTATCAGCGAGGTCCGGCATGCAGAGTCTCTTATCTCGTACGGTCGTCCCTGAGGCCGGCGTGCAGTCGGAGCTTGTTCTTTACACACAAACGCTGTGAATAAAGGTGGCGGAGGCGCGCATCCACCTGCCTGACACCCATTATCTCTGCTGAGCCAAACCTGATTTGCACAAAGCAGAGAGATAACACCAACAGGGGGTTAAAAGGGCTCATTTATCTCAGTCGACTCTGTTTCTACCGACCTTTCAATTCAGGCCAAAAGCTGATAGAAACCTGCTAAACAAAGTCATCATTTCATCTACAAGAAAACTCATTAGTGCAATTAAAGCGTTGTTGTGGAGTGGATTAGAGCCTCAGATCTGTTAAAGATAGATGAGCTCAGAGAATGTTGTTGATGCAACATGTTCACGTGGCCTTTGAAACGTGATTACAGCCTTCTATATCGGATTATTGTTGTCTGTCATCCTTCAGAAGTTAGTGATGAAAACACTATTAATCAAAAACAAATCTGTCACTCGATCGTTTTTATACAATTTATTAAATGTTTGAGTATTTTTAACCCCAACGACCGGACTATCAAAGTTTTTGGTCTGTTGGAGAAACTTTTTGGTGATAAAATTGCGCCTCTTTGTCAGGATGTAGTGGAGGATCCAAACACAGGAGACCAGGCTTGGTAGCAGAAACCTAACAATTTAATAAATTCACCAAAACATGATCAAAAACCACACAGAAGCAAAAATTGACGAGACAGAGCAAAGCAGATGAACTGAAATCAGAAACGATTAACTAAAGTGAAAACAGCTGTGAATCATGGCTAACCTGAAACTGGATTGACTGACAGGGAAAATCAGAACAGGACAGCCACAGAACCCTTACAGTACCCCTCCCCAAAGGGGCAGATCCCAGATGCCCGAAAACCTAGGAAGAGAAAAAAAGAAAAGTCTGGAAAACATTTAGGGTTCCTGTAGTCACAGGCATGTGAGGGAAAATCAGAACAGGACATTCACAGAACCCTTACAGTACCCCTCCCCAAAGGGGCAGATCCCAGATGCCCAAAAACCTAAGAAGAGAAAAAAAGAGAAGTCTGGAAAACATTTAGGGTTCCTGTAGTCATCAGGCATGTGGGAAACATCAGAACAGGACATCAACAGAACCCTTACAGTACCCCTCCAAGGGGCAGATCCCAGATGCCCAAAATCCTAGGAAGAGAAAAAAAGAAAAATCTGGAAAACATTTAGGGTTCCTGTAGTCACACGCATGTGGGAAAATCAGAACAGGACAGTCTTAGAACCCTTACAGTACCCCTCCCCAATGGGGCAGATCCCAGATGCCCGAAAACCTAGGAAGAGAAAAAAAGAAAAGTCTGGAAAACATTTAGGGTTCCTGTAGTCACAGGCATGTGAGGGAAATCAGAACATGACAGCCACAGAACCCTTACAGTACCCCTCCCCAAAGGGGCAGATCCCAGATGCCCAAAATCCTAGGAGAAGGGGGCATGCAAGAAAAAAAAAGAAAGTCTAGAATATATTTAGGCTTCATGTAGCCACATGCATGTGAGGTTTTAGTTTGGTTTTTTTTTTTTTTTTTTGGCTGATTGTACTGATTGACTTATTTCTATTTTATGTATTTATGCTGTTGAATGTGTTTTAACAAAGTTTTGCATGTCTGGTCTGGTCTGTCATGTCTGTTTGGTCTGCAAATGAAGTTCCTAACGGATAAATAAAGTTAATTGAACTGAATTGAAATCAGAACCGCTTCTCAGGAACACGTGAACAGGAACTGCTCCGGCGTTTTACTTTTACTCTGCTGGTTGTACGTCCACGTTTTGTATCTTCAGCTTTGGCTGTTTTGCATTCAAATGTTTAATCTGCTCGTAAATCTTCAGCGGCACATAAAGCTTTAAGTGCCCGTCTCTACTCTATGATTTACTGTTTCTATAATAAGACTGTTAGGCTTTTAGCAGTTGTGTCTTTATGTTTTATGGCATATTTATGACCGCTGATGGACACATAACTAAACCAGCTGGAGGCTTGCAGAGGCTCTCACAAGAAACTTTCAGATTTTCAAATATATCCTCTCAGTTTAATTTTAAAAGATAGATGTAAAAATGTTAGATTAGTCAAATCTCAGTTTGGCAAAACCCAACGAGAACAAGAAGTCCAGCAGATAACTAGCATTAGTGATGTCATGCGATTTTATTTCGTGCAATTAATTATCCTGTAATTGATTCATTTATTTGGATCTAAAATATTTTTAACCTAATAATTTCTGTATTAAACCTCGTTTCATTTCATTTAAATCTGACATTGTAGCCTGTAAAAGATCAAAGTACAACAATTAAAGCTGCATTATTACTTTTTTAAATTATTATTACTAAAACAGGCTTTTACATACCCAAGGGGATTTTGACCAACAAGTACTAAAAACAAAAACAAAAACAAAAAAAAAGAAACATCACTTTATAATATTTTTTTTTTTTCGTAAATGGTTTGAGTGAGATTATGCCCTTCCAGGTGTTCATATAAGACATAAACGGATCCGGCTGATTTGTCTGGCAAGACCACGAGCTGGGGGTCACATTACATCTGAGCCTTTGTGTCTGTGTCCCGTGTCCCTGTGGTGGGGGTTTTGGTTCTTGCCCTCAAGCCCTGGGCCTCTCCAAAATTCCAACAGTGGGTGAGCCTGGTCGGGCCTTGTTTACAATGCTGTTCGAGGACCCCCACTCCTCTTGGGCGTCCTTCTCCTTGGCGGGGGTGAGTGCCCCTGCTGGAGTGTTCCCTGGAGTGTGGGGCGGGTCTCCCTTGGGGGGCCCTGGCTTGTCCCTGGGGCTGGGGGATCCTCAAAACTCTTGGGTGGTGGTGGCGGCCCCATGGCGCGGCAGGGGGGGAGGATTCTTCTGGCTGGGCCACAGCTCTGTGCTCCTATCTCTCCCTGCTCTCTGCCATTGGTGGCCCCTGTGGTGGCCCTGGTCTGGGTGGTTAACGTCCTTGCCCAGTGGGTGCTACAGTAACCACATAACGGTGGTCCCATTTACCATTTCTGGATCTTGTTTATGCGTCTTCACAAAGATTGTCTTTCATTTAGGTAGCAAACGTTTAAAACACGTGTCAAAGTCAAGGCCCGGGGGCCAGATCCGGCCCTCCGGGTAATTCTATCCGGCCCTCCAGATCATTTTAATTCATTATTAATGACCCGATGCCCCCAATCTTGCGCTTATTTTTAACTTGTATAAATTTGACAGAATATATTTTTATGGAGAGTAAAATATTGAAAGTTAGTTAAGTTGATTTATTCTGGAATAATATTCCTGCCTTTTTATTATTCATAATTATGTTAAAAAGTTACAGTTTTAAAGTTTTAAAGCATGGCATTTTGATAGTTTTTTGGACTATTTTCTAAGATATTTTTGGCTATTTCGGAGATTAGCTAATATTTCAGCTACATGCTAGCTGTTTTGGATAATTTAGGGTTTTTTTTTTAAATAGAAGTTTTTTAGATTGTTTTGGAGTTAGGATAGTAATTACACACTAGATATTTTGGCTAATTTAGGCTTTTTTCAGTTTTTTAGGCTATTTTGAAGATTAGCTATTATTTTAATTTTTTTTTTTTGTTTTTTTTTAGTTAATTTGGCATTTAGCTAAAATGTTACCTGGCTATCAATTTCAGCATCTTCAACTCTCAGAACTTAAGGTTTTAAAGTTTTATCCTTTTCGGCCCGCGACTTAAGGTGTGTTTTGGATTTTGGCCCCTTGTGCGATTGAGTTTGACACCCCTGGTTTAAAAGATGGCCTCCAAAACACACAAAACCAACATTAATGGACCTTTTAGATTATCCCTCTTGTTTGTTCACAATGCGCAAGGCATGATGGGACTGCAAGACGATTAGTTGCAGAAACTCGTCCGCTAAAGATCTAAACGCTAATGTGCTAGAGAGCTCTATGAATTGATGCCTATAGGATCTATAATGCATATAAAGAGCTGTGAATGTTGAAATAACCATAATTTAGATCTCAAGTTAAACAGGAAAAACATCATTTAAGTTCAGAGTTTGTCTTTGCAACATCTGTGAGTACATTTCTGCCCTTCAGGTAAATGTTGCTGATGATCCCTGATTTACGGCAGCAGCAGTTCTTCCTGCTGATGTGGAGGTTTTCCGCTTGATGATCTCAGCTGCAGCCTGGAGACACCCCCCACCCCCCACCCCCACAGTAAACCGTAATCACTCACCTGAAGAGATTCGCCCCCATCACCAACAACGTCTCCGAACACGATCGCATTACAAGAGAATAATGTCAGCAGAATAAAAAACCCACTTCTGACACCAGAGTCGGCTGAGCCCGTCACAACGCAGACGCCTCAGCCCAACAGACGATCCCAATGGAATTACAAATGATGGTGGACATACAGTTTATGCATTCAAACCCAAAATTAATCACACCCCAGACAAATTTTGGTCCGTCTGATTTGCTTAAATGTAAATGAAAGCTGGGAGGTTTTTGTCATCATCGTTTAATAATCTTCTGTGGAAACGACAGAGATTTTCAATCATCAAGAAGCTCAAATAACTTTATATTTCCAGTTAATAATCACAACCTTGATGGAAACTACAACATTTTTATCCTTTGTTGCCATTTAAAGACCCACAGTGATGAAAATTGTGTTTTTTTTAATGTCATTGTGGATTTTTTCTGATAATAGAAAACAAATATGCAGAAAATTCCAATCAAAAGTGCATTTCTGATCATTTCTTTATTCGAATTGTTGTGAATTTGGAGCAAATGAAAACAGGCAGTTTTAAAAAATAAAAGTTTGTATTTGTGACGCTCAGAGGAGAGGAAGAGGGGCGGAGTTGCTCCTCACCAATGTCCCCGCCCACAACTTAATGAGGAATTTCTAGAATTTCTGCAGAAACTTGGTCCAGGAAAACAACACAGTTTTTTTTATTTTGGGCTCAGTTTTGCTTTAGAATTTCCTTTTAAAATTCCTGCTTTGTCAACACAGAATAATAGATTTTCTGACAATAATTAAACAAAATGTTAGGTCACATGCAGTCGTAGATGTCAGGAAGTGACGACATGCAGGATACCAGGTTTGATGACAGAAACATAACATTGAACAAATAAATCAAGACTGGAGTAAAAACGAAGGTTGGGTCAATAAAACCGCTTAATCGATTAAAACTTTAAAGATCGATGTTCGATTTGTAGAAGTATTGATTGATTTCGCACATAAAGCTAAAGTCTGTTAGCTTAATGCTAACATTTAATAGATTTTCCCATAGGACAGCTAATGCTAACGCTAGGTCGACCTAAACATACATTGTTGACTAAATGAACATCTTTTTATGAATTTTTCAAACATTTTTTTGCTTATATTTTCTTCTTCTTCTTCTGGAATAAAGTATAATGCTATAACACGATCGCCACCTAGTGGCCAAATTGAAACGTCCTCCAGATAATCTGAACATTTTAGTTAGAACTTCTCCTCTAGAGAATCCATGTAACTCTGGATAATATTAACAATCTCAGTATTTCACTGAAACATTCTACAGTTTGAGATCAGATTAATATAAATATATTCAAAACATATAGTAGATTATTCATGTTTTTCTAAACAAATGTGTATAAATATGTAAACTCAAAATTGAATTGAATTAAAGAATTTTTAAAAATTGGAATCAGTGGATTAGACAGTTACTGTGCAGACTGTAATTAATTAGCATTGATAAATATTAATGTGTTGATTCTATTTTTGATTACACGATACGTTCTAACATTGACAGCACCAATTACGATATATTTAAAAGCTCAAAAAAGCTGATTTTTTTAATAGCATAGATGCTATAAAAGGAGCCCAGGTGGAAAAATTGGATTTCTATTCAAAATTTTGATTCCAGATGAACCAAAGAAATTCTAATTAAAGTAACTTTAGTGCTTTTTTTCTTTTACTAGTTTCTTCTGAGTGCTCATAAACACACATGGGGAAAAAAAAAATCTAGATTTCATACATCTTTGAATTTCTGTAGAACATTCTGGAAGCTGAAATGAAATCGGAGGTTTCAGTGAGAAGCTGCAGCGTTGACTCATCAACTTGGTTTTTTTTATTTTATTTTAAAAAACAGACAGACAGTCCTGAGATGGTTAACTATATATCATTCATATTTTCATCTAATGAACAGGAAACATTCTCAGATGTCGCTCTCTCGTCTCAGTCTGCAAAAGCTAAAGTATTTCCGGAGGTGATTTGACTATTTTCATATTTTTCTCTGCTCAGGTGTGAAAACATGAAACTCACAGCCACAGATTTTTTTTTTTTTTCCCTGGGTTGGAGGTATGAGATTGTGGGCTCCCTGCAGGTGCAGCTGGAGTCCATTTAAGATTTATAATGCGGAAATTGTTTGCAGCACATTCTCAAAATGGCTGATTTCCACAGCGGTTTCCTTTACAGCATCAGAAAAAGATTTTGGAGGTTTAAAGACTGCATTTACACTGATGCATTCTGGTCATTCGTTTAGCAATTCAGTGTAAATCATTCATAATTAAAACAAGTGAAAGATCTTTGACGTTTTAGAAAGCTTGTAGGTTGTTCATTCGTTTGGGAAGAATCCGCTAAAAACGTTTATTTTAAAATGTTTCACCAAAGTTTTAAGAACACGGATTTTGTGAATAATTATAAATATTCCCCAAACTGAAGTGGTGCGATTGAAAGAACTTTGGCTGCTCCCTCCTGCTTACTGATTAAAAGCTACAACCACCAGAAAACGAGTATTTTTATTTAGTAATGACTGCTTATATCTGTAAATTGTATTTTTTAAAAACTGTTATCTAGTTTTTTTGTGTCAGCAAAAGGACTGATGGACAGCTCATCGAAGCTCTGGTGTCCGACTGGAACCAGACCCGAGTACGGTTCACTACAGTGTGAACGCAAAGGATACATTTAAAGGACCTAAGAGAAAACTAGCAAAGTATGAATTAAAAAAACAAGAACTAAACATAAATATGTTGGAAAATGTTTTGAAAATCAGAAGTTTTCTGGGACAAAACCATCTTCAAATGAGCAAATGTTTTCATTTCAGTTTGATTTACTTTCAACAAAAAAAAAAAATCAAGCAAAATAAAGATTTTTGGGGGGAATTAATGTTGTCATTTACCAACCAATGAACAAGTTAGCTGGACGATGGAGTTAAACTGCTGGGATGTTAGAGATCTTTCTGAGTTATGTCAATTCTTTGTTTCATCATACAGAGTTTAGAACAAAGATGAGAAGAATCATCTCCAGGTTTTCAGGATATCCAGTCTCTGAGATGATGACACCTCATTTTTTTGTTTAGCTAGGGGTGCGACTTATAGTCAGGAGTGACTTATTTGTGGCTTTTATATATATACAATTCATGTAATTTTTTTTTTTCCCTAAAGCGCCACTTATATATGATTTTCTTCTTCTTGATTAGATATTTTTTGGCTCGTTACTGATATTGATATTTTAAATATAGTTTTTAATTAATTGTTTTTAGCTTTTTAGGTTGCAAATTTTAAAATTTGTCCAGGGACGACAGATGATTGTGACTCATTGCATACAATGCTTTTAATGAGAACACTCTCTGAGAAATAAATACATTGAATTGAATTTTATTCTTGCGACTTATACTCCAGTGTGACTTATACTCCAGTGCGACTTATACTCCAGATATTACAGTAACACGTTACAAAAACAACCTATTTCACCAACGAGCAACAGAAAAGTGAAAATAGATAGATAGATAGATAGATAGATAGATAGATAGATAGATAGATAGATAGATAGATAGATAGATAGATAGATAGATAGATAGATAGATATCTTTATTTTGTCATTGTCTCATTGTCTCATGCTTCAAATCAACCCATGATAAAAAAAAACTTAACACTAAAGTAATAAATAATACATAAAGAAGGTGCTGGTAAGCAAAATCTGGACATTAACACAATTAAAAAAATTAATTAATTAATTTTAAAAAAAGAAACAGGATACTCAGTAGGTGCTAAAATTGCTAAAACCAGAGTAAAATATTAATTAAAATAATAAATATGAGAAAAAATATATATTTTTCTGGCACTTTATTGAGTTTTATATATACATGTGTGTTTTAACATACATATTTGTTTTGATAACTTCAACTAAAACGATTCTATTCTGATTATTTTCCTTTAAGTTGTGTTTCTGTCTCTTCTTTTGTCCTCACAGCAGGTTTGTCTTCTGTAATCATCTCAGCTGCTTCCTGTTGGTTGATTATCTTCTTTTACGTCTTTGCTTTAATTCCTCACAGATCTTTTGCTATTTTATTTTATTTTATCGTGTTTATTCCACACAAACCAAACTGTACCTGAAGATATTTGACCCAATAGTCACGATCTTGTCCTTGGAAGGTGTTTCAAGCTTGTCTTCTCTCCACACATCTTGTTTTTCACCTCATAAATCTTTCCTTCATGTTTGCCTTCATGGAATTTATTTTCTTTATGAATTTTATGGCCTTCTGCCGCCTGGAGTCCAGGACGGATGAAGTCCTGATGGAGATCCGGGAGTTTCATTTGGTTGGAAAGCTGAAATATGCAAACGCAGAAGTGGATGTGAATGTTTATGAGCTTGTTAAAGCCTGATGTAACACTCATTATCTAAGCTGAATTTCTATGCAAATATGAACACAGCTGAAGATTTAATAAGAGCTAATGGCTTCGTAGTCCTAACCGCTTCAGAAATGTGTCCTGTTGGTGACATTAAAGCACTTTGGAGAAGAAGAGCAAATGAAGTTTGACTAAACCTAATAAACTGTCAGTCTTGGGCTTTATTTTCCCTCCACCTGTGGACGGATCTCCTACCTGAGTCAAGGATTCCTCATCCCGGATCCTCGATCCTCCAGAGAGGAGTTCAGACTAACGGGAACCAACCTTCCTCTGCTGCTGTTCCACCACTGCACGAGATGTTCCATCATCCAGATCAGTCTCATTAAGAACTTATCAAACTGAATCCCACAAACAGAAGGAAATCCTCCTTCAGTTAAAGCCTGAGTCACAACTGACCCCATATTTAAGATGTTTGAGGGTGAAAAATGATCGACGTACATCAAATATCAAAGAAAATGTTCTAGTGGACTCTTTATTTCTTTAAATCCCCGTGATGTTTGTGTCCTGATCCGTTTGGGCTCGTTTTCTACCAATCAGGACCTAGACGGAGCCACATTAGCTGTGAAATTTCGCAAATTGGAATTTCCATAATAAAAACCACAATTTCGAAAAAAGGAAGAAGTGGATCAAAATAGATATTTTTCACAAAACTGTAATGGAAACCCTTTTTTTTTATTAAATAAATTCGCCTCTTGCTATGAAGTGGCTGTAGGGGGCGGAGCTCAGCGGGCGTCACGTTTACAGCTCGTTGTAAGTTTTATACAGATCCTCCGTAAAACCACCAAAGTTTCCACTTCGCCGCGATATTCAAGCTAACCGGAATCAGACGCGGAAGTGTCCGCCGAGGATGAACGAGCTCGAGCGCCGTGACAAACTGAAACGGATCTTGTCGTGTTTTCAAACATGTTTTCACGTGTTGGAATGCTTATAAAAAAAAAAGAAAACAGGTTTCACACGAGCATCTGATTTATTATTATTGATAAGGGTTACTGTGATTACTGACATAAATATATAATTGGACAAAGTTAGTATTAGGTACTATATTTAGATAAATGAAAATATAGCAACCATGTATAATTGTTAAATGATGCAGATTATAGAGGGGATTAAATAAGTTTTGCTTCTTCTCTTTACGTTTCAAGTATTGACTAGTTAGTTCTTATAAAGAAAAGAAGGATAACAAAAAGAGGTACTAGGAAGTATATTCTTTGAATCTGATGGTGACTTAATTTTGGTGATTTATATATGTGATGTGTCTATGTCAGAGGTCTGCAACCTGAGGCTCCATCTACATCTCTCCATAGTGGCTCTCTGGATGAAGAAAAATAAAATCATAGTAAATAAAAAAAAAAAATTGGAGATTAGCTATTAGCAACATGCAAACGTTTTTTGCTAATTTGTTTTCTAGTGGGTTTTTTAGGATAATTTAGTTTTAGCTTCTATTTTAGCCACATGCTAACATTTTTGACTAGTTGAGTTTCCTGAGGATTTTTATGCTAATTTGGAGTTTAGCTAATATTTGAGTAAAATGATAATGTTTTTAGCTAATTCCTTGACCACTGAAATTTTTTTTTTGGGATAATTTAGAATTTAGCTTCTATTTTAGCAACATGCTAACGTTTTTCCTAAGTTATTTTACTGAGGAATTTAGGCTATTTTGGAGTTCAGCTAGTAATTAAGCAACAAGCTAGCTTTTTTTGGTGGATTTGGCTTCTAATTAGTTTTTTATGCTAATTTGGAGTTTAGCTAATATTTTAGCAATATGCTAACATTTTTATCTGGGGGTTTTAGACTAATTCTAAGTTTAGCTTTAATTTCAGCACCATGCTAACATTTTTTTTTTTGGCTGACTTAATTTACAGAGAAATGTTATGCTAATTTAAAGTTCAGCTAGTAATTGAGCAACAAGCTAGCTTTTTTGCTACTAAATGTAAAAGCTTTTTAAAAATACCTTTTTGACAGATGCTAGTTTCTTTTAATATGTATATTTTTTTGCTTTTGTTTGTGCCAAAAAGACATCATTCATATTTATTAACAAAACAAAGAGAAGGTTATGAATGCAAATCCAAATTTCTTAAAGACTAACGTAAGTCAATGCAGCTCTTTCTAGGTTTTGATCAGTAGAAAACGAGCCCAAATGGCTCTTTTACTGTTAAAGGTTTCCGACCTCTGCTCTATGTTGATTGAAATATGCTGTAACTGACTATGCTTTGCTCTGAACTGAAAACACATGCCAGCTGACCTGCTCCCTGAATAAACTTAAAATTAAGGTGTGAACGGCCCGCCCTTGTAATGAAAAAAGCTCCTCAACGTGCCGCCGAAAATGATCGTCGTTAAGAAATTGTGACTTTAATACAAATTGTGATTTAAACGAAACTGTTTTTTTCAATAAAGTTTTGCATAAATGAAATGGAAGCGCAGCTGTTGTCTGACTTTAGCATTTAAGACATTTTGATTTGCATTTATGGTTTTTTTAAAATAATAAATATGAATTATGTCTATTTTTTTAACGTAAAACGGAAGCTTAAATAAGGTATTTTCAAAATAAAAGATGCTGTGTGTCAAACAGGATCATGTCAGTGCAGCTCTGGACAGTTATGACTGCACATATTCTTACTGTTATAGATAGATAGATAGATAGATAGATAGATAGATAGACACTTTATTGATCTCTACGGAGAGAAATTCCCTGTCTGGTAGCTCATCCTTACAAACCAACAGTCACACTAAAAGACATAAGAACAAACCAGTTAAATAAAACATAGATAAAAACAACATATGGACATAAAATGAAAACAGGAGTGTGATATATAAAAATACTAAAAATTACCTAAAAGTAGAGATGATAGAATAAATAGATAAAATGTGCAAATAAAATGCAACTAAAATGTGCAGTCAGCAGTGCCTGTTATAAAACCTCATGGCAGTCGGGATGAAAGACCTCCTGAACCTCTCTGTTCTGCAGCGCAGTGAGATGAACCTCTGACTGCGACTGCTTCTCTGAGAGGCCAGGGTCATGTGCAGTGGGTTTCTTTTGTTTTTCAGAATGGCGTCTAGCATTCTGCTGATTTTTCTCTCCACCACAGTCCCCACAGAATGGACCCCTTCGCCCAACACTGACGCACATTTGTCCAATAGTTTTTGTAGGCGATTGGTGTCCTTCGCCGAGATGCTGCTGCCCCAACAGACCACACCATAAAACACTGCACTGACAACGACTGACTGATAAAACATTTGAAGAATCTTATTACAGACGTTAAAAGATTTGAGCCTTCTTAAAAAAAAGAGTCTGCTCTGACCCTTTTAAAAGAGGCATTTGCCTGTACAGACCAGTCAAGCTTGTTGTCCAGATGAACCCCAAGGTATTTAAAAGAGGGAACAATCTCAATGGAACTGCCATCAATTTTTACAGGCTGAAGTTTCCTGTCCTTTCTGCTAAAATCCAGAATCATCTCCTTTGTCTTGGTTGTGTCTTGGTTCCTGCTGCCCTCAGCTCTGAAGACTTTGTTACATTCTTTGATGATAAAATCTCAAATATCAGATGCAAATTGAACAAGGTTATTCCTACCATTACCCCTGAGCAAATTAAAATGGTAGAAAGGAAAACATCCATAGAAATGTCTGTAACATTAGATTGCTTTACTGCTGTGGACCAAGCAGAAATAGCATCAGTTATTACATCTTCTAAAACTTCCACTTGTCTCCTAGACCCAATCCCCACTAAACTTTTTAAGAAATTTCCCCCTAATCAGTGAATCTATTCAACCATAATAAATGCCTCCCTGGAAACTGGTTATGTGCCTCAGTCTTTTAAATGTGCTGTTGTTAAACCTCTTTTGAAAAAGCCCAGCCTGGATCCTGACATTCTGGCCAACTATAGACCAATATCTAATCTCCCATTCATATCTAAAATCCTAGAAAGAGTTGTGGTAAAGCAGCTGCAGTGCCACCTACAGGACAACAATCACTTTGAGGATTTTCAGTCGGGTTTCAGACCTCACCATAGCACTGAAACTGCACTGGTCAGAGTTACCAATGATTTGCTATTAGCTTCAGAAAAGGGACTAATCTCTGTTCTGGTCCTGTTAGACCTCAGCGCAGCCTTTGATACTATTGACCACAGCATCTTACTCCATAGACTAGAGCATGACATAGGGATCAAAGGATCTGCCCTCCAGTGGTTTGAATCCTATCTATCTGATAGACACCAGTTTGTTCACGTAAATGGACAGTCCTCTCATTGTACTCGAGTTAGCTACGGAGTCCCACAGGGCTCAGTTTTAGGGCCCATCCTATTCATGCTTTACATGCTGCCCTTAGGAGACATAATCAGGAAACACAGCATTAATTTCCACTGTTATGCAGATGATACGCAGCTGTATTTATCCATTAAACCAGATCAGAATGACCACCTAGAAAAACTGAATTCCTGCATTAGAGACATTAAGTCCTGGATGACAATTAATTACCTCCTTCTGAACCCAGAGAAAACTGAGGTCATGATACTGGGTCCTAAACACCTGAGAGATGCTCTCTCAGATAAGATAGTCTCCTTGGATGGTGTAAATATTGCTCCCAATTCTTCAGTCAGAAACTTAGGGGTCTTATTTGACCAGGATTTATCATTTTAATGCTCAAATATCTCAAGCTTGTAAAACTGCATTTTTTCACTACGCAATATCGCTAAGATTAAAATATGTTATCTAAAAGTGATGCTGAAAAACTCATCCATGCATTTGTTACGTCGAGACTGGATTACTGTAACTCTTTACTGATAGCATGCCCTAAAAGTTCTTTAAAAGGTCTTCAGCTTGTCCAGAATGCAGCAGCAAGATTGTTAGCAGGAACTAGCAGAAGAGAACACATCACTCCTGTGTTAGCTTCTCTCCACTGGCTCCCAGTTGAATTTAGAGTAAAGTTCAAAATCCTCCTGTTAACATATAAGGCTCTGAATGGTGTGGCCCCATCCTATATTAGAGATCTCATAGTTCTTACAGCCAATCAGTGAACCTTCGCCACAGAATGCAGGACTGCTTGTAGTTCTAGAATTTTAAAAGTACAGTCGGAGGTAGAACCTTCAGTTATCAAGCTCCTGTTCTATGGAATAAGCTCCAGCCCATGTCAGAGAGGCAGGTACAGTTTCTACCTTCAAAACTAGCCTTAAAACATTCCTATTTGGACAGGCGTTCTGCCAGACTAGCCAGTAATCATAGAATAATTAACATAATGCTCCCATACTGCTCTGAAGTTTGGGGAAATAATTATTATAATCACATACTTCTCCAATATATGCTTGAAATATAAATGATGAAATATGTATATTCTCTACATAATAACATAGAAGGCTGCTAGAAGTTAGAAGCTGGGAAAAGTATGGTGCACTGGGGCTCTGTCCTCTTTTCCATCTACCTCTCCTCTCCTCTACTTTTTTTATTTACTTCTAATTGTATGCCTTTGTTGGTGGTGCAGTATAATTCACATGTTTTTCCTTCTCTCCGACTCCCCTGTGGGAGACGGGAGAGATTGCAGTTTCCGGGAGACTTGTTGTGATCCTGACGAAGCCCCGCCCATCTGGATGAAGCCCCGTCACCATCCGTCACCATCCTGCATCTCTGAGTGGGGAGTGATTCCTGGTGGGTCGTCTGTCCTCCTGCTCCTGGTCGTGGTCTGCAGTTCTGCCTCATCTGGACTATGGACTTAATCATCACTTGTCCCTCAGCTCTATATGAATGAACTCAGCTCTATATGAATGAACTCTACTCATATATGCAGTTTTAGCAGCTAACTTTTCTTTAACCGTTCTGGTATCGCCTGTCCGTCCTGGGATGGGATCTCTCCCTCATGTGGGAATCCCTAAGGTTTCTTCTTTTTTTTCCTGACTCAGGTTTTTTTTAGGAGTTTTTCCTTACCGCGAGGAGGGTCTAAGGACAGGATGACCTGTTCTTTATAGTCTGTTTATTTTACCTATTGTGCATATTTTATGACTCCATCTGTGCATCTGTAAAAACTGCAGGCATGAAGCCCAATGAGGCAAATTGAATTTGTGATATTGGGCTATATAAATAAAATTGAATTGAATTGAATTGAAAAGGAGTCCATTACATTTGCTCCAGCTGATAAAATCAGTGATGACCCTTCTGTACTCCCCCTCATCCTCATCCTTTACACACGCCACAACAGCTGTATCATCAGAGTACTTTTGCATATGGCATAACGTGGACATGTGTGCAAAGTCAGCAGTGTACAGAGTGAAAAGAAAAGGGGAAAGTACTGTTCCCTGTGGTGCTCCAATGTTAGTCAGTACAGTATTAGACACCACGTTTCCCAACCTGACAAACTGGGGCCTCTCTGTGAGATAGCTTTCAATCCATGAGATAAAAGCAGAGTCCACACCCAGTTCCCTTAGCTTCCTGCTCAGGATTTGTGGCTGAATGGTGTTAAATGCACTTGAAAAATCAAAGAACATAATCCGCACATAACAGCCAGGGCAGTCTAAAAATGACTGAACTTTGTGGGTCATGTACAAAACTGCGTCCTCCACCCCAATGTTTTCTTGATAGGCGAACTGAAGCGGGTCCAGAGCCTGCTGTACTTGCGGCCGAAGCAACCGTAGCATGAGCCTCTCGAAAGTCTTCATTACCACGGAGGTCAGAGCTACTGGTCGGTGGTCCTCAACCCCTGCCGGCTTCCCTACTTTGGGAACTGGCACGAGGCATGAAGTCTTCCACTTCACAGGAACCCGACCTGTCAGGCGGCTCTGGTTGAATAGAGTCGCAGGGGCTCAGCCAGCTCATTAGCACACTCCTTCAGGACCCTGGGCATTAGTCCATCAGGACCCGAAGACTTATCAGGACGTATCCTCCTCAGTTCGACGCGTATCTCGTCCAATGAGAAGTGACCCACTGCAGCAACACCCGCCACTGGATCACTCAGTTGGTCTCCGAGTAGAGCAGAAGTGGAGGCCGCCACAGCAGATGGACAGAATAAGCCACTGGGTGAGGTGGAACAGGAGGGCACAGCTCCTAAGATGGTGGAGCAGGAAGGTACAGCCGCTGAGGTGATGGAGCAGTCCCTTGATGATGTGGAGCAGGAAGGAACCGCCACTGGGGTGGTGGAGCAAGAAGGTGCAGCCGCTGAGGTGATGGAGCAAGAAGGTGCAGCCGCTGAGGTGATGGAGCAGGAAGGTGCAGCCGCTGAGGTGATGGAGCAGGAAGGTGCAGCCGCTGAGGTGATGGAGCAGAAAGGTGCAGCCGCTGAGGTGGTGGAGTAGCCCCTTGATAAGGTGGAGCAGGAGGAGGAGGAGGAGGAGGGCACACCCGAGAGTTGGGCGCGAGGACACAGCCGTCAAGGTGGTATAGCTGGAGGCCCAGCTGTTGAGGTGGTGAGCAGTCACTGGGCTCTGAGTCAAACCTGCTATAATATCGATTGAACTCATTTGCTGTCTCAATGTCACCTGGTGTTGCACTTCTCTTGTCCTTATAACCTGTAATGGCTCTCATGCCCTTCCATACCTCTCTCATATTGTTGTGCTGTAGTTTTCTTTCCATCTTTCTTTTATAGTCCCTTCTAGCTCGCCTTATGCTCCCTCTCAGATCATGTTGCACAACTCTCATCTTTTCCCGATCACCATCCTTAAAAGCCTCCTTCTTTAAATTTAAAAGATTTTTGATCTTGGTTGTGATCCAGGGCTTGATGTTGGGGAAACAGTGAACAGTCTTAACAGGCACCACCGAATCTGTGCAAAAATTTATGTAGTCTGTGATTCTGTCCACTGCCTCATCCAGGTCACTGTCAGAGCCTTCCAATAAAATACTCCAGTCAGTAGAGTGAAAACAGTCCCTCAGAGCTTCGTTGACCTCTGGGGTGAACTTTCTCAGAGATTTGTGGGTTGTAGGAAGCCTCATCACAATGGGTTTATAGAAAGGTTTGAGATAAATTAAGTTATGATCTGACTTTCCCAGGGGAGGCATGGCAGAGGCAATGTATGCCTGTTTGACGTTCACAAAGCAGAGGTCCAAAGTGGTGTTGTGTCTTGTAGGGCAGTTGACATACTGGGTGAAGCCTGATAGGTGAGAGCTGCAGTCAACATGATTAAAGTCCCCAGAAATCACTAAAAGTGCATCCGGATGTTTCAGGTTAATTCTCGCGACAGTCTCCTGAATGACGTCACACGCGAGTGAAGCCTCCGCCCTCGGCGGAATGTACACAACAATGCGATATGTGTGTGAAAACTCCCGTGGCGTATAGTAGGGTCGTAAACTCACCACAAGAAGCTCTGCATCACGACAACAGTGAATGTCTCTCACGGTGATGTGACCGGGGTGACACCATTTATTGTTAATAAAGAGAGCGAGACCGCCTCCCTTTGATTTTCCGCTCTTATCCGGGTCTCTGTCCGCCCGCACTATGGTAAAGCCGGGTATGTTGACACAGTTGTCGGTGACGTTGTCCGACAACCAAGTCTCAGTGAAGAAGAACAGACTGCACTCACGGTAAATCCTGTCAGTTTTCACAAGAGCCTCTAATTCCTCGCATTTGTTCAGGAGAGAGTTGACATTCCCCATTATGATCGAAGGTACGAACGGCTTGTATCTCCACCTCCTAGCTTTAAGCTTAGCTCCAGCGCGGCAACCTCGGAAGGGTTTTTTTAGACCACTCGGAATGGGATGTTTCATCCTACTAGATTGACTTCGTAGACGAAGAAGGTCGTCCCGTGAATACTTTAACAAACACATAACACACGCACAGAGCTACACAGACTGCTGCCACCATAGACGGCGCAAGATCACGGCCGAGAGACGCCGCTGAGGTCTGAATAGAAATGTCTCTATCATACTAACATTTTTTTTTTTTTTTTTGACTCTTTCTTCCTTCATTCGTGCTCAGTCATCTCCAGAGTTGTGATTCTTTCCAGTTTTTCCATTAAAACGTCTCTCTTTAGACTCCCTCCACAAATCTCAACCGGAGCGGTTTGTCTGAACATCTGCAGGAATAATTTCACAGAGAAAATAATTTACAAGCTGCGATTACTTAAGGGCCTCTTCGGGTTCTCACTTCATGTCCTCCATAATTGGAATCTGATGAGCTTCCAGCTCCTACAACGCTTTCATGGCAAACGAACGTGTTCGACCCTCTCTCCCTGCCTCCCTTTCTTCCTCTCCTCTTCTGTGGGGGGGAAACAATTCTGCCGAGAAGCTGTCAGAGGGAGACCGCGGCGAGGAAAAACGAAATTCCAGGGGAATTCCAAACCGGATTGGAGAAAGAAGCAGATGGGAGGAGAGACGGTGAGCTTAGAGGCATCGTTTATCTTCATAAGACTCTGAATCAAGCTGGGCCGGAGCGAGCCGGGGGGGGAAGGGGGGGGGGGGGGGGGTACCTGAAGACGGTTTAGGCGGGAAAATCAAAGCTGCTCCAAAAGGCTTTTGCTTTTCAGGGGAGGGTCTCTTAGTTGAGGTTTAGTCATAACTGCTTTTAGGGAAATACGGACAAACTTCTACATATTTTGCTAAATTGAAGCCAAAGTTTTGAAATACAAAAAGTGGGAACTAAAAGCTGTATAAAATAAAAATAATGATTTATTTTCAAAACGAGTCTGTGGTCGGCTTCCTGTAACAAAAAAATGGTTTTGTAATAATAAAAAAAATCTTTGGCTCCTCCTCCTCCTGGCTTCACCAGGTGGCTGCCGATTGTGGGGCGGAGCAAATCAATTCCAAATATAAACAACTTAAAAAGTTTTATTTCCGTTATCATTTCTTCCAAAATAAATCTTAAATCTTATTTATCATGAAACTCTAAATAAATGAAAACAAATTGTCTCCACTGTCGGTGAAGATCATCATTCTGATTGGACCTTCA
Organism: Oryzias javanicus; assembly: GCA_003999625.1. NCBI lineage: Eukaryota > Metazoa > Chordata > Actinopteri > Beloniformes > Adrianichthyidae > Oryzias > Oryzias javanicus. The sequence continues at coordinate 34,639,944 of CM012437.1, read as the reverse complement.
TTTAGGCCCCGCCCCCACACGCCAGAAATGGGGGGAAAAAACTCTAGAATAAATACATTGAATCAAAAATCCTAATTATTGTTTTATTTTCATTGTATTTCTGGTTTCTTCTCATGAACGGTGTTGTTTCTCTGGTGTTTGTGTGTGTTTTTTTCTGAGTCAGACGTTGATTTTTCTGATTTCTTTGAGTTCACATTTTCCTCTGAAGAACATCAACCCATTGGATCACCAAAAAGAGAACAAAAATCTAAATTTGGAAAATTAAAATTCCCAAAATTTCTGTTTATGTGAATTTTAATCTAAATTAAAGCATGTTTTTCTCTAAATTCCATATTATATTTTTAGTTTATGAGGTTCATTACCAAATCTCTCCTTCCATCTGCTCCTTGTCCGGCCCTTATGACAAATTTTAGAACCGTTTCTGGCCCACAAATCAAAAAGTTTGCCCACCTCTGGTCTAGATGGATATCTGGATATCTCTGACATCGATCGCCACTTTTTTGGGGGTTTTTTTTGTCTTTGTTTACACTTTTTTTTGGAAGAGAGTGTAAACAAAGGGCTGATGGGAAATAAGCCGAGGCTAACTTTCGCACCAGCAGTCCCACCCACATCTTATTTTCTATTTATTAATTTAGAACAAATTAAACATGCAACTTTTAACAGTAAAACACAAAGAATAAAATCTTGCATAGTTTTAAAAAAAAGTATCAAGGTATAAATAGAAAATCCTTATAAATAAATATTTATTTTTTTCACCTTATTCTACATGTTTGGGAATTTGAATACAAAATGTGACAAGGAAATTTAGTTTTATTTTATTTTTGTAGGAGTTTTTAATGTTTTGTCTAAAAACGGCATAATTAAAGGATAAAAACGGTAACAAATCAGAAGCTGGAGCTGCTCTCGTCCAATGAGATGGGACCACGAATGTTCTGAGCGTGCTCAGTAAGACTCAGAAACACAAACGACCTGTAAGGTTAGAATTGTCCCGATGGCTCCACTTCTGCGGAACAGTGACATGAAGCTCAGTGTTCCCACGTTTAGTTTTTACAGGATTTTATATTTATTTCAACACTGATGGTCGCTCAAGGCCAGCTCGCTGTAACCAGCTGCAGCTGCACAGTTACAAACGTCTCCAACCCCATGACATGATTTGATTTTTAGTGTTCTCAATTTGCTCCTGTAAGTGGGCATCAAGCACCAGGGGCTAAAATCCTGCTTCTCCAGCCCACATGAAGGCTCGCCGAAGGGTAATCCCGCCTCCCAGACCAGCGGGATAATTAGGCTTACAACTCCTCGGGCTGAGCCGCTGCTCTACCTGGAAAACAGCTTTCTCCACGCCTGTCAGCCGACCACGGAGAGCCGCGGTGACTGCTGAGGGGGGGGGCAGTCTAATCAGGGGACCGTGGGTGACGGGAGGCGAGAGCGTGCTCCGAATAAAACCAGGTTCAATGCAGCCGCTGTCACACTGAGAGAAAAGGAGATTCAGCTCCTGCTGAACCTCATGGAACCGTTCTGATGAGCCAAACTGTCCCTAAAATCTCCCTGTAGTTCATCATCATTCCACTAGAGGCAGTAGAGGCGCTTTTCATGTTCAATCCAAAATGGCTGCTTCCGTAAAATCTCCAAAAGATGATTATTTCAGTCACCGTAAAAGAAAAACAAATTATACGTGTGTGTGAGTAGAAACGTACAACTATAAGAAAAAGTCAACATTTTATGGGAAAATTCGTAAAATGATTATTCAAGAATTAAGTTTTGAATTTTTTTCTTTTAATGTCAAAATTTTATGAGAATAAAGTTGTAAAATTATGACGAAAAGATCAACATTTAATAACAAAAGTCTCAAAATAAAGGGTAAAAAAGTTGTAATTTTATGTGAATTAAATTGAAATAAAAAAAGTCAACATTTTACAAAAAAGTAATAAAATATGAGAAAATATTCTTAAGTTTCATGTTTTAAATGATGAAAGAGTCAAAATTTAAAAAAAAATTATAAAATGTGAGAAAAAACTTGTATAAAGTTGTAAAATTATGAAGAAAAAGTTAACATTTTGTAAGAAAATTATTAAAATAGTACAAAAATATCACTATAATGCAAAAATAAAATTTTAAAGTTGTAAAAAAATTGTCAACATTTTGCGAAAATAAAATAGCAAAATAATGAAAAAAAAAATCAGAATTTTATAACAAGAGTATCAGAGTTAAAAAGTAAAAGTTGTAAATCAACATTCTATGAGAAAATAAATAAAATGATAAGAAAAAGATCACTTTTGCAAGACTCAAGTTTTGAAATCTTAAAAAAATTGGCAAAATTTTCTGAAATAAAGTTGTGAAATACTGAAAAAAATCAACATTTTATAACGAAAGTCTCAAAATATTAGAGAAACAAATTTGTTATTTAATGAGAATAAATTTGTAAAATTATGAGAAAACTTTAAACTTTTTAAAGATAAATGTAACGTTTATTTTTGAAAAAGCCTCACTTTTTTCTTGCAGAATTTTGACTTTTTGAAACGCCAATTTAAGACTTTGAATTGTGAATTGTTCAGGTTTTTTTTCCAAATAGGTAACGCTTTATTCTTGTGAAGCTTTTACTTTTTTCTCATAATTGTGTTCATCTTACATTATGTCCCAATACTCATACAAAAACACTTACGGCAGGAAATGTTTTGATGATTTTATTTCCTAAATGGGGATTAAAAAAAAACGAATCTTTTGCTGTTCAAATTATACTCGCTATATTGGTAGAATACAAAATTTGTTTAGTAATTAATTATAGTTAAATATGTTTGGATCAAACGAGAGACGATGAGTAAATACATTTTTATTTTTTCTGAAAATCACTGTCAATATTTTTACATCTCAAATTAACATCAATGTGAAGAAAAACTTAACAATCACAAACCATTTCATCATTTTTCCTCCTTTAACACCAACTTCATCAGTTCAAAAAAGTTTTCAATTAAAAAAAAAAAGATTCTTTTTAATCTGTAATTTTAGAGTTATATGTAAAATTGTCTGAATTCCTTAAAATTCTAACTGTACATTTTTGTGTGTTTGGCTCCATCTTGTGGACATTTTGTATACATGCATCTAAAAATTCAACTTAAACTTTCAGTCCATCAGCAAATTAAACATTTATGTTTCCAGATTATCAGCAACCATAAGAAGAAATATTAAATACATAATTTAACATTTTTTATACTATAAAACACAATCTTGACGTGACTGTTTTGTTTTTTTTTAAAAAGGGTCAACTTTTTGCATAATTTTAAGTTATAGTTTATTCTACTCAGTTTTTGTTTTAAAATATTCAGATTAACCCAGAACAATGATAACTATCTTTTGAGGAATCAAACAATACAGTATATTAATGTTTTTTAAAAAAATAATTTTATCCAATTTATCTTATGATTTATCTTACGATTAAGTTCTGACAGGAATTCTGCTGCAGCGAATCTTCAAAACTCTTTAAGAAGATACGAAAGCATCCCATGCAAAGTAAAATTGCTTTTTTTTTTTTTTAATTGACAGTAGATTGTAGACATTACAAAATATTGCATTGTGTACACACGTGAAGACAAAATGAATTGAATTTAAGTATTAGTAAAAGAGAAGAAGAAGAAAAGAAAACAACAATTATAACATACACATAGCATGAAATAAAAAATTATCATTAAAAAAATCAAACTGCACTCAGAAATATAAATTAAATCAATATTTAAACATTATTTTAAAAAATCTCATCAGTCCAGGTATACTGTCAAACTATTAAAAAGTTTTGTGGTTTTCTTATTTTTAATAATTTTTAAAAGATTTACAAAAAAAGATAAAAATCTTTAAAATATTATTTTTTGAATTGGGAATCGATTTAAAAAATTGACATTTGTGCATAAAAAGAATAAAAACTGTTTTGATGAATTACTTAATTTTGTCCACTAGAGGGAGCCATTCCTCACAGTTCAGACTAATGGAGGCTTCCCTTCAGGAACACCCTCAGAGTTTTTTGACCTCACACTTCAATACCACAAATGTAAATGTAAAGTTCAGCACCTTTTAGAGGATTATGGCGTTTCCACTCCCGCGTGGTCCCACCCCGAGTCTTCTGAGCTCAGGTTTCTGTCCTAAACTCTCACACTCGGTTATTTTTCCACCGCAGCAGCAGGAAAGCCTGTTTCTCACCACATTTGGATCATTTGCAGTTAAGAAAATCACGATGATGAAGTTGTGTCATTTCAAAGCGCTGGCACGCCGGCGCTCTGTGTTTTTGTGTGAAACACCATCCAGATGCATGCTGGGAAGCTCGCCGTGGAGGACCAGAGAGGTCGGCGTGGAACTTCCTCTCTCCTCCTTTTGAAACAACAAACCGCCAAACACCTGCCGCCGCCGCCACGCCCCCACCACATCCTTCCCACGCGTTCCCACCTCGTCCTACAGGAAATGTTGACTTATTTAAATCAAGTTTTGTTCTCTTTTCATGGAAAATTCTGGATTTTTTTCCTCTAAACATCACAAGCAGACGGTTGAAAAATATCAGAGCAAAAATGGATTTTATTTGTTGGTCTTTTCTAAATTTTTTCTAAATTTTTTGTAGTTTTATTAATTGTTTTAGGTGAACTGTTTTATAAAAAATAAAATAAAAAAAAGATAATAAACACAAATCTGATTGATCTGAATTTTTGACAACTTTTTTAATGTAAAGAAAAAAAAAGAATAACATTTTGAAATTAGGCAAATTGGGAACAAAATTTAAAAAAAATTACAGGAAATAAAACACATAAAAGACAAACAAGAATACAAAAAAAAAGACAAAAACAGCAAAACATTCCAATAATGGGAGCAAAACTGATATTTATTTATAATTAAACCATCACTGATATATAAAACAAAACTTAAACTGTATTTAACAGAAAAAAAGTTCAGTTTTCTACATTGTTGTTTTACCTTTTTAATTACAAGTTTTTGTTTCGTTTTCTTCATTCTCCCTCCTTTCTTGTTCAGTTGATTGTGATTATCTTCTAAAAAGAATAAAAGAAAACACACGTCAGCTGATTTCACCGCTTTTGCTGCACAAATGTGAATAAACAGAAGAGGTTTTTGCAGCTTTGTTTGTTCTGCGGGAAAAAGATAAGAAGAAAACGTCCCGGAACTTCCTGTCCGATCCTCAGGAACGATGGTTGATGGGAAAAAATAGTCAAAGAGAGAAAGAAAGAAAGTTGATAAATTGTTGCTGGTTGGTGTTGGAGTTTGACTCATTATTTAAGAAATGTATGCAAAAAAAAAAAAAAGCTGTCTAAAAGAATTTTTTGTTCTGATTTCAAACATTTTCAGGAAATTTTGTCAATTTTTCAGAAATGTGTCAAACAAAATGTTTAATTATTGAGTCAGAACGTGTTAATATATATATTTATAAATACTCTATTATCTTAGAAACAAAACATTGATGAGATCATGTTGGATTATTAAAACCTCATGATGCCTGGATTTATTTATTTCTACTGATTTAAAAGAAATAATAAAAATTTCACTTTTGTTTTTGTTTTCATTTAGTTGTATGAAGCTGAGTTAAAAAAATCCTGTTTCTGTTTAATATTTGTTATTTCCATTTCTGCATGTTACAATCCCACTTTCTTCAATTTCTACAATCTTGACATCAAAACGTTCAGGACATTAATTTAGTGCTTTTTATATATTTTACCATTTTTAAGATTTTTATGCAATTTTAAGCCCTACTGAAAATGAATAGGAAAATTTGCGCACGTTTGAAACGTATGTAACGTTGGTATCAAAATATTCGTCACGTTTAGGACATTCAAACTTGTATTTTTGGTATTCATATATTTTACGATTTTTAAGATTTTACACAATCTATGCGATATTAAGACCTATTGAAAGTGAAAGGGAATTTTTTTTAAATCCTAAAACTTTTGTGCACTTTTGAAACTAATGTCACATTGCTATCAAAACCTTCAGCTCATTCATGCTTTAATTTTTTGCTTTTTATATATTTTACCATTTTTAAGATTTTATTCAATTTTTTTTAAATCCTTAAAAAAAGTGTATTTGTATCAACAAGTTCAGCACGTTCAGGACATTCGTGCTTGTTTTTTTGGTATTAATATATTAGAAATTTGTTTAAGATTTTATACATTTTTTGTGATTTTTAGCCCTGTTAAAAATAAATGGAATTTTTTTTAAATCCTTAAAAAAATGCGTGCACTTTTGGAACTTATATAACATTGGTGTCAAAATATTCAGCACATTCAGGACAGTCATACTTATATTTTGGTATTTATATATTTTATACAATTGTAAAGATTTTATGCAATTTTTGCGATTTTTAGCCCGATTGAAAATGAATAGGACATTTTTTGAATCCTCAAACTTTGTGAACTTTTGAAACGTATATAACGTTGGTATCAAAACATTCAGCACATTCAACATTTGTGCTTGTTTTTTTGGTATTTATATATTTTACAATTTTTAAGATTTTTCACTTTTTTTTGCAAATTTTTAGTCCTATTAAAAGTAAATGGGATTTTTTTTTTTAATCCTCAAAAAACTTTGAGCACTTTTGAAACTTGTGTAAAGTTGATATCAAAACGTTCAGCAAATTCAGGACATTCATGCTTGTATCTTTGAGATTCATACCTTTTATAGATTTTAAGATTTTACACAACTTATGCGATTTTTAAACCTGTTGAAAATGATTTGGGAAATTTTTAAATCCTTAAAGAAAGTGCGCACTTTTGAAATTTACGCAATATTAGTATTAAAATGTTCAGAATGTTCAGGACATTCGTGCTTTATTTATTTTTTTGCTTTTAATATATTTAACAATTTTTAAGATTTTTCACATTTTTGGGGATTTTTAGCCCAATTAAAAATGAATGGGAATTTTTTTTAAATCCTTAAAAAAAACTTCACTTTTGAAACTTAAATAACGTTGGTATCAAAATATTCAGCACATTCAGGACAGTCATTGTTGTACTTTTAGTATTTATACATTTTACGGTTTTTAAGATTTTATGCAATTTATGCGATTTTTAGCTCTGTTGAAAGTGAGAAAGGGAAAATTTTAATTTCCTTTTAACTTTTGTGCACTTTTGAAATGTTTGCAATCTTGGTGTCAAAACGTTCAGCACATTCATGTTTATATTTTGTTATTTTATATATTATACGATTGTAAAGATTTTATGCAATTTTTGAGATTTTTAGCCCGATTGAAAATGAAAAGGAAATGTTTTAAATCCTTAAAAAACTTTGTGAATTTTTGAAACTGGTATCAAAACGTTCAGCACATTCATGCTTGTATCTTTGAAATTCTTGAAATTATTTGAGCTCTTTCTGCAAATTTTAACTCCTTTTTGCATCTTTAACATAATGCAAATACCTTTAGCGTCGTAGCTTTTAACTTTTTGGAAAATTTCAGCATTTTTAGTGAAAAATCACACAAAATAATGCAACTTTTCTTGTTTTGATTTGGTCAGAAGTGATTTGATGCTTCGTTACATCGAGTTAAACTCCAGAACCCGAATGTTTCCATGAATAAAAGCTTTTATCGTCTGCGTAGAAAGAGACGAGCAGCTTCTGAGAACTGTGAGTCACATTTTTATAGATCCAAAGATCTTCACATCAGAGGAAACGGAGCTATCAAAAACTCATTCCAGTGCAATAAACTTTATAGTGTAAAGTTATGTTAAGATATGAAAGAAACAGAAACTATCAAATCTGCATTTGATGATCCAAACAGAGCCTCACATGACACAAACGCCTCCATATCACCTTTCCTCCATCAAAAGAGGCGTCTGCGCTGCGGGGCAGGTGTGGCAGGAAACCCGTGGTTCTGAGGAGGGAAAACTCGCATCAAACAATCCTCCTGCTTTCAGTAACCAGATCTTTATTATTCCAGAGCCCGTGTGGTTTCAGAGAACCGTCGAGAGCAGCAAGACGTGGAAAAGTTCAAACAAAGTCGGAAAAAAATATACTTTTATACATTCTGTACAGGAAAAGGTGAAAATGTTATTTTGTTTTTAATTCTGAGGTATAAATAGGTTGAAATTGCAAACTTTTTTTTTTTTTTTTTTTGTTTATTTAGTGTTTAGAGACACAAAGGCGGGAAATCTGCCGGTTAATCTTTAACTTTTACCTCCAAAATCAAACAATCTTCAGCTCTGATTTTTTATAAAATGGCTGCAAAGTCGCAGCCAACGACACCCCGACTGCTGATTGGCTGGAACTATGAAAGGGGGCGCGGCCTCGCCCGGACTTCCAGCTGGTATAAACCGGTGATGTAGAAACGCGTCCTGCAGCAAAACGAGCGACAGGCGGAGGAAAGCTGCGACCGGAAACCAAATAAAACGAGTTATTGGCGGGTTTAGGAGTTTGTTTGAAGTTTAGCTGTTGCCGCTGAAGATGAAAGTCCTCCACCTGATCCACCTGATCCACCTGACGGCGGCTGTCATCGCTCAGGTAAGAGGTCAGCTGGAGTTCAATGACCCGGAAGGCAGCCAAATGACCGGAAATGCTTTTATATGTTACAAAAAATATTAAACATTTGAAAAAAAAAAAAAAAAAAGCAATTTTAACGAATTTGATTCTTCAAGTTTTATTTCTTCTGTTGTTTTTTTTTTTTTTTTTTGAATTTGAGTTCTTTTATGTTTTTTGTGTGATTTTGTATGTTTGTTTAATAAAGTTTGGGGAAAAAAATTAGTTAAAACTTATATATATATATTATAAAAATGCAATACAGGAATATAACTGAATTTTAAATAAAAGCTGATGTTTCTGTGTAAACACAACATGACGTCACAAGTAATGGAATGTGGGCGGAGCTAATTTACCTATTTTCTCCTAATTAGACCCTTGAGGTTCCAGTTAAAATGTTGATCTGCCTTCTTCTAGACCTGAAATAACCCTGCTTTACTTTACCCCCTATCTTAATAAGTTGTGTTGCCATGACAACCACAGGTCAATTCCAGCTGCCCGGCGGCGTGCGACTGCCCCGCGGAGGCCCCCGTCTGCCCCCCGGGGGTGAGCCTCGTGCCGGACGGCTGCGCCTGCTGCCTGGTGTGCGCCGCGCAGCTGAACCAAGACTGCGGCCCGGCCCGGCCCTGCGACCGCCACAAAGGGCTGGAGTGTAACCGCGGCAACGACGTGACCGCGGCGTGGGGCGTCTGTCGAGGTCAGAGCTGAGCGCCCCGGCGTAACTTTATGAGAGCGGTGGAGTATAAATATCTCTCGCCGCCTCCAAGGCTATGAATAGCCGCTTCTTGGAGACGGGGAGTCTGACCCTTCCGGGCTTCCACTCACTTTTCAGTCTTCATGTGGTGACTCTGATGAAACTTTCCAATCTGTATGAAACAGACACTGACGATACGCCACTTCCTGTTTCTGTTTTCCAGGTAAATCCGAGGGCCGCTCGTGCGAGTACGACGGCCGCATCTACCAGAACGGCGAGGGTTTCCGCGCTGGCTGCAAACACCAGTGCACCTGCGTGGACGGAGCGGTGGGGTGCTCCCCGCTCTGCAGCAATGAGCTGCCGCCCTCCTCGCCGTCCTGCCCCTACCCCCGACTGGTCAGGGCCCCGGGGCAGTGCTGCTTCAGCGTGGACTGTGGGAAGGACGCCTGGTTCCTGCCAACTGACCGCAAGGTTTGATCGACGCCTATTGACTGTATGTGAGAACTGGACTGGAGCGCTCCGAACAGGAAGTGGGTCCAAGAAGCCAAAATTCTGCAGATTTTTACACTGTAAAAAGGGAAATATTGGATCAATTAACATTTTTTTTTAAATTTCTTACATTAAAATTTTTAGTTTTTATCAAATTACATTTTTAATTTTAGTAATTCATCAACTAAAAAGTTTTAATTTGATAAAAACCTACAATCTTAAATACAAAATTTGTATTAATTGATCCAATATTTCCCTTTTTACAGTTTATAGAGAAATAAACAAGTGTAACTCAGTCCTTCTTTTGGTCAGGATATGCCATTTTTGAACTGACCAATCAAATGCCTCAATAAAATGGGTGGAGCCTGCTGGCCCTCATGTTCAACGTTCAAAAAAATGTCACGAGCTGCGTTTCCATAAATAATAAATTTACTTAATGGAAACACTTTCAAAAAATTTTCATTATCATCAAAAAAGTTTTCGTGTTTGGAGAAAGTTTTTTTTAAGGTGGTATTAGGCAGATGTTGGCCCCCGACACTTTTGGGATCTCGAGCTTAACACTTAAAATTTACTAAAATAATTTTATGGTCATAAATGTTTGATTCCGTCATTGTAAAAGAAATTAAAATCTGAGAAATGTCATAAGACCGCTCGTCCTCCCCCGTAAATCTGCAGGAATGGAATATTCCAGAGGAATAGAGACTCTTCCAAGAGTTTTAAAATAAAATAATTAACCATCTGTGGATAAAAGGAAGAGGCAAAGAAAAATGAAGAAAAACAACATCAAAGGAACTCAAAAATAAAATGAAAGTCAAGAATAAGACAGAAAAAGAGGCTCAGAAAATTTTAATTTTGGATTTTTTTTTTTTACACCACTCCAGATTTGTTCCATCATTCAAGTGTCTTTTTGCCTTCTTTAGTAAAACCCGACAAACTAAAGTAATTACATACGTTACAGACGTTTTACCTGGTTTAGGATTTTAAAGAAGAAATGATAAATGGAAGCAATGCAGAGGGCCCCCATCTTATTGTTCGCCTGGGGCCCCAAAACTGCTATAGCCGCCCCTGCTCGAACTGGACATATTTAGCAAAACTGCAGTGGAAACAGTTATTGAATTAAATTTTGACATTTATTAAGGCTTTATAGACTATTTTGAAGTTTAGCTAATATTTCAGCTACATGCTAGCTATTTTGGCTAATTTTGTTTTTTTAGGCTAGAGTTTAGTTACTATTTCAGCTACATGCTAGATGTTTTGGCAAATTTAGGATTTTTCTGGATTTTAAGTTAATTTGGGATTTAACTGATATTTTAGCTTCAACTTCAGTGTTTTCAGCTATCAGCACTAGTATTATTTCAGTTAACGCTTTATATCTAGTTTTTAGTTTGTTTAAAGCTAATAATTAAAATGTGTGTTTAACATCCACTTTGTGCAATCGAAAAAAAATAATCTGTGATTAGTCAACAATTAAAATACAATTTTTGGCAAAACTAGCTGGAAGTCTATAGATGACATCACACTGACTCAGTCCAGTTCTCAGATACAGTCGATGGCTCCACTCTGAATGTGTTGCAGAGAATGTGCAGCTTCATTTCAGTTTTTAGGATGTTGAATAAACAAAAACTAAAGTTTAAAAGATCCTGAAAAACAGAATCCTTAAAAAATACGACCTGCAGGACTGAAAACTTTCACAGAAAATGTTTTTTAAGAGTCCAAATGTCCAGCAAATCTCTCCTCATTTAGATTTTTCTTGAACCACAGTAGACCAGACCTCATCATCTTTCTGCTCCTCACAGGGGTCCAAACTGTCGCTCCGTCCTCCAAGACGCCGTTTTGACAAGGAGCTGATTCTGACCAATCAGCTGCCGGACTCCGGACCCACGAAACACCTGCCAGGTATCCGGTCTACACTCCTCTCAAGTCCACATTCCCATTAAATATCAATTTATTTGTTTTTAATCTCAAATAAATGATGTTTTGTCATTAAAAAAAACACTTTTTACAGAAAAAAAAAAACTTGAACTTTTATTTAGAAAATAATAAATTCTTACAGCAAAAAATGATAGAATTTCTTTTTTTAATTTGCTTTAAAGAAAATTAGTTCATGGATTTGATCTATCAATATCACCTTTTGAGAAGCTCACTTTTACAACCTTTGTAGACAGGCTTTGTGCGGTTCCCTGTGTACTCTTTTAGTCACGAATCTATATTACAAAGTCCTGCATCAACAGCAAAGCTTGGTCTGCGGTGGAACTGGAAACCTTAATTTCCAGCCTTGGCAACAGTTTGTTATCGGGTGAGCTGGCGGCACGCTGGCGGTCTACACCAGAGGCCCCCCCCCCACATACACACTTTTTCTTGTGAGGGCCACATAACTATTTTTTTCTTTTTTTAAGTTGTTTTTTAGGCAGAAAAAGTGTAACAAACACAAATTTTAAATCATTAGTTTCTGTAATCTTTACAGAAAAAAAAACAACAAAAAATTTAAGCAATAAATATTAGGGCTGTGGATCGTTGCTTAGATAGCAATCCGATACGATTCACGAATCGAACCACGATTCTTACTTTTTACATTCTTACATTATTTGTATTAAATCACCAAGATTTATACCTTTTAATTAGAAACAGTAAACCAGAATCAACAAAACTGATAACAAAAAAAGGAAAAAAAAACCTACAAAGATTCAGATAGAAAAAAATTTTGTCATTTTAAACTTTTTTTGTCAACCTTCTGGTTAAGTTCAACAGAAACATAACAGTTTTTTTTTTTCCGCCGGCAGAATCAGCTGATTCACGTTATTTACATCTGCCTTTACAGCTGCGTTTCTTCAAAATAAGATGGAGTTTCGTTAATTGCGTTAAGTGTTGAACAGTTACCATAACCAAATGAAAGTAAACACGTGGGCTAAAGCTCCGATGTTAAAGCTAAATCATTTTTTCTAAAGTTATGTCGGTGAACAGAGCTTCAGTCTCGGTTTTTTGAACGGAAACTAGTTTTATTTTGAAAACCGGAAGCTTCACCAACAAGGAAGATGTGTTTACTTCCGGTGACTAGCGGCTCTTTCGGTTTTGTTTTAGTTCGTAAACTTAAAATCCTAAATTAATCTGCATTCCAGAGCAAAAATACATCGTTCCCAGATAATATTTTGATCATATTTTACTACAATTTACTATATTTATAAAGATCGAGAATCAGCGATCTTGAACGTCACGAATATTCGTACTCGAATTTATAACTGTTGAAGATTATTGAGTAATTAGTTTGTGTTTCATCTGAACGTTTACATAAAAGCTGTTGGTCCGATGGAGCAGAAGAGTTTCTGATGGTTCCATTTCCTCCTCAGAGTGGAACACCCTGCAGGAGAAGAAGTCGTGTCTGCTTCAGACCACCGACTGGTCCCGGTGCTCCCGCGGCTGCGGGACGGGGGTCTCCTCTCGCATCACCAACGACAACGCTCGCTGCGAGCTGCAGAAGGAGACGAGGATCTGCACGCTGCGCCCGTGTGGCGGCCTGAGCGCGCCGGCGAAGGTGAGTTTGGGAGGAGGAGTCAGAAAACGACGCCGTTTGGAGTTTAGCTAGTATTTCAGCTACATGCTAGCTGTTTTTGGATAGTTTTAATTTTTTTTCAGTTCTTTTGGTTAATTTGGAGCTGAAATAGCTGAAGTTGATAGTTTGCTAAAAATATGCGAAGTTCGACTATTTCGCAAATATCAAAAACTATCAGCTTCAGCTATTTCAGCCATATGCCAACTATTTTGACTAATTTGGAGCTATTGTAGAATTTAGCTAGTATTTCAGCTAAGCTAGCTGTTTTTGGCAAATTTAGATTTTTTTTCAATTTTTTAGGCTAATTTGGATTTTAGCTAGTATTTCAGCTACATGCTAGCTGTTTTTGGATAGTTTTAATTTTTTCAGTTCTTTCGGTTAATTTGGAGCTGAAATAGCTGAAGTTGATAGTTTGCTAAAATATTTGCGAAGTGCGACTATTTCGCAAATATTTTAGCAAACTATCAGCTTCAGCTATTTCAGCTACATGCTAGCTATATTGACTAATTTGGGGCCGTTTTAGAGTTTAGCTAGTATTTCAGCTACATGCTAGCTGTTTTGGCAAATTTAGACATTTTTCAATTTTTCAGGCTAATTTGGAGTTTAGCTAGTATTTCAGCTACATGCTAGCTGTTTTTTGATAGTTTTAATTTTTTCAGTTCTTTCGGTTAATTTGGAGCTGAAATAGCTGAAGTTGATAGTTTGCTAAAATATTTGCGAAGTTCGACTATTTCGCAAATATTTCAAAAAACTATCAGCTTCAGCTATTTCAGCCATATGCCAACTATTTTGACTAATTTGGAGCTATTGTAGAATTTAGCTAGTATTTCAGCTAAGCTAGCTGTTTTTGGCAAATTTAGATTTTTTTTCAATTTTTCTTGCTAATTTGGATTTTAGCTAGTATTTCAGCTACATGCTAGCTGTTTTTGGATAGTTTTAATTTTTTCAGTTCTTTCGGTTAATTTGGAGCTGAAATAGCTGAAGTTGATAGTTTGCTAAAATATTTGCAAAGTGCGACTATTTCGCAAATATTTTAGCAAACTATCAGCTTCAGCTATTTCAGCTACATGCTAGCTATATTGACTAATTTGGGGCCGTTTTAGAGTTTAGCTAGTATTTCAGCTACATGCTAGCTGTTTTGGCAAGACATTTTTCAATTTTTCAGGCTAATTTGGAGTTTAGCTAGTATTTCAGCTACATGCTAGCTGTTTTTTGATAGTTTTAATTTTTTCAGTTCTTTCGGTTAATTTGGAGCTGAAATAGCTGAAGTTGATAGTTTGCTAAAATATTTGCGAAGTGCGACTATTTATAATATTTTTAGCAAACTATCAGCTTCAGCTATTTGCCAACTATTTTGACTAATTTGGAGCTATTGTAGAATTTAGCTAGTATTTCAGCTACATGCTAGCTGTTTTTGGATAATTTCAATTTTTTTCAGCTCATTCGGCTAATTTGGCCCTTTGCTAATATTTTAGCTAGCTATCAGCTTCAGCGTTTTCAGCCATTAATCTATTGCAGGTAATGCTATATATCTACTTTTTTAAACGTTTAAGTATTTTTTTCTGTGAAGATTAGAAGAAATTAATTATTTAGAGTTTGGGAGGAGGAGTCAGAAAACGACGCCGTTATCTTCTGATGACGCTCATCCAGGAAGATTTATTATCTTCTAACAGAAAAAAAATACTCTGTCATCAAAAATCCTTGTTGGCAGACCAACTCTGATATAAAAATGGCATTTATTGGACAAAAACAATCTTCTATTTTAATAAATAAGGCGGAAAATGAACGTCAGTCTAAAGGCTGCAACTGTTTCCAGTGAGACAAACCTTTTTTAAGAAAAAAAGAAAAATTTGAAGGAAAAAAAACAGAATTTCTGGAAAAATATCAAATAAACAGGAGAGCTCTTTGGAGAGAAATTCTTGTTTTTTGGGCTGAAAGATGATATGGAGCTGTGAGGTCTGGGATGTTCCTCTGTCAACACAAACTGTTCATATATGTGTGACTGATTTTTTTAAAATTAACATTCAAAAATGTGTTATTCTTGTTATTTCTTTTTTATAAAACTTTCATTCTGTGGTTAAAACAGTTTTGGGGTTTCCACAGCAAAATAAATACAAATTTTCTATGTCTATTGTATGGATACAACATGGAGAAATGACTAAATGATACCAAATAAGCAGCAGGTTGTCTTTCAGGTTGAAAACACAGAAATCAATTCAAAAGTTTTTGGCCCTTGGTAAAAAAAAAAAAAACGTTCTAAATGTATAATTTTGCGTGTGATTTTTTTCTATTGTGATTATTTGCGGAGAATAAGTAGCTGGCAAACATTTTAACTATATAAAAAATGTTTTGTTGCGATTAATTGCGATAAATTTTTTCCAGAAATGCAAATAATTTGTTTTTTTTTTATTTATTCCCGGCCCTAAAATAAAACGGAGTATTAGGGCCATATTTTTTTAAGTCAATTTACGAGAAAAAAGTCGTAAGTAACTGCTAAATTACGAGAATGAAGTCGTATATTTATGACTATAAAATAGGCTAAATTTATGACTTTTAAAGTTGTAAATTTACGAGAAATAACTCGTAATATTACTTTTTTTTTTTTTTTTGGGTGTCTTTAATACTCTGTCGTACTAAAATAAATCAATTAAAGTAATCTTACATTATAAATATAACCAGACTGAAGTTCTATTTAATATTAATATTTTTCTCAAATAACAATGGTTTGAGCCGTCAGGTGTGCACTAACATGCAAGTAACCGTAACACAAATTAACGCGATTTAAAATAAAAAATAAAAAACGCGATAAAAGGACATCCCGACTAAAAATGACATTTTAAAAAGGATTGGTCACAAAAACATCAGCAAAGTTGATGAAACGGTAAAGTGGGACTCTACTGTTTTACGGCTCTTTTAGCAGTAAAGGTTTCTGGTCTAAAGCCAAACTACGGCCCATGGGCCGAATCCGGCCCTCCTCCACATCTGGAACAGCCCCCCCAAACTGTTCTGGCTAACTTAGACTTTTTTTAAATTTTTTAGGCCAATTTGGAGTTAAGCTAGTATTTCAGCTACATGCTAACTATGTTGGCTAATTTGGGGCTATTTTAAAGTTAAGCTAGTATTTCAGCTACATCCTAGCTATTTTTGGATCATTTTAATTTTTTTAATTCTTAATTAATTAATTTAATTTGGCACTTCGCAAATATTTTAGCTAGCTATCAGCTTCAGCTATTTCAGCTACATGCTAGCTATATTGACTAATTTGGGGCTGTTTTAGAGTTTAGCTGGTATTTCAGCTACATGCTAGCTGTTTTGGCAAATTTAGACATTTTTCAGTTTTTTAGGCAAATTTGGAGTTTAGACTTTCAGCTGCAATCAGCTACATGCTATCTACATGCTAGCTGTTTTGGCAAATTTAGACATTTTTCAGTTTTTTAGACCAATTTGGAGTTCAGCTTGTATTTCAGCTACATAGCTGTTTTTGGATAGTTTTTTTTCAGTTCTTTTGGCTGATTTAACACTTTACAAATATTTTAGCAAACTATCAGCTTCAGCTGTTTCAGCTACATGCTAGCTATTTTGACTAATTTGCAGCTATTGTATAGTTTTGGTAGTATTTCAGCTAGCTGTTTTTGGCAAATTTAGATTTTTTCTATTTTTCAGGCTAATTTGGAGTTTAGCTAGTATTTCAGCTACAAGCTAGCTGTTTTTGGCAAATTTAGACTTTTTCAATTTTTCAGGCTAATTTGGAGTTTATCTAGTATTTCAGCTACATGCTAGCTTTTTTTGGATAGTTTAAATTTTTTCAGTTCTTTCGGTTAATTCGGAGCTGAAATAGCTGAAGTTGATATTTTGCTAAAATATTTGCGAAGTTCGACTATTTCGCAAATATTTTAGCAAACTATCAGCTTCAGCTATTTCAGCTGTTTGTCAACTTGACTAATTTGGAGCTATTGTAGAATTTAGCTAGTATTTCAGCTACATGCTAGCTGTTTTTGGCAAATTTAGATATTTTTTCAATTTTTTAGGCTAATTTGGAATTTAGCTAGTATTTCAGCTACATGCTAGCTGTTTTTGGATAATTTCAATTTTTTTCAGTTCATTCGGCTAATTTGGCCCTTTGCTAATATTTTAGCAAACTATCAGCTTCAGCGTTTTCAGCTATTAATCTATTGCAGGTAATGCTATAGATCTATTTTTTTAAACGTTTAAGTATTTTTTTCTGTGAAGATTAGAAGAAATAAATTATTTAAAATGTGTGGTTTTCTGGAAAATCATAAATCTATACACTTAGGCTGTGACTGTTACACTGTTAGCCCCACATCAGAGAAGAAAAAAGTTACGTTGCCTTCACAAAGAAAAGTTTGGGGACTCAGAAGTTCAGATGAATCTCCTAAATTTAAAAAGAGCAGATGACGGGCTTACTCCATGTGAAACTACTGTTATGTAAGAACGCCATTTGGCTGAACTTTGATTGAACTGATATCATCTGGAGATGAAACGTATCTCCGCTGTCACGCTCTTCTCTCTGTCATGATTCAACCTCAGAGTGGGCGGAGCTGCTCCCCGACCCACAAGGCTCCACATCCCGTCTTCCTGTCCCACGGCGAGTGCCTGAGCGTGCGCCCCTACCGGCCCAACTACTGCGGCGTGTGCACGGACGGCCGCTGCTGCTCGCCTCGGCGCTCCCGCACCGTGTCCGTGACCTTCGCCTGCCCGGACGGCGAGCGCTTCCAGAGGGCGGCCATGTTCATCCGGTCCTGCAAGTGCAGCCGGGACTGCGGTCACCTGAACGAGGTGGCCCTGCCCCCCCAGCGGTGGCTGTATGGAGACACGCACGCCTTTACCGGGTTAAGGGACGGCCGCCGCGGCCGGAACGAGTCTAGCTTCCTTATTGGAGGAAAAGCAGACGACCGTCCTGGAGCGACAGGAGTGACTGACTCCGCCTTCATCTGACGTGGGACCTAAACTAGAGCCCTGAAAGGGACTTCCTGCCCCGTTAAAGTCCCACTCCGATCATCTTTTGGTTTATTTTCAAAGCTCTCTTCTACTAAAATGTCGTTCTGGAGCGGCAGCAACCCCGCCCCCCCTCCCTCCCTCTTGCTGAGAGATTCTTTCTAGTAAATATCCTCCATCATCAGAAACTTTCATCGGAGTGGGTCTTTAACTGATGCTTGGAGGATTTGGAGACGTTTCCTCCGGCCTGAGAGGAGAACCTCTGCAAACGCAACAAAGCACTTTACTCCCCGATCTTCTGCAGGATCTGCTCCTGCAGGCTTCATGTCCCAAAACGTGCTGTGATGGCTCCACTGTGACCTCCAGTCCGGATGAACCATGAAGACTGCTTTTTACCTGCAAATGTGCATTAATACAAATGGTTTTTAACATAAAGAAACGCAGACAAGTACATTAAAGAGTGACTATATCCTGTAAATGCAAACGTTTTTAAATCGGTTTGTTTAGTAACTGTCATTTCATTAAAAGATCATTTTTATCTGAGAATTTATTTTAACTCAACTTTCAGTGTGAGGAAGTACTAGGGCACACAAAAGAGGAAATAAATAAATTTGAGAGTAAAATTGAAAGTTATTTTTTTTGTAATTTGATGGAAAAAAAGTCAAGGTTTTTAAAAAAATAAATAAAAGTTCCTATTTCATAAAAATAAGGCTGTACATTTACAATTGTCTTTGTTGAAACTTTATAAAGACTAAATGTGATGTTTTATTTTGGAATATGACTTTTGGAACCATACATTTATTTTGTATTTTTAATTTTATTTAGTTGTCGTTATAAATTATGATGAAATAGATTAAATAATTTGAATTGATCAATAAAAATTAGCACATAAAGCTAAAGTATGCTAGCTTGACGCTAACGTTTAATGGAATTTCCCACAGGACGGCTAATGCTAACGCTCAGTTGACCCACATTGCTGACTAAATTAACATCTTTATAAACTCACTGGTGTGAATTTACCAAACATACTTTTAAAGTAAACATTTGTGGTCCAAAACATGTTTTTTTACTCATATTTTCTCCTTTTAGAATAAGGTGTAACGCTAGAGCGCCATCGCCACCTAGTGGCCAAACTCCTTCCAGGAGAAGCAGAACAATGTTAATGATCTGAACATTTTTATTAGAACTTCTCCTTTAGAGAATAAATTTAACACTGTGTGATATTAATCTCATTAATTCACTAATACATTTTATAGGATGTGAACTGGATTAGATTAATATAAATATATTAAAAAAAACAGTAGATTATTAATGTATTTTTAAACAAATGTGTAAACTCAAAATTCAATTGCATTGAGAGGTTTGAAAGAATGTTAAAAAAAAAAAAGATCCAGGCTCTTGTGAAGTTAATTGTTTCATGAAACTTTCATGGATGTTCAGTCTTAGTTCTAATATTCTGTGTGACAGAGTATTAATGAAAGTACTTTGGCGCCCTCTGCTGGTAATTCAAAAATCTTTAGAAACGTCTGAGAATTAAAACAAAAACACCCAAAAATTAAGTTACAAAAAATTTATTTCTTCAAACAAAAACAACACCATGGTTTTAACGGGGAGAACACTAAAAACAACAACTTTCAGAAACGTGAAAGATAATAATAATAATAAAAAAAACCTTGTGAATTTGTCTACATTTTTGAAGGAAGGAGGTATTTAAAGAAAAGCTGAGATTTCTGTTTGACGCTTTTTTTTATCTTCCAACAATACAGTAACAACAAGGGAGTCACACAACGTCTTCAGTGGAAGGTCGCTTCACTCATCTGGACTGCTCAACTGCAAAGAGACACAGAGGAATGCTTATGAAACGGAAAATTAAAAAATCCATTTAAGATCTAAAGAGGAGCGATGGGACGTACTGTACGAGGAGATGTCGATCTCGTCGGGCAGCTCGGCTACGTTGACCTCGAAGCGATCCTGGACCTCGTTCAGAGTCTTGGCGTCGATCTCGTCCGACACGAAGGTGATGGCCAGACCTTTGGTTCCGAACCTGCCGGCGCGCGCCACCTGCAGGCGGAGAGTTTAAGTTCCCCGCGACGGGAGCGGTTCTGGTTCTGGTTCTGGAGCTGCACCCACCCTGTGAAGGTACGTGTCCGAATCCTCCGGCATGTCGTAGTTGAAGACGATGTTGACGCGCTCGATGTCCATGCCTCGACCGAACAGGTTGGTGGCCACCAGGATCCGCCGCTGGAAGTCTTTGAACTGCTGGTACCGGGATAACCTGAGAGGAGAGTCGGAGAGGGAATGGGAATGTTTAGGGCTGCCACAAACGATTATTTTAATAGTCGACTAATCATCGATTATTTTTTTCTGATTAGTCGAATAATCGGGTCACGCACAAACTGGATGTAAAGAAAATCTTAAACATGATTAGTTTTAAAACTAAAAAATCCTAAATTAGCCAAAATAGCTAGCATGTAGCTGAAATAATAGCTAAACTCCAAATTAGCCTAAAAAACTGTAAAAATTCCAAATTAGCTAGCTAACATGTAGCTAAAATATTAGCTAAAATCGAAATTAGCCTAAAAAAACTGTAAAAATCCCAAATTAGCCAAAATAGCTAGCATGTAGCTGAAATGGCTAAACTCCAAATTAGCCTAAAAGACTGTAAACATTTCGAATTAGCTAGCTAACATGTAGCTAAAATATTAGCTAAAATCGAAATTAGCCTAATAAAACTGTAAAAATCCCAAATTAGACAAAATAGCTTGCATGTAGCTGAAATAGCTAAACTCCAAATTGGCCTAAAAGACTGTAAACATTTCGAACTAGCTAGCTAACATGTAAATGAAATATTAGCTAAACTCCAAATTAGCCTAAAAAACTGTAAAAATCCCAAATTAGCCAAAATAGCTAGCATGTAGCTGAAATAGCTAAACTCCAAATTAGCCTAAAAGACTGTAAACATTTTGAATTAGCTAGCTAACATGTAGCTAAAATATTAGCTAAAATCGAAATTAGCCTAAAAGAACTGTAAAAATCCCAAATTAGCCAAAATAGCTAGCATGTAGCTGAGATGGCTAAACTCCAAATTAGCATAAAAAGACTGTAAACATTTTGAATTAGCTAGCTAACATGTAGCTAAAATATTAGCTAAAATCGAAATTAGCCTAAAAAAACTGTAAAAATCCCAAATAGCCAAAATAGCTAGCATGTAGCTGAAATGGCTAAACTCCAAATTAGCCTAAAAGACTGTAAACATTTCGAATTAGCTAGCTAACATGTAGCTGAAATATTAGCTAAACTTGAAATTATCTTAAAAAACTGAAAAAAAAAATATCCTGAATTAGCCGAAATAGCTAATATGCAGCTGCAATATTATCTTAATTCCAAATTAGCCTACAAAACTGAAAAAGCCTAAATTAGCCAAAATAGCTAGCATGAAGCTAAAATACTAGCTAAACGTCAAAATAGCCTGAAAACTCTTAATAAATGCCCAAATAGTCTAAAAAGTTAACAGAATGTCATTAAACTTTCAACTTTACTACAATCTGACTCTATATGTTATAAAGTAACGACTAATCGACTATTAAATTAGTTGTTGACTATTTTAATAGTCGATTAGTCGTTGACTAATCGTGGCAGCCCTAGGAATGTTTGCCGGGAACGTGAGGAGGCGGCGGCGGGTCTACCTCTCCTCCTGAGCCATGCCCCTGTGGATGGCGATGGCGGGGAAGTTCTGCTCCACCAGCAGCTGCGACAGCGCCACGCAGCGGTTCACCGACTTCACGAAGATCACCACCTGTCGGGGAACACGTCTTCAGTCCGGCCCGCTCCAGAAACCAATGAACGGCGAGACGGGCGATCACCTGGTTGAACTCCAGCACGTCCAGGAGGTCGAACAGCTTCCTGTTCTTCTCGCTGTCCTTCAACTTGCAGTAGTACTGCTGCAAGCCGTGGAGAGTCAGCTTGGTCTCGTCGTCCACAAACACTTCCATCGGCTGAGGAGAGACGCAGCGTTACTCTGACCCAAACCCGGACCGGACAATCCGAGCCCAACAGTCGAAATAAAGGAAAGCGCTTCCGTATCAACAAAATCAACCAAGAAAAGTATGAAAAGTGGATGTTGGAACCAAATGTATCAACAGAAAAAGCAGCTTTTCTGTTGGTTTTATCTCCATAGCAACCATTTTACTTTCTGGTCGTCCAGGGGAGACGATCAAGTCGCTGTCGTTCTCAGACGAATCGGTAAAAGTACATTTCTTGGTTTCCTTGGCAACCGAGATTTCTTTTTGTTAGCAATTCCTAATATATAGGCTTTTGTGTATTTCATTTTCAAACAGGGGAAGGCCGCTCGCCACGCCAACGCCATTTCCAAACCTACAAACTTCTAATTCCAGGATTGTTTCCCAGCGACACTTAGGAGACGACAGATCGACGTTTTTGAGAGGCGTTTACATTTGTAGAAGGCTGTAAAGGTCAACAAGTAGCTGTAGACTCAACCTGGTGGCGTTCTATTCCTATATTGTCAAAAAATGTGAAAAAAGATCCACAAATTTCACACTTTCTCACAAAATTGCTGGCAAGTCGAAGGTCCTGTGGCCATCCCATAATAATGTCCCGGAGATATCCAAAACGTCAAATATTAATTGACTAATACATCAAATAGAAATGGAACGATTCAGATTTAAAGTCACGATTTCAATTTATTCCAACAGAATTTTCAGAGGAAGAGCAGATCTGTGGCTGCAGAAAGTGGGAATGGGACGTCCCGGCCGCCGTTACTCACATCCTGCATGAACTTGCGGCACACCGGACGGATCTCCTTGCTCAGGGTCGCGCTGAACATCATGACTTGCTTCTCGTGGGGCGTCAATCTGAAGATCTCCTGCACGTCACGCCGCATGTCTGTGGAGACATCGAAGCTTTCCCCTCAATCCTCAACCTCTCCACATTAGGACCACCACGATTAGTCGACTAATCGACTTTTAAAAATAGTCGACGACTACTTTAATAGTCGATTAGTTGTTGCTTTATATTCTATGGAGTCAGAGTGTAGTAAAGTTGAAAGTTATCATAGTATTCTGTTAGCTTTTTGGACTATTTTGGCATTTATTAAAGTTTTTGAGACTATTTTGGAGTTTAGCTAATATTTCAGCTGCATGCTAACTGTTTTAGCTAATTTGGATTTTTTCAGTTCTAAAGCCCAATTTGGAGTTTAATATTTCAGCTGCATGCTAGCTGTTTTAGCTAATTTTGAATTTTTTCAGTATTAAAGCCCAATTTGTAGTGTAATATTTCAGCTACATGCTAGCTGTTTTAGCTAATTTTGATTTTTTCAGTATTAAAGGACAATTTGTAATTTTATATTTCAGCTACATGCTAGCTGTTTTAGCTAATTTTAAATTTTTTCAGTTCTAAAGCCCAATTCGGAGTTTAATATTTCAGCTACATGGTAGCTGTTTTAGCCAATTTTGATTTTTTTCAGTTCTAAAGCCCAATTTGGAGTTTAATATTTCAGCTGCATGCTAGCTGTTTTAGCTAATTTTGATTTTTTTCTGTTCTAAAGCCCAATTTGGAGTTTAATATTTCAGCTGCATGCTAGCTGTTTTAGCTAATTTTGATTTTTTTCAGTTCTAAAGCCCAATTTGTAGTTTAATATTTCAGCTGCATGCTAGCTGTTTTAGCTAATTTTTGATTTTTTCAGTTCTAAAGCCCAATTTGTAGTTTAATATTTCAGCTGCATGCTAGCTGTTTTAGCTAATTTTGATTTTTTTCAGTTCTAAAGCCCAATTTGGAGTTTAATATTTCAGCTGCATGCTAGCTGTTTTAGCTAATTTTGATTTTTATTAGTTCTAAAGCCCAATTTGTAGTTTAATATTTCAGCTGCATGCTAGCTGTTTTAGCTAATTTTGATTTTTTTTAGTATTAAAGGCCAATTTGTAGTTTAATATTTCAGCTACATGCTAGCTGTTTTAGCTAATTTTGAATTTTTTCAGTATTAAAGGCCAATTTGTAGTTTAATATTTCAGCTGCATGCTAGCCTGTTTTAGCTAATTTTGATTTTTTTTCAGTATTAAAGGCCAATTTGTACTTTAATATTTCAGCTACATGTTAGCTGTTTTAGCTAATTTTGATTTTTTTCAGTTCTAAAGCCCAATTTGTAGTTTAATATTTCAGCTACATGCCTAGCTGTTTTAGCTAATTTTGAATTTTTTCAGTATTAAAGGCCAATTTGTAGTTTAATATTTCAGCTACATGTTAGCTGTTTTAGCTAATTTTGATTTTTTTCAGTATTAAAGGCCAATTTGTAGTTTAATATTTCAGCTACATGCTAGCTGTTTTAGCTAATTTTGAATTTTTTCAGTATTAAAGGCCAATTTGTAGTTTAATATTTCAGCTGCATGTTAGCTGTTTTAGCTAATTTTGATTTTTTTCAGTATTAAAGGCCAATTTGGAGTTTAATATTTCAGCTGCATGCTAGCTGTTTAAGCTAATTTGGATTTTTTTTAGTTCTAAAGCCCAATTTGTAGTTTAATATTTCAGCTGCATGCTAGCTGTTTTAGCTCATTTTGATTTTTTTCAGTATTAAATGCCAATTTGGAGTTTAATATTTCAGCTGCATGCTAGCTGTTTTAGCTAATTTTGATTTTTTTCAGTTCTAAAGCCCAATTTGGAGTTTAATATTTCAGCTGCATGCTAGCTGTTTTAGCTCATTTTGATTTTTTTTAGTATTAAATGCCAATTTGGAGTTTAATATTTCAGCTGCATGCTAGCTGTTTTAGCTCATTTTGATTTTTTTTCAGTTCTAAAGCCCAATTTTTAGTTTAATATTTCAGCTGCACGTTAGCTTTTTTAGCTAATTTTGATTTTTTTTTAGTATTAAAGGCCAATTTGGAGTTTAATATTTCAGCTGCATGCTAGCTGTTTTAGCTAATTTTGGATATTTTTTTGTTTTTTTAGGCTAGTTTGGAGTTTATATAATATTGAACTCCTTGTTTTTGGTCAATTTAGATTTTTTTTTTAGTTTAACTAATATTTCAGCTGCATGCTAGCTTTTTGGCTAATTTAGTCTTTTTTGTTTGTTGTTTAGGCTATATTGGAGTCTAGCTAATATTTCAGCAACATGCTATATGTTTTGGATAACTTGGGCTTTTTGTCAATTTTTTAGGCTAATTTCTTATTTAAATCATATTACAATTTCAACATTTTCAGCTATTAGCTTTAGTGATTTCAGCTATTAACTTCACCTTTTTTAGGTATCAATTTCAGCATCTTCAACTATCGTCACTATCTTTAGCAGCTAGATTCAGCTAACAGCATTCACACTAGCATTATTGCAGGTAATGCCATATATCTAGTTTGTAGATCGTTTAAAGCTAAGATGTGTGCTTTAAATTCCACTTTGAGCATGACCCAATTAGTCGACTAATCGGAAAACAACTGCGACTATTAAAATAATCGTTTTTAGCTCCACACATTTGATCCATCACTTCAGATGTAAGACGGGAGCCCTTCTCACCCAACTGTTCCAACATCTTGTCGCACTCGTCCAGCACAAAGTGCTTGATGTTCTTCACGCTGAGGGTCTTGTTCCGGATGAGGGCCAGGGTGCGCCCCGGAGTCCCCACCACGATGTGAGGGCAGTTCTTCTTCAGGGTGTCCTCGTTGTTCTTGATGGCCATCCCTCCGAAGAACACGGAGACCTTCACGCTGGGCATGTACTTGGAGAAGCGCTCGTACTCCTTGCTGATCTGGAAGGCCAGCTCTCGAGTGTGGCACATCACCAGGACGGACACCTGAGAGGCGACAAACGCAACATGATGCAGAGGTTTCAGCGAACGAAGAGACATCTGGATAAGGACGACAATCCCTCGGATTTTTCGGGATGAATTTGACCAAATGATTTGATCCTTTCAAAGATTTCAAACCTGGTTTTTTTTTTAAACTCCTCTCTAGTTCTCCACTTTTCCAAGCTTTTCTCTAAATGATTTAAAAGTTAGGATCTAGAAATAAAATAATAATTATTAAAAACTATATAAAGTCTTTTAGCTCCAAACTCTTAACAATAGAAAACTTGATTTTAAGACCAAAAAACTAAAATTTCCCTTTTAATTTTGGGCTAAAAATGTTATTAATAGATATTGACAAGTTAGACTGGCATTCATCGTCTTTATTTTGTAGATTTATGTTCTAAGAATAAATTCTACCTTTAGATTTGATGAGGATTTTGTTCTAAAATGAATAATTTCCTATTTTTTACAGCAGTTTTTTGTAACTATGATCAAATTTAATAACATTTTGGTGCGAAAACTTAAAAATAACAAAACATTTGCTTGTAAATAGAAAAAAAAACATATTATTGGGCTTGATAACATCCAGTCTGAAGTCCTTCTGAGCTTATTTTTCCTTTTTTTTAATGATTGTGTGGAACTCTTTGTTTCTAGATTTGATATCAGATTTCGTGTTAAAGACCCGGTCCAAATGAAAATCGTCTTTTTGTGTTTTTAATATGTTTTTGTAGCATTTTTTACAAAAATAATAAAAGAATTTAAGATTAAAACTTCACTTTTGAGTATTTCTTCATTCAAATTGCGTTGAAACAGAAAACCAGATTTAAGAAAAAGCTAATGATGCAGCTACTGAAATGGGCGGGGCCAAAGTCAACCTTTTCTGCTCCATTTCTGAAGCATCAACTTGCAGACAAATGATTCTATAACAGCCCCGCCCACAAGTCAGAATTTTATTTCTAATGAGATGCAGAAAATATGTCTTAAAAAACAAACTGTTTTTTTTTTAATTTTTGCTAAAAACTGCTTAATAATAATTAAAAAAATATCACAGGGAACAATTTTACAATAGATATAAAAAATATGGTTTAAGTGGGACGTTAAGTAGAAATGCACGGACAGAACAAATAAATACTTTCTAAGGACGAATCGCCACAATATTTCTGAAAAGATAAAAAGAACTTCTGAAACTCAGAATGAGTAGAGATCAAGCGTCAAACGCTAACCAGGCGAGCGCCTCACCTGTCCGTCCACCGGCTCGATCTGCTGCAGCGTGGCCAGAACAAACACGGCCGTCTTCCCCATCCCGGACTTGGCCTGACACAGGATGTCCATGCCCAGGATGGCTTGAGGAATGCACTCGTGTTGAACTACATACAGCAAACAGCAATCCATTAGTCCGTTGATTTACACAATTCCAGACATGAACACAAACTTTAGCTAAACGATTAGCTTTCTAGGAGACAGGTTGACATATTTGAAGAATATTTTTAATAGGTGAAGAACTTTGTTGATCTTTACTCTTTACTTCTGTTGATTGATCGACGCAGTGGACGTGTCGTTGGATGAAGCTATTTTAAAGCCTGAGATCGACAGTCTTTCGACCGTCCTGTATGTTACGTTACCCTCTATATTTAAGGTGCGAACACAAATACAAGAATGAGAGACAGAATTAAAGAAGCAGATTGTTTTCATAGAGATGCGTATGAGGAGTAGCAGTGAAGGCGGAGCTTTTACGCTTTAACAATACCTTGTAAAAGTAAGAAATGTTCTATATATGATCATAACAGAAAAAGAAGAAGCCCCCGGTGGGGGTATAGTAAGCCTAAAATGATTCACTATTTTGGTTCAAACCTCCATTTTTGGATCACGTTTTTTATTTAATTTTAATATATATTTGCATTTTTCAAAACAACCAGAAAAAGAAACTAAAGTTTGCTAATAATCCAGTATCAAAGAAGAAAAAGCATAAATTGGTTTATAAAAAGCAAAACAACAACATAAATATACTATCAATATAAATGTATATACAATTGTATATTGTATCTCCCCATCTAGGAAAAAAAATAAATAAATAAATGTCCTGAAATTAACCCCAATTTACCTTCTGAGGGGTGCTCAAACCCACAGTCGACGATGGCACGGAGTAGCTCTGGTTTGAGGAGGAAGTCTCTGAAGCCCGAGCTGTGGATGGACACATAGGAGCCCTTCACCTCCTTCTTGCCCGCAGGAGTGCCGCTTTCTGGGATCCCCTGAGGCTCCTCGTCCTCCTCGTAGTCCAGAAGTTCAGTGTCAACGTCGTTTTCTGCCATCTGAATAAGTGGATAATTCGTTCGAAGTGTGATATCAGAACATAAACACATTAATCTCTTATAAATGACAACTTATGTTTAAATTTCAGTAATAACAAATAAATCATCCAAGTCCATCTGATATGTTTATCTATTTTAAGTTATATAAAATTTGAACCTGTTCAATAGAATGGTATAAGTTAAAAAAAAAACAGACAGGTTCTCTGGATCTCTGAAACTTTTGCTTCATCTTTGGACACAAAAAGGGGTGAACTTTCTTTGATTGATGCTTTTTAACCGTGGGTGACTGTAATAGTGTTTGTTCTGCCCTTTCCACATTATATAGTAGTTGACTTTTTAATTTACAAGGGAGAATTTTTTTTTTAAATTTATTTACGTGATTTCAATCTAAATAAATATGGCGATAAATGTATATAACGGGTGTTCTGGCCAGAAGGGGTCTGAGCAGGGCTTTTACAGACGTTGTCTGATGCTTTAGTAACGAAGGAATCATACAAGTCTTAAGTACTAAGATTTACTAAGGATTTATATTATGAAACTTTGAAGATCAGAAATTCCGTTGGTCGATCGATTAAGTGTCTCAGAATTAACACTTATCTCTTACAAGACAATTTATTCGGAT
Organism: Oryzias javanicus; assembly: GCA_003999625.1. Taxonomy (NCBI): domain Eukaryota; kingdom Metazoa; phylum Chordata; class Actinopteri; order Beloniformes; family Adrianichthyidae; genus Oryzias; species Oryzias javanicus. The sequence continues at coordinate 34,611,050 of CM012437.1, read as the reverse complement.
TAGTAATACAGCTAATTCAATGACGTAAGTTAGTATATTTTAGAAGTTTTCAATTCCAGGTGGATGAATGGGCATAAATGGGATTGATTCTTTTGCCTCCACGGAGTTGAGAGGGCTGCTAAGGTCATTTCTCCTTGATTTCGGTAAGTGTTGTCAGCTGGTATTACTGTTAAACTGAAATGGAAGGAAATCTCTATAACTCGTTCGTGCGTGTCATTTCAGAACGCTGGTGACTGATTAATTTACAGGGTGCTCATACATGGATGAGCTATTTAGGTTCTTTCCTCTGGCATGCATACTCACAGGTGAGTGCGTGCGGACACAGTAGAGGTTTCCATAAGTTGGATGTAGTCAAAAAATAAGGGTGCACGAGAAGGTATGCATAGGGTAGTGCTGGAGCTGTCTCTAGCAACCCCAACAAACTTTAAATGAAATAAAAATTGACTCGATGTTTATAATCGGCTAATGCTAACCCGCATAGCATTTAGCAAGCTAGCGCAGTAACTCTCACATGACAAACGGAAATAGCAAAACCCGGTATTATTATATTATTTAAATAAGGTTTAGCAAAGGCAGAATTAATTATATTTGTGCTACAAAAGTACACTGGTAGAGAAAGTTACCTTTGATCTGATTTCTGCTGCTGTCAGTGAGCGTTAAACTGTTGTGCTAGCAGCAAGCAGTTGTTCACGGCGGAGAGTGTGCTGCGTTCACGTACGTTCTGAAGAAAATCAGCAGTATGGTTTTAGTTGTCAGAGCGAATATCGTTACGGAGCTCTTTTGAACAAAAAGTATAAATATTCAATGAAGTCTCTTTGTTAAATATATTTCTATTTATCAATTTTAATTCATTACAACATACATTTCAAACCAACATGTGTCATATTCACGTTTGTTATTAATGACTTCGAAGTTATTACTGCTTTTAAGACAGTACGTAAATGCACCACAAGCATGGGCTGCAGCGTCGTTGTTCGTTGACTGTGATTGGTCAGAATCCAGGAAGTCAACAGTGATGAAGTAAAACACGATTTTTTGTTGTTGTCAGGGGCATGTTTTGCTCATTAAAAAAAAAAATACATTTATTTTTGAGATTTTGTTTAAAAGTAACGTGGCCAACTTCAATTTACCATCATGTATTCTTTAAATAATAATATCAATTCAATAAATCATTGTTTATATAAAATAAATCATTGTTTAAATTCTATTGGCTAGAATGTTTTTTTTGTTCCACACACTTAAATGAATGAATGAATGAATGAATGAATGAATGAATGAATGGTTTATCTCAAGCAATCAGGTTTATAATACATGAAACAACATATCACATAATGAATCACAAGTAGATCACTTGAAAGGGAGTGGAAGGAACCGAACTTATATAACCCCACCCCGGCCCGACATTAATTTTCTCTACATGAATTATCAACATCCAGTTCAGGACTTAATATCAAATATTAATAGATTTAGGTCATAAAGCATAATTAATATCATTGATGTAATCAAATTTCAAAACATCCACAGACAAATCATTTATATTAATCAGTGACAATATCTAAATATTCTCATTAAAAAAATAAAATTTGTGCAGATTGTATTCATCAAAGAGCTATTATGGAAACTTAAGTCATATATAACTCCCCTGTAATAGTAATACACTGGTTTGAAAAAAAATCAAATTAAAAGGAACCCTCACCCCATTAAATTTAGACTTTTTCTCCATTTACATCTTCTAAATATTAAAATCATTAACAGAATTTGCTCCAACACACTTTAAATCTCTTTTGCACATTTTAACATTTTTCAAATCAGATTTTGCACCGAAAAAGAAACAAAAACCTGGAATTAAACGTAGATTTAGTATGATTGAAAGGAATAAAAACCCACAGTGTGCCAGACAGAGAGAAATGTTTAGATATTTTCACATTTTTGATGCACAGTGACATTTTTATATTAAATATATATTTAGATATATGTTACTTTTTTCATGATTGCTTTATTTAGTAGAATAAAATGCCATTTCCACTTAATTCATGTGGAGCTAAATGTAAGTATGTATGAGTGATAATAACAATAATTATTATAATCGTAATAAAAATTACTATTATTAATAATAATAATGATAATTCTTAATCTGATACAAGATGTGACTTTGTAATTTGCCTCGTTTAAATGTAATTTAATATATACATGACTTTTCATCAATGTGCAAACACTACCAGTGTTTTTGTTGTAAGTATTCCTCGATAATCCAGTTACTGTGAAGAACTACAAATATTAATTCAAGCTATAATTTAGCTTTTACATCACTATCAATCAAATATACCAATAGCTGTCTTAAAGTATTACAAATATCTTGTTTTCACATAATTAATTAAGCTGTTGCCCTACAACAATAAATCCTTTTAAGTAACACACCGCGGTGACACCTGTAAGCCCCGCCTTACAGCAGAATAAAACTCTACAGTGATTGGCTGGGTCCGCTGTCATTCAACAGAGATCAGAGAGATCCATAATATCATTGGCTGATGACATGTCAGTCAAATCCCGTCCTGAATTCTGATTGGCGCGCTCCGTCTCGAGCTCCAGCAAAGCCATTCGGGTACGAATTTAGCGTTAATAAGTGATGCGACTGTTTGTACACCACATCCCGGCCGAACCGTTATCCGCGGTACACGGATGTCGCGCGACGGTCTCCATAAATATCGCTGCCACCTCGCGAGGCTAGCTTAAACTGCGCTCCCCGTCCGCGGGGCTGGCTTCTCGGCGCTGCTCTCCGGCGAACGGCGGCAGTCGGAGACGGGAGGAGGATGGCTCTGCTCTGCGTTGGACCGCTCATCTGTATCGGTGTCCGTGTCTATTAGGATTTTAATTAGCTAGCAAGAAATGTTTGACGCTTGCAGCGGCCTTGTGTGGAAGCGACGATAACCGCGAGGATTCACGGACAATGATGGAGTCCAGGTAAGCGGTCGATATGTGTATATATTTTATTTTAGTTGAGGTTTCTGACGTTCGGTGTCATCTGGAGGAGCCGTGGCGGGCCCGGCGGTGAGCGCGCTCGAGGCGGCGCTTCGGTCACCGCAGCTTAGTGTCCATCAACAGGAGCTTCATGTTCCGTTTATCTGTGAGGAAGTGTCACCGGAGGCAGAACCGCCGGGAGACGGAGCGTGTCGCCGTCCTTCCCTCTTTCCGCGCGGTTATAAAACCGTGTTGTTGTGAAGAAGCTGGAGAGTAGAGGAGGCCGTGATGAGGACCCTCAGACGGGATGGGTCGACCGCGGTTCAGAGAATCCGTCTGTCATTCTTGGAAATGTGGGTCAGACATATTTAAAGATCCACTTCAATAAAAATGCTGTTTTTAGCATGTTCTGGTAGCTATTGAATAAAGAAATTTAAGATTAAAACGGCATTTCTGATTATGTATTCATGAATTCAAATCGTTGTGAATCAGGAGCATACGAAAATATGCCTCAATTCTGATCGACTGTATATAGAGAACTGGACAGAGTGGCTGTGATGACATCAAATAAAAATACCTCCAGTGAAATGAAGCCAATACAGTTGCCATTTTCCCACAATACATTTGGAGCCAGTCGGCAGTGATTGGTCAGAGTTGGTCTGAGTCTGCGTTGCTATGGTAACTACCGTGGCCAATCATGAGTGAGCGTGTTCGAACTCCACACCCTTTCCACTGAAATGGCTTGAAAGAATCTTGCAATCAAACGTTCAATTCTTTAACAGGGATCTGATTTTTCAATTTATAGCATAAATAACTTGCAGTCAAGAAAATATATAATAATTTAAAAAGTAGGATTAGTTGGAACATGTTATATCTTATTAAAGCAAGAATGGTTATTCTGACCTATAGAATGACTGAGTAACAGATGTTTATGTCTTCATAGAAATCTTTGGGATTTTGGGTTCTTGGAGCCGGCACTTCCTGTTTGGATTGCAAGGGGGCGGAGTCATATTCAATCTGTGGGCAAGCTCCCTTCTCCACTCCGTTTTGATGGAGACAAATGGATAGGGCTGCCACAAACGATTATTTTAAGTCGACTAATCACCGATTATTTTTTCCGATTAGTCGACTAATCGGGTCATGCACAAACTGGATGTAAAACCCACATCTTAATCATTATTAGCTTTAAACAAACTAAAAACTAAATATATTCACACAAGCATTATCTGCGAAAATGCTTGTGTGAATGCTGTAAGCTGAATTTTGAAGCTGAAGCGAGTGACGATAGCGAAGATGCTGAAATTGATAGCTAAAAACACTAAAGCTGATAGCCACTAAAATATTAGCTAAATGCCAAATTAGCCTAAAAAAGAATTAAAAGCCTCAGCTGGCCAAAACTGCTAGCATGTAGCTGACATGTTAACTTAACTCCAGAATAGCCTTAAAAAACTGAAAGAAATCTTAAATTTTCCAAAATAGCTAGCATGTAGCTAAAATATGAGCTAAATTCCAAAACACTCTGAAAAACTTTTTTTAAAAAGCTTAACTTAGCCAAAACAGTTAGCATCTAGCTGAAATATTAGCTAAACAACAAGTTAGCCTAAAAAATAATTAAAAGCCTCAGCTAGCCAAAACTGCTAGCATGTAGCTGACATGTGAACTTAACTCAAAAATAGCCTTAAAAAACTGAAAAAAATCCTAAATTTTCCAAAATAGCTAGCATGTAGCTTAAATATTAGCTAAATTCCAAAACACCCTAAAAAACTTTTTTTTTAAAAAGCTTAACTTAGCCAAAACAGCTAGCATCTAGCTGAAATATTAGCTAAACACCAAGTTAGCCAAAAAAACTGAAAAAAGCCTAAATTAACCAGAATAGCTAGCTTGTAGCTGAAATATTAGCTAAACTCCAAAATAGCTTAAACAAACCTTGATAAATGCCAAAATGGTCTAAAAAGCTAGCACATTTTTATCATAACTTTCAACTTTACGACACTCTAACTCCATATATTATAAAGTAACGACTAATCGACTATTAAATTAGTTGTCGACTATTTTAATAGTCGATTAGTCGTCGATTAGTCGACTAATCGTGGCAGCCCTACAAATGGATCCATCTTCAGTTTCCTTGTCTGAGTCAGGTGGGGGTTGTAAGCTAGTGGGAGAGTGTGCACACATCATATAGAAGAATACATATTTTTTGGGAAAATATATCTCCATTTTAATTTTTTTTAGCTTAAACACAATCACAATAAACAACTTGTCTTATTTTGTGCAACAAATTATCAACACTTTTGTGCAGCATTGCTAAAATCAGTCATACTTTATCTTTAACAAGCATCGACACCAATTGAATCAGAATTATCTGTAAAATTCAATGTCAACAATAGTAAACGTGATCAGTGGTGCCGCAATTTAGTGCAGAATTGTTGTAAGCAACAGAACAAAATATAAATATTATTTAGTATTTTTCAAATCTTTTATTATTTTCCATTTGGTCAGTCAGCAGTCAATAGGTAAAAACCCTAAAACACACACAATAATGGCAATAAATATTTACAAATTAAAATTCCATTACAGATTAGCAATAAAAGACTTTAATTAATCATAATTTATATAATTTCAAGGGCTTCAATAAACTAGCAAATTCCCTAATTTTACAGTGAATTAATTTACTTTATTTTAACTACATGTTTATTTAAGTTCATACAACAAATCCTACAATTTGCATAAAAAATGACTTTAAAATAACATTAGCAAAAATTAAGTACATTTTTTTTTTTAAACTTTACACCATAAATTTACCAAAGTTACACCGTACACCAGCAGGTTAAACATCGACGCGCATGAAAACGAAAATTCCGATCGGTACCTGAAGCACACAAACAATTACGAAGCACATGCCTAGTTCCCACAGCGCACCGATCAAACGGGAAATAAAGTCACTTCTTACCTGCTGCCTCTTCTACAGATGGATGATACCTGCACACAGGTAGACATGCTTTACACCAGGGCTGTGGATCGTTGCTTAGGTGGCGATCCGATACGATTCACGAATCAAGCTCAACGATTCACGAGTTGAACCACGATTCTTACTTTTTAATATTATGTTTATTGCTATGAGAATATTTACTAGATGGAGGAGAATGGAAATTATTTGTATTAAATCACCAACATTTATACATTTATTTACAACAGTAGATCAGAATCAACAAAACTGATTAACAAAAACCCCAAAAAGATTCAGATAGAAAGAAATTTTGTTTATCATTTTAAACTTTTTTTTTTGTCAGCCTTCTGGTTAAGTTCAGCAGAAACATAAACAACATAAAGAGGATAAAAATTACTGCCGTTTTGGATCATTTAACAACAAAACTTAAAATTGTTTCGTACATTTTTTTTATCCTCAAAGTTCTTCAATATTTTTCGATGTACAGCCCGTGTGAAAAAAGTATTTTTTTCTGCAGCAGATTCATCTGATTCACGTTGATTCCATCCTCCTTTCAGCAGCGTGAGGCTGAGTTTCTTCAGAATAAGATGAAGTTTCGTTAATTGCATCAACAGTTGAAGAGTTATCATAACCAAAATAATGTAAACATTGAGATAAAGCTCAGATGTTAAAGCTAATTCATTTTTTCAGAAGTTATGTCAGTGAACAGAACTTCAGTCTCAGTTTTTGAACGGAAAAAAAGTCTCGCTAGTTTTACTTTGAAAACCGGAAGTTTCTCCGCAACTAAAAAGTGTTTACTTTCGGTTACTAACTCTTTCGGCTTTGTTGTAGTTCGTAAACTTAAAATAAAACATTAATCTGAATTCCAGAAGAAAAATACATCATTGACAGATAATATTCTGATCATATTTTACTACAATTTACTATATTTATAAAAATCGCAAATCAGCGATCTTGGACGTCGCGAATATTCATACTCGGATTTTCGGGAGCGGATCGCGAATACCCGAGCACCCGGATACTCGTTACAGCCCTACTTTACACAGGCTACCGAGCCTGTATCTCGCCGATGCTTTTTCCTGAATGACGTACGTGCGTCGCCATAAAATGTCCGACGCGGCGCGCCCAGCTCCTCAGCAGTTCCATGTCACGTGACTCAGACGCTCAGCGCAACAGCCTCTTCAAATGAAAATATAAGATCGATACTTGATGAGAACCCATCGAGAATCGATCGAGGGGCTAAATATCGCGATATATCGCAATATCGATATTTTGGCACACCCCTAGCAGAAACTATGTCCTAGAAAACGACGCAAGTTTTTGGATTTTGGCTAAAAACGGCATCATCAGAATTATCAAAGTAGGATTTAAATTTGAAGTACACCTTGTAATACATAGGACAGTACTGCCTATACGTCTAGTATCTGAGCTGTCTCAACATTAGGGCTCTCCCTCTGTCATCCTCCTACACATGTTTTGGTGGATCTTCACCTCATGTGTTTGTTTCAGGATCGTCTCTAAATGAGCTCCTTCTACGAGATTAGTTGCTTCTCTGGCCACTCCCCCCCACTTCCTTTCACCGTCTTCGATTCTCACATCCTGGCCTCTCCGTTTAAAAAGAGCAGAAGGCCTGAACCGTCTGCATCATTAGTTTGTTCTTCTGCTTTTACCCTCTGACCTCTTCTGCTGCCTCCTCGCGTCTCGAGGAGAGGATGTGTGCGTTTGCATGTGCACATCAGAGAGCGTTCGAGTGAGGAACAGGAAATCACCAGTTTGTCAGAGAGCAGAACTGTTGGTTTCCTCGTGGCCGTCCGCCGCTCTTACTGTTCGATGCAGCTAATAATGATGTTACAGATGTTTGAAATAGTAGCTGATGTTGAAAATGTGGTTTTCCCGTGAAAAGTCATTAAGAGTGAAACTGCAATGACGATATGACACGAACACATAGCAAAACAACCTTTTATTTAACCTTCCACTTGCTAACGGAGTTCCACAAGGATCTGTCTTAAGTCCACTACTTTTTATTTTATCATAAATTTATATCTGTAAAGTTTCCAAAAATAATTTAGTTTCTATTATATGCAGACGATACATCAATTTTCTACTCCGGAGCGAATTTACCTGAACTAATGGTAGCATCAAAGGAAGAAGGTGAAAAATCGTTTCTCTGAAAGTAAGTTGTTTTTGAATTGGGTTAAAGTTTAACACTAAATAAGGATCAAGTTAATATTTGCAAAGAAAGAGAAATACATTTTTTTTGGGGGTTATTTTGGATGAAAAGTTGAAATGGAAATCTTACATTTAATTACTTGAAAAAGAAAATGAGCAAAAATATTGGAATTTTTTACAGAGTAAATGATTTATTTAACAGTCAATATTGTCATATGGTTCTTTTATTTTACCGTATTTTAGTTAGTTTGGGGAAAAGCGTATTATGTTCATACAAAGCCTTTGTTTCTCCTGCAGAAAAACCGATAAGAATAATAAAAAAAGGCAGCACAAATAATCTCACAGCTGCTAAAGTTTGCAGATTTAGTTGATTTAAAAACTTTATTGTTAATGTTAAAAGCCAAATTGGCATCATTTAATCAGTTTTTCATTTGTTTCAGAAGAGGATAGCAACAAGAGGTAAAATAATTTCAACTTTGAGACAGACATACGTTTCAGTTTATGGAGTCAATCTATGGAACTCACTGGAAAGAAATTACAAGCACAGCCGCATTCAAAAAGATGGAAACGTAAGCCACAGACTGAGATGGGTTAGGGATGTAAAGTTTTAAAAGATTTGATGTTCCTGTTTATAATGTCACCTTTTTACTTAACACAAAGGAACAGATTAAATATGAATTTTTCTTTATTCTGTTCCAATTGTTTCAACCCTAAAGAAGGGCTAGTGTATGTTTGCTTATGTAAAAAAATGGTATCACTCCGATCATCTTTTGATCTATTTTCAGCGTTTTTAGCCAAAAATATTCCAAAACTTTTCATTTTCTGGGACATAGTTTCTGCAGGAGTTCATTAGAAATTCACCTCTGAGTTGTGGGTGGGATCGTTGGGCAACCCCGCCACCTTTCCCCTCCGTGTTGCTGAAATTGACCTTACAAACTCAACTCCCAAATCAGAGTGACCAGCAGATTTATACACAACGATGTGATGAATTATTATTATTCTGGAGCGGATCAGGGAGGAATGGTTCTGGTTCCAACAGACAGACCAGAAAACCTCGGATCCGTCAGTTCACCATCACACCCGAGTCTGTTGTGAATTCATCATGTGAACAATGAAACAGCTCCTGATAAAAGGCAGTTTTGTGGCAGCAGTGACTGAAGCCTGAGTCATCCTGTGACTCTGGCGAGGCCTCAGACGAACCTTTCATGACCGGCCGAGGAGCGCTCTCCTCTTTAGGAGGATCAAACTGATGTAAAGGTTTCATCCTGCTGGACGTTGGACCACCGAGCCACAGTTTGGGACTCCAGTCCATCTATGAGTCAAAAATACATTTACCTGTGTAGTTGTGTCCTCTATAAAGGTCACAGGTTAAAATGGTCTTCACTCAGAAGAACAATAACTGCAGGTAATCTGAAGGATTGATCGTCAATCCTATAAGATATTGATTTTGGGGGTTCAGATCTCAGGGTAGCTGCTTTGTTTCACAGTCCTACTTCAGTCCAGTCCTTTAAATGAAACCATTTCTGTTCTGTTGCTTTAGATTTATTTACAGTAATGGGTTTTTTTTTAAGTTGGCATTTATTAAGGTTTTTAGAATTTAGCTATAATTTCAGCTGCATTCTAGCTATTTTGGCTAATTTAGGATTTTTGTAGTTTTTAGGCTAATTTGTAGTTCAGCTAATATTTCAGCTACAAGCAAGCTATTTTATCAAATTTAGAACTTTTTCAGTTTTTGGGCTAATTTTGAGTTCAGGTCAATGTTTGAGCTACATGCTAGCTATTTTAGCTAATTCAGGATTTTTATTTTTTTAGGCTTTTCTGTTTTTTAGGATATTTTGGAGTTTTGCTAATGTTTCAGCTGCATAATAGCTGTTTTGGCTAATTTGGGATTTTTCAGTTTTTTAGGCTTTTAAGCATTTAGCTAATATTTTTAGCTGGCTGTCAGCTTCAGCATTTTCAGCTATTAGTTTCAATGATTTCAGCTATCAACTTCAGCGTTTTCAGCTAGAAATTTAAGCATTTTCAGCTATTGGTACCAGTATTTTCAGCGGTCAAATTCAGCATTCTCACCAGCATTATCACAGGTAATGTTTTATATCTAGTTTTTAGTTCGTTTAAAGCTAATGATGGTTAATATATTTGCTTTACATCCAGTTTGACCCGATTAATCAGAAAAAATAATCTGTGATTAGTCGACTAGTAGGGCTGTCACGATTAGTCGACTAATCGACTATTAAAATAGTCGACGACTAACTTAATCGATTAGCGTCTTAGTTATTATAGATGTCAGATTGTTAAAATTGTAGTAAAGTTATTTATAATAGCATTCTGCTAGCTTTTTGGAATATTTTGGCATTTATTAAGGTTTTTTTTAGGCTATTTTGGATTTTAGCTAATACTTAATCTAAAAGCTAGCTGTTTGGGCTAACTTAATCTTTTTTAGGCAATTTTTGACTTTAGCTTACATTTCAGCTATATGCTAGCTGTTTTGGCTAATTTAGGATTTTTCCGTTTTTTTTAAGAATTATTTGGAATTTAGCTGATATATCAGCAGCATGCTAGCTATTTCGGCTAACTTTAGCTTTTTTACGTTTTTTAGGCAACTTTTGAGTTTAGCTTATATTTCAGCTATATGCTAGCTGTTTTGGCTAATTTAGGATTTTTCTGTTTTTTTAAGGCTAATTTGGAGTTTAGCTAATATTTCAGCAGCATGCTAGCTATTTTTGGTTAACTTTGGCTCTTTTTATTTTTTAGCTAATTTGGCATTTAGCTAATATTTTTGCTGATTATCAACTTCAGCATCTTTACATCCACTTTGCCCATGAACCGATTAGTCGACTAATCGGAAAAAATAATCGGTGATTAGTCGACTATTAAAATAATCGTTTGTGGCAGCCCTATCGACTAGTAATAATCGTTTGTGGTAGCACTGGTAACTTTAAGGCTGATTGGTGCTGGAATCGTTTACTGTCTTTGCTGACATATGGAGCGGCGGGGTCACCTGAACGAAGCTCTACCACCTCCACCCTTTGTTCTAAATGCTTCCATATTTATAGCCAGATTCATGCAACTGAATCCTGATCATCCAGATTTATTCATGTTTCATTCACACAAATGAATTATAACGCAGCACATGATTCATGATTCCACTTTCATTTCCTGTTCTTAGATCAGACGACGTCTTCAACCAACTGCTTTTTTCTGCTGTAAAGGTCCAAACTTTTGAATTTGTTTCTTGCTTTTGTTCTAAAGTGAGAAGCAGATGATTTGCAGAGTTCTGTCTGTAGAGTATGATTAACAGGAGTGTTCTGAATGCCGCTCCGTTCCTCTCAGAGCTCATGCCGTGTCCTCGTGTTGACTTTCACACAGATGATCTATCCACACACCTGTTTTTAAAGAAAAAAACTATCAAAATAAAACCCAGATCTTTGAGAAATCTTCTTCCAGTATTGTAATTCCAGCCTGTAATTAATCTATTTTAATCTAACCTAATAATTCCTGTAAAAAGCCTAATTTTGACATATTTTCATTTAAATTCATGATAGTGTGGTGCTTAAAGGGACAAAATACAACTAAATAAGTGGCTTTATGAACAAAGTATCAAGTTCGGAGAGCTCTATTTTAATAAATATTGACCACAAACTTCTCATTAATACCATAACACATTAGCATGCCTCATTCCACAGTTTACCATCCAATCATTAATTCATGATAACGAACATCTCGTCCGGATTTATCCCTCACGTAATAGATTACAGTTGTGGCATTGAGGCTTTTTTTGGATTATTTCTGTCAAGAACTTCAAAGTCGCACATCGACAACATCACAGCAGTGACACGACGGATGCATGGACAGCAGGAGCTGCACGGAAGTAAAACATTCACAAAACAGCTAGACTGAGAACAGAACAAAAGTTATTGATTAGTGCTTTTTTTTTTAAATGACACGCTAATTTGTCTGCATTTAATAAATGGATAATTTGACACCGTTAGTCTTGTCATGTGCTGAAAGTGATCAGAAAAGCTAAAAGGGAAAAACAAAGACGCAGACGTGCTGAAGCATTATGAATGCAGTTGGTCATGGAAAAGTTACATTTAGTATGGAAAAGTTATTATGAGTAATAGAAAAGTAACACCAGACACTAGTAATAATAGCTCATAAAACAATTGACTTTAAGCTAAACCACGTGGATAACTTTATCGTAATGTAGCTTTTTTATTTTTTCCAAAAAATTTTTATTAAGTTTTTAACAATGCCATGTAAAAAATCACAAACAAACAGCACATTTGCCTTATACAGAATTGGTAAGATATTGCAACGTATCACACATATGAGTAAACATTATTATTCTAGTTTCAAAATAGAATAATCAATTGAGTGACAACTCAGAAATGTCCATGTTTGGGAACTACAGTGTTCACTTTAGTCATTGGGGGTATCCTCCGGAACGTAATGAAGCTTTTTGCTCTGACAGTTTCCCCTGAATCATAAGAACTCACCAAAAAACAAATTTAAGTTTGTTCTTCCAGAGGGAGTCGCAGAAAAAAAAATCTGGAATTCTTCTGGTTCTCACTTTTTTCATCTCTTTTCTGAACTGTTGGTGTTTATTCAATTAAAGTTGTTTATATCATCCATATACACGATACGTCCCACTGCTAAAATCAGTCATAAAATAGAAACAATAGTGACTGCTAATCTAAACTAAAATAAACCGAGAATACCTGCCTGTAAACCCTCCTTCTTGGTCAGGAAGAAATCTAAAAAAAAAAACCAGAAGAAGAAGAAACCTTTTGGATATCAACATGAAGGACGGATCCTCTCCCAGGACTTTGAAGAAGAATGAGCTTTTCTAAATCTACAACTACGTGTTTGAATAATTTTTGTCCAGATAGAACTGGGGGAAAGCTGGGGGTGGGAGTTGAGCCAGAGGCGAGGTCCACGGCCCACTGTCGATTAGAGCTGTCACAAACGATTATTTTAATAGTCGACTAATCACCGATTATTTTTTCCGATTAGTCGACTAATCGGGTCATGCGCAAACTGGATGTAAAGCTCATATCTTCAACATCATTGGCGTTAAATTTGAAGTGTTGAAGCTTTATTCAAACTAGAAATAAAGACGACAGTTTATTAAACCTTCAATGACTCATGCAGCTTCTTTACTTCATTAGTTTATGGTCGACATGGTCACTATTTGTGGCAGCCCAGCTTAACCATCATTAGCTTTAACCTAACCAGAACCAGATAATGCTAGTGTGAACGCTGTAAGCTGAAATTCGGTAGCAAGAGACGCAAGTGCTTATAGCTGAAAGCTAAATATACACTAAAAACGCGAGTGAAGCTGTGAAATCACTGAAGCTAATAGCGAAAACGCTAAAGCTGATAGCTAGCTAAAATATTAGTTAAATGCCAAATTATCCTAAAAAAACTGGAAAAAAACCGAAGTCAGCCAAAACATCTAACACACAGCTGAAATATTAGCTAAACTCCAAAATAGCCTAAAAATGAAAAAAAAAAAGCCTAACTTAGCTAAAATAGCTAGCATGTAGCTGAAATTTTGGCTAAACTTCAAAATAGCCAAAAATACTTTTAATTAATGCCAAAATATCCAAAAAGCTAGCATAATACCATTATAACTTTCAACTTTACTACACTCTGACTCCATATAATATAAAGTAACGACTAATCGACTATTTTAATAGTTGATTAGTCGTCGATTAGTCGACTAATCGTGGCAGCCCCACTGTCGATCCACCTGAAATCTTTCCCGCCCCCTCGGAGAGGAGTGGGAGAGAGGGGCAACACATGAATCCCACTGCACCAAACAGAGGCTTAAATAAACGATAGAGAATAGTGGAGAGGAGGAGAGCACCTCGTGAAGAGGTTGGATCAGAACTGAAACCTGAACTGCTGATCTGTAACCATGGAAACTGGAAAAAAAGGAAAGTTAGCAGCCGTTTTCGTGCCTCCATGTTCAGTCCTGGACTGCATGGAACTTCCTAAAGCCGGGCGATGCTTTTATTTTGTAGTAAAGTGAAACCATCTCCTAACAACAAACTATGATGTTTCTCAGACATATTTTGTTGAACTATTCCGTAGGTTTTTGATTCTATTTTCTCTTTATTAATGTTTGGAAGAAAGTTTAGAATGTGGACAGCAGTATTAGTTTAAGATCAAACCAAAGAGTCAACAGCAACAATGAAATCCACACATTAGGTACTATTTTAATCTCTTTTAGCTAAAAGGAGACAAACATATTCTGATGTGTGAATTCCTGCTTGATGAGCTTCTTGGATTTGGAAGGAAAACGTTTTTGGATTTTAAAGACCCACTCCAACGGAAACCACATTTTCCGTGTTTTTAACATGTTCTTGTTGCATTTTTATTGTGACGGAGGACATATATGAAAGTGGGTTTGAGGATTTCTTTTATTAAACTGAAAGAAGAAAACTTGCGTTTTTTAAAAAGCTCAGATTTGTGATGCAACGGCTGCAATGTTCTGTGCTCCAACAATCCTAAATCCTCAACTATCAAACAAGTAGATCCATGAACGTCTTCATTTTCCTCATCTGAGCTCAAAACGATGACTCAAATATTACTCGCCGTTTTTTTGGGTTACAATAATGCTAGCTTGGGCCTGTAATAGGGGTGGGCGATATGACGATATAAAACCGTGATATGATCTCCAAAGCTGACGATCTGTCATTTTTGAGAGATCGTTTTATCGCGATCTTCTACGAAAGTTCCAAGAGCGAGACGGCAAAAGCTTGTTGACTGCCTGTGACTTTAAATCCGAGCTCTTCCTCCTCCTCCTCCCCCTTGTTTTTTTCCTGTAAGTCACGTGGCATACGGCGTGACAGACGTGCGGCGCCGGCGTCAGTATGCGTTGAGTCTTCTAAAGTAAATAAATGGCGGAGGTCCGAAAAAAATACAAAAAGAAGCACAAAAGGCAACGGTGTTTTGCAATCGACTTCAAAAACCTCAAATAATCCGATGGAGAGGAATCATCACATGACAGCAATCACATTATAGTAGAGAGAAATTAGGCTGAACTGTGTGCTAAAGTGGGTGCTAGCAACTCACAGATAGCATGTTAGCTTGGTTCTTCGACGTATGTTTTTTAGTAATGTTTCATGTTTTAAAACATGGCGGATGTTAATCGCTCGTATTTACGTTCAACCTGCACAAAAACGGATGGAAATTCATGTTGGAAACACGTAAAATATGCGGTCAAAATGAACGTTGCTGCATTGTTTTGCTAGCTCGTAGCTAGCTACGTTAAGATCCTAAATCTTATTGTCAGTCGCACTTTCTTTGTTTTGTCTTTGTAAGAAGTTTAAGTGAGTTCGCACATAATTTTGTAATCCGTGCCGTCACGATTGATCTTTTTTTTTTTGGTCAACAGACCGGAGAAAGCCCGGCCGGAAGATACAGCGCTAATGCTAACGCTAGCTTTTCTGCAGTGACATAAACACAGCAGAGAGAAGATGTTAGGGAAGGAGCTGAGACCGTAAACTTTAACCTGAAACACGTTTACTGCTATCATCACTGTGTTTGGAATCTGAACAGTTTGGTAGATGTATTTGATTTTATGATCAAAGTTATTATTATTATTATTTGTATCAGTTAAAGATGCTAGCTGGAGCCTTTTTTCTCAAAGTACAATGAAATCGTCTATTTGAAGGTAAATCCTGAAGCAATTGAGATTTATTTACCATATATGTAATACAAAAATAATAAAAGTTGTAGTTTCATTTGAAAATGTGGTAAATGGTGTTTTTACTAAACTGTATCAGTCATTCATGCTATTAAACTTCATCTCCCTAATTTCTGGTCTTGAGTGAAAAGCATTTACAATCTGTTTTATGGATTTTAGCACAGAGGCTAAATAAAAAATCATGAGTATTAAGAAGCTGTTCATTTGACATCAATGCCTTTTCTGTAGCAGTAGAATGCACAATTCTTGCTCTATTTACAGCTTGATCTTAATAGATAATAAATATTTAAATATACCAAAAGATCAATTATTTTCTAAGCTTTAATTTGAGCCATATTTTTAAAAAATCAGTTGAGAAATGAAGGAGCTAGCCCGATTTTTGCGATTGATGTCTGCCTGTCCTCCATTGAAACAGCTGTGTTCTGCTGCCATGAATCAATGCATGAGGATGGCGCCTGAGCTCGCACGTCTCTGTCTATAGGCATGTAGGCAAGGGCCAATCCAGAAATATATATAAATGCTTGTAATGCATTTGAAATTAAATTTTGAAAAAATCTAAATATTTGTTCAAGTGTTTACTTCTTTCAACTAAAATCATAATTCAATTTTTGTCAATGTGAATTTATAAAAAAAAAAAATCGTGATAAAATCGAAATCGTGAAATAAAATTGAAAAAATCGTGATTTTCTTTTTTTTGCCATATCGCCCAGCCCTAGCCTGTAACCTAACGGGAAAGAGTGTAAACAAAGGCATGCTGGGATATTGACGTAGAGGTACTTCTGTGCCAACGGTTCCGCCCACAAACCCATGTCTTGATTTGGGCTAAAAACTGCATAATCTGCTGTGAATGATTCTATAATAGAAAAAGAAAATCATTGGAGTGGATCTTGAAACATGTTTGAATCCTCCTCGTGATGCACGCCGCTCGTATGACCTCCTCCTGCTCCTCACAGCACAGGTGAGAAGCCTCCAGACTCTGAGGTCTGTGCGACGGATTCTGAGACCACTGAGCAGCAGCATGTGAAGGAGCGCGTCTCCTCATCACAAAGGCGACCTTTGAGCAACACGAAGCCCGGCAGCGGTCACAAGGACGCCACCGCGGCGAAAACAAGCGTCAAGGTTCGAGGAGCGGGGCGTCCCAGAGGCTCGTGGGTCAGGTGTTTGTCGGGACGCGTCTGAGTGGAACTGTACTGCGTGATTCTGATAAAACCTCAGCCCAGAGGAACCAGAGAATGGAGGTTCTGGTTCCGACCCGGACGTGGGGTTAGCGTTGGAAGACTGGAAGTTTTGTGCGCAGCTTCCCTGCTCAGCCTCCAGCCACGCTCAGTACAATAGAATCTTCTCACATCCGGGCCGGCGGCGCCTCGTCACGGACCCTCACAATGTGCGTCCTTTGTGTGCGTTTCTGAAAGTTTGTCATGAACAAAGTCAGACGGAGGTCATAGGAAGTGCGAGGGCGATGAACACGGAGGGATCCGCAGCTCTATCGTCTTTAGATCATCCTCAAAAGAAGGATCTGGTCTCGTCGTAGATGAGTCGAGTGAACCAGACGATGGTCAGTTTAATGCTGAGGAAGCAAAAATATTCATCATGTTTTCAAGATAATAAAAGTTTAAAATAGTGAACCCAACAGAACCACCTGTTCATTTATGAAGAAAAAAATCATATTTATTTATTTTAAATCAAACTTTCAGCTCAAATATTTTTATGTTACTTTAGGGCCGGGAGTCGATTAAAAAAATTAGCTAATTAAATAGGGCAAAAGTAATCACAATCAATTTTTTTTATGTACAGTTTTTTGCCAACTACTTATTATTTGCGAGTAATCTCAAAAGGAAATTCATACGACGAAAGTGATCTAAATAAAAAAAAATATCAAGATTAAAGTACTAAAACACATAGAATATTGATTTATTTCGTAAATAACCACGGTATAAGAGGAAAACCAACCCAATGAAGAGGGAAAGAGAAAGATTAACTACATTAATAGTAATTTGCATAATCGCACGGGTTAATGCGTCAACATGCGTGGCGCAGTTACTTTTTTAATCTAAAGAGCTGACCGTCATACTTTAGTGTTTCCATCATCCTTCACATTCATTCAAGTGTTCAGTGTTGTCAGCAGTCTTTGGATTTGTCCTTCAACAACCTTAAAAATCTAAAACTGGAATGAATCCGACTTTAGTGTTTGACCTGCCGTTACAGCGCTGCATCGCTTTACTGGATTATAAAGTTTTATCAGTGGATTCGTTTCAGGAAAAGAGAACATTGAAACGGTTTGATCTGGTTTTGGTCGGGCATCTTCAAAGCTGAATTTAACTTCGCCCCTTTTTGTCGTTATGGTTCTGCTCTTCCTCTTTCCGGCTCTTCCCTTCTCATCCTCGCTCATCCTTTACCTCACTCTTCCTCATTCTGGCCCTTCGTCATCATTTCTTACTTGGTTATCCTTCTTCTTCATTCTGGCTCTTTTTCTCTCTCCTTCGCTCTTGGTCTTCCTCGCTCTTCCTCACTTCTCGCTCCTCCTTCCTTCACTTTTTCTTACTTTAACTCTTCCTCCCTCTTGTTTCTTGGCTCTCCTCCTCTTCTTCACTGCCACAGGCTCTGTTGGGTTTTAAACATCATCATCATCATCATCATCATGTGCTTCATGTAACTCCGCTGAAAACCGTCACAGTTTCCTGCATGATCACAAAAATCCATTTTCTGCTGCGTTTAGATGTTTTCCACACATTCACTCCTCTTTGTCTGAAACCACTTGTGTGTGTGAACGCAGTCGTGTCTCACCACAGAGTTTGTTTCATTTCTGAGGTGGGGAGGGAGGTGTGGGGGGGGAGCAGGCAGGTTCCACTGATGGGAGTTGACCGTTGTGCCGCATTCGTCCCTGCAGAGCAGCTGCTCTTCTTCTCGGGTCTCCGGCGTCTTCACAGCTGGAGGGTTTTTGTTCCGCCATGTTTGATTCCTCACAAAAAAATGATGGTTTATTTCTCACCTAACAATGGAATCAGCTGAAACTAACAAATAAGTTTACATCATTGGATTTATTTCAAGAAAAAACTGAAATAAATTTGATAAGGTTGATAAAATCAATGAATTGATCTAAATCAATTTAAGCTTAATAGATCAATAATCCATCCATAAAAGTAGAGATAGATCTAACGCATAATGCTAAAGTCTGCTAGCTTGATGCTAACGTTAATGGAATTCACCATAGGACGGCTAATGCTAACATTTGGTAGACGTAAACATTAATTTCTGACTAAATAAACATCTTTATATGAATTTTCCAAATTCTTTTAAGGAAATATTTTTTAAAGTAACCATTTGTGATCTGGAATAAGATGTAATGTTATAGCGCGATCGCCACCTAGTGGCCAAACTGAAACTCCCTCAGGAGAAGCAGAACAATGTTTGATAGAACTTCTCCTTTAGAGAATCCATGTAACTCTGTATGATATTTACTGAATGTGAACTGTATTAGATTAAAATGAATATATTCAATATATATATAGATTATTAATTAATTTCTGAACAAATATGTATAAATGTTTAAACCATGAAATTGAATTTAGTGGATTGAGAGAATTTTGGAAATTATTATCAATATCCAGCTCTAAAATTTAAGCAACATTACGTTTCACACACTTACTTCATTGTTTCTCTAAAGCAGGGGTGGGCAATTGTTTTGACTCGTGGGCCACATAGGGTTCTAAAATTTGGCATAAGGGCCGGACAAGGAGCAGATGGAAGGAGAGATTGGGTAATCAACCTCATAAACTAAAAAAATAATATGGAATTTAGAGAAAAACATGCTTTAATTTGGATTCAAATTCACATATATTAATTTAAAAACAGAAAATTTGGGAGTTTTAATTTCTAAATTTTGATTTTTGTTCTCTTTTTGGTGATCCAATGGGTTGATGTTCCTCAGAGGAAAATGTGAACTCAAAGAAATGCTGCATTTATGTGGTGTAGGAATAATCCGAAAGATCACCATCTGACTCAGAAAGGAACACACATGAACGTCAGAGAAACACAGAAATACAATGAAAATAAAACAATAATTAGGATTTTTGATTCAATGTATTTTAATTTGGAGGGCCACATTAAGTAGCTTAAGGGGCCGCATGTGGCCCCCGGGCCGTAGTTTGCCCACCCCTGCTCTAAAGGCTGAATATCTTTTAGAATCCTTTGAATAGCAGGACAGAACTGAGAAACTTCTCCTTATCTCCAACTGTCGACTGTAAAAACTCGTTTGTCGTTTTACAAAGATCAATTCAACCTGATGCAGGGCTGTTTGTGACTGGATTTACATAAAAACCCGGTTCTGAATCCAGTCCTGAACCGTCATATTTCAACCTTCAGTGGAGCCAAAGTGTTAAAAATTCTGGTTTTTTTCTAACTTTACTATGTGAAAATGATTTGAAATGCAGAAAATAGCAGAAATTCTGAGTGATAAACTCTTTACTAGTGTTTTGTTATGATAAGGAGTCACTAGCAGTGTTTTTCTGAGATTAATCTTCATTTATTATTAATGTAACATCAGTTCTTATCAAAACAATATTTTTTGTGTTTTTTTATGAACGGTTGGTTTTGTTTTCCGACAGGTTTAAAGATTTCTGATCTCACTGGCTTCGGGGGTCCCAGACGCCCATTTAGGCCACAGTCCCGCTCGCTGAGGAGGAGGCGGAGCTTCGCAGACCTCCACCTGCTTCACCTGCTCTACTCCGCCCCCAACACCATGTCTATAGCCAGCAGCAGCCCAGAGAAGGAGAGCTCGGGCGGGGCTCAGCTCCAGTGCCCGTCGTCCCCACCGGGCCTGGACCCCGACCCGTCCTCCACCGGCAGCCCCATTCTCAGCCCGGACTCCTCTTCCCATGATGCAGTGCTGTCGGCGCCAGCAGCTTCTCCAGCAGACTCCGAGAACCTGAGTCCCGATGAGCTGGAGCTGCTGGCCAAACTGGAGGAGCAGAACCGGTGAGTTGGGTCAACATGAAAAAAAAAATCTGAATAATAGGACGGATTTATGATGAGTGTGGAAATTATGTCCAACAGTTTGGCTCTACAGGGTTGAACATTTTCTTTTTTGGGTAATTTATTGGATTGAATTTTGGTTTCCTTTAATTAACATTTAAAATATTCATTTAAGTTAAATAGGGCTGCCACGATAAGTCGACTAATCGACGACTAATCGACTATTAAAATAGTCGACAACTAATTTAATAGTCGATTAGTCGTTACTTTATAATATATGGAGTTACAGTGTCGTAAAGTTGAAAGTTATAATTAAAATATGCTAGCTTTTTAGACTATTTTGGCATTTATCAAGGTTTGTTTAAGCTATTTTGGAGTTTAGCTAATATTTCAGCTACAAGCTAGCTATTCTGGTTAATTTAGGCTTTTTTCAGTTTTTTTGGCTAACTTGGTGTTTAGCTAATATTTCAGCTAGATGCTAGCTGTTTTGGCTAAGTTAAGCTTTTTAAAAAAAAAGTTTTTTAGGGTGTTTTGGAATTTAGCTCATATTTAAGCTACATGCTAGCTATTTTGGAAAATTTAGGATTTTTTTTCAGTTTTTAGTTAAGTTCTTATGTCAGCTACATGCTAGCAGTTTTGGCTAGCTGAAGCTTTTAAATTATTTTTTAGGCTAATTTGGAGTTTAGCTAATATTTCAGCTACAAGCTAGCTATTCTGGTTAATTTAGGCTTTTTTCAGTTTTTTTGGCTAACTTGGTGTTTAGCTAATATTTCAGCTAGATGCTAGCTGTTTTGGCTAAGTTAAGCTTTTTAAAAAAAAAAGTTTTTTAGGGTGTTTTGGAATTTAGCTAATATTTAAGCTACATGCTAGCTATTTTGGAAAAATTTAGGATTTCTTTCAGTTTTTTAAGGCTATTTTGGAGTGAAGTTAACATGTCAGCTACATGCTAGCAGTTTTGGCCAGCTGAGGCTTTTAATTATTTTTTTTAGGCTAATTTGGCATTTAGCTAATATTTTAGTGGCTATCAGCTTTAGTGTTTTTAGCTATCAATTTCAGCATCTTCGCTATCGTTACTCGCTTCAGCTTCAAAATTCAGCTTCATTCACACAAGCATTTTCGCAGATAATGCTTGTGTGAATATATTTAGTTTTTAGTTTGTTTAAAGCTAATAATGGTTAAGATGTGTGTTTTACATCCAGTTTGTACATGACCCGATTAGTCGACTAATCGGAAAAAATAATCGGTGATTAGTCGACTATTAAAATAATCGTTTGTGGCAGCCCTAAAGTTAAAACATGTATATGCAGGAAAACAGTTCTGCTGTCATTCAAACAAGAAGATCCTCTTCTGCATGTTAACTCCACCTGCTGCTGGATGACAGCATGGCAAAGGGTCAAAGGTCAAAGTCCTATTCCATCACTTCTGCCGTCTTCACCCCCTCTGACTCCACAAAAAGAGGAGTAAAAGCTGGAGTAAAAGCCACCTGCTCACCTGGACGTTGCTGACGCTCTCTGATTCCAGGTTGCTGGAGGCCGATTCCAAGTCGATGCGCTCCATGAGCGGTTCGCGCCGCAACAGCGGCTCCTCGCTGGTGAGCAGCTCCTCCGCCTCCTCAAACCTGTCCCACCTGGAGGAGGACACCTGGATCCTGTGGGGCCGCATCGTCAACGAGTGGGAGGAGTGGAGGCGCAAGAAGGACAAGCTTCTCAAGGTGAGCTCCGGATGAAAGTGTCTTCCAACTGTCCCCACCGCGTCCCCTTCTCCCTCCTGCGACGCTCAGAGTCCCCGTACGTCGTCCCATAATCCTCTCCGCTCTGCAGGAGCTGATCAGGAAGGGCATCCCCCATCATTTCCGCGCCATCGTCTGGCAGCTGCTGGGCAACGCCACCGACATGCCGGTGAAGAACCAGTACTCGGAGCTGCTGAAGATGTCGTCCCCGTGCGAGAAGCTCATCCGCCGCGACATCGCGCGGACCTACCCCGAGCATGAGTTCTTCAAAGGCCAGGACAGCCTGGGGCAGGAGGTCCTCTTCAATGTCATGAAGGTGTGAAACGGGAGCAGAAAGCTTGGTATTAATTCTGATATGAAGGTACAGAAGCTCCTCTTAACCCTTTGAACCGATGGACTCCCTCAGGCGTCCTGCGGTGCAGCTGTGAGATCAGAAAACTCTAAAACAAACTTAAACTCATTTGTTCTATGATTTACATTCTAAAGGGAGAATGTATCATTTGTTTGGAGTTTTAGGACAAAAAGCGATCTTATATTTTGCAAATAAAGTGGACGATGAACGTCGATCTGACGGCTGCAGCGCTGTGGTGGGCGGAGCCTAAGGGAGCTGTCTGCCATTAGAAATCCAACAACGAGGAAACCGATCATTATTTTATTTCAGGAGCATACATTTTCTAGATGGACGAGCAACGGAATTGTCTAAAATTTACAGAAACTCTGCGGTTCTCCACAAAAGTCCCACCTGCAGCTCAGAGCGGACAAACACGCCTCCACCTGAGAAAGACTCCTGAAATCCAGCTGGATCAAACTTCTCCAAAAACAAACTCTCCTATTATTTTTATTGACATATTAAGGAAAAATATGAAAAAACCGAATTCCAGGAAAAATGTCAAATGGACAACAGAGTTCTTAGGAAAGAAATTCTTAGTTTTTGGACTGTCTAGAACACGTGTCAAAGTCAAGGCCCGGGGGCCGGATCCGGCCCTCCAGGTAATTATATCCAGCCCTCCAGGTCATTTTATTTTATTGTTATTAATGGCCCAATGTTATCTTCCGCTTATTTTTAACTTGTATAGTTTTGACAAAAGATATTTTTATGGAGAGGAAAATGTTGAAAGTTATTTAAGGTTTAAGTTGATTTATTCTGGAATAATATTCCTGCCTTTTTATTATTCATGGTTATGTTAAAAAGTTACATTTCTAAAGTTTTAAAAATTGGCATTCTGCCACCTTTTTGGACTATTTTGGCATTTACTAAGATTTTTTGGCTGTTTTGGTGTTTAGCTAAAAATGCATCTACATGCTAGCTGTCCTAGCTAATTTAGGCTTTTTTGTTTTAGTTTTTTTGTCCATTTTGGTGTTTAGCTAATATTTTCTGGGTAATTAGGGCTTTTTAAAATATTTTTTTGGCTGTTTTGGAGTTAGGCTAATATTTACACGCTAGCTGTTTTGGCTAAACTATGTTTTTTTTTTTAGTTTTTTAGGCTAATTTGGCATTTAGCTAATATTTTAGCTGGCTATCAGCTTCAGTGTTTTTAGCCATCAATTTTAGCATCTTCAGCTATCAGCACTAACATTTTCAGCTGCCAAATTCAGCTTCCAGCATTCACACTAGCATTACCGCAGGCAATGCTATATATCTAGTTCATAATTATATTAAAAAGTTACGGCTTTAAAAATTTAGTTTTACTATTCAATAAATGTTTATCCTGTTCGGCCCGCGACCTAAGGTGTGTTTTGGATTCTGGCCCCTTGTGCAATTGAGTTTGACACCCCTGGTCTAGAAGCTGAAGTCACATAAGAAAGATGACATTGCCTGGATTTTTTTTGTATTTTCATTAAAAATCATGTTGATTGGTTTGTTGAGAACATTTTTAATTAAAAAACTTTCATTCTATGTTGTAAAAACAGTTCATTAAACATTTTTAGGGTTTCCACAGCAAAATGAATCCTATTTTTCCAGATGGAATTTCCTGTTATTGCAGGATTTTATGTCTATTTTGTGAATACAACATGGAAAAATGAAGGTCGGGTCATTTGGGAGAGGCTGTGCTGATTGAAACAATAACAAATAAGTAGATTAGGAAAAAAATAGTTTTAAATTAAACTTTTTTCAGTGATTTGTGAGTCTGCACGGTCGTTTTTCTGTGTAAAAACACCAAAAATAAATCCTCATTTCCCGGTAAACGCGCAGCAGCAGAGAAGGAAAACGTTTGAGATTCGAATGTGAAGTAGTGAGGCTGAAACCATCACGCTGTGTGAAATCTTGAGGCTCCGCCATCATTGTTTCTAAAAGTCCCAGACAAAGACGTGTGGAAATGTGCTTTTAGCTGCCATGGAAACCAGGTAACTGCGGCTGAAAGCGCGGCTTCTCAGGAAACGAGGAGATCTTTGTTACCGTCCGATCCTGCCGGCAGGAGTCACGGATTTGCTCCCGTTGTCTCCTTCAGGCCTACTCTCTGGTGGACCGCGAGGTGGGCTACTGCCAAGGCAGCGCGTTCATCGTCGGCTTGCTCCTGATGCAGGTAGAGACAACAAACCGCTTCCTCAGAGGTCATTTGAGTTTTTGAGTCATGAGAAGGTGAAATGTCTCCTCCTCAGATGCCAGAAGAGGAGGCCTTCTGTGTCTTCGTGCGTCTCATGCAGGAGTACCGCCTGAGGGAGCTGTTCAAGCCCAGCATGGCAGAGCTGGGCCTCTGCATCTACCAGTTTGAGTATCTGTTACAGGTGAGACGCCGGCCCTCCGGTGTAATGTCTGGCTTCTCCACAGAGGGGCAGCAGAACACGCGTGTATCTGACGTGTCTTCTTCTGGCCCGTCCTCATCTCAGGAGCAGCTTCCAGAGCTTAACGTCCATTTCCGCTCTCAGAGTTTCCACACCTCCATGTACGCTTCGTCCTGGTTCCTCACTCTTTTTCTGACCTTCCTCCCGTTACCCGTGGCCACGCGCATTTTTGATATCTTCATGTATGAGGTATGGAGCATCTTCTGAAGCCGTCGGGGAGTTCTTCTGCCCTCCGTAACTTGTGAACCCCGCAGGGACTCGAGATCATCTTCCGTGTGGGCCTGGCCATCCTGCAGTACAACCAGACCGACCTCATTCAGCTGGACATGGAGGGCATGTCGCAGGTGAGCCCCCCGCCCGCCCGCCGGGCCACCGGCCCGCCCGCCGGCGTTTCACCGGCAGCTGCGTGCCGGCAGCTCCATGTCCCACATTCCTCTGCACGCAAACTCTCTGAGCAGCAGATCGACTTTGATAAAAAATGGGGCTTTGAGCAGCGAAACGTTCCGCTTTATCAGCACCATCTACCAAATGAAACTCTTGCACCGATTTCTGCTGAAAATGAGCGAAAGTAAAGAAAAAAACCAAAAAGTTCAGTCAAGTCTGAAGAAAGAAAAGCAACAATAAGTTTTACTATAAACTTTACAGACTGTCAAAAAAGATGATTTTAATAGTCGACTGATTGTCAATTGATCACTACTGACATCACACTATTTAATGTGACACTAAGTGTCTTTTATTTGGAAAGGACATCATATAAACCTCTGTCAAAGGTTGAAAGAACAATTACATTTTTTAGGGCAGAAATTGTTATTTTGTGGGGACAAATTAAATGTTTTGCATGAATGAAGTTGTATTTTGTGGGCAAAAAACAGTATTTTCTGGCAATTTTTTTCCACAACTGGTATTTTCTATACACAATTTGGTGTTATATGGGCATAAATTGGCATTATGTGGACACAAATAAGTATTTTGTGGGCAAAAATGTGTATTTTGTAGAAAAAAATAGTGTTTTATGGGGAAATTTTTTATTTTGTGAGCAAAAATTAAGATTTAGTGGGCACAAATTGATATTTTCTATGCACAAAGTTATATTTTTTTTGTTTTGTGGGCAAAATCCAGTACTTTGTAGAAAAAAAAATGTGTTTTTTTGGAAAAAAAATAGTATTTTACAAGCAAAAATGTGTATTTTGGGGAAAAAGGCTATTTTATGTTCATGCTTCATTTCTGCCAAAAACAGTTGAATTATATTAATCATATTCGTAGAAGGTGAGGTAAGACTTTGTGGCTCCAACTGGGTTATGGTCTGTAATAGTTGACTTCTTAAAGTGTTGAAGGTTGCAGATCTATGCAATAAGCAGCAGAAAAAAAATTGGCCACAAGACTTTTACACTCGTTTTACGGAAAAGTGTAAAAATTTGCCACACACGTCAATTCTACAACGACAACTGAAGAGTCGTTGACCTTTGACCTCTGGAATTTTTAATTTTCTTTAAAAAAAATCAACTGTAGGAGAAGGTACAGATTTAGGCGACGTCTGAATTTCTTCACTAAAATAGTGAGTATGGTGTCCAGATTACTTTTAAAATCTAGATCACTGTATAGTTTTTTAGTAGGCAGTGGGAGGGAATTCAGACATAAAAAGGAAAAAAACAATAATTTTTCCAATTTGTAGATTTTTTGATAGTGTTTGTGCGGCGAGATCACTAATTTGTCTCCTGTTCTTCAAACATTTTTTATTGGAATTTTGTGAAAATATAATACATGAACGAAAGAAAATGGCATACGATATGAACAGATTAGGAATGTGAGCGGGGTAAATGAAATACGGCTGTTGCTAAGGAAATCCAAAAAATTACTTCTGTCGATTCTTCTAAAAATGACACAGATCTGTTTGTCACTCCCAGGAGACCAAGAAGTACAATGGTTGCTATGGAGATCACCCCACTGAAAAGCGGCCATTTTGAAAAATGTTCTTTTTTCTGGATTTCTCACGTGAAGCTACTTTCAGAGAGGTGGGGCTAAAGGCAGAGGGAGGGGCATGTTGCAGCCGTTCAGCCATTGAGGGCAGGTCAGGAGGGGGCGGGAACTGTCTGCATCAATACAATGATGCTTGTGGCTTGAATTTCTTTTATAGCTAATTAAAAAAAACAACTTTTTCTTAGTTTTTGATTCTATTTTGTTGAAATAAATCTAAAAATTGAGCACAAACTGATGTTCTGCTGCTTAAAACATCCTAAAACGATCAGAAGAGGATGGGATTATCTTCCTGTGCATTCTTATGCTCATAATGTTGTTTTTTGTGTGTCAAATGTTTTTTTTTTTCACATTTGTGGTGTCGTCCAGCACTTCCAGAAGGTGATCCCTCACCAGTTCGACAGCTGTCCAGACAAGCTGATCCTCCGAGCCTACCAGGTCAAGTACAACGCCAAGAGGATGAAGAAGTGAGCGCGCTCGTCACCCCGCCGACCACAGCTTTTGCTCGTGAAACTGAACTCAATTTCTGTATTTTTTTTTAGACTTGAGAAAGAATACACCACCATCAAGAACAAAGAGATGGAAGAACAAATTGAGATTAAGGTTTGGGTTTGATAACGGAGAGTCCCGACGGTTCGGACGTTTCCTAAAACCAACGTTTCTGCTGCTCCGCAGAGGTTACGCACAGAGAACCGGCTGCTGAAGCAGAGGATCGAGACGTTGGAGAAGGTAGGAGAACGGTTTAGCTCAGCCTCAAAGCTCGGATTCCTACATCTCCTTCTGTTTTTATTATATCTTCTTCTGTGAAAGACTTCCTCTCCAAATGATCTCACTGCTGCCTCTTCTCTTTTCCACGGTCATCTCTGCATTTCTTTCCGTCTCGGGGTCTTCTGGTGGTTTCCCCCTCTCTGCTGTCCTTCTGTCTTCCTTTCCCTTCATCACTTCTTCTCGTTCTTCTCCTCGGTCGCGCTGTAGGAGAGTGCCGCTCTGGCGGACAGGCTGATACAGGTACCGTGACCCACAGACCTCGCTGATTACCCACGCTGCCTCCCCGCACCGCCTTCCTCCCTCTTTTTACCAGTAAAACTGACGACAAAAGAGCGCAGATTTGCATGAAAAGAGCAGACAGGACTAACGTGCGATCCCAGAGTGCATGTGGTGAATGTACCCAACTGCATGGAGCATGTGAGCCTCGGTTTTACAGTTAACTTTAGCTGAACGCTCTCTACTTCCTGCCTGAAGCTACGTAGAAACTCTTCTGATTCCTGAGTTCCTGTGATGATGTTCACCCAGCCGCTTTGTTTTATTCACACACGGCAAAGAAACATTCTAGAACACGGGTGGGCAAACTTTTTGATTTGTGGGCCAAAAAGGGTTCTAAAATTTGGCATAAAGGCCGGACAAGGAGCAGATGGAAGGAGAGATTTGGTAATGAACCTCATAAACTAAAAAGATAATATGGAATTTAGAGAAAAACATGCTTTAATTTAGATTAAAATTCACATATATTCATTTAAAAACAGAAAATTTGGGAATTTGAATTTCTAAATTTTGATTTTTGTTCTCTTTTTGGTGATCCAATGGGTTGATGTTCTTTAGAGGAAAATGTGAACTCAAAGAAATCTGAAAAATCACAGAAAAAACACACACGAACGCCAGAGAAACAACACAATTCATGAGAAGAAACCAGAAATACAATGAAAATAAAACAATAATTAGGATTTTTGATTCAATTTATTTTAATTTGGAGGTGTATTTTAATTTTGAGGGCCAGATTAAGTATCTTAAAGGGCCGCATGTGGCCCTCGGGTCGTAGTTTGCCCACCCCTGTTCTAGAAGGTACAAAAGGGGATTTTCATGAACAAGTTCTGGACAATTAGAGGGGTGTCTAAACTATGCAAATGGTCTTTTTAATTTACATTTTTGCAATGCCGTACTTTACAATGAAAAATAAATATCTAAATATGTTTTAATCAAAATTACTGTCCATATTTCACACCGTTCAGCAGGGCTGTGGATCATTACTCAGGTGGCGATCCAATTTGATTCACGAATAGAACCACGATTCTTACAATATAATGTTTATTGCTATTTGTATGTCTGTTTACTTGATGGATGAAAATTTAATTTATTTGTATTTAATCATTATTTATACCTTTATTTAAATCAGGAGATCAGAATCAAACAAGCTGATTATAAAAAAACAAGGATTAAGATAGAAAGATAGAAATGCTGTTTGTCATTTTAAACTTTTTTTTTTCTTTTGTCAATCTTCTGTTTATGTTCGCAGTAACATAAAAAAGATACAAATCATTGATGTTTTGGATCTTTTAAAAGCAAAACATTGAAATATTATATTATATCATATCTTCAATATTTTACATTTTAAGCGTTACATATTGGTCCTTTCAGCAGCTCGAGGCTGCGTTTCTTCAGAATAAGATGGAGTTTCGTTAATTGTGTCAATTGTTGAAGAGTTATCATAACTAAAAGAATGTAAACACTGGAAGTAAAGCTCCGATGTTAAAGCTAATTATTTTTTTCAGAAGTTATGTCAGTGAGCGGGACTCCAGTATCAGTTTCTGAACAGAAAAAAGCTCTCACTAGTTTTATTTTGAAAAACCGGAAGTTCACAGTCACGAAGATTTGTTTACCTCCGGTGGCGGCACCACGGCTCTTTCGGCTTTGTTTTTGTTCGTAAGCTTCAGAGCAAAAATACATCGTCCCCAGATCATATTTTGACAATATTTTACTACAATTTACTATATTTATAAAGATCGCAAATCAGCGTCGCGAATATTCATACTCAAAATTTCAGGAGCAGATCGCCAGTATTCGAGCACCCGGTTACCCGTTACAGCCCTACCGTTCAGTCCCAGTTATCTTATCGAAGATAGCATCTCTGGTCGTCTCCCTTGATATCAAACCCTCTGGAAACAGCCACAGTCTCTCGGCACATTGGGACGACAGTTGTTCCACGTTTCTCTGCAGTTTCCTTGTGTTCTGGGAGCGGTGACCCTCAAACCTTTCTTTGTTATTTATAGCTGCATTTTAGCAGTAAGCTAGAATGTGTCACAGAAGGATCAGAACAGTGTTTCAAACGGCTTAACACAATTAAGAAATTGCGTGCCGAATCTGAGGGGCCGGTGTAATTTGAACAGGGCCGCTTTTGGCCCTCGGGCCGGACTTCGGACATGCCTGGTCTAAGTTAGTTAGTGTGACGTCACCATAGAAAATAGTTCTCTTTCAGATCAAACTAAGTTAGGTCGATTCAGTCGCCATTTCCTTTCATTACGGACGTGGCCACGTTATTTGTCATGATTGGTCCAAGTCGGTCTAAGTTTCTATGGCAACCACTATAGCCAATCACGAGCAAGCTCATTGGAAGGCCACAACTCAAAACCTGTAAGACATTTTGAACGTTGGTCGTGGCAGCAGCAGAAAAATGAGGATTTTCTAGAATGTGTTAAAAAAAACAAAAAGTTATTCTGACCAATAGAATGACCGGCTAACACGTTTATTTCTCTATAGAAGTCAGTGGAATTTTGGTTTCTCGGAACCAGAGGGTACTTCCTGTTCAAGGGGGAGGAGTCACTCAGACCAACATGGGAATCATGCTGTTTTTTTTATTGATAAGTTAGACATTACAAAAGCATTACAAAGCGTGTTACCAGATATATATACATGTGAAAACAAAATGAATTCAAATTAAGCAATAAAAGAGAAAGGTAGAGAGGAAAACAAAAATAAATCTAACAAAATACATATAAATGTAGATAATATTGAAATAAAATATTCTAACTATACTCAGAAATCTTAAGCAAATTGGGAGGCATCAATATCTAAAACATTCCAACCAAGATTATCTATAAAATAAAGGGTAAGGAAAAATCTCATCAGTCCAGGTAAACAGACAGACAATCTAAAAGGTTTATGGCATTCTTATTTTTTATCTTTTCAAGAGATTTACAAAAAAGAAGCAAGTCATTTTTGTTTAAGTTGTCGCTGGCTGCAGCTCCGATGGTAAAGAGTTAAAAAAAAACCAAAGTGGACGCTTCCTGTTCGCCCCAACATCCGGATGGCTCCCCCTCAATCAGAGCCGGTCCGTCCGGAGCCAAAATCACACCTTTTATGTTCAATTTTAACAGTTTAGTTTCTGTAGCTTCAGACATGAACTTTGAGAGGAAATCAAAGACTTTTACCCAAACTGGTTCAGGTCAAACAAAAACGCTCCACTCATCGTCACCCTTCGCTCCTTAATTCTCTTCATCTCATGGTTTAACGTGCAAGATTTCCTCGTGCGGTGAACCGATCTGACGGCACGCTGCCCTGGCTGTGTTGGGACAGGGTCAGGTGACGCGAGCTCAGGAAGCGGAGGAGAACTATGTGATCAAGCGGGAGCTGGCGGTGGTCCGGCAGCAGTGCAGCGCGGCCAGCGAGAGCCTGGAGAAAGCCCAGGACACCATCAGGGAGCTGCAGCAGCACCAGGTAAGGGCCTGCAGCTCTGATGAAGACCATCGGCTCCGTTTGCTTTTGGGGGTTTTCTTCTTCTACTTTTTTATGAAGTTTCATTTGTGACGGTATTAGCCATCATATAGGTTTGAGTGTGCAGGACAGCTGCACTTGTCAAAGGATTAAAAAGATCTGTTTACATGGACACACTATTCAGAATCCTCTGAGATCTATTCGGATCAAAATTTTGGTTATACCGATTGTTTATCTGATCTTGATGCACGTCAACAATTTATTCTGATCGTGTGGCATAACTGGGCTGGTTTTTACGTCATGCAGTCGGCGTGGCGCTCCAGAGGAGGCTTTGGAGCACCAACAGGACTGGCAGCAAACCGTGTATTTGAGGCGGACTCAAAGCTTCACGTCTGTGAGCAGGGGAGGGTGCTTTGTTACGGTGTGCGCTCCGGAGGAGGCTTCAGAGCTCAGACCGCCTGGCTGGACACAAGAGAACCGGGTCTCCTGGGAAAACTGTCTCTGAGCGGCTTTGGGACGGTGTATGAGCTGGCAGAGGAGACTTTTGAAGGCTCCGCACACTCCCTAGAACCTGTAAACATTTATGAAAAGTCGTGTAACTAATTGCATCCAGAAAGAACAAAGGCTGATCATATTCCCATGTATTTATTTGCAGCCAAGATGAACATTGTTGCATCCAAGGATAAATATTGGTCCAGCACTTTTTGGCCCATGGTTGGGAGTCGGTCCAGGCCTCAGTGTTGGAATGCAATCCACACTGGAGCCAGGCCCAGAGGAGGAGGGCTGAGAAGAGCTGGATCTCCAAGCTGGACACGCTGTCCCCACAGGGCCTCAAACGAGCGCCTGCCTTTGCTCCCTGGATCACCATCCCTCCCAGGGGGGGATCTTCTAACCTCACCGGTCCAGAACCCTAAACTTAACCCCAGGGGGATGGGCCCTAACCTAACCACCCCCCTGTGGACACTAATTAAAAAGTACTTACCTTCTTGGGACGGGGTGCTCCTGGGACCCTGCTTCTGGGGGGACTGGATGGAGCGTGCATTGGTCCCGCCCTCTGATAGGAGGGTAGGATCCGAACACCTGTTCTCCTAACCCTTTCTTGGGATCCGTGCGGCCAAGAATACTTGGACTTCCGGTATTCCTTCTCTCGCTGCATTGCCCCGCCCTCGTAATTCCTAATTCTATTTGTTCCTGACTCAATCCAGATCAACAAACCTTTCCAGTCTGTAGTTTTTTTTATTTTAGAACAAAAGCCTGTAGCATTGACAGCCTACTTTATGACACAGATGAAGAGTGTCAGGAGTGCAGGTTTCCTCCTCCATCAATTCATATAGATCCGCTCCAGATTAAAATGATCCTCCACGATAATTTTCTTCGGCATAACTGGATTTTTTCCGCCCGCTTCGGAGTCAGCTGATAACATTTCTCCATGCAGGGAAATAAAGAGAGGAGGGGGGTGGCTGATGAGGGCTCCACCTCCTTTGAAGGGGAGTGGTCATCGGTTACACCCCCCCCGAAACCTCCGCACTCTGCTGTGTGGAGATACACGTCAGCGCCGCAGCACCTCCATGTGACGCAAACATTCCATAAGAGCGTCTCGAGTTGTTTGCCTTTTTGTGGCGAACCGGAAAAGTCGCATGACTGGAAAAAAAATCTGCAAATACGTGAAACCGCGAATAAAGAAGCATAAATACGCAGGAGAACACTGTAGTTAGGAAAAGGTTAGATGAATAATGAATAATATATAGTTAAGAATTAAAGGTAGATATTGATAAGAGTTTATTTTGTTCATAGTTAAGAGTCTAAGTTATATAATTTTGAAAAAGTGACAGAATAGGTTAAGAGTAGGGCTGGGCGATATGGCAAAAAAAGAAAATCACGATTTTTTCAATTTTATTTCACGATTTCGATTTTATCACGTTTTTTTTTTTATAATTCACATTGACAAAAATTGAATTATGATTTTAGTTGAAAGAAGTAAACACATTTTGAACAAATATTTAGATTTTTTCTAAATGTAATTTCAAATGCATTAGAAACATTGATATATATTTCTGGATTGGCCCTTGCCTACATGCCTATAGACAGAGACGTGCGAGCTCAGGCGCCATCCTCATGCATTGATTCATGGCAGCAGAACACAGCTGTTTCAATGGAGGACAGGCAGACATCAATCGCAAAAATCGGGCTAGCTCTTTCATTTCTCAACTGATTTTTTAAAAATATGGCTCAAATTATAGCTTAGAAGACAATTGATTTTTTGGTATATTTAAATATTTATTATCTATTAAGATTAAGCTGTAAATGGAGCAAGAATTATGCATTCTACTGCTACAGAAAAGGCATTGATGTCAAATGAACAGCTTCTTAATACTCATGATTTTTTATTTAGCCTCTGTGCTAAAATCCATAAAACAGATTGTAAATGCTTTTCACCCAAGACCAGAAATGAGGAAGACTGATGAAGTTTAATAGCATGAATGACTGATACAGTTTAGTAAAAACACCATTTACCACATTTTCAAATGAAACTACAACTTTTATTATTTTTATATTACATATATGGTAAATAAATCTCAATTGTTTCAGGATTTACCTTCAAATAGACGATTTCATTGTACTTTGAGAAAAAGGCTCCAGCTAGCATCTTTAACTGATACAAATAATAATAATAATAACTTTGATCATAACATCAAATACATCTGCCAAACTGTTCAGATTCCAAACACAGTGATAATAGCAGTAAACGCTGTTTCAGGTAAAAGTTTACGGTCTCAGCTCCTTCTCTAACATCTGCTCTCTGCTGTGTTTATGTCACTGAGCAGAAAGCTAGCATTAGCATTAGCGCTGTATCTTCCGGCCGAGCTTTCTCCGGTCTGTTGACCAAGAAAAAAGATCAATCGTGACGGCACGGATTAAAAAAATATGTGCGAACTCACTTATAATTCTTACAAAGACAAAACAAAGAAAGTGTGACTGACGATAAGATTTAGCATCTTAACGTAGCTAGCTACGAGCTAGCAAAACAATGCAGCAACGTTCATCTTGACCGCATATTTTACGTGTTTCCAACATGAATTTCCACCCGTTTTTGTGCAGGTTGAACGTAAATACGAGCGATTAACATCCGCCATGTTTTAAAACATGAAACATTAATAAAAAACATACGTCGAAGAACCAAGCTAACATGCTATCTGTGAGTTGCTAGCTCCCACTTTAGCACACAGTTCAGCCTAATTTCTCTCTACTAAAATGTGATTGCTGTCATGTGATGATTCCTCTCCATCGGATTATTTGAGGTTTTTGAAGTCGATTGCAAAACACCGTTGCCTTTTGTGCTTCTTTTCGTATTTTTTTCGGACCACCGCCATTTATTTACTCTAGAAGACTCAACGCAAACTGACGCCGGCGCCGCACGTCTGTCACGCCGTATGTCACGTGACTTACAAGAAAAAACACGGGGGAGGAGGAGGAGCAGCTTGGATTTAAAGTCACAGGCAGTCAACAAGCTTTTGCCGTCTCGCTCTTGGAACTTTCGTAGAAGATCGCGATAAAACGATCTCTCAAAAATGACAGATCGTCAGCTTTGGAGATCATATCGCGGTTTTATATCGTCATATCGCCCACCCCTAGTTAAGAGTTAGATAAAATTAAAATTAAAGTTAAGTTTGAGTTATAACGTTAGGTATATATAGGTAAAGTGACATATAGTTAAGAATTTAAGTTTATATTTATATATATATGTGTGTGTATATGTACAAGGAGTAGTGAAGATTTTAAGATATGTAATGTTTGTTTGATGCAATTAATTAGAAGTTTGTTCATTTTTAACTTCAGAAAACACTGAAGATGTTGTTTAGTTATAAATAGTTAACCTGTTTAGTTTCACCTCAGAGGATTACAAGACGACAACAACGCCTCCAAGAAATACAGAAGAAAGGTCGTCTGAACAAAAAAAAAGAAATTCAGTAAATTCTCTCTAACTGAGGTTTCTGGGACTGATGACTTTTATTCCAGCTCAGATTGGTGTCAACCCCCCTTCCCCCTCCACTGAGACTCTTTGATAACAAAGACCAAAAGGCCCAGAAAGTAAAACTGAGAGTGTTGTGCTCACGCTATGTACTTACCCAATTTCAATATTGAGTATTTCGCTTGATAGGAAAGCATTTTTCCACCTTGTTCTCTTTACTATAATCTGCACGCCTTCACCTTGATGTGGTGTTATGAATGAGCTGAAAGTTTCAGTTTACGGACATCACGCTGTTTCAGAGCAGTCTACAGCTGCTTGCTTGCATGAATCACCATGTTTTTAACTTTATCTCCAATAAAAAAGTGGATTTTGATTTTTGTGAAACTTTTCTAGGTTCTTTTGAGTTTTGGCTGGAAAAATAAAGCTAGGCTTTTCAAAAACAGAAGTATTTGGCTCCGCTGGAGTTCAGCAGTGAGAGCTTCTTCTTTTCTTCGACGAGGAGATGAGAAAAGGGAAAGAAACGAGTTTTGAAGGTGTGATTTCACATGTGTGAATTGGCTGAAACTTTGTGGTAAACATGAGCTCAACCACAAGCTCAGTTGTTTACTGCTCCGTTCTATTAAAACAACACCAAAACTAAAAAGGAAGTGAGTTTTTTTTTTTTTTTTCTTTTTCTCCACGATGCATAGAACCAGAGCGATGCTGAAGCTCACACATTAAATGAAACGTTTCCGCTCACGGTCGGCCCTTGTTTTCTCTGTCAGTACACAGAGCAGTTCGTCAGCAATCTGCAGACGCAGCTGGAGCAGTCGCGGCTGCGCGAGGCCGAACTGCTGGGAGCGCTGAAGGAAATGCAGGACAAGGTGCTGGACCTGGAGAAGGTAACGCTGAGATGGCGTGTGAACGCCTCGAGTGTGGCGAGTCCTGTCAGTGACTAAACCCCCATGTTCATGCTTTCGCTTTGACTTGACATGTTGACGGGCCGCAGCAGTCTCTCATAGTCATTGTGACATCAAACTGAAAGCTGCAGGCAGAAAAAAAAATGTCTCAGTGGAATTTCTTATTTGTTGCAAATGAATGGAAGCAATAGTTTCTCTGTTCGATCGCTGATCATCTACAGGTGCTTCCATATGTCAAAAAAAAGCTGCTTTTTATTTACTAGACCAGGTAAACGGGTTTTTTGAGCAGCTTTGTGGCCCAAATGGAGACATTTACAGAAGCACACACAGGAGAAATTAACATTTATTTCAAATCAGAGCAATTTCCTTCTCAACCTCCTTGTGTCACCACAGGCGTCCCACAGGGATCTGTCATCGGACCAACCCTTTTCCTCTTACATAAACAACATAGCGGTCTCTGTAGGAGACTCATTTGTCCACCTCTATGCTGATGACACGATCCTCTATTCTGGTGACCCTCTATCTCTAGATATAGTGAGAAAACAATTTACTTTCAATTTTATTTATATAGCTCAAAATCACAAAAGAATTGCCTCATTGGGCTTCACGCTGGTAAATTTACAGAAGCAGAAGGTTAGTTATAAAATATAAACAATGACTAATAACTAAACAGACTAATTGGTTATCCTTGCCCTTAGAGCAGGGGTGTCTAACTCAATCGCACAGGGGGCCAAAATCCAAAACCCGTAAGGTCACAGGCTGCTTCATTGAACACTCTAAAACTACATTTTTTAAACTTTAAAACCGTAACTTTTTAACATAATTATAAACTAGAAATATAGCATTACCTGTGATAATGCTAGTGTGAACACTGTCAACTGAATTTGGTTGCTGAAGATTCTGAAATTGATAGATGAAATCTCTGAAACTAATAGCTGAAAATGCTGAAACTGATAGCCAGCTAAATGCAAAATTAGCCTAAAAACCAAACCAAAAAACTTCGGTTAATCAAAACAGCTAGCATGTTGCTGAAAACATAGCTAAACCCCAAAACAACCTAAAAAACAAAAAAAGCTTGCTTTTACTTGAAACATTAGCTAAACTTCAAAATGGACAAGAAAAAAAAATGAAAAAAAGCCCAAATTAGCCAAAACAGCTGGCATGTAGCTAAAATATTAACTAAACCCCCAAAAAAGCCTAAAAATATATAAAAGCCCCAGTCACAGTTATCAGAGAAAGTGTCCAACCCCAGAACTGAAAAACTGCTTTGTTTTACTGAGGATTGTATAAAAATGACAAAAGTCTAGTTGAGGACTGAGTGTCTGT
Source organism: Oryzias javanicus (assembly GCA_003999625.1). NCBI lineage: Eukaryota > Metazoa > Chordata > Actinopteri > Beloniformes > Adrianichthyidae > Oryzias > Oryzias javanicus. Next base: position 34,573,121 of record CM012437.1, on the reverse strand, counting down.
TTGGGTCCTCTAATGTCCGGAGTTCATTGAACACATCATGAGCAGATTCTGCTCTGTCAATCTGGTGCACGAGACAGACTGAAGGTGTTGGGGGAGCGTAGACTCACAAATAAAATAATAAAAGAAAATAGACTAAAAACAATTTTTGTGGAATGTTCTGCTTTTCTTGTAAACCACAAAATAAAGAGGCTTAAAACAGATGAAGTCTCGGCATCTCTGCAGGAAAGGGAGAGCGAGACGCTTCCTTCTTCGTTATTGATTATCTCGTTATCGCGAGAAAACAAAGTTCACTAGTTATTTTCTCGTTATCATGAGTTATTATTTCGTTTTCTCAAGATATTAGGCCACACTTGATATGATAATATTGTTCTTAATCTGTCTTGCCTGGATAAATAAAGGTTAAATTTGATTTATTTTTTATCTCAAATGCATTCATTACTTTTGATGATGGATAGATCTGCTGTTTGAAACCGCTAAATTGAACCGGTGCAATGCTCCGCCCCCCAGAGGAGCAGCTGTCTGCCTGACGAGAACAACATGGCCGCCCTGCAGGAGGAGGTGAAGCAGATGAAGCTGAAGGAGCTGGAGATGCTGCGCTCCTTCAGGGAGATGCAGGACAGCGTCACGGACCTCAACCAGCGCTGGCAGGTGAAACGCACCACCCTCCCCCCTCAGTCTGTCCCGCCTGTGGAGCGGAGGAGCGCTAAAGCCTTTGTCCCCCGCAGCATCACATGTCCCGCAGCAGCAGCACCGGCGGCGGCGGCGGCGGCGGCGGCGGCCACTGGAAGGAGTCCCCGAAGAAAAACGCTATGAACGAGCTGCAGGACAAACTGATGACGGTCAGGCTGAGGGAGGCGCAGGCTCAGGCGGAGCTCCGGGAGGTCAAACTCAAAGCTCTGCAGCTGGAGAGCCAGGTCAGACTCGCAGCCACCGGCCGCCCGCGCTCGCTCTTTCTTTGAGTGAAAGATCGTCTCCTCCAATCCAGAACCAGATCCACAGCAAACTGATCGGTCGCAACGAGCAGGAGCGCTCGGCTCTGCAGGACCGGCTGCAGATGATGGCCAATCAGAACAAAGCCCTGCAGGCCCAGCTGAGTGAGATGAAGAGGAAGCAGGCCGAGTCGGACTGCAAGGTGAGAGCCTTTCAAAGTAAAAGACTGTGGTTTTACGTTTCAGAGTAAAAGAAAAAGCAACTTGGATCAAATCAGAATTCAGAATGTGATATTTCCCATGCAGAGTAAAGAGGAGGTGATGGCGGTGCGGCTGAGGGAAGCAGACAGCATGACCGTCATGGCCGAACTCCGGCAGAAGATCGCCGAGCTGGAGATCCAGGTCCGCAAAACGGCAGACATGTTTTATGGGAGCAAAAGCCTTCAGCCGTTCATTCTCCGTACGGGTTTTCCTCTTTCAGAGGGAGGAGGGACGGATCAAGGGCCAGCTCAACCACTCCGACTCCAGGCAGTACATCACCCAGCTCCGGGACCAGATCGCTGAGCTGAAGAGCGAGGTCGGAGTCTTCACCGCTGCAGATCGAACCTCCTCCAGTTTGACTTCGACTAGTTTTTTAGTAGTTAGGGGTCTTAAAGTCTGCCTCCATCAGCTCTGGTTCTTTCTACACCAAATGAGACACAAAGATCCACAAAAAACACAGATGTCCCACTCTGACAGAATACACAGAAAAAAAAGAAAAACTGAATTAAATTTAAATTTATTTTCGTTCAGATTCAAATGGGGAGGCTTCTCTGCGGCAGCGTAACGTGCACGCACACAGCGCCGCTCATGACCTCAGTCGTGTGGTCGTACGCTCGCAGTTTCTACACGCGGCATGGTTCCAAGAACCGGAGACCACTGCAGCTGCATTCTGAACTGGTTCACAGGAAGCTTTTATTGTGAAAAGTTCAAAATGAGAGCTGGAGGATCTTTTTTTTTTTGGGTGGGTGAGTGTGGGGGGGGGTCCTAATGTGGCAGCTGCAGAGTTCACTCTGTCTGCGGTTTTTACCGTAACATTGATTTGTGTTCAGCCTGCGTCACATCGACCAGATTTGAACGGGACGGGGGGGTGTTTTTTCTTTTCTTCCCCCTCGTCAACTCTGTTTTTTTTTTTTTTTTTTTTTTTTTAAATCGAGATCAAAACTTGCGTGATAAGAGAGGAGGAAGCGATGAGCCGTTCAGACAAATCTCAGTTAAATGCGACCGTCGTATGACTGAGCGCTGATTCATAACTCACATTCTCTGCAGACAAACTAAAAATGTTTTGCATGTGAACTTTCATCGCAGCTGACAAAGGGAGGGGCTTTCAGGGAGAAACTTCAAAATCATAAAATAACAGAAACTGATCTTTGAAGATGTTTTATTGAATCTTTTCTCGTCTGGAGGTGGAATTAGCTTCAGTGACAACATTTCCACCGGTTAACCACTGACCCCCCCCCATACACTGCTGCTTTTATTTGAGTTTGGTTGAGGGGGAAGCAAAAGCCTCTGAGATTTGTCACCAGCCAGTGCAATGCGTGCAGAAAGCACGCTTGACTGATGACGAGCGTTCTGTCTGCAGAACCGCCAGAGCGGCGTCGCAGCTCCAGCGCCACGAATACCTAAAACCAGAACTTTAGTTTAATTATTTCTATATTTAAAATCCTGTTTTCAAACTTCTTAATGTTTTATTCCTAAAACAAACAACAAAAACAATCAATCGATTCCATTTATTGTTTATTTTTTTCAGTCAAAAACACGACTTGTGTTAGTTTTTGATGGAGGAACTCATAATTTGCTCAGTTTAAATTGCAAGTTATGCAATAAATAGTTTTTTAGAACCACAAAAAGAGTTTAAGAATATATTGAAAGGTGAATATTTCACTATTTCTTGTTCAGCTGGAATGAAGTTACATCCGTCCCTCACATTAGATGTTAAATGTATCAGCATCACCTCATCCTACTAATAATTACTTTATTTAACAACAATTAGTCAAACTTTATTTGATCATCAGTGGATTCAGTGTCATGTACTGTGTGTATTAGTACAAATAAGTATGATTAGAATCCATTATGTCTAGAAGTTACTTTTATGAATTACTAAGTTAAACAGAATTATTACATCTATTTATTTTTATTTTATTTTATTTTTTCTTGTTTTTGTGCTTGAAATAAACCAGCTAATCAATCCTTTTTTTTAAAAATGGCAAATATGACATCATAAATCTTTACAAGCATTTTACTTAAATTATTTGTGAATCCACTGCATTCTGATAAGGAAAATGTTTAAAAAAAAATATTTAAATACGTTTTTTTCTCAAAAAATCTTCAAGCACAATGCATTGTGGTCTTTATTCCCCAATCTAATGCAACCTCCTTTTCCGCAGAGAATTCTGGGAAATTTCTAAGGCAGTTGATTTCAGAATTGCAGTTTTGGAGAGCTCTACAAAATGGTGAATGCACTATACAGTGCACTTAGTAGTTCAGACACAGATGTCACCTTTAAATCCGGAGACTGACCGAATTATATTGGCTAGAGTCGCTACGCTAGCTTGTTGCTAACGCAAAGTTGAACGCCATATTGGCTAGGACAGAAAGTGGGCGGGATCCACTTGTGGAGGCTTTTGCCCCGCTGCGGTGTGTCGCTCCGACTCAATAAGCCCCGACCACGGCATGTTTAAGACAAACGCTTTACTGCTAACTTCCTGTTGATGGAATAGTCCATTTCTGCAGAGGGACGGGGGAAGACGAGATACTTTCACAGGAGAAGTCTTGGTCATGATTTGTTTTTTTATGGCAAATAATGATGATTTATATGAAGTGTTCAGCTTTAGGAGCCCTAGGCAACCGCCTACCTTTGCATTATGGTGAATCCGCCACTGATTATGAAGTGGTTCAGTCAATGTTTTGCCTCTATGTTCAGGTCAGGCAGTTACGAGGGCAGAAGGCGGCGCCCGGCGGCGGCGGGAACTACGACCTGTGCTTGACCAGCCCCGCCTCCGCGGAAGGCGACTTCCTGAGCTCAGACGACGACCTGCTCCCCAGCCCGCTCCCCACCACCGCCCTGTACCCCGCCCTGACCGGCTCCTGTCACCCGCCCGCCCACCTGGACAGCGAGGGCAGCACCGACAGCGAGGCGGAGGAGCGGGCGCAGACGCACCCGGACGCGCCGCAGCTCTACGGCGGCATGGTTTGTGCCGAAGCGCTGGATAACTGAGGGTGGAACCAGAGGAACTTCCGTTTTTCCAGAAGAGACTCCAGCGGACTAGAGAGCCACAGCTGCTTGTTTTGATTAGTTAGCTCCTCCTCCTGTTTACCTGGAAGCAGACGTGGACCTCCTGCGATCTTCTGCAACCTGCCCCCAACCCACAAAAAAAAACAAAAAAAAATCCACATTCCTCTCATCCGTGTGCCACAAACAAACACGTCAGAACCATGTCCCTCCAATATGAACGTGCGACTGATCCGGACCTGGACCTGAAACCGGAGCGGTTTCAAGGCGTGAAAGACGGGCAGTCGGACTCGGTCAAACATTCAGTGTTAAATTCATCTCCACCGTCTCCTGTCCTCAGCAGGGAGAGCCGCCGCCATCATCTTTGCCTCGGAGAGAAAACAACGTGGGCGTCCGGCGGCGCGGACGCCACCAGACGGCCTTCACGGATCAACCGCTCACACGGGGAATGTTCGGGTTGTTTCAGAGGAAGGTAGAAGGTGCCAAATCTTTTCCTTTGTTCCTCAACTATTTATGTTTTGTATTTTATTTTGATATGATGAACCATTTTTTTATAAATCCACATGAAATTAGAGGTTTAGGAAATCCAACAGAGGCCAAAATGCTCTGTCCTTTGTGCCAACGAGTCACCGAGTCTTACACAAACGGAGAACGTGCTGCTATCAGTTTCTTCAGTTCCTATTCCTGCCACAGGGAGTTCAACCGTTTCATCACTTTGACTCGCTCTCGGAAGCTCTCCAACATTTTAATAATTGAAGAAACAGAAGAAATCGACGGAAAATTTTACTTTATTTGGATGCTTTTCACAGCAACTAAAGTGGAAATTCTTCCAAAAGCTGCGATATTATTTTAGCAAAACTGTGTTCTCTCTGGTTTTTGTAAAACTGTTTTGTTAAACTAAAGACAAAATAGGGATAATATCAAACTAAAACAGTCAGTTACTTACTTAGCGACTGTTAGCTTCTGTTTGCTAATTTAAACCAACTGTACGAAACAAAATATCTGAGTTTTTTTTTGTTGTGTTTCCTTAAAGGTTAATTTATTTTATATTTTAAGAATGATTTTATTTTTAAACAAAAAAAAAAAAAAAAGTAATTGTACAACCGAATCTAGTCAGCATTTCTGTTTCCTTTTAGAAAGCTAAATACTTTTCGGTTTTTAGCTAAAACATCCAGTTTTTCAGTCATAAAAAAATGAAAGGAAATTAAAACCGAACAGAACCGAATTGGAACCAGTGGCTGTATGTAGAGAACTGGACTGAGTGACCCCTCCCCCCCTCATGTTCCAAACAGGAAGTGGCTCCCAGAAGCCAAAATCCCATAGACTTCTATAGAGAAATAAAGAGTCAGAATAATCATTCTTGTTCTGATATTTTTTTTTTTTTTTCTTTAGTTAAAGTTATAAACTGACCAATCAGTTCATAACGTTCGACAGATTTTGTGGTGGGGGTGTGGCCTTCCGACAAGCTCACTCGTGATTGGTCAGAGTGGTTACCATAGAAGCTTAGACTGACTCTGCTCCGCCCACTGACGACGTCTGGCTCCAACATGGAGAAGAAAATGGCGGCTGAATTGACTTCATTTGGTTGGAGCCAGAAGGAAGCCATTTTCTATGGATGATGTCACACTCACTCTGTCCAGTTCTCATATAAAGTCAATGAAAAAAGTGAAGTGATACAACATGAGATCATTTTATAAGTAATAATGTCATTAAAATACTTTAAAAAATAGTCATATTTATGCAGAACTGTGAGATTTACAGCATATTTAAAGCTAATTCACTGTCAGACTCTCGTTAGCGACGACGGTCAGGAGGGTTAGCCGTTTATCAGACAGGGTTTCATGTTCAGAAAGTGATTTTATCGCACTACAGATTTAATGTTATACAAGCTCATCGTCATTCTAACTACAGAATTCCTTTAAAAGGCGTTTAAAGAGGACTTGTTTTGGAGTGCAATATTTGTTTACGGTACCTACTTTAAAACTACTTATTTTGAAATGTTCCTCCTAATAGTTTAACCTTCATCTGTGGGAAAAACCTGTTTTTCTTTGATCATTGAGTTTCCAGAAACCTTACGGGTTGGGGGGGTATCATCGGGGTATTATCTGCTCATCAAGAACATAAAGAGCTTTAGGTTGCAGAGCTCGATCTGTAAACAGACGGTAGAGTTCCCATCTCCTGACAAACGGGGATCTGAAACAGGATGTTAGCTTAACCCCCCAGTGATGCAAATAACAGCTTTTTGGTGACAACACTCGAATGGAGCAACTCAAATCTCAGTGCTGGAATCAGTGTCAAAATATCTCAGATTACTGCCTGTTCATCATATTTAGAGGTTTAATTTATGCTAAAGATGAATATTTGAATCCTTCTTCAGTTGAGTTTTCTTTTAATAATAGACGATAATAGTTTTTGTGTACGACATGGTTTACAAATCTCCCAGCAGCCTCTTTGGTGCAGACATATCTCTTTTAAATCATATTAAATCAAGTATTTAATGAAAGTCTTTGACTTAAAAAATAGAGAAACATTAAAGTCCTGCTTTGATCAAAGTTGTCTTTTAATCGGGATTTTGCCATCTTTAGCCAAAATTCTCCTCTGACTTGTGGGCGGGGCCGACCCCTCCCCGTCGCTGAGAGCTCTCTGTTTCCATGCTCTCCCGCTAGCTCACACTCCCAAGCTAACTACAAAAATGACGAGTCATATCGGAGCCGAGACGTATGGGAATGAAGCAGAGCGGGAAGTGTGTGGCCCCGCCCACCGCATAGCCCCGCCCATCATTTTTTAGATAATTTTGCAATGTGATTATAGAAACACAAATTTTTCCTAATATGTCATCAGAAAAAGGCCACAAGAACGCGTTTTTCCATGGGAGGGAAGTTTATCGGTACAAAGTTTCTCATCAGGAATGATGGGAGTTGGTTTCCCGCCTCTACACTGCTGGTCAGCGACGGTGCTCCTCTCACGACAAACTATCAACTGTGATGAAACGTTTTCCGTTCAGTCTGTAACATACGGTAGCATTCATCTTTAAAGTGTTTTCTGGTTCGACTCTGAGCGGCTGTGGACCAGCGGGTCGCTCCGCTCGTGACGTCACGGGTTCGATGCCGCTGTCATTGTGAAACTCAAAGGCAGGAAGTCTCCTTCATCCATGTACTGTACGTGATACCTGCAGGGCACCTTGTTCACCCCCCCCCATGCACCCCCATGCAGTTCAACCAATGTTGTCAGATATATTATATGACAGTAAAAATATATAGATTTCAATATGATGGGGATAAATACATTTCAGTGTTCTGTATCCTATGAATGATACAAAATAAACTTTGACATTGCACCTTTGCACGCTCTGATTGATTTTCTGTCACTTTAATTTGATTCATTTACATTTATTACTTCACAGATATATTATTATTCTGTCCTGGACTCCTCGAACAATAAAGTTTTTTTTTTTTCTGCATCTTTGAGCAAAAAAATGAGAACCACCACCACCTATGCAAAGACCCCCTATGGTATCCGAGGAAAATAAAATCCCACACAAGAAAGCGATGACATCATCACAGCGTAAGAAACCCTCCAAAGTCTGATCAATTATTTATTTATTAAATTCACTTTAAATCCAAAACATACACATCGGGAAGGACGTTCTGAAATCATTATGGGATGGCCACAGGACCCGAAGCTTGGCGGCCATTTTGTGTCAAGTTTCACATTTTCGCACAATATGGGAAAAAGAAACATTTGTTCGAGGGATCTACATGAAATTTCACATACATAATGATAGTTAAAGTATATAAGCACAGCTGAGGTTTCAATGACCTTTGACCTTCCAATTAATTATTTTTTTATTTAAATAAACGTTACTGTAAACATCAATTCCAGCCATGAATATACATGGTACATCTATACAAACAGTATATTTAAATAATGTAAGTAAAACTAAATAATACAAAGTCCCATACAGTGAATAAATAAAAGTAGGATCAAAGATATTGCAGTGTTTACTTTTTAAAATGCATTATTTAATTGTCATTTTACTGTATCTACTAATCTGTATCTCATTGTTTACTAACATGTCCAATATGGCGTCGCTCTTTGCGTATCTATGACAATGGTAACAAGCTAGCGTAGCGTCTCTATCAAAATAACTCACTGCTGTTGTCTTAGGATCAATCTGAATTCTTCCCTTCTCACTTTCCCTCCATTTGAAGGGGCTGTTAAAGTGCAATTCGTGTCCGGGAAATATATTTTTTAAATTGAACCCTCTAAACGGACAAAATCCTCCATCTTGAGGCTAAACCGCGTCACGCTGAGAAACTTCACGTGGGCGGCCTCTGAACCACAGAAATTTACATTTAAATGTGAGTAATGACTTTTTTCTGTAGCATGACCTTTTCAAATGCACAAAACTCCTGTTGTTAAACGCTAGAAGCTGTGCGCTAACGCTAGCAGACCGACAATTATTGGTAACATCATCAAACAAAAGTGACCTCCAAATTAAGAGACACTATTTTTTCCATCCAAAGTCTCCGATAAATGAAGGGAAAAGGGAAGAATTCAGATTGGGCCTAACTCCTCCATCATTGTAGGGAAGCTACTTGGAAAAAAAATGAACGGCGTTAGCATGGCAGTCTCACAAAAGTGGCGTTCCCTTCCACATTTTATACATGTATTGTTGGCTCTAACTGAACAAACTGTATTACATATTAGTACTATTGAGAATGTGGGTTAAAATAACAGAAAACCTCCGTTGTTAAGGAAATCCAAAAATGTACTTTTGCAGATTCTTATAAAAGCGACATCGACGTGTTCGTCACTTCCACACGACCAAAAAATCAAATGGTTGCTATGGAAATAAACAAACAGAAAAGCCGCCATTTTGAAAAAAGTTATTTTTATGATTTTAGTTTTGACCAGGGTGGCTGGGGAGGGGGAGGGGGTTCAAACGGGGGCCAAAGGTCGTATCGTTCTCGGCTTTAGGTATATTTACCACCACATTAGTTCCTTTTCAGTTCTTCTATTGAGAAACCTCAGTGAGGCTGCGAGGTTCCTGTTTCCCTCATGCAAACATCAACACAGTTAAAAACGATTCCTCGCGTCGCCCTCATGTAAATGGAGGACGCTTTGACTTCAACACTCGGGTGCTTTGTTCTATTCTTGCTTGTCAGGTGATATTTCTCATTTCCTGTTCTGATAAAACTCTCTTGATTAGAGTTTGCAGTTGGTAAGAAAGGATCTCAACGGACTGTAGATGAAGACTGGAAGTTCACAAACTTATTTTTTTTTTCCAAAAGCAGGACAAACCTTCATCCTCTGAAATCTGTAAAAGTTGACCTCCTTCCAAGTTTTGGGTGATTACGGGTAAAGGGGTTTAGCTTCTTCCTCCCCCCGAGCGGACACCACCAGTGTCGACACTCAGAAGTTTCAGCACAGCCCCTTCACTTCCTCATCGACCGGGTCTTCCCTCGATCCGGTTCGTGAGCGGGATCGAAGGCGCCGCCGCCGCTGTGCTGCAGAGCAGCGGTTGAGAGTGAGGAAGCTGTGTGGTCGGCGCGTTGCTTCAGAAGTCTTCAGCGCAGAGGCACTTCCTCACACGTTCAAACCCGGCAGAGCAGACGCCGCCGAGCGCAGTGACCAGGCGGCCGCCCTGCGGAGCTGAAGGCCTCCGCTGGAATGCAGATCCTGGTGAGTTTGAACCTCTTTCTTTAACTCACAGCTGTTTGAATCACTTCAATAATTGTTTTTTTAGGTTCTTTAACTGTAGTTTTCTTAAAGAAACACAAAATCAAAGTATTTTTACAAATAAAAAGCTTCATTTTAGATTTTAAAATAAGTTCCAGAAACGTAAAAGTTTTAAATTTCCACTTAAATCAGATTTTTGTCAAAAAAAAAAGAAGTGTTGATTGTGGTTGAGTGAACTGATGCTCCACTAGAGCAGAAACGTAGAAATAAATCTGAGCTCTGCTTCAGATAATCATCGCAGTGAGTGGAGACACGCCGCCAGCATCACGGCGAAAGCCGCAGCCTTGATTTGGAGGCGCAGCGCTCGCTTTCTTCCTTTAGAACGGACAAAAGCGTGGAAGTGCTGCAGCAGGTTTAATGCAGATATTACAGAAAATGAGTACGTTTGATACAACATGCGTTTCTTTTTTTTTAGCTAAAAAAGATCAAAAATAAAACAAAAAATCACACATTTATGTAGTAAAAATCTAATTTTTACACTTAACTAATGAAAAAAGTGTTATCTTTAACAATAAAAGCTCAAATCCTTGTTTTTGTTCTCAATCTCAAGAGTTTACAAACTCAGAATAATCTGTACTTAAATATTCCCATTTAAATCATGAAAAATGCAAAATAGTTTTACTAAAATAGGAGAAACATCTCCAAATAAACTAAAAATATTATCGGTGTCAGCTCACTCCTGGATTCAAAAGTTTGTTTTTCTTGATAATTTAAAATTGTTTTACGTTTTAAGTTTTTCAAGAAATTTGAAACATTAAGAGAAAAATGACATTTTATTATTGAAATTAAGTCACAGAACGAATGGATTGGGAGTACTTTTAGTGTATTTTTATGACGATATTTGTTAAAATAAGACTTTTATGGTGAAGTATTTGTACAACATTGTCTGAAAATAATGTTAGTGATGTGAAATTAACCTCAAATCTTATAGTTTTATCTTCATGAAGTTTATTCAAATCACTTTATTGCATTAAGGTTGATACAGCTTCTATAAAATCAACGTTATTTTGTTTTTATGTTCACTAAAACTCCTCCTCCACATCACACCTGTCCTTCTGTTTGAGCCACAAGTTAAGTTTTTAAGTTTCCAGTCCAAATCAAAGAGTCAGAGAACTGCACTCACTGCTCCTCACACCAGAGTTTTAGCTAAATTAGGACAAAAATCGTTTTCAGAAGCTTCAGATTTCCATCCTGCAACACTTTAATGTGATACTTTTGAATCTAAATCTAACTTTAGAGCTCATTTAACACAAAATCTGAGAAATCTTTCACCAGATTGTGCATGTTTATGTTCTAATTTGCTAATTTGATGCACATGCTGTCTATATAATATGTATTTTATTGTCAAATAACTGTAATAATTGAGATTTTGCAGCAATATCTAGAAAGCTGTCTGCCACACGGGATGCAGTTCTGCTGCCCCCTAGTGGACACCAACAGTTTCCACACAAACTTTATTAAAATCTAAAGAAATCCTGTCTTTTTTTTTTTATCATAGAAGAAGCGTTCCAGTCCTCATTCGAGATGCCCCGCTCCTTCTTGGTGAAGCGAGGAGGTCTGGACCTCCTCCGGCATGCAGCAGGGAGCCCCGCCTCCGCCCAAACTGAATGCATTCAGTCCTGGGGAGGAACCCTGAGGTGCTCCACAGATGAGAAACCCATCAGAGCGCCTCCCTCCTCCAGCATCTCTGAAGGAGACGCTCTCCTCCAGACGCTCCCGCTCAAAGGTGAGAAGCAGAAACTGTTACGTCCTTCTCAGGGAGGATTTTTTAAAATTCTGTTTATGTTTTTTTTAAGTGTCTGAAAGCGCTGAGTCATGCAAGCCTCTGTGGTCGAGTCGAGTCCCAGACAAAGCAGAGAACGCCGGCGTGGAGGTGGGACTCTTCACCCAGACGTTCGTGAGGGAGACCAGAAGCAGCAGCTGCTCCAAGAGCGGCGGGCCGGCGCCGGAGTGTCCGCTCTGCAGCAAAGTAGGGCTGCTGTCGTAAACGCTCGCTCAGATTTCTGCTTCATTCATGGAATTGCCGCCATTTATCTATCTATAAGTTCAGGTTAAAATCAGAAGTTTTTTCTCTTTGCAGATATTTTCCTGTTTGTCCGGTTTAAAAAACTGCGTTTGTAAAAGTCCTGGAGGCAGATTTCACCCGTCAGCCGCACAGCTCAAATCCAGCAGGACGGAGGATAAGCAGCCGCCGTGCCGGAGTAAGGTACAACCAGCAAAAAAAAAAAAAAAAAACTTTATTTAGAAGAAAAGATAAAAACTTTCTTCATTTCAGGAATGACATCGACCAAAAAAAATACTTAAAACTCTAATATGAGAGAGGAGATAAAAATAAAGAAAGAAACATTTTTTTAATGAACTTTTACCTTCATTTATGTTCTTTACTTTGAGATTAGAGGATAAATGATGTAAAAATAAGGAGGGAACATAAAGGGTGAGTCGCAGCTCAATCTGAAGCCTCACCTGTCATAATTTAAGTTTTGATCATCACTTAAGCCTTTAGGATATTTATAAGTTTTTTTAGTTTTTTATGTCAACAAAAAGTCTAGATTTGAGTAAAATTAATTAAATAGAGAGAAGTCTCACTAATTATTTTAAAATGTGATTTAAATTATTTTATTTATTTTAAGTTTTTGCTAAACTGTGGTTAGAAATATGCAAATATTCCAGCCAGGGCCGGCCCTGGGCATGGGCGAGCTAGGCAGCCGCCTAGGGGGGCCAACTGCTGGAGGGAGCGCCAAATTGCAATGCATAAAATAAATAAACATTTAAAACGTTTAAATGTTGCAGTTCCTCAAATGACCACTAGAGGCCGCTTTGAAAGTGGAGCAACTTCCCATTGACTCCAATGTTAAAATAAATAAGGACAGCTTACAGGGGATGAAAAAGATAAATGTAAAATAGAAAAATATAAAAAATAACATTTGAAAATAAATAAACTAAAAAAAAGACACATAGTAAATTCAAAAGAAATGTTGAAAATTTGGAAGGAAAAATTTGTAAATTTGACAAATATAATTATATTTAAAGAAATACTGAACACTATCAAGGTCTTTTTTGTTTTTTCATTTCTTTTCCTCACTTTTATTCCTCAAGTTACAGTTTCTGTTTAGAATTTTTGTTTTTTCCGAGTTTAACCTAATTACCTATGGGGGCGTGGCTTTGAGCCCATTGGCTACATTGACATCAGGTGACATTAGATACGGTGCGGGCCCCGCCCTCTTCTGCATAAAATTATGTTCAACACTGAAGTCTGACTTATCGACTGTACATGAGAACTGGACTGAGTGGCCCCGCCCTCTACTGGCAGGAAGTAGGAGACATAAACAGATTGCAATGATCTTTTTTTTTTTTAATAGTTTAGCACACCTCTTTTTGTGTAAATGTTATAAAAAGTAAATGATAAAAACCATTACCAAAATATACAACAGATTTTCTATTTTCTTAAGGATTTAAATGTGCCTAAAGGTTCAGAATTTGTGAGATTTACACATTTGTGACTGAGATATAACACAAATAGTTAAATAAACTGATTTTTTTTTAATCACTGTTGACAATAAGTTACCAGCTAACTCATTTGCTGCATTTGAGGTGATGCTATGTGACACAAGACGTCTTTAGTTTCCAAAGGAAGTCGCTCATTTAGCAGAAATAGTATTTTATATTTATGTGCATGTATTATTTCTGAGAAAAAACAACTGTTTATTTATATAAATGATAATAGGAACAGTAACACAGGGTGAAATCAGGTCAATATTTGACTTTCAGAGAAAATTATATATATTTATGGGTTTTTAAGCAGATTTAAATGAGCTTGATTGCATTTCTCTGCAGGAACATTTAGTTCATGTTGTTGAATTTAAACAGAAATGTGAAGCTGGAATCTCTGCTGCTTCACTGGAGACACATAAAAGACCCATAAAAGCTGAAATGAAAAGATTTTTAAGTTTTAGACTCGCATGAGTAACAGAGGAGGCGTCTAAACGCCTCCTGCAGAGGCAGGAAGAGGATCCAGAAAGCTTTTCAAAATAAAAGTGGCATTAATTATAAAATGACTCAAGTAGAAGTAAAAATTAGTCCACCAACTAATTACTTAAGAGTAAAAAGTAACAAAAGTACTAAAAGTACTTTTATAGTTACTTCTATTTATTTGGTTTTTGAAAAATATCACAGAGTAATCGAGTATCTTCGTTTTTTAGTGACTGACGTCTTTTTAATTCAGTTGCAAAGTAAGTCAAAGTAAGAGCCTCAACCAATCGTCATCGAGTGTGTTCCTCACTTATGCAATAAATGAGTGACTTTAGTACCGTAACTTTCCCTGTTTTCCGGCCCGGTTCGTGTCTCAGGAACGCACGTTCGGCTGCACGGTTTGCGGGAAGACCTTCAAGCGCTCCTCCACCCTCTCCACCCACCTGCTCATCCACTCGGACACGCGGCCGTACCCCTGCCAGTTCTGCGGCAAGAGGTTTCACCAGTAGTCGGACATGAAGAAGCACACCTTCATCCACACAGGTGGGTCAGAAACACGGCGGCGGCGGGGAGAGGAAGCGTCTTCCACATCGATGAAGGTGCAACACATGAGGAGATTCAACAGTTTAGTCAGAAAAACATTGAAACTGATCTTTAAACGCCCGTTTATTGGAATATAAAAGAAAAGGTTTTAAAAACGATTCTGTGACCCAAATACTGCTGAGCTTTTAAACAGCTGCTTCTTCTGGAGGCCTCAGATCTCCTCCTTAAGACAAGAATTTCTTATAAAAACACAGATAAGAACGGCGGTACCGACCGAGACCAGGCTTCTGCTGCCAAGGGGAGGGGCTTCAAGTGTCAGCCGTACTGAGAAATTCTGTAGATTCAGTCAGTCTGGTATAAAATATCATTAAACTGTTTTTATATTCAATAAGCCCGAAATTATTTGACATCAAAACCTTAAAAAAATATCTAAATCTCATAATTTAGACCCCCCACCCCCACCCATATTCACACTCATAAAGAGCAAAAATCATCAAAAGAGATTAAAAAAATGTGAAAGTCAATTCATATAAAGTTGGATTTTTTTCTTTTTGCCCCTAAATTCCACGTCTGCTGGAACAGAATATTTTCTGATGGATGAACTTCAAACAAACTTCTGCTTCAAAACATGAAGAAAACTTTTAAATGTTGCAGTTCATCAAATGACCACTAGAGGCCGCTTTGAAAGTGGAGCAACTTCCCATCGACTCCAATGTTAAAATAAATAATAAGGACAGCTTACAGGGGATGAAAAAGATAAATGTAAAATAGAAAAATGTAAAAAATTACAAATAAATAAACTAAAAAATATACATAGTAATTTCAAAAGAAATATTGAAAGTTTGTAAATTAGAAAAATATAATTACATTTAAAGAAATACTGAACACTATCAAGGTCTTTTTTGTTTTTTCATTTCTTTTCCTCCTCACTTTTATTCCTCAAATTACAGTTTCTATTTAGGATTTTTGTTTTTTCCGAGTTTAACCTAATTACCCATGGGGGCGTGGCTTTGAGCCCATTGGCTACATTGTCATCAGGTGACATTAGACACGGTGTGGGCCCCGCCCTCTTCTGCATAAAATTAGGTTCAACTCTGAAGTCTGACGTATCGACTGTACATGAGAACTGGACTGTGTGGCCCCGCCCTCTACTGGCAGGAAGTAGGAGACATAAACAGCTGTTTCTCAGTCACTCTTTTGGTCAGAATAACCATTCTTAACATATTCTTGATCAAATTTGTTTTATTCATGATATTTTTCTCTGTAGTTCAATTTATTTAAGTTATAAACAGACCAATCGGATGCTTCATTTAAAAAAGGGAGGAGCCTGATGTCCTCTCATCGAACATCCTAAATATTTGATTGGTTTGTGGTTGCCATAGAAACAGGGACCAATTCGGACAGATGACTGCTTCCTGACGATTTCTGGTTCCAAGATGGCGGCGTCTGTATTGTGGAAAAAATGGCGCCTGACTCTGTCCAGTTCTCAGATACAGTCAATGATCTGAATTGAAACTGTAAATTAGGAACTGAAAGTGAATTAGAAACAAAAACTAAAAATACAAATAAGCAGCTTGTATAAATAAAGCTTTTATTTATTTGGAAACCATTTTTTTTATTTCATCCATAAATATTTTTTCAATTTTACATTTAAAAGCGTCTTTATTTCCTATTTTGAATGTATAATCTGGTTTCTTCCTGTTTAGAGTTTCAGTTTCTATTCTTCTCGACTCAGAAGAAAACACTTCAGTCGAGCAAAGAATCGTTTCCAATGTTTCCGACGACTGGTCACGGTTGATCTCAAAGATGGCGCCGAGGCCGGAGCTCTCCTTCCTGTGCGCGCCATCTTCGTCATTTCACAGACTGTCAAACGTAGGATTAGTTAGTGTGGTTAGTTTTGTTCTCTATTACCGTCGTTGTCCTCAGCAGTCTTTCACTGCTGGGTTTAGTTGTTTTAGTTTGGGGTCGGTAGTCTTAGTTTTTGGGCTTTGTTTATTTGTTTTCTTTCGGTAGTTTTGGTTCTGCAGCTGTTTTTATCTTATTTTATGTTTGTTTTTTGTCTTTCTGTCCAGTTTTTCTTATTGGTTTTCCCCCACAGACTTGAGCCAGTGTTATTTTTTTAAATAAAATGTTTGGTTTGTTGTCTGAAGTTCTGAAACCCGACTCTGGATCTGTGTCTGAACCAGGGGAGAAGCCTCACGTGTGTCGGACATGTGGAAAAGCGTTCAGCCAGAGCTCCAACCTCATCACCCACAGCCGCAAACACAGAGACGAGCGGCCCTGCGGCGGCCCCCGCTGACCCCCACCACCAGGGGGAGCTGCGGCAGAACCGGAACCACGAGAACCTCTGCCCGTTCTTCACGGCTCGCTCAGAGACGTTACAGCCTTCAAAGATCGGGTTCTTACATTTATGTTTTGTTTTTACAGCTTTTTTTGTATGAAAGAATAAAACTTTCAGAATATTCATGATGAACCAGGAGCAGATGCTCTGAAAAAGCTCAGATTTGTGATGCAGGAACTGCCGTGGGAGGGGCCAAAGTCTCCCTGCTCTGCTCCATTCTGATTCATCCACGACTAAACAAACAGATCCATGAACGAATCTGGATCAGAACTGATAGAAATGATACTGATCACCGTTTTTGTTTTACCACTAATGCTAGCTTGAGCTTGTGAGCGCCTGGAAGCTAGCATGTGAACAAAGGGATGATGGGAAATCAGTGGAGGCTGACAGACAACTTTAGAGTCAATTTTCTGAAGCCCACCAACTCCAAACTAACATAACAAAACCCAGCAGCCTAAGACTGCTGAGGACAAAGACAGGAAAAAACAAAATTAAAATAAAAACATTTTAAAGTAAGGATTATTTAATTAGCATTTATTAAATTTAGATTATTTAATTTATAAATTGATGTCTGAGATGCACATAGATGATAAACTATGTTGGTTTTTACGTCCCTGTTGACCTGCAAAGCTAAACTTTAGTAAAAAGTTTGATCTTTTAAGAGTTAAAAGCACATATGCTGCACAACATTGAATACTAGCTCCACTGAGATGAGAGTCTTTTATTTTGAAAGTAAGTCATTTGAACTTCTGTCAAACATAAAAAAAAACATTTTGAGAGATGCTATTTTTATATATATATATTTGCTTTTTTCCGTGACAAAAAAAAGAAAAAAAAGACGTTATTAATATTATTTAAAAAAAGAAGGTCATGAATGAAAAATCCAAATTTCTTAAAGGCTAAAGTGAGACTATGTGGCTCCTTCTAGTAGATAAATGAGCCCAAATGGCTCTTAAGGAGTAAACAAAAGTTCTGTAATAAATGTTGACACTAGGATGGAATTTAAAATAGAAAAAATATACAGTTGGAGCGAGACTTTAAAGACTTTTTTCCCCACAACTTTCTGCTTTAACCAAAAACCACATTTGTTACCAGAAACCACAGAAAACGCTATTTTTCCACGTTTATTTAGAAATGTCCACAAAATGTTTAGGAAAAATTCATTTTCAAGCACAACAGAATGCGACCTGTCGACATTCTAGTCATTATTTGTTCAGTTTTCAGCAAAAAAAAGAAAGAAAGAAATTAAAAAAGTCACAGCAAAAGGAATGACTCTGCTGGGTTTTGCCTTTTTTGAGAGTTTCGGTATGTCGACGAAGGCGTGTTGTTTCTGCGGCATCACACGTGTGAAAGGGTTAACGTCATCATCATTTATTCTAGTGTCTAACAGTAACTTTGACGTTTTTACCAAGAAAGAGGTCTGAAATATTAAAGTCAAAACTCAATCAAGAAATTCGATCTCTGAGGGAGGCGATTCTGAGACTGAAACATTTGTGACTCGTACCAGATTAAAGGGTAACCAAACCCTAAATTGACTTATAAATGAGGTTTTAAAAGTTGTGTTTGTTGGTTAAAGGTCAAATTTTTTGGACAAATTGAAATAAAACTGTTTAATTCTTCAAAATATAGTCAAAAATCGGCGGTCTGCTGCCCCCTACAGGTTGAAATGAGGTATTACATTTGAATTTTGTGATGGGTCAAACCATTTAAGTCCAGTAATGATAACAGTCCTGCCCCCAAGCCCCGTGGAGTCGGCCTCCAACTGCTGCACGGATCCATGACGGCGTTTACGACAGCTGCTAGTAACCGTGGTCCTTGTACCACTGAGCTCTGGCGGCGACGTCGTTGGCGTAGTCTTTGCCCGTGGTGTTGACATCCACGTTTACACAGGACGTCACTCGTCCGTCTCCACAGTTGTAGGCGGCGATGGCGGCTGGACAGACCAAGATGCAGACGCGTGCATCAGCCGAAGAGAATCTGAAACCCTTCGGGCATCAACAAACCAACCTTTCAGCTGCTGCTCCCTGGTGCATTGTGGGAATTTCTTCTCACTCCGTTGAATGAAATGAGAGAGGATCCCAGTGGCCTGGGAGAGGTGCTCCTCGCTGTCCCACGCTCCCACAGCACGGTGTCCGCCTCCACGCGGGTTGACGTCGACCTGTGAAGAGTGACGCAGACATCGGATCAGAATTGGTGCTGGAGGGCGCCACCTGCAGGGCGCGAGTTCTGCTGGACCTGCATCAGCCCCCAGGCGTTCCCGTGGTCCCCCCAGCCGTTCTGCAGGGCGTTTCCGGCCCTGGACTCTCTGGAGGTGATGGCAGCGATCAGAGCTGGATCAACTCCGTGCTTCCGTCCCGTCGCCGTGATGATGTCCTTATATTTCGCCATTCTGGCGGCGTCGGTCTTTGCCATGGCGTGGGATGCGCTCACACCTGCTCAGATTTGACAAAATTGACCCTGAGATGATCAACTGCATTTACCCTGTATAAACTAGGGCTGCCACGATTAGTCGACTAATCGACTATTAAAATAGTCGACAACTAATTTAATCGTCGATTAGTCGTTACTTTATAATATATGGAGTTAGAGTGTCGTAAAGTTGAAAGTTATAATAAAAATATGCTAGCTTTTTAGACTATTTTGGCATTTATCAAGGTTTGTTTAAGCTATTTTGAAGTTTAGCTAATATTTCAGCTACAAGCTAGCTATTCTGGTTAATTTAAGCTTTTTTTCAGTTCTTTTGGCTAACTTGGTGTTTAGCTAATATTTCATCTAGATGCTAGCTGTTTTGGCTAAGTTAAGCTTTTTTTAAAAAAAAAGTTTTTTAGGGTGTTTTGAAATTTAGCTCATATTTAAGCTACATGCTAGCTATTTTGGAAAATTTAGGATTTTTTTTCAGTTTTTAGTTAAGTTCATATGTCAGCTACATGCTAGCAGTTTTGGCTAGCTGAGGCTTTTAAATTATTTTTTAGGCTAATTTGGAGTTTAGCTAATATTTCAGCTACAAGCTAGCTATTCTGGTTAATTTAGGCTTTTTTCAGTTTTTAGGCTAACTTGTTGTTAAGCTAATATTTCAGCTAGATGCTAGCTGTTTTGGCTAACTTTAGCTTTTTAAAAAAAAAGTTTTTTAGGGTGTTTTGGAATTTAGCTAATATTTAAGCTACATGCTAGCTATTTTGGAAAATTTAGGATTTTTTTTCAGTTTTTTAAGGATATTTTGGAGTTAAGTTAACATGTCAGCTACATGCTAGCAGTTTTGGCCAGCTGAGGCTTTTAATTCTTTTTTAGGCTAATTTGGCATTTAGCTAATATTTTAGTGGCTATCAGCTTTAGTGTTTTTAGCTATCAATTTCAGCATCTTCGCTATCGTCACTCGCTTCAGCTTCAAAATTCAGCTTACAGCATTCACACAAGCATTTTCGCAGATAATGCTTGTGTGGATATATTTAGTTTTTAGTTTGTTTAAAGCTAATAATGATTAAGATGTGTGTTTTACATCCAGTTTGTGCATGACCCGATTAGTCGACTAATCGGAAAAAATAATTGGTGATTAGTCGACTATTAAAATAATCGTTTGTGGCAGCCCTAGTATAAACATTCATTGGTACAGTCCAAACTTTTCCTAAAATCAAACAATTTGGTCCATTTGTTTTTTTTATGTCCTGTAGTTCACTGTCAGTCCACTAGAGGGAGTAAATGAAAGTTTCCTGATCGTTTCAAAATGGCTGCTTCCATGAAATCTCGAAAAGACTTTTGGCGGGAAAAGTTTAGCTACTTTTTGATGAGAATACGACTTTCAAAGGATTAGGGCCACCATAAAAAAAAAAATTAAAGTAAATCCATTTAAAAACGAATATGTGAGAATAAAACGGCAACATTATTATTTTTTTACAGTCCAAACTTTCCCTAAAATCAAACAATTTGCATGTCCTGTAGTTCACTGTCAGTCCACTAGAGAGAGTAGATGAGCGTTTCTTGATCATTTCAAAATGGCTGCTTCCATGAAGTCTCTAAAACACTTTTAGCGGGAAAAGTTTAGCTAGTTTTCAAAAATTTTTGATGAGAATACGACATTCAAAGTATTAGGGCCACTATAAAAGAAAAAGAGTAAATACATTTAAAAACGAATATGTGAGAGTAAAACTTGAATTATTATTTTTTTAATTTAAAACTTAGTGAGAATACAATTCAACATTTTTAATTTAAAACAATATAATTTTGCAAGGAAAAACTCATGCTTTTTTAAAATAATTTAGCATTTTTACGGTGGCCCGTAAGGGTGATTCACATCAACAAATCACTCGACGTAAAAATGTTTTAAACACCAAAACGACAATTTAAAAATACAAAATATAAAAAAAAAAAACAGCTTTAACTTTTCAGAAAAAAATAAATACTACAAAACAAAAAAAAAAAAACAAAAGCAAAAAAAAAGAAAAAATTCAAAAAAAGGTAATTTCGAGAAAAGAAAATGAGATGTTAGAAAACTAAACATAACCCAAAACTGGAAAAGATAAGTACTATGAATAAGCAATATGTACGGTGGCCCTGAAGTCCAAATCACATCGGCAAATCACAAAATACAAACATTTTTTAAAGATCACAGCAATGATTAAAAAAGAAAAAAATTCTAAAGAACATATTACAAACATTACATTCAGAAGAAAAAATAAAACCCAAAACTAAAACATGAAGAAAAAGTGAAACAAAAGTAATTTTTCAAGAAAACAAAATGTTTTTGCAACATGTGATTTGCTGATTTGCGCTTCAGGGCCGCAACATAAAATAAACATGAAAGCTAATATCTGATCATTTGTGAAGATATTTTAAAAACTAAATATAATATTTTATTTTCGAGAAGGCAGGATTTATTCGTGGTTAAATTATGACTTTTAGAAGTATAAATTTGTGGCTTTATTCTTGTAAATTTTCCAATTTTTTCATATAATTCTACTTCATTTTCATGTATTTGAGCTTATTTTTCTTCTTTTATGGAACCCTTAATACTCTGTAGTAGAGAGAACAACTCATCTATGGGTATTTATATTTTGAAATGACTACTTGATGTATTGCAAAAATGCAATTTTTATTGATAATGAATAATCTATCGGGTTAAAATGTCTCAAATTAGAGACAGTGGGTAAATAAGGTGGATTTATTTATTTTTCAAAATCCTGCATTCAATTACCGAATCACCAACATGTCATAACTTATTTTATTTATTTCTCATGAAAATATTCAGCTTTTTGGGGAGAAATTTCATTAAAGGGTTTTTTTTTTTTTTTAAACAAATCATTTCCATTCCTGTCATTTCTCTGGGCGGTTCTGATCACCTGACACTCCCAGCCTGTCCTGCCGGGCTGTTTGAGCCGAAGCTCCGGTGGTTGGAACGTTTCTGATGTTTGCAGACACTGAAAGAGGAAAAAGAAGGAAGATGAGACGGCACCGAAACAAATAACTCATAAGAAAATCCTCAATTTACACCTTTATGAATATAAAAACTACCAACAACAATCTAGTAAAATTCACTTACGTCCACAAGTAAGATTATGATCCAAACAAAAAAAACTTAAATTTCTCTAATAAAATGCATATAATGAAAAGTGATTAAAACAATTTAAAAAGTAGATCTTACTAATAAACAATATACATTTTTGATTACTCATAAAAATAGGTCAACTTTAAGTTCTTTTCTAGAAAAAAAACTCTATTTGCATAATCTTTGAATTATTATATAGATATTATCAGGAATAATTTCACAATAAAACTCCCCGAGTGTTTTACTTTAGCAAACACACAAACTGTGAGAACAAAAATGTGTTTTTGTGGCTCCAGAGTGAAAGCAGACAGGAGCTACAGTCAAGAAAAAAAATTTTTTTTTTTCTTTGGACTGAAAGATTGGAGAATTTTGGACCTAAAAGACAAACTTATCATTTCTGGAGAATGAAATGTGAAGTTTGTTTAGACGGTTAAAACTGAAGTAACGAGTTCCTCCTAACGGGTTTCATGAGGAACCAGAATTTGGAGAATGCATTAAACCATCATCATCTGCATTTAATTCAACTGTTTTCCAGACACTTCCTTAAAAATATGTCATTTTATTTTGTCAATTCTGTCAAAACTGAAGTTTATGTCTAAATAAATCAACAAGATTTCTGGTAGAATTCACGTAACTCCATCTGATAGTTTATTCAACTCAAGAAATTGTCACTTAAAAGAAGATTTTCACAGTTCATAAAGCTGTTAGGAACTCCAACGATCCAAAAAAAAACTTTTAGAAATGTATTTAACAAAAAAAAAAACCTCCTTATAGTAAATGTGATAATATTCAAGTCACTCACTCTTTCCTCTGGTTGAAGGAGCTGCTGCGATCTCGTCCGATGTGTGGAGGAAACTGCTGACTGAACCGGCTTTTATATCTCACTTTGACTTTCAGTTTGAAAAGTGAAAGCAGCTGATTTACTGGAAATGCACACAAAACACACAAAAACACACACACACACCTGACGAGGAGCTGTTAACCCGTTCCTGTTTCTGCTAACATTTCATTTTATTTTATTCATTTCTAAAGCACCTTTCACCACCAGCCAAGGAGGCCCAAAGTGCTGTACACTAGGGCTGCCACAAACGATTATTTTAATATTCGACTAATCACCGATTATTTTTTCCGATTAGTCGACTAATCGGGTCATGCACAAACTGGATGTAAAACACACATCTTAACCATTATTAGCTTTAAACAAACTAAAAAACTAAATATATTCACACAAGCATTATCTGCGAAAATGCTTGTGTGAATGCTGTAAGCTGAATTTTGAAGCTGAAGCGAGTGACGACAGCGAAGATGCTGAAATTGATAGCTAAAAACACTAAAGCGAATAGCCACTAAAATGTTAGCTAAATTCCAAATTAGCCAAAAAAATAATTAAAAGCCTCAGCTGGCCAAAACTGCTAGCATGTAGCTGACATGTTAACTTTACTCCAAAATAGCCTTAAAAAACTGAAACAAAATCCTAAATTTTTCCAAAATAGCTAGCATGTAGCTTAAATATTAGCTAAATTCCAAAACACCCTAAAAAACTTTTTTTTTAAAAGCTAAAGTTAGCCAAAACAGCTAGCATCTAGCTGAAATATTAGCTAAACAACAAGTTAGCCTAAAAACCGAAAAAAGCCTAAATTAACCAGAATAGCTAGCTTGTCGCTGCAATATTAGCTAAACTCCAAATTAGCCTAAAAAATAATTTAAAAGCCTCAGCTAGCCAAAACTGCTAGCATGTAGCTGACATATGAACTTAACTCCAAAATAGCCTTAAAAAACTGAAAAAAATCTTAAATTTTCCAAAATAGCTAGCATGTAGTTTAAAAATGAGCCAAATTCCAAAACACCCTAAAAAACTTTTTTTAAAAAAAGCTTAACTTAGCCAAAACAGCTAGCATCTAGCTGAAATATTAGCTAAACACCAAGTTAGCCAAAAAAACTGAAAAAAGCCTAAATTAACCAGAATAGCTAGCTTGTAGCTGAAATATTAGCTAAACTCCAGAATAGCTTAAACAAACCTTGATAAATGCCAAAATACTCTAAAAAGCTATCATATTTTTATTATAACTTTCAACTTTACGACACTCTAACTCCATATCATTATTATAGGAACGCTCTTCTACATTTTAATTAGTTGTCGACTATTTTAATAGTCGATTTAGTCCGATGCGACTAATCGTGGCAGCCCTACTGTACACAAGAAAATACCATACATACGAATCATAAAAACAATTTAAAAAATAAATAAGTAAGGTTCAGTTTCAGGGAAGCATCAAGTTTCACTCCCAAGTTAGTGACCACAGACTTTTCAAAGGGAGCGAGAGAGAGAGAGATGATCCTGACGTCCACCAGGAGAGAACACAACGACTTCTGTTCTGGTCTCATTGAGTCCGAGAAAATTAGCCGACATCCACATCCTTTATTTACTTCTAATTGTATGCCTTTCTTGGTGGTGCAGTATAATTCACATGTTTTTCCTTCTCTCCGACTCCCCTGTGGGAGACCGGGAGAGATTGCAGTTTCCGGGAGACTTGTTGGTGATCCTGACGAAGCCCCGCCCATCTGGATGAAGCCCCGTCACCATCCGTCACCATCCTGCATCTCTGAGTGGGAGTGATTCCTGGTGGGTCGTCTGTCCTCCTGCTCCTGGTCGTGGTCTGCAGTTCTGCCTCATCTGGACTATGGACTTAACCATCACCTGTCCCTCAGCTCTATATGAATGAACTCAGCTCTATATGAATGAACTCTACTCATATATGCAGTTTTAGCAGCTAACTTTTCTTTAACCGTTCTGGTATCGCCTGTCCGTCCTGGGATGGGATCTCTCCCTCATGTGGGAATCCCTAAGGTTTCTTCTTTTTTTCCTGACTCAGGTTTTTTTAGGAGTTTTTCCTTACCGCGAGGGAGGGTCTAAGGACAGGGATGACCTGTTCTTTATAGTCTGTTTAGTTTTTACCTATTGTGCATATTTTTTTGACTCCATCTGTGCATCTGTAAAAACTGCAGGCACGAAGCCCAATGAGGCAAATTGAATTTGTGATATTGGGCTATATAAATAAAATTGAATTGAATTGAATTGAATTGAATTAACTTCACTAGTCGCGTTTCCACAAACTCTGAAATTTCGAAAAACGGAATTTCGATATTAAATTCTCCTAATGGAAACACCACAATTTCGAAAAAACTCGCCTTTTCTAAATAAAGTTTTTGCGCTTAGAGGAGGTGGTATTTGGGCCGTATCGAAACAGTAGTTTTTCGAAAAACTGTAATGGAAACACTTTTTCGAAACAAACGAGTCACGTGACCATTAACCGGATATGACGTTTCGGACAGGCACCGCACAGCGGGCGCCACGAGAGGTCCCACAGCATCGCACAGCTCATCAAAAGTTGAGCGTGTCATGCGAAAATGCTGAATCCACAGCTCTTCGGTGAATTCTTCAACCACGATTTCCCAAAAATGTTTGACTCTACGTCGCTCCCACGTATAAGGAGCCTGCCGCTCCGAGGCTCGGATCAGACGTAGACGTCTTAGGATGAGAGCTAGCCGCCTCTGAATGGCAGGATGAGACTGTGCCTGGCAGAAATGTGACTGACATTACCATCAAAATAGTGTTTATATCCGTCGACATGTTTTTTTTAATGACTTAATCGCGGGAATTACTTCGAGTTTTTCGCATAATCATGGTTTAATGGAAACGCTGTTTTTTCGAACAGTGTTTTATCGAAATTACTAGAAATTTCGATAAAGTTTTGCGCAAAAGTGTAATGGAAACGCAGCTATTGAGGCGTTCAGTTAGTGCCGTAACTGAGCGGTTGGGACCTTTGTGCACGGGGACATAAATTCGACAGTCGTCAGCATAAAGGTGGAACTCCACTGGGAGCATGTAAAACGGCCCAAAACGGATCCCTGAGGGACTCCCCACCTCAGAGGATGACACGTGGACGAGTGAGGACCCGTGCTGACACAGAATGAGTGAGATAGGATCTCATCCACTGCAGAGCCGATCAATCAGGATCTTGTGATCCGCTGGATCGAACGCTGCTGATAAATCCAATAATAAAAGAACCACAGGATTACCTGTATCGGTTACTAATAAAATGTTTAAAAGAGTCGTTTCTGTGCTGTGTTTAGGTCTGAAAATAGGAAATTTGAAGTCTGTCCGTTTTTAATTTTCTTTCAGCTTTTCTGCAGTCTCGTCTCAAGGTGCGTATATCCTCAGAGATCCAGGGTTCAGGCATGCACCTTGTTTTTTTTTTTGCAGGTAAAAGGAGAAACTGGATCCAGAATTTCAGCACACGAGTTCAAACTGAAGGAGGAAAGAGTCTGCGGTGATCGGGGATTAATATAAGTTGGGCCGTTTAAATGAAAATTCAGCAGCTTTTTTCGTTTAAGTTAACATCATCAAATCCAGTCATGACGCGTCTATGGTTCGTACTGTGTATCAATAAAGGTTGACAGCCTTTGAATGGACGCTCTGTTCTGAATCCTGCATTTAAACTGTTTCTGAATCAAAGCCAGAAACTCTGGGGATTTTCAGGAGCTCGGCTTTCAGTTTCAGTCTTAATCAGTAAAACTGGAAAAAACAGAAAGTAAACTCCACAGGGATCTTCCCGAGGACCGAGGAGGGAATTTGGGGGAAATTTCAAGCACAGATTATGAAAAACACAAGACAAAACCCACAATTATTTCAAACTCATTACAGAAATGTTAATGCATACTTTGAAAATAGAAAAAACAAACACACTAATTATATATATATTTTACTTCAATGCAAATCATTTTATAGTTAATTTTTAAACTAATTTATTATTTTAATCTACTAACCATGTTTTTATTATTATCATATTTATATTATTCATGCATTTTTAATTGTTTTAATGCTTTTTTTAAATTTGAAACTCCAGTGTTTCTGGGGTCCAGCCCTGTAGACCGGGCCCTGCGCTGCCCCGTACTGGGCGGGTTTCGGCCGAATGAAAGGCGCTAAACAGATAATTAAAGTTTGAGTCATTTATTATCTATTTTAGATCATCTAACTTGATCATTTATCAATACTGATACAGTAAAGTTTCAAACAAGAGTGGAAACAACAACATCTGTATGGTGCTAAATCAGGGCCAATATTATTTGAAACCGAAATAAAATATTTAAATGTTTGGCCGAAAAAATAGGTTTCCAAAACTCAAAATTTCCATTTCAGAACTTTTTTTTCAGTTTCAAACCTTTTTTTTTTTCGTTTACGAACCTCTAAGTTTCGGCTTCAAAACTTTTGGCCCCGTTGTGGCGCGTTGGGGCGGGGCTCACACGAGGACCAATCAAAATCGATGAGGATGGTATCCTCAGTTCTGATGCCTTCACTGACTCTGAGAACTGTAACAATTTCCAAGGAGGGTGTTTAAAGCAGAGTTTTATCCCGTATAAACCGCACAAACCGTTCCAGCCCGTTCAAAACGTCATTTTATTGAGTTAAATACACGCGGAGAAAACGTTCTTTTGCTGGAATAAAATCTCTCCTCTATGAGAATACAGACTGAACAGCCATTTCCTGGTCGTAATTGTTACAGTTCTCAGAGTCAGTGAAGGCATCGGAACTGAGGATACCATCCTCATCGATTTTGATTGGTCCTCGTGTTAGCCCCGCCCCAACGCGCCACAACGGGGCCAAAAGTTTTGAAACTGAAACTTGGAGTTTCGTAAAAAAAAAAAAAAAAGAAACTGAAAAAATTAAAATTTTGAGTTTGGAAACCTATTTTTTCGGCCAAACATTAATATTTTTTTTCAAAATATTTTATTTCGGTTTCAAATAATATTGGCCCCGATTTAGCTCCATACATCTGCGGGATGGTATCGATACCAGCTTGAGATCGATACTGTCGATACTTTGGATCAGCTCTAGTTTTAAGGTTAAATTATCTTATACATGTCTTCCATCGAAAGCCCAATTTTCTCAGATGTGGTTCTTTAATATCTGGCAAAAACAGATAAAAATTGTTCCAAACTTACATTTATTTTAGATATTTTTTTGCTTTCAGTCTTTCGTGAGACTCACAGGATCTTCATCACGTCTGCTCTTCTGTCAGAGTAGACGGCGCGTGTTTAACCGATACGTGACCTTGGACTGAAGTCTTGCCGGGGGCAGGGCTTCCGCTCCTACTTCCTTTGACGGTACAAGCTTCACTTTGTGCAAGACAACTTTATGGTTTATGATTCAGAATAATTAAAATAAGAATTTATAAATAGACCGTTTTTATTTTTTGGTGCATTTATTCAGGTAAAAAGCTAAAAGCATCTCAAAAATGAAAGCAGAATCATTTCTCAGATCAGAATATTTTGAAACACGCCGAAAAGCAGCGATGAGTAATCTATCATGTGTTACAGCAGTGTTGTTAGAACAGCTGATCTAGTGTAAAACTTCTTTTCCTCTTTTGCGATCAGCTTTTCCCAGAGTCAGAAACGTTCCAGTGTAAATGTATTTTCTGCATTCTTTTACAGATAAGGAAAGGGAAAACAGGATGACGGTTGGGCGTGGTCATGTCATTTCCTGTTTGGAGGTTTCTGTTCCAAGTTGTGCTTTTAAACCTGTGTTTAGTTGCAGACGAATGTAGACATGATTAATTTGCATCATAAATTCAATGCACTGAATTTTATTTAATGTAATAAAGATGCAAAAAGTTGCAGACAAAAAGTCAATTTTATGAAGTATACATGAGTATGAGTAAAGTACTATGTAGTGTAAGTATACTAACTAAATACTACTTCTTTCAATTTCATAATATATAGATATTATATAAGGTAAACTTTAATCATCCTGCCTCACTTTTAGTTTAGACCAGAATCTCTTTTAAAACCTCAATTTCTTTGGTTTAAGAAAAATTTGGTGTTTTTAATATTAAAAAGTTTTTTGTAAAGTGAAAATATAGCAACCCAAACTTTATTCCACTTGTTCATAACCAGTTTAAGGACACTAGATATCACAAACTAAAACGTTTTGCCTGATTTGTGTGCAGCGTTCACTTCAGGAAATCAGCTGGAGATCAGGAAGCGCAAGCAGAAATACGGCATACCGGATTTAAAAAGACATATTTTCTTTTTTAAAGAATTTTTGACACACATTTATGTATATGTACAATTAGTTTTGATTTTTGTTAATTATATTTATTAATTAATTCCTGGCTGAGTTGAACCACGAAAGACAAATAAACAGTTTTGTTTTTTCCTATCATTGCTGACAATACAGTATCTACTACTGTATTACATTTTCTGCATTGAGACGAGACGGTGTCTTTTATTTTGAAAGGAAGTTACTCAAATCTTTTTCAAAACCTAAAAACCTATTTAATTTTTTTTTTTTAAAGGCCATTTTCTCTTCATGTTTTGTTTTTCTTAATGCAAACGTAAAAAACAACAATAGTTAATTTAATATTAAATATAATAGTATTGGTAGCATAAATACAAATAAGCTTCTCGTTTAAAGGAATTTAAAAGTTACTTTGTGGCTCCTTCTGTGTTCCTGAAAGGCTGTTTAAATGTTTAAATGTGAAGGTTGCAGAATATATATATATATATATATCTTTTGCTAATAATATATGCAGGTACTATCAGATTATTTTACCAATATTGTTCTATTGAAAATGTTGTAAGCATATTTAAAATGTTACAATTCAAAATTAAATTAAAACTACTTTAAATTAAAAATCTTTTTTTGTTACTGTTGTTTTTTTTTAAACGCTGCATTTTAAAATTAAATCTCTGTATTATTTGAGTTGTGTGTTTATTTTTTCTTAAATAAAGTTTAACAGGAAATTTGATTTATAATCTACTTGCTTCACAATAGAGACATTTTATAAACAACAAATGTACAAGAAGTACAAATCATAAAGAATAAACCATTAACAAAGAGAAAATAAACAAAGCCACTAGTCATTTAGGGTCAAATTGAGGTCACTTCCTCTGTTAGTTTACAGATCCAGAGTTTCCCGGAAACCGTGCATTCAGGGTTGAAGTTCGCCTCTGATTTGTAGCGGGTTTAGTTTCGTTTTCGGCTCTGCTGTCGAAGGCGACGTTCAAACGAATCGCAGACTGACTTCAGAGTCTGAGCACAGCGGCTGCATAAAACCGTCAGAGCGGCAGAAGTTCAGCAGCAGGACGGAGGAAGAGTCACCGGAGCGGGAAGCGGTAAGTCTGACGGCTCTTCATCACTTTGTTTGCTGGTTTTAAGTCTATTATTGACCCGTTAGCTTCAGCCGCCATGTTGAGTTTAGCTGAGGAAGGAGAGGAGAACCGTTATCAGGACTTTTGGTCACGTTAAAGCCATAATAATAATAATAAAATAGTTTTGACGATACGTTTTTTTTTTTTTTTTTTTTTTTTTAATATATTGATTTTTATTATCAACATGAATTCGTACAATGCAGCTTTTATTTTGGTAGTCCACTTAACTGTGGTCACGTGAGCTGCTGTTCCTCAGCCAGGGGCGGTTCAATATGGAGCTAAATCGGGGCCAATATTATTTTAAACCCAAATAAAACAAATTGGAAAAAAATATTGGTGTTTGACCAAAAAATAATTAAAATTGCTAAAAACTTTTTAATATTCTAAAATAAACTTATTTAGTTTCAGCTTCAAATGTTGTTTTTTAGGTTTCCAAATTTCAATTTCTAAACTTTGTTTTCAGTTCAACAACTCTTTTTTTTTTTTTTTTCCCGTTTTTAAATCTGAAAGCTTCAGTTTTAAAACTTTTGGCCCCGCTGTGGTTTGTTGGGGCAGGGCTAACACGGAGGACCAATCAAAATCAATGAGGGTGGTAACTTCAGTCCCGGTGCATTTCACAATTGAA
This sequence comes from Oryzias javanicus, assembly GCA_003999625.1. Taxonomy (NCBI): domain Eukaryota; kingdom Metazoa; phylum Chordata; class Actinopteri; order Beloniformes; family Adrianichthyidae; genus Oryzias; species Oryzias javanicus. The sequence goes on along the minus strand of CM012437.1, from coordinate 34,541,951 downwards.
ATTTTAGTTTTGAAACCTAAAAAACAGAACACTGGAAGCTGAAAATAACCAAGTTTATTTTAGAATAGTAAAATGTTTTTAGCGATTTCAATTTTTTTCATTTTGGCCAAATACCAGTATTTTTTTTTCTATTTTTAATTTAGATGTTTTTCCGTTTTACATGAATAAATTTAAAGTATCCACTTTACATTGGCTACCCATTTGTTTTAGAAGTGATATTAACATTTTAGTTTTGACTTTTAGAACTTTTAATGGCTTCTAATTTTATTTCCCAGCTGCTTGTACCGTATGTCGCTAGCCGCTGCCTTCGGTCCTCAGCTTTAAACCTTCTTAGACTCGTTAGAAAACCTGAGATGACCTCGCTTTCCAAGCAGTAACCCCGAGATTGTGGAACGCCCTGCCCTTATCGCCTCTCCTGACTGATAATGTTGAGGCTTTTAAGAAACAGCTGAAAACTGCTTTTTAAAAGAGCTTTTAGTTAATCGTGTTGTACTGTTTTATTTATTGTTTTATTTTCTCATTGTTTTACTGTGTAAATCACTTTTTGATTTTTATCTGTGAAAGGTGTAATATAAATAAAATCTACTTTCTTAATTACAATTGAAATTAGATTTGAGAGAATAGGATTCATGTTTTAAATATATAGTTTAAAGGTGAAACTAACTATGGGAGGTAAATCCAGCGGCGAAACACAGTTGGGGTGATGGGGAGAGTTAATACATTTTGTGAAACTTAAAAAGAAAATTGTCACAGAACATAGACGGCTGGTTCCAAAGTCAGCAATGAGCATGGGAGCACCAGAGAGAAACCAGAACAGTCAGGGTCCAGGCAAGGGTCAGGGCAGGCGGCAAACTAGCAGAATCAAACACGAAGCAGGATCAGGTGAACAGGAGATCAGATCAGGATGAAGTGCTCGGTATGCAGGCTGAGCGGCACAAACAATACTTCGCACTGAGTGTAGTCTGAGCTAGTGCTGGGCAATGTGCCTATCGTGACATTTTTATTGTGTCGTTTCAAACTTATTTTGATTAATTTTTACCTCAAATATATAATTAAACAGCCTGGGACAATTGCGCAGGTGTTGTCTCGTCAGTGTGTTCACAAAAAAATGCATGAAAGTGAAAATAAAGACAAATTAAAGAGATTCTTTGTAAAGAAACTCCATCTTGTGGTTTTATGACGTAAAACTGCTTAACGTTCTTTGATTCTCACTTTTACGACGGGCTTAACAAGCAGAACGATGGACACGGAACAGCTTGAAGTTGTTTCCCCGGAGTTGAAACAGCCAGAAACACTGATGCAGGTGGCCAATGAGAAGTACTTTCAGGAATAGAGAGGTACGACTGATTTAGCTGCATTTTGGATTTGAGACGTCCGACGATGAGCAGAAGACAGCAATATGCAAGCTACGCTAAGATGCTATTTCTGTGCTAATGCTAACACAACAAACCTATCACTCCATAAAAATGACCAAATGAGATTACAAAAATAAGAGATAAACGAAGCTGTGGAACAGGAATGTAACAAGTATCCAAGCACTCGGATTCTTATGATCTGATCCCGAAAACATCTCAAGACATCGTCAAAGATCACTGATATATGATCTTTATAATTATAGTATAGTAAATATTTATTTCTCAGAAATACAATGTAATGTTATATTTTAATATATGAACTATAACAAAGCCGCTATGGAGTCTCGAAAGAGCCAAAATGAAATAAATATATACACCATCAAATAAATAAATAAATGTGGCAAAAAATAAATGTTGAAATAAATAAATAAATGTTGAAATAAATAAATAAATGTTGAAACTCTTTGCTCTTTTAATATTTTAATGCCACATTTATTTCAACATTTATTTATTTATTGCAACATTTATTTATTTAATGCCCCATTTATTTATTTATTTAATGGTGAATATATTTATTTCATTTTAGCTCTTTCGAGACTCCATAAGCCGCACATGCGGCTCTATTGTCACCGGAAGTAAACAAATCTTCAAAGTAAAGTGTCAGTGAAGCTTCCTGTTTTCAAAGTAAAACCAGCGAGTCCTTTTTTATACAAAAATTATATCAAAAATTGATACTTAAGCTCCACTCACTAACATGAGATCTGAGAAAAACAAAAAAAGTAGCTTTAACTGCAGTGTTTATATTGTTTTGATAACTCTTCAACAGTTATGTGCACATAATTTCACTGGAGTTACATATTATTTTACTCAAACTTGAAACTGTTGTGCACTTAAAAAATATTTGTCTTTTTTTTTTAACAAATTCTTTTTAAATACCTTTAATTTTTGAAATAAATGTGAAGTCTGCTATCTATCAGCCCCATATGGTCTCATTTGATTTATTTTGCTGCTCTAAAATGTTTGTAACTATTCAGTAATCTGTTACTTTAAATAGTCTGAAAAGTAAACCATTTTTTTCAGAGTATAACTGATAATATATTTATTGTTGAATATCGTGATATATATCGTTATTGTGATATAAAATAATTTAGATCATGATATACATCTTTTCCATATCGCCCGGCACTGACTAACGAGAGTCACGTGAGGAGACATCCAGACACTAAGTGCTGGGGCTGATGGGAGATTGAGTGCAGTCAGTACTCAGGAGATGACCACAGGGGGAGCTAACGGAAATAAATGTATATTATGTCCAAATTTGTGTTTATCTTTTTTAGGCAGCTGGACTTGAGAAGACCCAAACACCAAATCAGGAGAAGGAAACGGCAAGGAATCATGTGTGACTTCTGGAAAGGTAAATATGATTCAACGAGTTGTTTAAACTTTCAGCTTCTTACAGACTTTTTTATCTTAAAAAAAAAAAAAAAGCTTTCACAGAAGGTTTGGCATTTCCACAGCTCCTTCCGAACCACCAAAGCAGACCTGTTCTCCAAGGTAAGACTGTTGATAGTTACTCGGGTGCTAATCTGATTCAGGAATCAAGATCAACAACTCACTGATCCCACTGTCGGGCATCGCAAAAGCAGCGTAAAGGTTCTAGATCAGGCGCAAAATCCTCAACCTCCTCAGAAAGTTCTGTGGACATATTTGCGTCACTTCACTCGGTACTAGGGCAGCCACGATTAGTCGACTAATCGACGACTAATCGACTATTAAAATAGTCGACAACTCATTTAATAGTCGATTAGTCGTTACTTTATAATATATGGAGTCAGGCTGTAGTGAAGTTGAAAGTTATAATGACATTCTGCTAGCTTTTTAGACTATTTTGGCATTTATTAAGGGTTTTCAGGCTATTTTGGAGTTTAGCTAATATTTTAGCTTCATGCTAGCTATTTTGGCTAATTTAGGCTTTTTCAGTTTTTTAGGCTAATTTGGAATTAAGATAATTTTTCAGCTACATATTAGCTCTTTTGACTAATTTAGGATTTTTTCAGTTTTGTAGGCAAATTTGGAGTTTAGCTAATATTTCATTTACATGTTAGCTAGCTAATTCTAAATGTTTACAGTTTTTTAGGCTAATTTGGAGTTTTTCTATTATTCCAGCTACATGCTACCTATTTTGGCTAATTTGGAATTTTTACAGTTTTTTTAGGGCTAATTTGGAGTTTAGCTAATATTTCACTGTTTTAGCTAATTTGGGATTTTTTTTTTACAGTTTTTTTTAGGCTAATTTGGAGTTTAGCTAATATTTCAGCTATATGTTAGCTATTTTGGCTAATTTGGGATTTTTACAGTTTTTTAGACTAATTTGGAGTTTAGTTAATATTTCAGCTATATGCTAGCGATTTTAGCTTATTTAGGATTTTTTTGTTTTAAAGCTAATCATATTTCAGATTTTCTTTACATCCACTTTGTCCATGATCCGATTAGTCGACTAATCGGAAAAATTAATCGATGATTAGTCGACTATTAAAATAATCGTTTGTGGCAGCCCTACTCGGTACCACTTCATACCGAAGACCCGGCTATCGTAGATCCAAGCCGTACCTACACCGCTCAGTCTGCCTCCAGTAGCCCCGCCCCCTTCTTGGTGTTTTTGAAATTTGGGCTGAGAATGGAGTCGGCCTCCAACTGCCTTGTTTGGTTACCCTTTACACACTCAACAGTACACTCGTCTTTGCAGGTATTTGAGTCTTCTTTCAGGGTTCCTGTAGCAGTTCTTACCAGCTTTTCTCAGGTCTCCCTTCCCCCAAATGTCACTCAGAGAACCCCAGTAAAGCAGATTTAATTTAAGCAAGTCAAATTTACTTCAATTGCAGGTTTAAACAGCAGTTAGGATAATAATAAAGTCTTGTCAAATACCTTAATTATTCTTGAATTGTATTTTTAATACCTTTTTTATTTATAAAGATTTTAATGTGAACATACATACTTCAATTTTTTTAGAGCAAATCTCGAGTATCGGAGTACTCGGATACTCGTTACAGCCCTTCTCCGAAGTGGTCTGTACTCTTGAGGCTGATGCTTAATGGTATCTTTACTAGGCCTGGGAATCACTGGGTACCTCACGCTACGATACGATACGCGATACATGGCTCACGATATCGATAATATCGCGATACTGCGATAGTTGGTAAAAATCCTGTCTAATAACTAATATTATATAGAAGAACACTTTTTTGGGGGGGAAATGTATCCCCATTTTATTTGTTTTAGCTTAAATACAATCATAATAAACAACTTATGTCTTATTTTGTGCAACAAATTATAGACACTTTTGTTTAACGTTGCCTAAAATCACTAATACTATAACTTGCCAGCCATTGAATTGGAATTATTTGTAAAATTCAATGTTAACAATAGTAAACATGATCAGCAGTGCCACAGAATTACTGTTAGCAACAGAACAAAAATTAAATAATTCAAATTGGTGACAGTTATCTACCTCCAAAGAAACGTCACACCAAAGGATGATGAATATAAAGTTTTACAGCCTCTGTCAAGTGTTACATATTTTTTAGTGCACTTTTCCTACATTTGAAAAGGGCTGAGCATTCAAAATTGAAGGCTGATTTACTCAGACTGTCACTTGAGATTATTTCTCCAATTATTTTTTTCTAAAATTGTCAGTCAATTGTCAGGTAAAAAGGTAAAAACCTTAAAACACACATAATAATGGCAATAAATATTTAAAAATTCAACTTCTATTATAAATTAGCAATAAACAACTTTAATCTATAATAATTTATACAATTTTAAGTTCCTCAATTAACTAGCAACATCCTTATTTCACCGTGAATTCATGTACTTTATTTTAATTACATTTTTTTTAAGTTCACACATCAAATTTGCATTTTTTTTAAATCTAAGAATGACTTTAAGTTAACATTAGCAAAAAGTTATTACGTTCATTTGAAAACCTTACACCATAAATTTAACAAAGTTACACCGTACACCAGCAGGGTAAATATCAGTGCATGAAAGCGAAAATTCCGACTGGTACCTGAAGTACACACAAACAGCTACGAAGCACGCGCCTCGTTCCCACAGCGCACCGATCAAGCAGGAAACAACCAATAGCGGCCATTCTAGCGCTCAGATTAACTCACTTCTTACCAGCTGACTCTTCTACAGACGGATGATAATTGAGAATAGGTAGACATGATTTATACAGGCAATACCGAGCCAGTATTTCGCCGGTGTTTTTTCCTGAAAGAGGTCCGTGCGTCAGGTAAATAAGTCCGACGCAGCGCGAGTAGCTGCACAATAGTTCCGGTCCGCGACTCAGACGCAACAGCTTCGTAAAATGAAAATATAATATCGATACTTGGTGAGAACCCATCGAGAATCAACCGTAGGACTAAATATCGCGATATATCGCAATATCGATATTTTGGCACACCCCTAATCTTTACATAGTTCTGTTGTCTGTGTACTTTGCTTCTAGAAAGTAATCCCTAAAGTTTTGGCCATTATGTCGTTTTCTAGACATGAACATGCAGTGATGTGTTTCAGAGTATGGAGACATCATGAAGGTTCAAACCACTGGGGCTTCACAGAAAACTGCTAACCAGGACAACCTGCCCTTCAAGGGTAACTACTACAGATTAGTTAATGACGAAAAGTTTCCTGTTGAAACTTCTTTAGTGACGGTGACACTGAAAGACTTTTTCCTTGAACTCGTCTGTTAAGGTGTTCAAGCGTCACACAGAATGGCACAAACAGATGAGGGGAGAATGAGGAACTATAAGGACATTATCATACAAGTGGCGTCAGAATACCACGTTGACCCGGCTGTCATTGCTGGCATCATCTCCAGAGAGTCCAGAGCTGGAAACGCCCTTGATAATGGCTGGGGAGACTGGAACCCAGAAATGAATGCCTATAATGCCTTTGGACTGATGCAGGTGAGCGTCTCTAGAAAGAGCTGCGTTTCTGCAGTTTAATAACCAGTCAGTTTTGATCTAATCTGTGATTCTTAACCCGGAGTTGAAGGTACATTTTGGATTATAAAAATGAAAGCTGGATTTACTCCAGATAATAAAACTCTTTTGTCTGACTACATGTGGTTACATTGAAAAGCTTTGAATTGGTTTTCAAGATTTTACGCTTTTGTATTTGGAACTTCTTTGATGCAAACAAACGTTTCCTGTTATCCTGGATTATATATGCTAAGGGTTTGCTTGATGCAGCCCGATTGCTGCTTTCACACTCGACACAATTTCTGCGGCTTAACTTTCACTGTTAAGTCAGATACAGATACGTTCTGAGGTTAGGTTAGGTGATTCGGGCATCAGGCGCGGCGCTTCTGACCGGCAGCAGCGCGATTTGAGCGACACATTTATTATAAATGAGATGATCAAGTCAGTGGGGAGGGGAATCCAATATGGCCGCCCGATTAAGGGAATTTCATCCTAAACTTCCATCCATTTTCTTAACCCGCTGGGGCTGTGGGGTTGTCTGAGTAGTTTAGAAATTAAAAATGAAAAGAGGGGAAAAAGACTGCTTTACAATTTATCAGTTTTAATTTGTAAAACTAAGAATGATAATTCTGTTTTTTTTTTTCCCTTCAATGTTGAGTTTCTCACAGGAGAAGCTCGATAAGCGCAAAGTCCTCCACGAGGGGGCGGGACTAGGTTTATGAGTGTAAGAATACTCCCATGAGCGCGGAGAAGGGGTTTAGAGGAGCGGGCGTGGAGCCTGTCCTGCGCCCGTGGAACGTTCCTCGTCTGCATGGAGTTTGATATAAGACTTTTGACAAAAATTTAACAGCATAGGCAAAGCATTTAACTGGTAAGGGATAAAGTCCGACAAAGTGAGAAATTTCACAACGAGGAGAGCTGAACCGGAGAACGGTTGCTTCCACACCAGGCAAAGTTATTGATTACATAAAATTTTTTTAGTTTTATTTGATTTTGAATTACTTTTTTTTATTTAAGCATGAAATGAGTTGTGTGTCAAACTGTAAAACAAAAAACGTATAATCACTGGGATTTGGCGCTCTGTCCAACAGATAACACCCTTGGCAGTCGCCTAGGTCACCAATGATCAGGGCTGGCCCTGCAGTTAGTGTTGGGGGAAGTCGCGGTACGACCTCCAGCCAATGGAGCTGGAGCGATTGAGCCGCTATGCTAGCCAGCAGCTCGTTGGACAGCTTAGCGAGCTCCACCGCTCAGGGTCCGGCAGAGCTAGCGGGATTGCTGCCTAAGCTGCCGACCCCTGGGCGCTCCAGCTTCACGGGCTTATGATGTTTTTCTTCTTTTCTTTCATTGAGACAACAATAAAAAATATCCTCCAGTTTTATTTTTCACCTCTCAGGTTAATTCAGGACAGAAATTCTTCAAACTGGACCACAGACAGACGGAAGTAACGTTTAAAACGACCATCAGGAGTGAAGTGACCCGCACCCGGAGAGACTCTGAGTGATCACGACAGGCCGACGTGCTTTTAGCACCTATATAAACCCGAGCTACTTGTTCAACATCATCCATGTTTTCTATGATGAGGCAACAAATGAAGTCCAGAAAAACGTTTGCGGTTGCCAAGGCGTCGAACAGTAAATTTGATGCGCAGAGAACCGGAACTCTGGAATTTAATTCACAAATCACGTCAGGTGTGAACGCAGCTTTAGACTGCAACATTATGTTGATGTTTGCATTTTTAGAAAATGAGAAAACAAGCAAACACCAACAATGGAGCACATTAGAGTGCTGTAAATGTCAATTTTCTGCTAAAACGAATTAAATATAACGTGTGACATTATGAACAAAAAGACGACACCATCCTCTAAGTTTCACACTCCTTTTTGTAGGTTGACAGGAATCCAAAAGGTGGCAACCATCGCCCGCGGGGCAAATGGAACGATGCGGATCATCTGCGACAAGGCGCCGAAATCCTGGTTGGCTTCATCAACAAGATCAACCAAAAACCTGCATTCCAGTCCTGCACCAAGGAGCAGAAGCTGAAAGGTTTGAGGTTTTCACTGGTTGACGTCAGCGCGTCGCCTCTCCGTAACCGGATGTGTTGTCGCAGGAGGGATAGCGGCGTACAACATGGGGGATGGAAACGTCCACTCCTACGGTGGGGTGGATGAGAACACCACGGGTGGAGACTACTCCAACGACGTTACCGCCAGGGCGCAGTGGTACAAGCAGCATTTCTTTAACTAGAGGCTTCCGTCCACAGAGAAAGCTCACTCCACACACTTTAAATCTGAAACTGTTTTGGAATAATTTCAGAACAATTTCACCTTGTAATCGTTCCAGTCCGGTGTGGCAATAACACCCAATGTATGAAAATTGATAATGAAAGTTTGTTTTTTTTTGCCTTTACTGCTTCATTTAATTGTAATGTTTTCATTTTTTCAAACTGAAGGTAATCCCTAACCTCATAAATAAATGAAGGAAAGAATATTTTTGCTTTTTTCATCTCAAATCTACTCGACAACTTTAAAAAGTATTTCAAAAAATCTATAAGTTTATAACTGGACTGTATAACATGCAGAAGTGTTCATTTAGTTCATGAAACAAAAGAACACAGAAGACGCCGAGAGTGCTCAGCCAATGGTAGGGAATAGCAACATTGCCTTGAAGCTCCGTCTCCATTTGATGCCTAATCCAGCTAAAGCCATGTAAACCAGGGGGGGCCACGCAACTTTTTCTCGTAAGGGCCACATAACCTTTGGCGATTATTGATGACGTCATCGAATGAAAGCCACGTCCGAAATATTAGACATTAGGGAAAAGGGCTGGGGGGGATATAACATTGCATTAGCTTCTTTTATTTTTTTATATTGCATTAGCTTCTTGACGTGACCACGGAAATGTGAACGGCGGCTCATTTGACCGCAGTTGGAAAGGATTGTAAATCGATGATTACCCAGATTGATGGATGTTTTTATGAAGATTTATGCTAGCGAGACACCGAGCTAACATAATCAGACAGGAGGAGCTCCAAAAGCCACGCCCCCTCAGAGGAGATTTTTGTAAACAGAAGCTTCAGATCAACATGAAAGATGGCTTTTTAAGACATTTAGGTTGTAGGATTTTGGTTAAAAACGTCATAATCATCATCAAAACACTACTTAGAATGTTTTTTCAAAATAAAAAAAAGGGGGACTTTCAAGAATAAAGTTAAAACATTATTTTTTAGACATGACAATTGTACAATTGGGTTTTCAAGCTTTCTTTCGTTAAAAAAAAAAGTAGTGAATTTACAAATTTATAGATAGATAGATAAGATACAGGGCTATCATAATCAGACAGAGGGGATCAGGGGTGGAGCACCAAAAGCCACACCCCCTCAGAGGAGATTTTGGAAGCTTTAGATCAACATGAAAAATGGCTTTTTAAGACATTTTGGTTGTGGGATTTTGGTTAAAAATGTCATAATCATCATCAAAACATTACTGAGAATGTTTTTTCAAAATAAAAAAAGTGGGACTTTAAAAAATAAAGTTGAAACAGTATTTTTTAGACATGACAATTGTACAGTTACTGTTGGGTTTTCAAGCTTTCTTTCGTTAAAAAAAAAAAGTAGTGAATTTACAAATTTATGGATAGATGGAGACGATACAAAGGGGGGATCGGAGGTGGAGCACCAAAAGCCACGCCCCCTCAGAGGAGATTTTGGAAGCTTCCGATCAACATGAAAAATGTCTTTTTAAGACATTTTGGTTGCAGATTTTTGGTTAAAAACTTAAATATATAATTATAATTAAAAAAACAACTGGAAACGTTTTTTTTAAATAAATAAAATGTCACAGAGGGACTTTAAGAAGCAGAGATGGAATTCACCAAAACATATCAGTAAACTCACAAGAATCCTCTGAGAAACATTGGATCTGCCTCCATCTCACCGACTCAATAAGACATTTTTTCACGGGAAAAATTTGGTTCCGGAAGGAGAAATTTGCAGAAATGACTAATCTTACCTGAAGTTGCACTTTTATTTTCATTCAGTGAGTAAACTGGTTAGTTGGATACTAGTAGGGATGTAAGGATTTGTGTTAATGACTCGATTCATATCAGGATTTGTTGTTGACAGTAAAATTCATGTCGATTTTGGTTCATTTTGAACGATCCGATTCACTGACCTAAAATGGATCCAGGACATCTTTATCCCAAACTTCCACCAGTGAGACTCAGAGATAAATATCTGCTACTGAAGATAATAAATTGAATGTGTGTACAAACAAACACATAAACAAAAACAAATGTCAAATCCATCCACATTTTAGTTTGATGAAGTTGTTGTTTTTCCACATCAAAAGAACACAAAGGGAACATGAAGTCTTTGATAAATCCAAAGTTTTTCCACACTCGATTTATCTCGCATAAAATAATTTCTAAATGTTTATGTCAATTGGATTGACAACTTTCCTCAGACAGATCAATCTGGTTAGATTGTAAGAATAGAATTAAATTCATCGATCGATCGCTAGAAAATAGGGATAAAAACTTCAAACTCCTCGTGTTTTCATCTCAAACCGGCAGAGAGAGTTCTGTTATTCCCGGAAATGTTTCCAGGTCTTTATTTCGGCGAAGAATGCGTCTCCCGGACAGGTGGTGTAGTTCACCACCTGCCTGTGGCCCAGGACGGAGAAATTAGCAGCCAGCGCTCCTCCATCAACGGCGCACTGCGCGAGTCGGTCGCGTAGCAGGCGCGTGGCGTGGCGGGAGGGCAGCGAGGCCGTGTAGTTCCCGATGACCGCCACGCCGTAGCCGACGCTGTTGCGTCCTCTGGTGTGGGTGCCGCGGTAGGTCCAGCCCCGCCCTTCATAGATGTATCCGTCAGAGCCGACCACGAAGCTGAAGAGGGGGGACAAGTTATTCCTGTGGCCCGTTTCAAGAAGCAGGTTCAACAAATTTAGAGTTGAAACCTGAACTTCGAGTCACTGGACTCAAAATTCCCGAACTTAGAGTTTTCGGTTTCAGAACAGCTGAAAATGTTTGGTTCAATCAACTTGAAGTTGTTGGAACCAGAATCAGGTGCGAGCGTCGCGACCATTAAAAGCCCTGATCAATGGAGCAAAGACAGCAGGATTCACCATGGCAACGGGAACAAGCATCCGAGTTACTTCCGGCGACGGAAATTGATAAGTTCCTACAAGCATATGAGACTACAAGAACATTTTCAGCAAGAAAAAAAACACAGCAGAGAGAAAATCTCTGCAGAGTTAATGCATACGTCTACATTTGAATCATTTCAAATAAAGAATAAATAATATCAGGAAGGTTATTTAGTCACTTGTAAAGTAAGGAATGGTTCTTGATCTGTTAATAATTTAACCAGTAATCTCCGTAATGTTTGAATGACCGTTTTCCTTACCCCCCACCCCCCCACACACACACCACATACACACACGGATATCACTGCACGCTAAAACGAAACACTGTAGCTGCCTGAGATATGTTAAAAAAATAAGCATTTATTTAAATGTAATTCTCAAGACTTAAAAAATTTTAGCTGATAAATAGTTTTTTATTACATAAAAACGACATGCCCGGGCCGTGATTTGAACCCAGGACGTCCGAAGCGGAAGCAGCATCGCTGACAACCAAGCTATTACATGGTCTATGACAAATGTTGTATACAAGTTGAAACCCCCTACCAGTTTTTGAGATTTAATGTTTCGATTTTTAAGGGTTTCAAATGATGAAAATAAAATTCATTATTATTTGCAAATCCCTGGAATAACTCACTATTTATAATGTCGCTCAAATAAAAATGAATCGTAGAAACTGCATCAATGGACTCGTGTCCTCAAATCCTCTCCCGACATAAATAACATTTCCTCTGGATTAATCCAGCCTCCTCTCTACATGATCCTCTATGAATGGACATGTCATTTTGGTTTCTGCGTGGTGGAAACGTGACGTCTCTAATGTGAATGTTCTCTAAATATTAATGAAGAACTCATATTTGAACATCTTTCACTTTAAAAAGGGGCGGAGACCGCAGAGAACTCTAAGTTTCCTGAAGAAAACCTGCTCCAGACCAGGTTTCGTTCACAGACTCAGTTGCCACAGTGATTGATTCTGAGTTCAGCTTAACCCGCTTCTTGAAACGGGCTTGGTTTCACCCACTTTCACGGGTTTGAGTTATCTCTCTTTCTGAAACCGAAAACTCAGAGTTTTGCTGAATTTGGAGTTCACAAACTCAGAGTTCCAACAAAACCTGCTTCTTGAAACGGGCCCCTGTAGATAAAAGCCTTCAGGAAGGAACCACAACAATCTAACAAATGTCATTTACTGTAACTTTCTCCTTCAGAATCTACTGGAATATCATGTTATCGGTGGAAAAGTAACAATATGTTAAAGATTTTGTGTGACAGACGATGCCTCGGGTGTTAAAACAGGATCTCAATAAAAAAACCGAAAATTAACCTACGGTCAAATTGGTATCTGTATCTTTGTTTTTGTTTTGTTCATTTTTCGTGGAAAGCTTGGCACTCCACGTCAATCTTTCTTCCTTTTGACAACATTTCGGTAAGTGTGGTGATAATTTTTATTGCAACTTTTACACTGAACCTCCTGATCTCTTGTTGTGCCAGTTCTACTTTTGCTTTGCTCCCCCTGGAGGCGGAATTGTGTATCGCCGCAATCTTTTTAAAGAACCGCAATTTGCCATTGGAATGGGCTAGAACAGGGGTGGCCAAACTACGGCCCGGGGGCCACATGCGGCCCCTTAAGCTACTTAATCTGGCCCTCCAAATTAAAATACATTGAATCAAAAATCCTAATTATTGTTTTATTTTCATTGTGTTTCTGGTTTCTTCTCATGAATGGTGTTGTTTCTCTGGCGTTCGTGTGTTTTTTTCTGAGTCAGAAGGTGATTTTTTTGGATTTCTTTGAGTTCACATTTTCCTCTGAAGAACATCAACCCATTGGATCACCAAAAAGAGAACAAAAATAAAAATTTAGAAATTAAAATTCCCAAATTTTCTGTTTTTAAATGAATATATGTGAATTTTAATCCAAATTAAAGCATGTTTTTCTCTCAATTCCATATTATCTTTTTAGTTTATGAGGTCCATTACTAAATCACTCCTATCTGCTCGTTGCCAAATTTTAGAACCCTTTCTGGCCCACAAATCAAAAGGTTTGCCCACCTCTGGGCTAGAAACTTGCTTTAAAAAAAAAAATCAAAATCCTTATATTTCTTTTCTTCACAGCTGGGCCGGATTAACCCACTTGGCGGGCCATATCTGGCCCCCAGTCCATATGTTTGACACCCCTGCCATAACTAATCTCTCAGCTTCCATAATCGTAGTGTTGGATCAAGATGTTAAGAGCGCAAGAAAACATCAGGCTGTTAATAACAATAATATAAAATGATCTGGTGGGCTAGATATATTTACCTGGGGGGCCGGATCCGGCCCCCGGCCCTTGACTGACTTGTGTGTGTTAAAGGGTTAAACATGTTGTAACTATTACAGCAAGATAAACTGAGACTCATAATTAATCTAAAAAATGTTTGAAACACCTCCTGTTCACCTTTACAAATATGGTTTAATCCCGCTCCGTCCAGCAGGTGTTCGGTTTGAAGGAGGCTCACCTGTATCCGATGTCTTCCCACCCCCGGTCCTCCTGGTGAAAACGCTGCATGGACCTCATGTTCCGTGAGCAGTTTGGAAAGGACAAACAGGGCGATGAGGGCAGGTAGGTGTGGTGGACGTAAAGGTACTGGAGCGGGAGGGAAAGGGGGACCGGCGTCCCCCGCTGGGGTTTGGCTCCCCACTGACAGCGAGGGATGATCTGAGGGCAGTCTGTCGGTGGGAAGAGGTCAAAGGTTAGACAACTGTCACACGCGAATCACAGATTTAACTACAGGTTGGTGTGAGCTCAGAGCTGGAAAATATTTAAGACAACATTCTCATTTATGTCCCATGGTGCAACTGTGTTTTTATGGTCCTTTTAATAAATATACAGTGAAGTATTTGAACAACTGACTATCCACTACAATTCTGACCCTCAGAAACCTGTAAATCTATCATTAAATAGTCCACCTTCACTAATTATCCTAAATTAGAAGCACCAGTTTGAGGTCGTTAGCTCCATAAAGACACCTGTCCACCACATAAAGTCAATAAAACTCACCCCAGTACTTGTGCACAAACTCCTGCAGACCGTCCTTCACGGCCTTCCCCACGCCGGTGTCCAGAGCGATCCATTCCGTCTTCTCCAGCTTCCAGACCAGAGCCAGCGTCTCCATCACGGAGCTGTGGAGATCGGTCGACTCCAGCAGGGATTTGGAAAGCTCCCTTCTCTTCGGGCTGATGTGGGCCGCCGCAGCGTCCAGACCCTGTTCCTGCAGAGTAAAAATGTAGAACCCCCTCAGGATGTCACTGAGGGCCGGGGACGGTGCCGCCGGCCGGCTCAGCTCCGTGCCCAGGATCAGTCCGTCCATGCCCCCGTTGATGATCGCGTCTGTGGCCAGCGTCGCGTGCCGAGACAGCTTGTACACTTTGGGGCGCTCCACGTCGTCCCAGCACCCGTTGGGCCCCAATCGGACGGACGCGGGGAAGTCCTGTAAGCTCAGGAACGTCAGGCCCAGCCTCCTGCCCAGAGTGACGGGGAAGATCCCGTCAGGCGAGCTCCCCTCCACCTTCGCCTTCAGTCCCAACTCGATCCCCAACAACAAAGGAGCCAGCGCCACCGTGGTGCCATCTGGAGCCAGGACCACGCCCCGCTCCTCTCCGCGGTCCGTCACGGTGTGGTGGATGGCCTTATCGAAAAAGCTGAAGGACGACGCGTTCAGGATGGCTCGCTCCAGAACCTCGGAGCCGCTGATGTTGTGCGACTCTCCCAGGAAGTGGGTGGTCATCGCGTCATCGTGACCGGCGGTTTTCCGTAAAGCTCTGAGCAGATCCAGAGCAGACAGACCAGGAGTGGAGGCCTCCACCTCCTGCACGGCTTCTATGAAGCTCTCCATGTTACGCAGGTGGACGCCTGCGAGAATGTTGGTAAAAAACAAGTCAGAAGGATCTCAAAAGAGGAGATTTGTTCCAACGGTCATTAGATCCCATTTTATAATAAATAAAAGTCCATAATGGACTGAAAGGAGCTCAGGAGAAATTTACAGAAAATGTTCATGTGACTGTAAGCATTCACTGTAGTAATTCTGGTTCTTTTTTTCATTATTCATTTTTCTTTCTTACGTTTTTTAGCACGAAAAAGATCAGTCAAGCTTTCAGCAATTACTGCAGTCTTAGTATCAAAACGTTCAGCTCATTAAGGACAGTATCGCTTGTATTTTTGGTAAGCGTAAACTTGATGGTTTTTACAATTTTATGCAATTTCTGTGTTTTTTTATCCCCATTTAAATGAGTAGGATTTTTTCTTTTTATGCAACTTATGCACATTATTCACTTTAAAGACATTCAGCATGTTCAAGAAAATCATGCTTGTATTGTCAAATTTTGAAATATAATGCTTTTTTTTTCAATTTTATGCAATTTTGCAATTTTTTTCTTGTTATTCCTCAATTTTGCAAACTTTAAAACCTATGCAACATTGGTATTAGAACGTTCAGCATGTTAAGGACATTATCATTTGTATTTTTAGTATTCTATGCAATTTTATGCAATTTTATGCAATTTATGCGATTTTTTTTTTTTTTTTTTTTTTTTAGCCCCATTAAAATTAATAGGAATTTAATAACTAAATTATTTATTTAATCAAAAATTTTCTGCATGTTCAGGAAATTTATCCTTGTTCTTTTGGTATTGTTAAATGTCATGCTAATTTTCAAATATGCCATTTTTTTTTTTACAATTCTATGCAATCTAGTGATTTCTATTTGTTTTTATATACATGCAATTCCTTAAATAATTTGCGTACTTTAATATAATATTAGTATCACAATGTTCAGCATGTTAAGGACATCAATGCTGCTAATTTTAGATTATGCTAATATTTTAGCAACATGCCAACGTTGTTTAGTTTAATTTAGCATCTAATCAGGTCTTTTGGGCTAACTCTGAGATAAGTGTAACCCAGTAGAGAAAAGCTCTTATAAAATAAAGATCTTAATGAAAATATAAATTTAGAATAATCTAAAAAATAGAAAAAAATAATTAAAATTAGAAAAAGGGATAATATTTTTTTTTAAAAAAGGGTTAAAAACTGTTTGAAGGTTTTTTGTTTAATGTTTTTGTGAAAAAAAGGGAAATTGTAAACTTTTTGGATTTTGATTTACTTGTTGATGGACTTTTATTTTGAAAAGAAACGTCTTTTCCTGCTGACGGAGCCCATGTGACTGGCAACAGCCAATCGGGTTTGTGCCTGAGCTGAGAGCTTCAATGCTAGAGCGTAGCGTGCTTTGCCAGCTTCGCAGCCCGAGGGAGAAGACGAGGAGCAAATTGACGAAAACTAGAAACCTTTTTCAATTTCCTATTTCATTTCTACTGTGTTGAGAATAGTTTTCTTTTGTTTTTCCACCGGTGTGGCCTGGAAAACATTTTTTTTTTTTTTAACCAAACGGGACTGGGTGAGTTATTTGTTTGAATTAATTTGATATTTAATATATTTATTTTTTGTAAATTTGGTGAAACGACAGACTATGGCGGTGAATTTATGTTGTTATTAGTATTTATTTTGTGGAGTTGTGGAAGTTTTGGCGCGGTAAAAGGAAAGCTTCGCCCAGACATTCCATCCGCCATTACGTGCTGCGGAACTGAGAGCTTGGTTAAACCGAAACTGCCGTATTTTTATTATTTTTTTACGAACTACCTTTGCATTTTCATTTACTTATTTGAGTGTATTTTATATTGGAATGATAGGCCATTAAGATTGGATCGAAAAAACGGACTCCTCAATCCGGAATCCATGTGCGGGACAGAACAAGATGGCGAGCCAACCCTGAACCTTTTGATGTAGCTAAGGACCAAGCGCCCTCTGCTGGACACTTGACAACTTCTTTTCCCTTTGGAACTGGTAGGAACTTTCCTCACTCCCCTGCAAATCGCAAAGCATTCCTGGAAGAACTTGAACTCACGAACATTTGAGCCAAAGTTACGAGTAGGGCTGCCACGATTAGTCGACTAATCGATGACTAATCGACTATTAAAATAGTCGACAACTAATTTAATAGTCGATTAGTCGTTACTTTATAATATATGGAGTCAGGCTGTAGTGAAGTTGAAAGTTATAATGACATTCTGCTAGCTTTTTAGACTATTTTGGCATTTATTAAGGGTTTTCAGGCTATTTTGGAGTTTAGCTAATATTTTAGCTTCATGCTAGCTATTTTGGCTAATTTAGGCTTTTTCAGTTTTTTAGGCTAATTTGGAATTAAGATAATATTTCAGCTACATATTAGCTCTTTTGGCTAATTTAGGATTTTTTCAGTTTTGTAGGCAAATTTGGAGTTTAGCTAATATTTCATTTACATGTTAGCTAGCTAATTCTAAATGTTTACAGTTTTTTAGGCTAATTTTGAGTTTTTCTATTATTCCAGCTACATGCTATCTATTTTGGCTAATTTGGAATTTTTACAGTTTTTTAGGGCTAATTTGGAGTTTAGCTAATATTTCACTATTTTAGCTAATTTGGGATTATTATTATTATTTTTTTTTTCAGTTTTTTAGGCTAATTTGGAATTAAGATAATATTTCAGCTACATATTAGCTAGCTAATTCTAAATGTTTACAGTTTTGTAGGCTAATTTAGAGTTTTTCTATTATTCCAGCTACATGCTACCTATTTTGGCTAATTTGGAATTTTTACAGTTTTTTAGGGCTAATTTGGAGTTTAGCTAATATTTCAGCTACATGCTAGCTATTTTGGCTAATTTGGAATTTTTACAGTTTTTTAGACTATTTTGGAGTTTACTAATATTTCAGCTATATGCTAGCGATTTTAGCTTATTTAGGATTTTTTTTGTTTTAAAACTAATCATATTTCAGATTTTCTTTACATCCACTTTGTCCATGATCCGATTAGTCGACTAATCGGAAAAATTAATCGATGATTAGTCGACTATTAAAATAATCGTTTGTGACAGCCCTAGTTACGAGGAAAGAGAAATACAGTTTTTTTGGGGGGTTTTATTCAGTCTTTTGCTGAATCACTTTGAGTTATATGTATTTTATTTTTTTTATTTGACAGTAATACTGTAAAGCATTATTGTGCAAATTTAAGTTGTTTTGTGGGTCAAAGCAATGGAAGAAAACTGAAATTTAAAACATTTTATTTAATATAGAATGTGATAAAAGAACTAATCTTAGAATTGAAACAAAAATAGAACTTGATACCTGAACTTGGATAAACTAGAACTAACCTTTGAACAACTAGAACTGAAACTAAAAGAAAAAACCCAAAATAGATCTCAATCTTAACTTAAAGGTTGAACAAAACTGAGCTTAAGAACTAACCTAGGTTAAAGAATAATATCCTTTTAATCTAAATCATAAGATTAAACCAACTGGGATTTATGTGTTAATGTTGTACGTCTTGGTATTGTTTATGTATGTCTAATTAAATAAGCCGGCTAATTCCAATTGCCTCGTGGTCTGTGGTCTTTTCCTTTTGTTTTCCAAGCTACAAGTTTAATTTTCTAATAGTCGAACCTACTGGTCCGGGTTTACTGTAGCTATCCCTTAGAGGTGGTACATAAGCTAGAATTTTAGCAACATGTTAATGTAGCCCAATCAACAAAGAGTTAAAACAAAGCAGTGCTTTGTCCAATCAGTGTGGTTGCAGTGACGTTTCAGCCAATCGGAGTGTGTGTCACTGATGTTAGCTTTCTTAGCTAGTGAAAGTTCTTAAAGAAGCATGGCGAGCGGCTGGAAAGACAGAAAAAGTAGGAAACCAGGAGAGACGTCAGAAAAAACGCAGTAGACACAAGAACTCACGAGCTGTGGTGAAGAGGGAGCAAACGCAGCAGATTCAACGCGGGAGACACGTAGCTTAAGCGCTAACGCAGAGTGGGAGCTACCACAGATTCAACGGAGACCTCAAATTGGTGAGTTTTTTAAACTTAAACAGCAGAGCTGTCTGTTTATACCATCCAGATGCCGGTTTTATGTAATTCAGTAATGTTGAACGCAATCTGTTTAAAAGTTTTAAGTATTAGACAGTTTGGATAAGTTATTAGTAAATTCTGAAGTCATGTGATGTTATTTTGCTGTTGAGGTAAAGATAAAGATAAATGTGGTCAGGATAAGTGTATAGTTGTGCTACAATGTCTGAATTGAGCACAACTAAATGTATTTTGTTTATTTAATGTTGTTTTAATTTAAAGGAAGTGAAAATTGTGTTAAAAAATGACTGCATTTCATTTTCTTTCATTTAGAAAAATGATGGTTACTAAGCACAGTGACTGACTGATTACTTTGGCCATGTTAATGCATGCAGCCCAGCTTTTTTGTGTGGATGAAGTTGATTTCATCGATGGCGAGCCAAACCCAGAGAAGACACCTAAGCACCTGTGAAGGGATCGGTCCGGAGTCCTGAACGGTAACTCGCATCCCATCCTTCCACAGTGGTAGGATAAGACACCACAACTTGAATCAGCCACCAATCCTCCATGAGGTGAACTCGCTCCACTTGCACCAATATTTGACTTTGACTTTTATGTATTTTATTTGACTGACTGACCCGGAACATTTGTTGTCATCAACTTCACATCTGGTGCCTGTGAAAGGTTGAAGATTATTTGCCCTGAGTGACTACTTCATGTTTGATATTGGGACTCAACTCTTAATGAGTAATTTAGTGAGCAGCACTCACTGTTTCAAGAGACTGCAAAAACACTTCTTTTGACACTGTCATAGATTCAAATATTGGATTTGAAATTTGAAAACAAGTAAAGGTTTTCCAATGATTCAGACCGTGGAAGCAGGTAATAAGGAATTTTATTTTGAAAAGAGAATTTACAGTTTAATTTATTTTACTTTTTCTGTTTACATTGAAGTGACGGACACCTTGAGTTGAATTTTATGTCCCGTATTTTCTGGACTATAAGGCGCACTTGTGTATAAGCCGCACCTGCTCAATTTAAAATAAAAAATAAAAAAATACAAGCCGCACTAGGCTATAAGCCGCAGATATTTATGTTGGAAAATAAGATAATTACTATAACAATTTTGTACTTTAAACGGATGTACTTGCTGTCTCCAGCGTCTCACCATAGATTCATTGATGCTAAGCTTGTGAGCAGGTTTCCTTCCTAGATAGCAAAGCTCCATATCTTTTAACTTAAAGAAAAAGTAGCGTTGGCTTTTCTGATTTGCACTGATTTTTTGTCTATCTTGTTTTTAATTCAAATTCCGGTTAGAGCTCCTCTAGCAGTGGAAGAAAAATCCACAGAATAGCCGCACCTTTGTATAAGCCGCATGATTCAAAACCTAGAAAAAAAAGTAGCGGCTTATAGTCCAGAAAATACTGTATATATTTTTTTTGTTTTAATACAAGGTACCTGCAGTTTGTGTTATTCTTGGTTCTGCAAATACACCCCGCCTCCCATCCGAGTCCAGTTACCTTCTGATCGGGATCTGAAACCTTAACCGTTAAATTACTTATTTTAACCTCCAGCACAGCAGAACAAGCTAGTGCTACTCTGACTTTTTGGGATAATTTAGCATCTAATTAAGTTTTTTTGGGCTAATTCTCAGTTAAGCTAGTATTTTAGCAGCGTGCTAGCTTTTTTTTTGACTAATTTGGCACCTTTTATGGATTTTTGGGCTTTTTGGGAGGTAAGCTTACATTTTAGCAAAATTATCACTTTTTTTGGCAAATTTAGCATCTTATGAGGTTTTGTGCCAATTCTGACCTTTTTGCATTTTTAAATTCTACAGATTTTTTTTTTTAGATATCAAGAAATTGTGCACTTAATGAAATATCTGCAACTTTAAGACCTTCAGTATGCAAATAGATTTAAGATTTTTAGCAAATCCCTTCAGCGATTACAGAACTGTTTTTTCAGCATCTTCAGCAAAAAGTATTCACACTATCATTTTTGCAGGTAATGCAACTTGTTCCAGTTAGTGATTGATTTTCATAAAACACATCAGTAGAGATTTGATAATGTGTCAAAACTGAGAGAGATTGAGCTGCTTTCTTCAGTTTTGAGAAATGTTACCAACAAGTAAAGATCAACAGAGCAAGAAAAATCCATCCCACCTCTATTTTTTATGTTTTTTGTGATCATAATGATGTCGTTTTTAGCCAAAATCTAAAAAGTTTCAGGAGTTCATTAGAAAATCCCTTCTCTGTTTACACACTTGCCTACATTTCCTCACAACTCCTCCTTAACATTAGTGGTGCAACAAAAATGACGAGCAATAACAAAGACGCACATGGATCTATTCGTCTGCAAGTGAAATACTCAGAAACACTATTTGTCTTTATGTTTGTCGTCTGTCATAAATAAATGAGTCACACTTTAGGTCTTTTTTTTCCACAACAGACAAAATCTGACAAATAAATGCGTTTGAAAAACCACAGAACGACTGTAACGACATAAACGAGAAGGAACATGGCAGAAATACTGCATAAAATGTAACAGTTGAGGAAACTGACCTGTGGGTCTGCTGCTCACAGCTGAGAGGTAAAGAACCAAAACAAAACACGCCGGCCCGAAGGGAGTCATCTTCCATCCGGTTCTCTTTAAAGTTCTAATTTATTTCAACTTGAAGTGACTGAAGGAAAAGTTCTGAAGGCGTTCTCCTCACTGGGTCGACTTTCCAACGATGACCAGAAGGTTTAGTGTACAACTGCAGTTGATGTTCCAACAGGGCGAGTACTCTTTGTACACTAATATTGATTTATCCAAACCTTCCTGTGTTTGCACCTCAGGTTGTTTAGGAAGTCAGGATCTTTAAAAATTCTTTCTAAAAGTTTTAGAAAACTCCAATTATGTCTGTGCAATGAAAATAAACTGTGTTTTATTTGCCGTCTTCCTTCTGGTTTTATGAATGTGTTTGTCGTTTACTGTGCCGTGTCTGTAAACAGTCACTTCAGTCACTGATAATCTCATTAACAATTAACCAAAAGCAGACATTTGTAGGAATGCAGTGGGAGGGATCAGGAACGGTTTCAATAGAGTGGAAGTTCACGCCTCAAACTATTTATTCTGTTTAGATTAAAGGTAAGAGTTTTTTTTAGGTTTTCAGAGCTCAAACCAAGAAACCAAAACAGTTTGAATGGAGTTTGTTTATTGTAGAAATGAAAAAGGAACTTAGTTTGAAGAAATGATCAAAAACAGCAAAAGTAAATATTGGAGAAGAGAAAGACAGACGGTGGACAAAGACACTGTAAATTATGATAATGAACAAAAAGAAAAAAAATAAAATGTAAAAATCCCTTTAGAAAAGAGGATGTTTGTATAGATTTATCTCTGCAGAAAAGATGGATCTAAAATGAGTATGAAACAGTTTTAAATGAAATTATACTCAAATAAATGGTGAAAATGAAAATAATGTACACTTTAAAAGCAAAACAATCAATAAAATATCTGTAATTTTTATATATTAGTTATTAATCAAATTTTAAGTTGAGTAAACCATTAACTCAATATTGAAATTTGATTAAAACTAATCATTTGAAATGCATCAAAATACAGAACATTTGATCATTGACACTTTTTACACTGCAGGTAAAATAAAATATTTTTTTCTGATGGACTGTCACTCAGAAAAAGAAAAAAAAACATTTGATAATAAGACAGTGATGCATTCTTGTAAAAGCATTTACAGGTAAATAGAAATTTAACAATTAACACTGAAATGATTAATTTTCTTGGTAAACTTTTGGTAAAACCACATCCAGAACACAGTTCACTTCCATTTGGTGTCTTCACTAAAACTCTTACATGGTGGAGCGATTTAAGGGATAAATCTGGAGAATCTTTGACTATTCTATGCTAGAGTACAGACAGTCGTCCTGGTTCTCAGAGACGTGGATGCTGCTGTCATGAAGCTCAAGCTGCTCTTCTCCTGATGGACCGTTGATGTCTGGACTCATGTTGACCTGAAGGGCAAGAATAAAAACTCTCACGGCTGGACTTCAACTCTCATGTTTATGTGGTTTATGTGGTAAGTCAGGAGCCACATTGACTTAAGTTAGCCTTTAAGAAATTTGGATTTGCATTTGTAACCTTCTTTTTGTTTTTTAATAAATGTGAATAATGTCTTCTTTTGACACAAACAAAAGCAAAAATGTACCTAAAAAAAACTAACATCTCTCAAAATTGGATTTTTTTCAACGTTTTTAACTTTAGTAGCAAAAAAGCTAGCTTGCTTAATTACTAGCTGAACCCACAAATTAGCATAACATTTCTCTGTAAATTAAATCAGCCAAAAATTTTAGCATGTTGCTGAAATAAAAGTTAAACTCAAAATTAGCCTAAAACCTCCAGTAGATAACAAATTAGCTAAAAATGTTAGCATACTGCTAAATTATTAGCTAAACACCAAGTAAGCATAAAATACTAATTAGAGGCCAAATCTGCCAGAAAAAGCTAGCTTGTTGTTTAATTACTAGCTAAACTCCAAAATAGCCTAAAATTCCTCTGAAAACTTAGTCAAAAACGTTAGCATGTTGCTAAAGTGGAAGTTAAATTCTAAATTATCCAAAAAAAAAACTTCAGTAGATAACAAATTATGATCAGTATTTTCCTAAAATATTATATTATATTATGAATTCCAAATTAGCATAGAATTCCTTAGTAAACTAACATAGTCAAAGGCATTAGCATGTTGTCAAAATAGAAGCTAAAACTAAATTAGCCTAAAAAACCCCACTAGAAAACAAATTAGCCAAAAAACTTGCCAAAAGTGCTAAAATGTTAGCATATTTCTAAAATATTAGCTAAACTCAAAATTAGCATAAAAAACTAGAGTCCAAATCCGCCAGAAAAAGCTAGCTTGTTTAATTACTAGCTAAACTCCAAAATAGCCTAAAATTCCTCAGAATACTAACTTAGTCAAAAACGTTAGCATGTTGCTAAAATAGAAGTTAAATTCTAAATTATCCAAAAAAACAAAAAACTTCAGTAGATAACAAATTATGATCAGTATTTTGCTAAAATATTATATTATAAACTCCAAATTAGCATAGAATTCCTCAATAAACTAACATAGTCAAAGACATTAGCATGTTGTCAAAATAGAAGCTAAAACTCTAAATTAGCCTAAAAACCCCCACTAGAAAACAAATTAGTCAAAAAATTTGCTAAAAGTGCTAAAATGTTAGCATATTGCTAAAATATTAGCTAAACTCAAAATTAGCATAAAAAACTATTTAGAGGCCAAATTTGCCAGAAAATCTAGCTTGTTACTTAATAACTAGCTGAACTCCAAAATAGCCTAAAATTCCTCAGAATACTAACTTAGTCAAAAACGTTAGCATGTTGCTAAAATAGAAGCTAAATTCTAAATTATCCAAAAAAAAAGACTTCAGTAGATAACACATGATTAGTATTTAACTAAAATTTTATATTATAAACTCCAAATTAGCATAGAATTCCTCAGTAAACTAGCATAGTCAAAGACATTAGCATGTTGTCAAAATAGAAGCTAAAACTCTAAATTAGCCTAAAATCCCACTAGAAAACAAATTAGCCAAAAATGTTAGTATGTTGCTAAAACAATAGCTAATCTCCATTTTTTTAATTTACTATTATTTTATTTATCTCCATCCAGAGAGCCACTATGGAGAGATAAAAGAGCCACATGTGGCTCTGGAGCCGCAGGTTGCAGACCTCTGATCAAGTTTATTCTCCTTCATACGGATAGAAATATATTAACTTCACGTAAATAAATCCACATCAACAGCTCCATCTTTCTTAGGTTCTCTGGTGTCTAACCTTTCTTACCTGAGATCTGCCGGCAGGTCGCTGCTCAGTGAAACACCTGCTCTTTCTGGTTTTGACAGTAAATGAAAGAACAAAGTTAATGAGAGAACCATAAATGTGAACTTCAGTCCAAACGTTCAGATGAATCAGGAACCGAACAGATTTTTACCTGATCCAAAGGAAAGCAGGGATGAAAGAAAAAAGCAAAGCAGCAAATGTGATCCGTACTGCTGCTGCTGCTGATGATGTCCACGAACCTGGAAAGACAAACGAAAACTTAGTGTAAAGATTATGAAAGAAGACAGACATTTTTTAAGAACCATCAGAGAACCGTCAGTTTGTCCCAGAAATTATCCGACCTGTTTCTGTTTCAATCAGATGTAAACTGGACTTATTTTGTCCTCTTCTGTTCTCTGCTTCACAGTAATAAAATCCACTGAGTTCAGCTCTGAAATCACTGATGGTCCAGTTTGATCCAGATGCTTTTGGTGAGTCTTCATCCTCCTTGAACCAGGTGTAGTTAGCTGCTGGGTTAGCATCACTGCTGCAGGTCAGAGTCACTGAACTGCCCTCCAGGATTTTACCAAAGACACTCACTGACACTGAAGGAATCCTGGGAGGATCTGAGATTCAGGGAGAAACAAAGAACAAGAACTTTAATAAACTCTGTCAGTCAAAGACGATAATTTCCATTCTCTAATCTACAGTCTACACTTACACTGAACATCCAGGAGCAGAGGAATGGAGCTGCTTTGTCCATGTTTGTTCTCAGACTTGCAGCTGTAATTCCCCGAGTCTTCAGACCTGATGGAGGAGAAATGAACTTCTTGTTCTGAAAGCAGAGCTCTGTTGTCTTTGAACCAGGTGTAGCTAGCTGCTGGGTTAGCATCACTGCTGCATGTCAGAGTCACTGAACTGTCCTCCAGGATCTCAGGAGGATTCACTGAAACACTGGGGTTTCTGGAGATCTAGACAAAACATAACATTCAAGTTATTTTTTGAAGATCTGAAAGATTTATTCTGGTTCCTTTATTGAACTCACATTCCACATTTATGAAGACATCTTCAGACGCTGTTATCCCGAGTTCATTCTCAGCTACACAGTGATATTTTCCAGAGTCAGAGCGATGGACGGACCTGATGGTCAGATGTGGATCCTCAAGGAGCAGAGTTTGGTTGTTTTTGAACCAGGTGTAGCTAGCTGCTGGGTTAGCATCACTGCTGCAGGTCAGAGTCACTGAACTTCCCTCCACGATCTCAGTAAGATTCATCGATACAGAAACAGACTTTGGAGCATCTGGAAGACAAACAAGTGAAGCTCATGAAGATTCATAGACAGTAAATCAGAGGAAACATCTGAACTGTTGGAGCGTCTGAGAACACACATGCATGTGAAGAGGGGTGCAGCTCTAATTGAACATGTCACACGAGATGAAAGTCAAAGCAGTGTTATAAGTTCTGTTTGTGAGCCTTCATGGGATCTGATCCTTGGTGGTCCTCAGTTCTTCAGGCTCTTTGTCCCTTATTTAAACAAGTTAAGATAAAAACTCCATTGTTGCTTCCAGTCTGCTTCCACAGTTCCTCTGAGCCTTTAAGCCGACTCTGGTCCTGGAGATCAATCGACCTTCTTCTTCAGCTGTTCTTGCCGCTGACATCCTTGATCATTAATGTTCAGTCAAGGTATCTGGTACCAGCTTGTCTGTTGTTTAATAGAAATGCATCTATTGGAGAACAGCTTTTAGTCCATCACAGAAAGAATGCTGATGGGTTCATTTTGTGGTGAAATTCTGTCACAAACTGCAGGCACCAACACCAGATGAACAGTTCTGATTAGCATTGGTTGTGAAGGTTTCTGTGCTCCAAGAAACATAATAAATCTCCGTATCAAAAACAGAACGTTCTTTGGCGTATGTCTCCCACAAGGTGAGTGTTTGGGGTGGGGCTGCCTTGAAGGAGCCCCCCTATTAGAGACTGGTGTCTAAAGTAATAAACGCCTGTTAGACCAGCTGCTGTTGGAAGATATAAGGTAATACTGATGCAATCAAATAGAAGAAATTTATAAGAAAAGCATCTCATTCAAAACTCTAACAATGTAAAGAAGAACAGAACCAAAGGAGATAAAGAAAGTTAAAAATGAGAAAGGGAACAGAAAGGAGAGAAAAGGCAAAGGGAGGGGACGAAAATAATAATATTGTGAATTTTCTGGGTTTTTTCAGTTATGTTCCATTATTTAAGTACACTGCTCACAAAAATTAAGGGAGCAGTTTGAAGAAACACATTAGATCCATCAGATCTCAATATGAAGTTGGACATCTATCCAAACAAAGACAGGACAGTGTCTTAGGAACAAAAGGGTGCCAAGTCTTTTAATAGAAATAAAAGTTTTCAGTCTACAGAGGTTCAGTTGTGTAGACACCATCAAATCAGAGTGAAATGAAGATGTGGCAGGCTAGTTTATTTTCTCCAAAACTTCATTTCTGCAACTCTAAATGCTTTTCAGGATCTTCTGTGCCCCCCACGAGCTTGTATGCATGCTTGACAACGTGGCGGCATGCTCCTAATGAAACGACGAATGGTGTCTTGTGGCATTTCCTCCCAGATCTGTGTGAGGGCATCCCTGAGCTGTTGTACAGTCTGAGGAGCAACCTGGCGGCGCCTAATGGACCCAAACATAATGTCCCAGAGATGTTCTATTGGGTTTAAGTCAGGGGATGGTGAAGGCCATTCAATTGTTTCAATTCCTTCATCCTCCAGGTACTGCCTGCAGACTCTTGCCACGTGAGGCCGGGCATTGTGGTGCATTAGGAGGAAACCAGGACCTACTGCACCAGCGTAGGGTCTGACAATGGGTTGAAGGATTTCATCTGGATACCTTATGGCAGTCAGAGCTCCATTTCCTAGGCAGTAGAGGTCTGTGCGTCCCTCCATGGATATGCCTCCCCAGACCATCACTGACCCACCACCAAACCTGTCATGTTGAACCACGTTGCAGGCAGCAGAAAGTTCTCCTTGTCTTCTCCAGACTCTTTCACATCTATCACAGGTGCTCAGGGTGAACCTGCTCTGGTCTGTGAAAAGTACAGGGTGCCAGTGGAGGACTTGCCAATTCTGGTGTTCTTGAGCAAATGCCAGTGGAGCTCCACGGTGCTGGGCAGTGAGCACAGGGCCCACTACAGGACGTGGGGCCCTCAGGCCACCTTCATGAAGTCTGTTCCTGATTGTTTGGGTAGAGACATTCACACCAGTGGCCCTCTGGAGGTCATTCTGTTGGGCACGAGCAGTGCTCAGCCTGTTCCTCCTTGCACAAAGGAGCAGGTATGGGTCCTGCTGAGGGGTGGAGGACCTTCTACGGCCCTGTCCAGCTCTCCCAGAATAACCTCCTGAAATCTCCTCCATGTTCTGGAGATTGTGCTGGGAGACACATTAAACGTGTGGATGTTCCATCCTGGAGAAGTTGGACAACCTGTGCAACTTCTGTAGGGTTAAAGAATCTCCTCATACTGCCAGTAGAGAGAATTACACAAGACAAAATCAGCACGAGTGGAAAACCAGACAAAAAAGATCAAGAGGAGAAACTTGAAATGACCTCCACATGGAACACCAGTCCTGTTTGGAGGGTTTTCTAATTGTTGCCACTGAAGTGCACCTGTTGTTAATTCATGAACACCAATACAGCTGAAATTGATGAATGAGGCCCTCAGCTGCTGAACCAACAAGAACATTATCAGACAGGTTTCATTCTATTCATGCTAGGACCAGTAAAAAAAGTGATCCTTTAATTTTTGTGAGCAGTATATTTTTGTTTCTTTTGTCTTCTTTGGTAAAACCTAAAAAAAACCAGATAATTTATTCTGCCTAGAAAGGGAGTGATTAGTCGTACATTCAATAAATGCAATGAAAAGTAAAACTAATGTGCACAAAATACATTTAGTCAATATTTAAATCTGATATAAGTTTTTAGATGCTCAATAAAACATCTGGATTCTTGACATTATGCTTTCTAAAAGTGGAGCAATAAAGAATTCATTCAAGGACATTTTACCCCAACAGATAAGACATTTTAAAAAGTGATGAATACCATTTTTTACGAGGGTCTGTGGTCAAACTGTTAAATCTGCCCCTGCAGATCAATCTCTTGAGTTATTCGAATATTTTCTGTAAACATCATTAGAAGTTTGAATTAATGAAAGTTTCATTTCTGATGATTCGTGGCTCTTCTTGAGCCGGTTTACATGAACAATAGATCAATGTTCATTTGATTGATTTATCAGATTATTTAATGTAAACAAGATTCTGATTTTCTTAATAAGATTATGGAAATAGCTTCTTTACAAAAATCTGATTTCTCAACAAAACTCATCTATTTACACTCATCTACCCTAATTTGCCCCTTTTTTTCTCTCCAAAGTAGAAGTACAAAGAAGAAAAAAACAACACAGACGACAGTGTCGACATGAACTTACAGACTTCAGGTGAGCGCTGACCCTCATAAGAACAGGAGTAAGTGTCTTCAGGAGAAACAGCTTCTCTGTAAATATAAGAAGTTTCTCCCTGAACTTTCTCTCCGTTCTTGAACCAAGTGAAGGAAAAGTGACCCGGAGGAAAACAGCTGCTGTGACAAACTAGTTCTAGTCCAGAAGAAGACCGGATCACCTCCACATGAGGATCTAACAACACAAAGAATCAGATCATGGACAAATATACTTTGACAACTGTAACTAAAATGTAGAATAGAGACAGGTTTGTGTTCATCTACCAACAACAGTGAGAGTTGTTCCAGGAAAATCTTTGTTCCACCTCCATGTTTCAAACCGATACTCGTCTGAATCACCGTCTGTCAGGTCTCTGATTGTCAGAATTGATCCAGATCCACCAGTTCGGACTTGAAACCGATTTCCATATGACTGGCATCCTCCAGTGTTCTGGTGGTACATCTGCTGACCACGAACACTGATCCAGGATCCTGATGATCCAGAATTTTGACTTTGAAAAGAACAAGAAATGGTCACTGATGATCCTCTGAAGGCGCAGATGCTTCTTTCACTGTAAGACAGTTTGTTGCATGAATCTCCATAAACACCTGGAAAACAAACATAATTCATTTTATCACAGCAGATTTTTACTCCAGGAACTTTCTGTTTATCAGTTAAATCAAGGATGAAAAACTAGTTTTGGTCCAGAAGTCGCATATTAGCTAAAACTACTTTCAACATCACTTTGTCTCATTTTTGAATGTAATACTGTGAATCATAATTTATTACAATGATTATGTACGTCCTGATAATGTTATGTTTTACGTGTGTTTCTTTTTTTTTTGTGGTTCACCTTTTTTTCTTCCTCTGTGCAGGCTGACTGTGGCTCCTCCCAGCTGATCACCACCCTCTCCTGATCTCTGTGGAGGAGTCCACAGCTGTCTTGAGGTCTGTTACGTCCTGCTGCTGCCGCCATCCCTTCCACTTCCTTTGACTCACCTGGCAGGTGTGGCCAATGTCCCCTGATGCCAAAAGCTGCCTATTTAAGACAGAGGAGGCCACACCAAGCCAGGCAGGGAGCAGAGCAGCAGGCTGGGCTTTAGGGTGGTTGGTACTGGTTTGGTTTTGCTTTCTTTCTGTCTTTTGTCCTCAACAATCTTAGATTGCTGGGTTTTGTTGTGTTAGTTTGGAGTTGGCAGCCTTTAGCAGGGAGCTGCTGACTCCGACGGTCGTCATGGCTGGGTCAGCAGTCTCCCTGACTTATTTTGATTTTGGCCATGGTTCCAACTCTGTTTTGGTTTGTCTTTTTGTTTTTTTTTTCAACTCACTAATTGATCTTCATTTCAGGACAAAGGTGATTAATTTAATAAATTATGTTTCTTTGTAAGTTGTTGTCATTACTGTCCCCTTCGTTTCCCCCCCTTACCCCTAGACTCGAGCTGTGTGGTACCCCAGGGGATGTAACATGGTCCTCCTGTGTTTGGTGTTGGTTCGTTTTGTATGTTCTCCCTGTGGTTACCCTCAGCTCTTTCTATATCAGTTTTTGCACCTCTTCCTCTGAGGTTTTTTTCTTTTGTTAATAAATCATTTGCCTTTTAATTAGTTACTGTGCCTCCTTCCCTGCGTCTAGGTCTTCGTCATGACAGATAATTTTGATGTCGCTTTATATTTTTATGAATTTAACTAATGATTAATTTCTGTAATTGTGTTGTATGATTTTTATTGGATAGACTTAGGAGTCTAGTGGGCCTCTCTGTAAATGTTCTTAAGTGGTTTTATTCCTACCTAACAGATCGACACTTTTATGTAAGTTTGGATACATGCTCCTCAAGAATCCATGAAATAAGTTGTGGGGTTCCCCGAGGGTCACTTTGAGGTCCTATACCTTTAAATTTGTATATGTTGTGTCTTGGGGATGTAATCAGGAGTCACAGCTATACTGATGATACACAGCTTTACATCGCCGTGTCTTCTGATGACCTTGAACCTATAAACACCCTTTTAAATTGTATTTTAGATATAAAGTCATGGATGGCGGAGAACTTCCTTCAGCTCAACCAGGACAGAACGAAAGTTTTAATCATCGGTGCTGAAGACAAAAGAGAGAGGATTTTACCTAGGGTTGGGTAATAAAACGATAATTATTGATATCGCGATGGAAAATTTTTTTCGATAGAAGAATGAGTCTATCGCGATAGACTTTTATTTTGAAGGGTCCGCAAAAAACACTTGCTAGTAGCAGCATTTTCTCCTATTTGACGAGTAAAAGTTAGAGAGTTAGTCGCCACAGGGTGAGTGAATGTTTGTATGTAATTATTGTTTATTGGCTCTCATTTCGGTCATTTTTTGGACTCCACTCCACGTCCTTCGTCTGCATGAAAGGTAAACAAACGCGCACGAGCCAACTTATACCAGCAACCCCCGCTGCCGCTGCGTACCTCCTGCCCCGCGCGCTTAATTACAATCAATTGTCTGTCCAAGCCGAATGCATTTGGCGTCAAATTAATTTACTGTACACTGTATTAGTTTTAACAAGCGTCAGATTTGATGCTTGTCGGTCATCAGAAAGTCTGTTGCTCTGAAGCCCGGCTGAGTGTGGGAGAAGCTTCCGTCAAAACTTTTCTGGAACTCTTCGTGAAGAACGCGGATACCGAGAGATTGATTTATTTTGAAGAGCTGAATAAAAACATCGATACACATCTCCGTGTCGGAGTTCAGAAGACCTTCCAGTGAGGAATGGCCGCTGTGGCACTCCTGCACCCAGCTGGCAAGAGCCGACAGGTAGAGCTATGGCAAGCTGTTAGGGTCAACAGAAAAAACGCGAGTATGGCAGTGCGTCACAGGACATGTGCTAAGGTTAATAATACTTATTTGACATATTTAAAAGTTGCCACAGTTAGTTTCAATACAACCATTAATACCAAAAATAATGAAAGTTTAATTTCAAAATTGCTGTTTAATATGGTGGGATAGAATATTAACATTCCTTTCTCTCTCCAGACGTGTACATGTAATCAGAAAATACATGTTTTGTTTATGTTCAAAGTTCAAAATGTGTGCGTAAATGCTTTTAAGTACTTCTTTTTTTTTCAAACGTATATTTTTAACTTTTCAAAAAAGTAATTTTAGGCTTTTATCTTCTTTTTTCTTGTTTTTTTTACTTGTTAGTGATCCGAAAAATGATCCAAACTGTGACCTTAAAGCCGTGACACGATCCGAGCCGTGTGTTTTGTGATCACCTTGTATTTACACCCCAACTAAATACAACAAAAATAATTAGTACATTAATACATTTTTGTTATGTTAACCCTGAAAACATTAGAATTTATTTGTAGACTTAATGCTTTGTTTTTTAATGGAACTGAAGAAACAGTTTAGTATCTATTTCATAAACGTTTGAAACTTGAAAGCTTCTGCTTTAATTTTCACCTTAGTTCATATATATATATATATATATATATATATATATATATATATATATATATTTCTTGGTTATTAAAAAACTAGTTGAATAATTTCCTTTCGATCTGTTATGCTTATTGTGATAGGAAATAAATATTTAAATTTAAACAACCAACTTATGAATTTACATTTCATTTTTGAGCCACAAAGTGTTCAAATATATTTATTTGGTTTATATCGTGATAAATATCGTTATACAAAATACGCTAATTTGCGTGAATATGAAAATATTCGTGATATTTAATTCATAATCTCTCCTTAGCCAGCCTAATCTACTATCTAACTAATAACTTAGGTTTCGTAAACTTTCTCATTGGCTGTAGCTTTAGATGTTACTTTTCGACTGAGCTGAATTTAATTACATCAATAAAAACATGTTAAGATTGTTTTTTTCTATCTTATAAAAAAACATCACCAGACTCCGTCTATTCGTCTCTCTCTTGCCAACACAAAGGTGCTGATGCATGCTTTTATTTTTAGTTGTTTATTGTAATGCCAAAAATCCCCAAAAATCTCTTATAAATTTACAATTACTACAGAACTCAGCGGCACAAGGACCAGGGGGTGGGAACACATTACACCAGTTTTTAAATCGCTTTAATATATATTATTGTTATTATCTAATTTTATATTGTGCATAGAATGTTTATTTTTCTTTTATGTTTTTACACGCATATTATGTATTACATTTTATAGTACTCACCCCTCTACATAAGATACGTCTCTTTTTAAAATCCTAAATATATTACCTTTTTTTTTAAAGAATTTCTCATGTGTAAATATTAATGTTTTCCCATTTTTGACAAATTAAAAGTTCATTTTTTGCACACATAGAGATGTGTCTCTTTAAGCCTTGTCTATACTAGGTATATTTACATTAAAAGTGGGGTCATCTGGACCCCATAAGATAGCACAAAAGTTAAATGGCAGGTGGGTGAATATATTTTTCCCACCATGTCATTTTCAGCATGTTGTTGAATTGAGCAGATTTAATTCAGATCAATACTATTACACATGTTTAAGCTTCATATTGTGCTACAGAATCCAACGGATGACTCAAATGTTTATTTGTTCAACACAAAAATGAAAACAGAAATTCTTTTCTCATATAATGGCCTCTGTAATTAAACAAAATTTGTATAAATTTTTCAGATTCCAAGTCAAACGTTCAACATCCCTGATTTAACCAGAATCTGGTTAGAATCAGACTGTAAATGAACTTACACATAAGAGGAGAGTGGAAAGACTCGTGTCCTCTAACAGCACAGGAAACACTTTCACCAGTGTAAAAGTAATCTGAGAACTTCTGTTGTGTTTTATCTGTAATTATTTCTCCATTTTTGTACCACACATAGGAAGAACGAGGAGGAAGAGGACAACGGCTTTGACACAACATCTCCAATGCGCATCCATTTCCTAAGCACAAAGTCTGTGTTAGAATCTGTACTTGGAGATCTGGAAATACAGAGAAAAAAAGAAACGATCAACATGCAGATCTGATTCTGGATAACAAGACACACAAACCAAAACCCTGTTCCAAACAGAATTAAGACATTTAAAAAAATTATAATTGGAGGATTGTTTTATCTTTATCCACTAAATGAGCACATTTTGAAAGTGATGCTGCTGCAGGTCTCGGGATATTGGGACACATTTACCATGGTTACCATCATGTAGTATCTCCTTTTTAAAAAAAACTATCTGTCTGTGTTTAGACTGAATGAACGACCCATGAGTCACATCTGTCCTCTGACTCGTGTTCACGTTTGCTTCATCAGCATGTAATCATCTTCTTCCAGATTCTCTCTGACCAGATCTCCATGAAGATTATGTCTTCAACATCTTCCTCCTGCTACAATGAGTCTGGATCAACACCAGGTTCTTCTGGACCATGTTCAAGTAAGACTTCCTTTCTCCATGGAAGAGTTCAGATCAGAAGGATTATCAACCTACAGAAGTTAACGGAATATTCCTGGATAATTTGGGATTAAAATAAAGAAAAGAGTTCCTGTTACGCCTAAGGATCCAAAGTTTAAGATTATCTCCAGCATCCAGGATTTCTCCATTTTCTCTGAAAGATTTAACACTAGAGCTCCTGTTGTGGATCCACATCTTTAATATGGATGATTACCATTTTCAAATGAATGTATACATAGATCAAAATAATTATCACTCTACTGTTAATTAGTGGGTAAATAAAGTGGTTTGAAATTTAAGACAATAAATAAATAAAAATTTCAAAACCTGTGATTAAAATACAGCTTGTGATGAACTGTATTTTATTAAAATAGCAATTTAAATATAAAATATTTTAAATACAGGTACGTTCTTGAAATCAAGATTCGCGTTAGACTCAGTTCCCTATTTTTTATTTATTTTAAATTAACTCTGTAAAGTTGTCAGCGTAAGTCACTTCTCGTTGCTCGATTCAGTCACTGCACTGCATGGATTTCTGGGTGAATGCATGAAATTATGAAGATTCGCTAAAACAGCCATAGAGTTTTTCTGATGAATCAGTAAATCAGTTAAATGACATAATTAATAAACAAACGCAATTCCAAATGCAACCACTCAGACTAGAAAGATTTGAACACTCTAATAAATCTGGCAAATTTCTAGCTAATCAGCTTAAAATTAATAAAGAAAAATCAACAATAACATCTATTATTGATCAGTCAGGAAATGTCACTCATGACCCAATCAAAATCAATGATACGTTTAAAGATCCATCCATCCATCTTCTTCCGCTTCATCCGGGACCGGGTCGCGGGGGCAGCAGTCTAAGCAAAGATGCCCAGACTTCCCTCTCCCCGGCCACTTCCTCCAGCTCCTCTGGGGGGACCCCGAGGCGTTCCCAGGCCAGCCGAGAAACATAGTCTCTCCAACGTGTCCTGGGTCTTCCCCGGGGCCTCCGCCCAGTGGGACATGCCCGGAACACCTCTCCAGGGAGGCGTCCAGGAGGCATCCGAACCAGATGCCCGATCCACCTCAACTGGCTCCTCTCGATGCGGAGGAGAAGCGGCTCTACTCCGAGCTCTCTCCGGGTGACCGAGCTCCTCACCCTATCTCTAAGGGAGCGCCCAGCCACCCTCTGGAGAAAACTCATTTCAGCCGCTTGTAGTCGGGATCTCGTTCTTTCGGTCACGACCCAAAGCTCATGACCATAGGTGAGTACTGGAACGAAGATCGACCGGTAAATCGAGAGCTTTGCTTTCTGGCTCAGCTCTCTTTTCACCACAACGGACCGGTACAGCGACCGCAAAATGGCGGACGCCGCTCCAATCCGCCTGTCAATCTCACGCTCCGATCTTCCCTCACTCGTGAACAAGACCCCAAGATATTTAAACTCCTCCACCTGAGGCAGGAGCACTCCACCCACCGAGAGAGGGCAAACTACCTTTCTCCGGTCGAGAACCATGGCCATTAAAGATTTTTATCATAACTTATATACTTCACAGATCAACCCATCAGAGCAAAGCATCAACTCGTTTCTTAATAATGTAAACCTTCCCAGATTAAATGAAGATCAAATCACAGACTTAGACTCTCCGCTCTCATCATCTGAACTTCATGATGCTCTGTTACTCATGCCAAACAACAAAGCTCCGGGGTCGGATGGCTTTCCTGCAGAATTTTATAAAGAATTCTGGGAGCAGCTGGCAGAAACTTTTTAAAAGATGGTTACATCTATCAAGGATGACCAATCAATGCCACCTTACATGAATTCAGCAAACATAATCCTACTTCTCAAACCAGAGAAAGATCCCACTATTCCTTCCAGCTATCGCCCCATTTCACTGATCAATGCAGATGTTAAAATTATTTGTAAAGCTTTAGCACAGAGAATAGAAAAAATCACCCCTCATATAATTCACCACGATCAAACTGGATTTATTAAAGGTAGACACTCGAGTGACAATGTCCACAGGCTAGTTAATGTTATAGATTTTGCCACTATCAAAAAGCATGAAATGAGCATACTCTCGTTGGATGCTGAAAAAGCATTTGACAGAGTAAACTGGAAGTTTCTCATCGCTGCCCTCCATAGGTTTGGGTTTGGGGAAACATTCATTGATTGGATTAAAATATTATATCATAATCCAAATGCTTCAGTCAGAACGAACAAACAGACGTCCGGCAGGTTTTTTCTTGGAAGAGGAACCAGACAGGGTTGTCCACTCTCCCCCTCTCTCTCTTTGCAATATTCATCGAGCCTCTGGCTGCAGCAATAAGACAGAATGAGAACATCATAGGAATTAGAACTAAACATGGCAATCATAAAATTAGTCTTTATGCTGATGACATATTACTCTTTTTACACAAATCACGTTCAATAAGTGAAACAATAACTATCATTAATGAATTCTCCCTCATCTCAGAATACTCAATTATCTGGAATAAATCAGTTTTATTACCACTAAACAGTAATGCTGAGCAATCACTCTCAATACCGATCAAATCAGGCAATATCAAATATCTAGGTGTTCATTTCTCCTCTAAACTATCAGAACTGGTGCAGCTAAATTACACCCCACTACTGAAAAGCATTCAGGATGATCTAATTCGATGGGTCAACCTGCCCCTCTCACTCATGGGCAAGGTAGCCACAATAAAAATGACCATCTTGCCAAAAGTTAATTATCTATTTACAATGATCCCTAAACAACCTCCACAAACATGGTTTAAAGCTTTAGACTCGGCCATATCCAGTTTTCTATGGAATAATAAACCACCTAGAATCAGCCTTAAAACTTTAAAATCTGCAAAAAGATGTGGAGGTTTAGAACTACCAAACTTCAACAATTACTTTCTTGCAAACAGATTATAATGCATCCTAAAATGGTTAAATAATAACCCAGAAAGTAACTCATGGATGGACTTAGAACAGGAGTTATGTAGAAAGATCAACCTGTCAGATCTACCATTTATCAGCCAGACAATAAAAAAACACGATAGTTTCCAAAGTATTAACATAAGTACCACCTTAACAGCCTGGTGGGATTTTCTCAAAGCGTCAAAGTCCTCAGTCGTACCGTGTAAAATGACACCCATCTGGAACAACCCAGACATCCTTATAAACAAAAAAATGTTACACTTCCCAGCCTGGCAAGCAGGGGGCGTAACACTATTAGAACACTTAATTATTGATAGAAGATTTATAACACCACAGGAACTACAAGATAAACATGGAATAAATCACTTCTTGGAATATCAACAACTGAAATCTATAATTACAAAAAAATTAAGTACCAGGATAATGACTTACAATTACCAGAAATAATCACCTCTTTGTTTAAATTTTTAATGACTAAGATTCTTTCAAAAATATACAAACTCTTATGCAACCTAGACATTAATATTTCAATTCCAATAACTAAATGGGATGCAGACCTGAGCAGAAACACAGATCAAAGCTTCTGGACAGAAATGTGTCTTAACACCTTTAAACTGACTAAAAGTCCAAACTTACAACTAATCCAATTCAAAACCCTCCATAGAATTTATTATACTGGACAGAGGATGTTCAAGATGGGTCTCAGAAGCTCAGACATTTGTGAGCACTGTGATAGTAACTCACCTGACAGTTTCATGCATGCACTGTGGTTCTGCACACCTGTCCAGGCTCTCTGGCAACAGGTTTGTGCTGATCTATCAGTCTGGCTAAATGTTTCAATCACAGCTTCACCGTCACTTTGTGTGCTTGGTGACATGAGTGCCATCGATATAGAGGGAGGATTAGTATCTGTAATCTTCATAACTCTTTGTATAGCAAAAAAAACTATTTTATTAAATTGGAAAAGCAAGAAAAACATCAACGTTAATCAATATAGGAATCTGCTCTTTGATCATATCAGCTTGGAAAAAACATCAGCTAAAAAGTTCAGGTAACTTGGAAAGAATTCAGTCTCTCTGGTCTCCGATTGCTGAGTCCACGATTTAGGGTCGGGGTGCTTGGGTGTCCCCGCGTCTTGGTTGTCTGCGGGGGCTGGTAGGCGGGGGTTGGGGCTCTCTGGCGCCTGACTGGGGCGTGGGGGGGGCTTTGTTGGTTGGGGGGTCTGGCCTGGCGTCTGGATGGGGGTGGGCGGGGGTGCCGTGTGGCGCCCTGGGCCTGGGTGGCGGGGGTGTGGGTGTGCAGTGGGGTGGGGGGCCTGGCTCGGTCTGGGGGGTGGTCCTCTTGCTTGCGTCGGGTGAGCTGGCGTGGGGCCCCTTCCTGGGGGGTGCCACTTGCGTCGGGGGGCGGCTTGCCTGCACCTGGGGGCTGGGATCACTCCTCTCTGGCTCTGGGGCGGGGTGGGGCTGCCTCCTTGGGGCCGTTGCTTGGGCGGCGCCCGCTTTTGCCGCGGGGTCTTGGGGGGGGTCGGGGGGGGCGGTTTGCCCCGTCTGGTGGGGGGGCTTTCCGTGGGGAGCAGGGGATCCCATTGGTACGGGGCCTGGGCGGTCTGGCGTGTTGTGGTCTCTACTGAAAATTCGGTGGGGCCGCGGCTGGTCTGGCCGCCTCGGTCCTGTTGGTGCCTGCCCAGTACACCCACGGGAGAGGTGCTTGGGGGCGGGAGCTGGGATCTGTCCCTGGAACTGGCTCCTTCTGGCTCCTCCCTCCTTGCGGGGGTGGGGGGTGCGGGGCCTGGGGGGTTGGCTCTCGGGGGGTGGGGCCCATGGGCTGGGGTGAACTTGGTCCCAGCGCTGGGGGGGCGGGGGGGGACAGCGGTCCACCATCGGGGTCGGTCAGCCAACTGCCCCCAACCTACCCTCTTCCTCATACAAACATATATTAGGGTGAGGGGAGGGTGGTTGTATTAGCGGCGTGCTGCTGGGGGTGGACTACCTGCAAGTGGCCCTCCCCCAGTGGCCGCTGCATGAGTTTGCCCCTCCCCTTAGTCTTATTTGCACCTTAGACACGTAGGACTTGGTGGGGGGTGCTTGGACATCACTGCCAGCAAGCAGTAGATGTCCTCTAAGTGCCCTTTCGCCAATTTTAACAGCACCATAGACATGTAGGGCCATTGGTGAGAGGGTGACGGGGCATCGCTGTGAGCGATCAGGAGATGTCCTGTCAAGGCCCTACTCACCAATTTTAACCGCACCTTGTAGTACACACACCTCTAACACCTCAAAATATACACTCTAAACACAAACACGCATGCATCACACAAGGAAGGTGGGACTTTCGACCCTCTGTCCCTACCCCATCCCTGGCGAGGGGGGATGGAAACCCTCGGCCTAGTGGTCTCGTCTCTTGGGTGCCGGTCTCCTGGGCTCTGTGACCTCCTCGCCACGCTGGGAGAGGGATCCCCAAGATC
The DNA here is from genome assembly GCA_003999625.1 of Oryzias javanicus. NCBI lineage: Eukaryota > Metazoa > Chordata > Actinopteri > Beloniformes > Adrianichthyidae > Oryzias > Oryzias javanicus. Next base: position 34,501,502 of record CM012437.1, on the reverse strand, counting down.
TAACAGGGGATCAAACTACATCGGAGCCATGGGGTGAACAGGTCTCGGTGGTTCGGGTTCCGGTCCCGGCTCTCGAGAAATGGGCCTCTCCGGGATTCCATCAGTGGGTGTGCCTGGTCGGGCCTTGTTAACATCATTCCTCTGGGACCCTCGTTCCTCTTGGGTGTCTCTCTGCTTGGCGGTGGTGGGCGGCCCCTTCCCGGCTCGCCCCTGGACCTCCCGCGGCGGGCGCGGGCGGACGTCTGGAGCATAGAAGCGGGTCATCCTGGGGGAGCTCTGGCTCGTGCCTGGGGTGGGGCGGGGGGATGCTCGGCGCTGCTGGGTGGCGGTGTGCTGCTCCTCTGGGGTTGGGGGGCTCTTCGGGTATGGGGCCTTGTGTTGGCCCTCTGGGCGTGGTGGGGGGATTGCTGCTCTGGCTGGGCGGGGGTCCGCGCTCTCTGTGCTCCCGTGCCTTCCGGCTCTCGGGCATGGGGGCCTCTGCGGCGGTCCCGCGTGCCCTGGTCTGGGTGTCTGGCGGGATTCTGCGGCTGACTGGTTCTCTCCATGGCTCCTGGCGGGTGTTGGGGGGCCCATGCTGCTGCTGCCGCCCCGGTGGGGGGCCTGGGCGTGGGGGTGGCCGGGCTCTCTCTCCTTCTATACATTCCATCAACATTCACATCAGCAAAACATAAACACTCACCTGAGCACAGGTGTCAGCTCACCTCGCACTAACAGAATGTGTGATGGAATGAAAGACTTTATTTGTGTCAGCTTCTATGATTGTGTGTGAGCTGCAGTGGTATTGTGTACATTTTTGACAACTTTAAAGGTAAAGATTATTCTAGCCAAAAGGTATGTGTGTAACTGAGTGTGTGTGTAGACAGGCCCCGCCCATTCCAGATTGTTATTTAGACCTGGTTGTTATAGGATGTTGCTACTGTGTTACCTTCTTTGTTATCTTAACCCCACTCTTTTACCCCCCCCCCTCCCCCCCCCTTTGTTTCCGTCCGGTCCAACAAAAAAAAGAAAAAGATACAACATAATTAAAATAAAGTTTAGCATGAAATACAACAGGGGTTTATTAAGTATAAACCCCTGTTGGGACAATAAAATCTGTCCAACGTAAGAGGCTCTCAGCCCGTATCTGCTTGCTCAGCTGTTGGACAGGAGAAGTTAAAAAAAAAAAGGAAAAAAAAAAAAAAAGGAAATCAGAGACAAGCCTGCAGTTTCCATGACAGCAGAGTGAAACCAAAACTTAGGAAGTCACCAAATGCAGCCCGATTGTTTTTAGACAATCTTAAAAGACAAAGCAGAACTTCCAAAATGTACTTCTTGATTTCAAAATCTTCTACATTTCAGTGAATTAAACTTTTGCTCTCCATTACTCAATCCGGATGTTGTTCATCTGTTGCATTTAAACACGGTCAGTTTCCTCAAAGTCTGCTGTCCTGGACATGAAAGTGTCTGAGCTTTAAGGGTGGAGTTCTAATATAAACCACAAACATCTGCTTACTCCACCAAGACAACTCACACTGTTATAGTTATTTGTTGGTTAAACAATGAATCTCAGAATGTTAATCAGTTCGATCAACTGTTATCTAGATAACACAAACTTCATTCAAAAATGAAGCTTTGCTGCAGCAGGAAATCAGTCTGTTCACAAGTGCATTTAAATAATTCATTAATCATTAAAAAAGGTCAAAGTAGCTGGCAGAAACTTTTTACAAAATGGTTACATTTATCAAAGATAGCCCATCAATGCCACCTTACATGAATTCAGCAAACATAATCCTTCTTCTCAAACCAGAGAAAGATCCCACTATTCCTTCCAGCTATCGCCCCATTTCACTGATCAATGCTCATGATCAATAAAATTATTTGTAAAGCTTTAGCACAGAGAATAGAAAAAAAATCACTCCCCACATAATTCACCATGATCAAACTGGATTTATTAAAGGTAGACACTCGAGTGACAATGTCCGCAGGCTTGTTAACATAACAGACTTTGCCACTATCAAAAAGCATGAAATGAGCATACTCTTGTTGGATGCTGAAAAAGCATTTGACAGAGTAAACTGGAAGTTTCTCATCGCTGCCCTCTATAAGTTTGGATTTGGGGAATCATTCATTGATTGGATTAAGATCCATCCATCCATCTTCTTCCGCTTTATCCGGGACCGGGTTGCGGGGGCAGCAGTGTAAGCAAAGATACCCAGACTTCCCTCTCCCCGGCCACTTTGGATTAAGATATTATATCATAATCCAAATGCTTCAATCAGAACGGACAAACACACGTACGACAGGTTTTTTGTTGGAAGAGGAACCAGACAGGGTTGTCCACTCTCCCCATCTCTCATTACAATATTTATCGAGCCTCTGGCTGCAGCAATAAGACAGAATGAGAACATTAAAGGAATTAAAACAAAACATGACAATCATAAAATTAGTCTTTATGCAGATGACATATTACTTTATTTACATAAATCACATTCTATAAGTGAAATGATAACTATCTTTAATGAAGTCTCCTCTATCTCAGACTACTCATTTAATTGGAACAAATCAGCTTTATTATCACTAAACAGTAATGATGAGCAAACAATACCGATCAAATCAGGCAATATAAAAATATCTAGGTGTTCATTTCTCCCCCAGACTACTAGAGCTGGTGCAGCCAAACTACACTCCATTACTGAAAAGCATTCAGGATGATCTAACCCGATGGGTCAACCTGCCCCTGTCACTCTTGGGCAAGGTAGCCACAATAAAAATGACCATCTTGCCAAAAATTAATTATCTATTCTCAATGATTCCTAAACAACCTCCACAAACATGGTTTAAAACTTTAGACTCAGCCATATCCAGCTTTCTATGGAAGAATAAACCACCTAGAATCAGCCTTAAAACTTTAAAATCTGCAAAAAGATGTGGAGGTTTAGAGCTACCAAACTTCAACAATTACTTTCTTGCCAGCAGATTACAATACATCTTAAAATGGTTAAATAAAAATCCAGAAACCAACTCATGAATGGACTTAGAACTGGAGTTATGTAGAAAGATCAACCTGTCAGATCTACCATTTATCAGCCAAACAATAAAAAAAGATGATAGTTTCCAAAGTCTTAATACAAGTACCACCTTAACAGCCTGGTGGGATTTTCTCAAAGCGTCAAAGTCCTCAGTCGTACCATGTAAAATGACACCCATCTGGAACAACCCAGACATCCTTATAAACAAAAAAATGTTACACTTCCCAGTTTGGCAAGCAGGGGGCGTAACACTTTTAGAACACTTAATTATTGATAGAAGATTTATAACACATTAAAATCTGTCCAACGCAAGAGCCTCTCAGCCCGTTTCTGTTTGCTCAGCTGTTGGACAGGACAAGTTAAAAAAAAAAAAGGTCAAACTAATGTTTATGTTAAACATTTTCATGAAGACTTCATAAACTGTTTACCTGTTACAGTGAGAGTGACTCCAGCTGAACTAGTCAAACTCCCACCTGGTTGGTTCGTCTCAAACCTGAACTTGTACACAGCTGAGTCGCTCAGTTTCAGACCAGAGATCCTCAATAAACAGTTGTTTCCAGAAAAGTCATACGTGATTCTGCCTGCATAGTCAGGATCTTCTCTCAGGTCCAGTTCTTTGTTGTTCTTCTGTTTAAACCAGAATCTTCTCTGGACAACAGTTTCCTTGTCTTCTATCCAGGGTGGGTATGAGTAGGTGCAGGACATTTCCACTGTGGATCCTTCTAAAGCACAGATCTGTGTTGAGGAGTATTCCACGCTCCATGTTTGACTGTGAATCCCTGAAAAACATCAGAACCAGAATCATTCTGAAGCAGAAAATAACATTTTAGTCTCACTACAGTTGATGCTGCAAATGTTCTGACTGATTGAAGACTGGAAACTGTCTGTGGTTTCACTCTGAAACGGAGGATTGATGATAAACAACTTGTTTTCTCCTTTTGTATTTAAATTCAAATTTCAATATTTATAACACAGTGACAAATCTGGGTTCTTCGAAGTGCAAAACAGTGAGAAAAAATCAGATTAAAATGAATTGTGAATATGAAAGAGCAGGACAGAGGTGGTTGGTGACAAAGAAGTATCCACACCAACAGGATTGGTCAATTTGCTCAGCATCTTTAGCTCCAATTGAACTCTTTCTCCAAATCCACAAAACACACATGGGCTGGATGAGTGAACTCCCAAAAACACCCTAGTGTGTAGAGCTGGAATATATTCAGATGATTATTAATCATCTATTATGCTCTGGATTTCTGGTGCTGGATGATGCAGGGATTTTTCTGGTGATGATGGTCTGACTATGCTTGGGCTTTTGGTATTGATGATGTGGATGATGTTTTTTTGATGATAATCGGCTGAGTATATTTAGATTATTGGTTAATATAAATGATTTGTCTGCGGATGTTTTGAGATTCGATGACATCACTGATCTTAATGATCCTTAATAACCTGAATCTATGATTGTAGAGTATAATTAATTGATATTAAGTCCTGAACCAGATATTGATAATTCATGTAGAGAAAATGGTCGAGCTGGAGTGGGATTATATTCCTTCCACTCCCTTTCAAGCGATATACTTGTGATTTATTAAGTGATTTGTAATTTCATGTATTCTTACATGATTGCTTGATATAAACCATTTCATTCATTTATATACACACTGCTGTGGGGTAATTAAAACACAACTAACAGGTCATAAAGACAAAGACAGCAATAATTTGACGTGTGTCTCGTGCTAGTTTTGCCCTAATGAAAATGAAAATAAACGCTACTCACATGTTGTTTTCTAAACACGTGAGCCAGTTCTGGACTTTTATTCTTGGCTGCACAGACCCGGAGGAAAAGCTAAGGTTAAGATTATGGTTAATACAACAAAAGGTTCCCGTTCATGGCTGGATTTGCAGCTACGCTCCGTGTTCTAGCAGAGGGACAGCTGTTTTTGAACATCTTTCTAGTAAAATTAATGGTAAAAAGTTCCAAGCTTTTATTGCTGTAAAAACAAACGTTTATTTAAGAAAATTTGTCTTAGCCTTTGGCATCTGAAAACGTCCATTTGTTGCATTTCTGGTGGCATGACCATATGACAAGTCACAGATGATACAGAACGTAAGCGGTTAAAAGAAGAAAAGTTGTTTTTTAAATGTGCTTTTAAACCACTTATGTTATGCATCAGCTTTTCTCACAAATAAAAATCAAAAAATCTCTTCATTTAAAAATAACTCTAACCAGAATTTTTTCTGATTTTAAAAAAGTGTCAAGAAATGGTGGTGGAGGACCCAGACACAGTAGACCAGGCAAGGTGGTAGAAAGTAAAACATTTAATATATAAACTGAAACTGACAAAAACCACGGAGAACCAAATATGTTGACTAAACAGAACAGATGACCTGACAAGGAAGAACTGAAAACCAGACACTTAAATACACGGAGGGTGATAAACTGAAATGAAGACAGCTGTAGATCACGACAAAAATTAAACCAAACGCCAGGAGATTATGAACAATTATAATGTATTTTTACATGTTCATAGATATATTCAGGCTTTGGTTTACAGATTTGTTTAACTTTAATAGTTTTGTCTCAACCATTTCTTTCCATAATCTTTAGAGTTGTTATTTGACTTTCATGCTAACATTTAACTTTTGTTTTCATTTAAACCAGACGTCTTGTATAGAAGTTTGCTGATCCAGACAAAACCTGGAAACTAATTTCTCTGTTTATGATCCTCTTCCCTAAATTACATACCAATGTCTTGTTTGTCGCAGAAAACTCGACTTCCCTTTTGATCTTTTAAGCTGCAGCATGAAAGGTAAGCATGAAAATGACTAAAGACGAGAACGAAGAGAAATCGTTCTGAGTTAGTCTAGTCTAAATCAGAAACATTTTTAAAGTTTTCTAGAACTTTAAAGGTTATCATCACAGCCACAAGCTGTTTTTTTTAACATAAGAAAAGATTCTGGCTGCTCGTTTAAGTGTCTTTTTGCCTTTCCCTACTTTTAATTTAAAGGTTTTTGTAGCAAATCTTTGTTATGAAACTTTTTTGTGAAAATACCTGAACAGAGAAATATCTTCAGAAAAAATTTAGAAAAAAGAATTCCAGGTGTTGGATAACAAACACAAAGAACACAGACATACGATACCTGTCAGAAACAGAAGAAAGATGATTGCTGCCGTTAAACTCATTCTGCTCTTCTGCTTTGTTGTATCTCTCATGAAGGTCCGGCGTGTGTGAGGCTAACAGAGTAAAATAACGCCTTTAAGAACTGAAGGGTGTAGTTTCTGTTTGTTCCCTTCTGTGGTTTAAATTCTGTCTTGTGAGTAAAGTCAGTTATTTAAAGTGGCCACACCATGAAAAAAACAACTTTTTAAACATTTAAGTGTATTTTACTGTTCATTCCTCACTATAAAGAACCTCAGAGCGATATTTTAATCCGTTCACGCATTTAAGAGTAATCCTCTAAAAACCTGCGCTGTCTGCAGCAGCCCCTCCCATACCCACAAAAACTAGCAGGTCCTCACGTGCTGATGTCACAGAGTGAGACAGCTCCTTTCAGGGAGAGTCTGCTCTGACAGCTCCGCCCCCATCCAACACCCACACCCACCTTCTCCACAGAGCTAGCGGTGGTCAGCAAAAAACTTTCATCTTAGATGCAGAATACAGAGTCTTCAATAAGTTCCATCTGAAATAGATTTGTGTTGTGAAGCATTGTAGCGATGGCCGGGCCTGTCTGCTAAAGAAAAGGTAGGCTATTCTATTCTTATTTGCATTGATTTTTCATCAATCTTATTTTTTATTCTAATTCTGGTTTGAGCGGTGGAAGAAAATCCACTCAATAGCCGCACCATTGTATAAGCCGCACGGTTCAAAACCCAGGAAAAGAGTAGCTGCTTATAGTCTAAAAAATATGGTAATTTCTTGCGTTTTTTGCAAACAAGACTGGAAGGATCAAAGTCCAACTCCCACCCCTTTGTTGTGATGATTTTGTTGTACCCTTCTCATCAGAACCTGGAGATCAAGCCAACTACCCCCCAAAGTGGCAGTCCACCCGATACCGGAGGCAATACCGGACGCACAACGGTCCTGGAACCGGCCATGCGGCTGGATCGGAACACAACCCGCAGCGGTGCCGGGTCAAAATGTGACTAGCTGGCTGATCTATTATATATTTCACGGCTTCCCATCCGGGTCTGCTACCAGGACGCGGAGCGGCTCAGTACGGACAGAACCATTTATTTATTGGGTTCTGAATCTTTTGTCAAATCCTTTTTTTTATCTCTCATCTTTCACTGCCAGTGACTTGTGTAAAGCCAGAACGTGATATCCCCGGTCCGACTTCCAGTCCAGCTCATGGAAATAAGAGATTCTGAAAACGCAGATTAACAACCATAGAAATAACATTACTTTAATTTCTGCCTCATGAACTAGAAAAAATGTTGTTTATTTTTAGTGAAAGACTGAAAGAGTGATGCTTTCTGACTAAATGAGGAAAAAGATAAATTATTTTTTCACATTTTTTGTATGATAAAAACATAAATAGTAAATATTATTATTGCGTGTCCGGTACTGCCTCTGGTACCGGGTGTACTGCCACGCTGTCCCGGTAGCAGAGCCGGGGGGCTGCTGGCTCGATCTAATTGGTTCAGCCAGCTCTTCAGGTTCTGACGAACCTGAGATGAAACTCAGAGATCAATATTTACTCAACATGTTACCAAACTTTGGTTGGACTGAGAGTTTAAATTCAGACGCAGAACGCTCAGATAATGTTTGTTAAGCTCTTTTTTATTTATTGGAACAGTAACATTTTCTAAAATAAACTGCGGTTATGAGGAAGGACATTCATCTGACTAATCTCAACTCCATGAGTCAGAACCAGGTCCAGAGTGTGCTTGTGACAGCGAGTGGTTCATCTAAGTTTTGTGTGAAACCAACATTTTCTAATAAAGCTGCAAATGCGTTTCCAAGACAGTCAAAGCAGGTTTTTGGCTAGACTCCGCCCACTACCCTCTCTTGTTAATATGGACATGCTGATGCATGCTTTTATAACGAGTAGAATCTATTATTGTAACGCTCTGCTTGCTGGTCTTCCAAAAACGAAAATTAAGAACCTTCAGCTTCTCCAGAATTCTGCTACAAGAGTTTTAACCAGGACCAGGAGGCGGGCCCACCTCACCCCGATATAAAATCTCTGCGTTGGCTCCCCATAAGCTTCAAAAATGATTTTAATACTTTTAGTGGTTTTTAGATGTCTTAATGGTCTTGCCCCTTTTTATTTGTCTGATCTTTTAGCCAAATATGGACCCTCACGGATCCTGAGATCCTCTGGCTCTGGTCTACAGTGAAAACCAAAACTTATGGAGAGGAATCTTTTCAGTATTATGGCCCTCGTTTATGGAATAGTCTGCCAGAGAACGCGAGAGCCGCAGAGAGCTTTGATGCTTTTAGGAAAACGTATCTTTTTAACCTGGATTTCAGCTAATTTTGCTACTTTGATTTCTTTCTTATTTATTTGTTTTTCTATTTTGAGATGTTAACCAGCTTCAGCAAACACAGCCCCAAGTTTGAGTCTAGTTTTTGTTACACTGCAGTACCTCCTCCTGCTCACAGGGGTCACTGTTGACAGATCCAATGCTGGCTGTTTTCAACTCTTTCTGCTCTTCATCATCATTTATCAGAGATGCTTTGGCGCCCTGCTGCAGACAAGATGGTGGATGGAGCTCCACTCCATGCTGGAAGTGGAGGTTGGTCTTCTCCAAAGCAGAAGTTGTTCCTCTGTGGAGCAGGAAAAAAGTCTTCATATCAACAAGAGAACACAAGTTGTTCCTGAAAATGACATGTGAGAAGGTGGAGAGTTAAAAAAAAAACTTTTAGAACGACTACAGTTCTGATCAGCTGGAGGAGGACAAAAATATTGATCATCTTGTCTGCAGGTTGGAACTTTTGGATGATTTGAGAGAGAAATTTCAGACTTTACATCCATTTATGAGGAAATAAAACACAAGGGGAAATTTGCATGCATCAGTTTTCTCTCCACTTCACACGTTCACACATCTATGAACAGAAGAAGTTTCCCTCACTGAGGTCACATTCTCTCCTCACACTTTAATGATGTTTTTGTAGCTGCAAAAGTGACTTTTATATTTAGCTTTGTCTGTCAGTGAGATCTAAGTATCTGGTTGTGACAATAAATGGAAATTTTGACATACATTTGTAATAAAATATGCAGCTTTGATAAAAATTCTCCCTAAAATCCCAGAAAATCAGTTTGAACTTAAACTCCAGATGAAATTTGGACTAAATTAGTTTTTTATTGACATATAGATACTCTGAGACGTTTGAAAGCCTTAAAGCTTCTAGTCCTCTGTTAGAGGGCGGAGCCGCACCCTCCACCACTTTAAGGTGGTGGTTCAAGGAGGGGCATAATAAACACCTGCTCCGGATTATAATGATCCTCCGTCCTAATGAGTGATCGTGGTCAGATTCTGTTTGATTTGATCATTTTCTCTGTATAGAAGGAGATCCTCAGAAGAACCATCAGTGATCAGGAGTCAAGATGAAGATGATCAGGTTTCCTTTTCTTTATATTTAATCCTCTCTGATCTGTGTTTTCTGTGATCATTTTTTTTTTAAATAATATCCTGTCACAATTTTTTGCTTAAATTTCTATTCTCAACTATTAAAGTTTGTTAAACTTGTTTAAAAGGCAAAAGTTTGCTTAGGGACAAAATTAATCTTGAAAAAATATTTTAGGGGTTCCGCTTCCGGGTCCACAGAGCATGGCAGGGTAAAATTGAACCTCCTGACCAAAAGAAAAAAAGTACCCCGAAAGACAATATAACAGAAGGGAAAGTTGACATCCAAATCTTCTAGAAAGGGGAAGAAAATGGCATCAAAACAGAAAATGAAAAAAACTACTCCAGGGAACAAAGAATGCGAAGCAGGGCAACACGTGGAAGCTAACGCTAGCTCGGCTGCGGCTAACCAGCCCAGAGTGAATACGGAAGAAGACCCGGTGAGCTTGATGCTAATACTCAAAGAACTACGGGAATTCAGGCAAGATAGCATCCAAACACTAGAAAACATCAGAGGGGACATCGCCAAGACGAATGCAAGACTAGATGACGCGGAAGAGAGAATTGTGGGGAACGAAGAGAGACTCCAAAATGCGGAAGAAGTGCTAGCTGAAATGCTAAAAACACAAGAGCAACTCAGAGCGAAGCTAACAGATCAGGAGAGCCGCTCTAGGAGAGAAAATGTGCGAATTTATGGGATTCCTGAAGGAGCAGAAGGAAGTCCGACGGCGATGATCCCCTTCATAGAGAAGCTGTTAAAAGAAAACCTCGACATCGCTGCAACAACAGACATGAAGATAGAACGAGCGCACCGGGCGCTCGCGCCGCGACCACCACCCGAAGCACCACCCAGATCCATCTTGGTCCGGTTCCTGAGCTTTAGAATGAAGGAAGAAGTGATCCGGCTGACATGGCAAAAAAGGGGCTTTATGTTTGAAAATAAAAAGATCAGCCTGGACCACGACTATGCGCCGGAAATCCTGAACAGAAGAAGAGAATACGCCGAGGCTCGGAGAGTCTTAAAGGAAAACAAGATCCGGTTTCAGACCCTCTTCCCGGCTCGACTGAGAGTTTTTTATGGGGATGGTACAACAACTTATGAGACTGTGGAAGAGGCAACGGAGGACATAAGGAGACGAGGCATGCCAGTGACTGTGATCGCACAACCTACATCCCTTCTGGGGAAGATCAAACGGTGGGAGTGGCAACCGGTGAAGAGCAGGCGGACAGCTGGAGCCAGGAAGACATCGAGCTACAGGGAAAAGCTGCAAGTATTCAGGCGCTCAGAAGAAGAGAACACTGGCTGAAAGTTATCCTGCAGGTCTGAAGGAAATTATGTACTCTGATGACAGGGTGGAATGATAATTAAGAGGAGGGTGGGAGGAAGGAAGAAGAGGAAGAGGGGAAAAAGAAAAGAAAAGGAAAAAAAAAAAGCCAAACTTCAGTTTTTAAGTTAAAGGTATGGTCAGGGAGTTTAATGGGAAGTGACTGAGTAAAACATGACTGCTGTCATTGAGGAGGGCCCTCTGGCCTCTAACAGGGCGAGAGGCTATCCCTCGAACTTGAAACGGGTCAATGGAAAGACCTTAAGGGTGGAGGTGGGAATAGATGGAAAACGTTCTTGTTCACACTGTTCGGGTTGTTTTTTGTTCTTTTGTTCAGTTATTATGTTGCAAAGGGTATATCTACAGTTTGGTTGGGAGAAAAGTGGAAGATTTAATCAACTACTAAAAGTGGATGCAGTCAAAGACCAGTTGAAAATTATTTCATTTAACGTAAAACGGGGTCTTAAATCCCATCAAAAGGAGTAAAATTTATCTAAACTTAAGAAGGAAAAAGCCCAGGTAGCCTTTCTCCAAGAAACTCACTTGAGCCAGCTTGAACACATTAAACTAAAAAAGAGAGGCTTTCAGCATGTTTTCTCTTCATCTTACAAAAATGGACACAGGAGAGGGGTTGCAATATTAATATCCAATACACTCAATTATGAACACATTTCTGAACTGCAAGATGTGGAGGGTCGCTTTATAAAAATCACAGGAAAAATAGAAGGGTTTGAAATAACATTTATAAATGTCTATACTCCTCCTGGAAGTAACTGGCCTCTCTATAAACAAATTTTGATTTAATGGTGAACTCTAAAGGGGTTGTGATATGTGGAGGAGATTTTAACATTAGGCTCAACCCGAAACTAGATGCATCAGGACCTACCCCACATGAAACCACACTAACTAAGAAGATAAAATCCTTAATGCTGGAACTGGGTATAATAGATGTTTGGAGGGACTTGTACCCTAGAAGCAGAGACTACACTTATTATTCCAACCCACACAAAGTCTACTCCAGAATTGACTATTTTTTTATGTTCAGTAATGATAGATTCAGAATAAGAGACTGTACAATTAAGACAATCGATCTGTCCGATCATACACCAATTACGTTGTCAATAAATCTAGAGAAAAAATGTAGGAAAACACTGTGGAAATTAAACTCAAACATACTTAATGATCCCAAGATTAGAGACCAACTGAAAAAAGAAATTCAAGATTTTTTAGAACTCAACGACTCTGGCGAGGTGACTCAAACAATCATATGGGATACGTTGAAAGCAGTAATAAGAGGTAAAATTATTTCAATCACCTCTCACTTAAAAAAGCTAAGGGAGCGGAAATTAGTAGACCTGCAGGGAAGGTTAAAACAGTTAATAATAACGGATAGCAAAAATATGAATCCAAAGGTAAAGGAAGACATTAAAAGGATACAAAGGGAAATTGATGACATTTATACTCAAGACACACAAAAGAAAATAACTTTCTTAAAACAAAAATATTATGAAATTGGCAGCAAATATACCAAACTATTAGCATACAAATTAAGAAAACAAAGAGAAGAAAATACCATCCACAAAATAAAAAACCCCCAAACTAAAAAAGTGGAAATTAAACTGGAAAAAATTCAAGAGAGTTTTGAAATGTACTACCAGGCCCTATACTCACAACCTCAAGCTCCAAATGAGACAAAGATTGAAGCCTTTTTAAAAGCATTAGATATGCCAAAGCTAACAGAATCGCAAAGAGAAAAGTTAACACAACCAATAACAAATAAGGAACTACAACTAGCTATTTCTAAATTAAGGGCAGGAAAATCACCTGGTTCAGATGGATACAATGCTGAATGGTATAAGATCTTAAGACAGGAGTTATCCCCTCTTCTGCTGAATACTTTTAATTGGGTCATACAGAAAGGTGAAATTCCCCCTTCATGGAGCGATGCGATCATCTCAGTCATTCCCAAAGAGGGCAAGGATAAACAAGACTGCAGTAATTACAGACCTATAAGTGTTCTTAACATAGATTATAAATTATTCACATCAATTTTAGCTCGAAGATTAGAAAATGTTTTGCCAAATCTGATAAACTTAGACCAAACTGGTTTTATAAAACAAAGACAAACTTTTGATAATATAAGAAGATCACTGCATGTACTGGAGCAAACAATCAGGAATAAAAAAAGGGCCATGTTAGTGGGACTGGACGCCGAGAAGGCCTTTGATTCAGTCAGATGGTTATTTCTCTACAAAGTTTTGGAAAAATTTGGATTTAACAACAATTTTATAACAATAATTAAGACTCTGTATAATAAACCAAAGGCCAGCATAAAGATTAATGGGGGTATTTCAGATTATTTCATCCTGGAAAGAGGAACAAGACAGGGCTGCCCAATCTCCCCCCTCTTGTTTGCCTTATATATTGAACCTCTTGGTCAATCTATTCGACAAAGTAAATTAGTGAAAGGTATAAGTGTAGAGATGGGGGAGCAAAAAGTGGCTATGTTTGCAGATGACATTTTGATTTTCCTAGAAGACCCTGAAAACTCATTCATTGAATTGATGACATTATTAACTGAATTTGGAAAGCTATCAGGCTACAAACTCAACATAGGGAAAACACAGGTGATGACATTGAACCATAGAGCCCCGGATACCCTACAGTGTAAATATAAACTCAACTGGAATGCGGACTCACTAAAATACTTAGGGATTAACCTTACAAAGGACACATCTAAATTATATCAAGAAAACTATAAACCTTTATCTTTAAGTATAAAATCTGATTTGCACCGATGGAATCTTATTCCCTTCCTTAACTTAAATTCAAGAATAAACACAGTTAAAATGAATATCCTCCCTCGGCTTCTATATTTGTTTAGGACTTTACCAATAGAGGTGAGTGACGCCCAGTTTAGGGAATGGGATAAATGGATATCTCGTTTTATATGGCAGGGAAAGAAACCTAGAATTCGTTTCTCAGTTTTACAGTTAAAAAAAGAAAATGGGGGAGCAACACTCCCATGTTTAAAATATTACTATTATGCTTCACAACTAATCCCAATGCTGCATTGGTGTAACCCAGACTATAAAGCAAATTGGAAAGCAATAGAACTTAGAATAGCCTCCAAATTCCCTTTACAGGCTGCAATTGCAGATAAAAAACTAGCTGATCAACTAGATAATCTAAATCCCTGGGTAAATCATACAATCAAAATATGGCAGAAAGTGATAAAGATGTGCGAAATCGGAGAAATGTTGAAGGTCTTTAGGTGGAGCGCTTATGATACAGACTTCCAACCAAATGAGCATGATAAAAGATTTAAATCCTGGATAAATAAAGGGCTAACAACATACCTCTCATTCACACATAAAAGGTACATTACTGAGTTTCCAATCCCTAAATGCTAAATGTAATCTGCAGCAGACAGATTTTTTCAGGTTCCTACAAATGCGAGATTATTTTAATAAACAATGCAAAATTACCAATTTATCGTTAAATGAAACTACTTTCTTCAAGATCTTGGAGCGTGCTTACAATTCAAATATTAAAAAATCTATTTCAATCTTATACAATGCTCTCCTAGATGGGAAAAAAGTCAACACTCTTTACATAAAAGAAAAATGGGAGCGGGAAGCTGACATTAACATTTCTGAAGAGGTCTGGAAAGAAATCTGCTCATCACAATGGTCCTCAACAACTTCATTAGATTGGAGGGAACACTGCTGGAAAAATATTGTAAGGTTTTTCAAAACTCCTCTCCAGGGTAAACATGAAGACGTAAACCGGGAGTGTTGGAGGCGATGTGGTTCCATGGCCCCAGGCCACTATCATGTGTTTTGGGACTGTCCTGAGCTGAACACATACTGGACAGACGTTCATAACTTGTTAAAATCTGTGTTCGAGGTCCAGATTCCATTTGATTTTGTTTCTCTTTACCTGGGCCATGTTCCAGCTCTAGATCAAAGGACAGATAAAAAGCTGTTGCAGGTTATTTTAGCTGCAAGTAAAAAGACAATAACAAGGAAGTGGAAGAACCCAGCTCCACCAACATTAGATAACTGGTTAGACACAATACACGAAATATTTAAAATGGAAAAACTGACATACACACTTAAAATCCAAAAGGGAAAATTTTACAAAATTTGGTCCAAATTCATTAAATACATATCACCATTTAGAGCGGGTTTTGAATGACCATATGGTATCTGTGATATCTACTTAAGGATTGAAATGTTTTCACACTTTACCCAAATCATAAGCAAAATATTTGTTTGGAAATTATAAGTATATATACCCTTGTTTAGGTTTATTTTGATCACTTTTTTATTTATTTTTTTTTATTTATTTATTTTTTTTTTCCTTATTTCTGATGTTCTAGCCTCAACTTGGCCTGTTTTTTTTTTTATTTATTTATTTTTGTTGGAACATATGGACAACAAAAAAAAAATGCTTGAAAAGGATCACCAGAGAAATCTGTATAATGAATACTGTAAAATTGCTGTACATTGTATCTTTTTCAAATAAAAATATAATTACAAAAAAAAGAAAAAATATTTTAAAATGTGCAGTTTTTCTGCTAGTTGATGGAAAAGTTCCTTCATTTTTCCAAACAATCAACAAACAAAAGGTTTAAATTCTTAGTATTCTTTTTAACTCTCATCCATTTTAGTGTTTGTCTTTAAGTTGTCAGAAGAATCATCCAAAACTTAATATTTTATTGGTTTACATCAATTTGGTTGTTATTTGATTCATATTTTCATTTGATCTTCAGAGACTTGAAGATTCGGATCATGACGGCCCAACATCCAGACATCCAGCAGAGGATGAGACTGAATTTTAGTTCACCAGTGTGACGTTCACCAAGAGGCAGGAGGATCCTCTCTACTCCGACATGGATCCAGTCAAAGCAAAGAGAAGACGGGACGGTCATAAAGACAAAGAAGACGTGGTGTACAGTCTGGTCGGATCATCCAGGAATCCAGCTGACTGAGTGATCTGCTGTATGAAAACAAAGTTATTCTCTCCTTTAGAATCCAGTAGCATCTGTATGTTAATCTGCAGCTTTAATCCAACAAATGTACATTTATTAAAAAAAAAAAAAGAAAGAAAGAAACGAACACGAGATTTTTACCTGACAGTGGTTCATCATGGTTGCAGATTTACATGAAACACGGCTGTGGCTGGAATCATGCCGGATCTTGTCTGTGACGGGGCACCGCTGTGAGAGCAGCCTGCAGGTTTACTGGGCGCCGTCACTCCAGGAGAGACGAGAATGGAGCAACATTTTGACATCATGCAATATCACAACCAGCAGTGGTCAGGCTCCACAAAAGTTAAATCTCCGTCCTTCAAACAGTCGTCCAACCGTCGTCTTCCTGCTCTTCATACAGGAGACATTGTCGTTATCGAGCTGGATCAGGAAAAGAACTGGTCAACTCCAGCAGTTGTCTCGAAGGAAAGCATTACTCCACGATCACATCTCCTAGAAACGCCACAGGGAGGGGTGTTCCGCCGTAACCATCGTCATATCCACAACCATCAGCATGTCGTCACCGCCGCCCTTTCTACTTCAGCTGAGACTTCCATGATTCCATGATCTCAAAGTTACATATTTGGTCTAGAATCATTTGTATTTAAAATTACGTTATTACAGTTGAAGTTTCATTTCTATTGTTTATTTTCCAGAAAAAAGGGAGATTTCATACATTGAACGATACACCTCAGAACTGTTGATTTACAGCAGTTGAACACAGTGCGGGTCTGAAAGACTGAGTCTGTTAGGTGTTCTACTTTCAACACATCATTCTACATAATCCACACCCAGCCACCAATCAGAATCGAGTATTCACTCAGACCATAGTAAAATGCTAAATAACTCATGTCTGTGCACCTCACGTGCGCAGTAATAGTGGGAGGTGTCTGTTGTAACATTTTTACCAGAATGCATCACTGTTTTATTCTGTGTTGTGGTTTTGTTTGGAGTGTTTTTTTTTTTTCATCTTTTGGTTACTTTATTCAATGTTTTAAGTTCCTGTCACCAAGCCTGGTCTCCTGCATTTGGGTCCTTCATCCACCATCCCTGAAAAAAATCAGTTTCATGTTTAAAGTTAGTTTTTATTTCAAAATAATGCAAAAATAAAACTGAACTGTATCAAGATTTCCTTTAGATCTTTCTGATTCTTCTTTCTCTCTAAAATTAGTTTTTATTTGCAACAGTCTGTTGGTCGTTTTTTTTCTTAAGAAAATAAAGTTCATTTTTTAGTCACTTTGGTTTCTTCATTTACACCTCTTTCTGTTCATGAATGCTAATGATGGAAAGAGGAAGAGTTACTTCTGCAAAGTCTACCTCTCGACTTGCAAAATAAAAAGCAACACTCTTTTCTTTTAAAGCATTTTCTGCAACAAATGAACTCAGTGGAGAAAAGAACCAGAGAGAGGAGACGCTATGAGTCTGACTGCAGCTCTGAGAGGATTTGTTGTTTTCCTTTGCTGGTTTTCAGGTAAAAATCTAACAGTCTTTAAGATGGATGGATGGATGGATGGATGGATGGATTCTCAGGACGAGGATTAAACTTAAAACTCTTTGTCGTAATCTGTTGGTCATTTATTGATTATTACATAAATACACGTTCAATTATGTTTGATTAAAACTGTAACTAATAAATCTTCTGTCGATGTTTTTGTCTTTTGTGTAGAATCTTGACTCAAACTTGGTTGTAAACTGAATCTTTACACATGAACTGAATTGAATAAGAATTCATTTAAACTCAGAAGTTACACAAAAATATCAATTATTTCCACTAAAAACCAAAGTGAATTCAACTTAAAGTTGGTCATTATGACTCTGAGACTAAAACATCTTCAATAATCAGCTGTTTTCTTGTTTTTCTCTGGTTGATCAGATTCTCTTTGTAAAGTTGATCAAGTTTGCAGCGATGAAGATTTTCTGCAGTCACATGATCTGTCTTTTCTTCTGACTCATGTCAATCCGCCGGTCCGCCGCTCTTCTGCAGAGTAAAAGATGAAACTGTTTGTTTAACACACCAGTGTAGCATCAGTGTGAACATGCAGAAGAAGTGAGAAAACAGAGAAGAAAGTCTCTCAGTGGAGGTTAGCTCCTTCTCCATTCTGCCCAGAGATCAGAAAGCATCACAAACCAGTTCATCCAGTTTGATTCATTTATTACTTCAAATTGAAGGAAAAACTCAGAAATATTCAGATTATTGTATTTTCTACTTCTCTTTCAGGCCTAAAATCTTTTTATTCTCAGTCATTCACCCACAACACAGATTAACACACTAATGTCTTCTATTACATTTAAATAATTTTGTCTGAATAAACTATTTTTATTATCTTGTTTTTTTATAAAACCTTCAATTGACTGTAACTTTACACAAGAACCAAATAAATATTTTTTTGTTTATTGGAGCTGGTCAGTCTGTCAATCATCCTCATGTTTCTCTATTTTTGTGATTTTGATTTAAAACTTTAAAAAAAACTATGAAAACTGACTTGTGTTAAATGTTGAACAACAGTTTGTGTAACTATAAATCACATATGTTTGTTTATCAAATCTTCACACAATAAATATAAACATGTTTCTGATGATTTCTCTGTTTCAGTTGTGAAGAATCAAACAGACTGGAAAGTGATCTACTATCAGACTGAAATCTGTGAAGATAAAGGATTAACTGTGTTCCTACCGTGCTCATATAATTATCCAAAAATGATGAATGGAGTCAACATCACTGTTGAAAAAAGCTTCTGGTTCATCAGAACTGAAGGAGAACCTGTAGATCTGAAAGAAGATCCAGAATACAAAGATCGAGTGACGTACATCAGATCTACAAAGATCTGTCATCTGATCCTCTCTGGACTGAGAGAGAGCGACTCAGCAGTTTATAAGTTCATGTTCATAACAAACCATCAAACTGGACGTTACATCGGAGAACCTGGAGTGAGATTAACTGTTAGAGGTAAAACTCATCAGATTATTAATATTTATCTAAACTAAATGATACAGAAATGTTTGGATGTTTTGTGACTTTCTGATGAATCAAATGTCTCCAAAGTTGTTGTTTTAGACGGTAACTTGTTGAAAGTTTAGTTTGAGTGGTGATCGTCCATCAGATCATTTCTTCTAAATCTGTCACTGACCTGCACAGATTTCTTCCCAAGTTCCAAATCCTCCAAGTGTTTCCAGAGAACAAAGAGAAGACTCTTCCTGAGCTCACAGGGAGCTGGAGATCTCCTCTGATCTCCTTCATGAAGTTCTGAACATTTCAGCTGAATGTCTCCTTGATACAGTTGCAGACTTTCACTAACATCCATGTTTTCATCATATTCCAGACCTCCAGGTTCTGGTGGTTTCCACATCAGTCCAGCAGGAAGATTCAGATGTTCTGCTCAAGTGTTTCAACACATGTGATCCAGATGGTTTGAATAAATATGTCTGGTTCAAAAATGGAGAAGAAACCAGATCAAAGATTCAGTCTGAAACCAGTCAGACGTTTCTGTACAGAAGCTGGATTTCTTCCACAGACAGGATCTCTTGTTCTCTGAGACATTCAGAGATGGAAAAAAGTCCTGAAATTTGTGAGTTCACTCTGTAAAACACAAATATGAAACATTTACAGAAACATAGAAAACTTGATTTCTGTTTATTATTTTCAATGAAATATTTAATTTTAATATAAAACACACGAAAATATGTTGATTCTTTTTTCACTAAAGTGATTTTATTAACCAATTCATTAAAGGAGAGGAAATTAATTGTAGATTGTAGAAATAAAAACTCAATCAGCTCAACTTTGTAGAATTTCTGGAAACTTCTGTTAAGATTTTGAGGTTTTTCTCTGTTTATTTTTTCCATTTGAAAGATTTTATTTTGTAGAAAGATGCTAAAAGAACAAGAGATGAAATTTAATCTGTTGGTTCAAATATTTTCATGTAAATGTTTATGAACATGTTTAATTAATGATCAATCTAATTAATCTGAAATCAAAACATTGGGGACACATCGTTGTTATCATAAAATAAAATATCCCATCAGTTCTTCAGATGTTTCTGTCCATTTCTCCTAAAAATAAAATTTTCTTGTTCTTTTCCAGATGCTCCACAAACTCCAACTGTATCACTGGACCCCCCCACAGAGATCCTGGAGGGCAGTTCAGTGACTCTGACCTGCAGCAGTGATGCTAACCCAGCAGCTAACTACACCTGGTTCAAGGAGAACAAAGACTCTCCTAAATCAGAAGAACAAATGTTCACCATCAGTGACATCACAGCAGAAGATGGAGGGCTTTACATCTGTGTGGCTCAGAACAAACTGGGCCAGCAGAACTCCACTGTTCAAGTGTCTGTTGGATCAGGTCAGTTCATAATGTCGTCTACAGGAAACAAAAGCTGCCGTGCTGCAGCGAGCCCTGAAGGCAGCACAGAGACAGAAGAGACCTCCAACAGGACCATCTTAAAGATCACCACAGACTGATCAGACACTGGAGAACTTTCAAAGAACCAACATGACATTTTTACCTGACAGTGGATCATCATCACTGGGAGTTTTTATTGACATGTTTTCATGTCTTCCTCAGGTTCAGTGTTGATGCTCGTCATACGCTTGATCATTTCTGCTCTCCTGACTCTCATCTTCTGGGTTGTTTTATTCCTGAAGATCTTCAGGTGAGTGGATCAAATCCTGAAGGATTAAAGGTCTGATTTAGTCACATTCTGTTTGATTTGATCATTTTCTCTGTATAGAAGGAGATCCTCAGAAGAACCCTCAGTGATCAGGAGTCAAGATGAAGATGATCAGGTTTCTTTTTCTCCATACGTAATCCTCTCTGATCTTTCATTCTGTCATCTGAGATTATTTTTAAATGAAGTCCTGTCACAGTTTTTGATTAAAATTCTATTTTTAACTATTAACGTTTCATATTTTCATTTGATCTTCAGAGACTTGAAGGTGACGGTCCAACATCCAGACATCCAGCAGAGGATGAGACTGAATTTTAGTTCACCAGTGTGACGTTCACCAAGAGGCAGGAGGATCCTCTCTACTCCAACATGGATCCAGTCAAAGCAAAGAGGAGACGGGACGGTCATGAAGACAAAGAAGACGTGGTGTACAGTCTGGTCGGATCATCCAGGAATCCAGCTGACTGAGTGATCTGCTGTATGAAAACAAAGTTATTCTCTCCCTTAGAATCCAGTAGCATCTGTATGTTAATCTGCAGCTTTAATCCAACAAATGTTCATTTATTTACAGCAATGTTTTATCAGCAGAAAGTATTCATTCAGCATGAAAAAGTATTTTTGTATGCACTGATAGCAGTTCTGTAGGAACACATTTACTTTGATCTTTTTCATCAAATAATCAAAAACCTGAATGTTAAAAAACAGAAAAAGTCATAAAAATGAGAAAAAGAGGCTTCTGGGAAATGGAGTGAAGATGATGTTCAGGAGAGATTAGAACTCAGGCAATGGCTCCCTCTGGTGGTCTGAGGGGAAAACAGACTGATTCATGACAGAATGTGTCAAGTGAAGAACACAGGAAAGCTTGTTACAGAACAAAAACGTTTCATTTAAATGTAACTCTTTATAGCCTGGATAAGCAGAGGTGTCTTAATCTACAAATGCTACGTTCAGGGTTTCAAATATTTTAGGTTTGTAGGAGATTGGCTGTAAAAAAAAAAAAAAAAAACAAAACTCCAACTTCAATAAGAACACCAACTCACATTCACATATATTTTTTTTTTTAGTTATTCTGATGTTTATTCAAACATGTAGTTAATACAATTTAGTTATAAGTTACAGTCACTGTATATAAGCTTATTTTTACAAAATAGGTATGCAAGTCCTGAATTCATGTTTGAAAGGAGGCAGGCAGAAGCATTGCTTATAGACGCCTGCCCCTGAGGTCATTCTGATATACAGTTACATGGATCAGATGATTTAACAATGAGCAAGAATTACATTCATTACTATATATTTTATCAAATGAATGTACAGTATACTTATAATAGAAACCCTTGTATTTAATCTACTCATATATATTCAATACATACTGTTGTGCATAAATCAAGACATTCTGTATTTTGTCCATGTTATACATTTATAATCTTTTTTAAACAGGTACGCATTTATTTTAACAAAAAAATATATAAATTCTCTCTGTTTTTAAGTTTGATGCATCATTTATCAGTTTGTTTATTTATTTTCTGTCCAGCCTGACCAAAAAAATGAAAAATAGTTCTCTGAGATCTCAGGATAAAAAATAGGAAAAATAAGAAAGGGAATCCTCAAAACTGAATTCAATCTGCGTTACCGCGCTCCTGGTTAAAAACCTTCAGATCCACGATGTCCAGATATCCAGAAATTCAGCCTTGCAGAATCCCTCCCCTCATGGTGCACTTTGGATCTTTAAGGAGAGTCCAACATAAGAAAAAACCAGTACAAGTGTGCAGAACAATTACTGAATTTGAAAAATAAAAAAATAAATAGCTAAATAAATGTTTACTTACACAAGTCCAAATAAGTTCTGACTGTACTTACAAAATAAAAAATATACTTTCTTCAACAACAGAATACATTCACGAAAGTGCAACAACGTCAATTATCAATAAAAAGAACAAAATAAAATCTGCTTCATCTCACGTGCAGGTCTGCTAGTTCAGTCTTTTTCAACCAGTGTGCCGTCAGAGATGCTCAGGTGTACCGCGGGAAATGACCCATTTTCACACATGTAAAACATTTACCATCACTAGGGAAACCGCTCTGTGTAGTTAGGAATATGCAAGATTGTAAAATTGTCTTTGTTTCTATAAATGACTCTTTAATCAGAATAATGTTACCGCAATCTGACCGCAAGCTCGGCTTTCAGAAAAGTCCCGGCCCCTTCAACTGTCTCCGCCAATCATTGTTGGAGGCTTGATCACATGTCATCAATCTGACCAATCAGAAGTGGTTCACATCCTCACTTCCTTGTTCATAAAGTCTGTCGGTTCTAACAGAAACAGCAGCTAAAGCTCGTGTTTAGCGGTGTAGCTTCCTGCAGGATCCGGTGTCAGACAGTTTCAAAAGTGAACAAAAGAATGAAGCTCAGAAACGTGAGTAGATCCGGAATCCGCGCGAGTTATGCACTACATCCCCCATAATGCATTGGGTAAACGTTTCTCAAAGGGGGGGGGGGGGGGGAACCCGGGAATCATGCCATTTATGTTAGTTACTAAACAGTTGATCGGAGGACAGTCAGTGACCGTGATGTCCACACAGAGAGAGGAAGATTGAATTAAACCTCAAGAATTGTGATGGAAAAATATTTAACAGAGATTAAAAGAAATGGAGAGAAAGAGAGAGAAAGTGGGGGGAGGGGGGAGCAGTTCAAGAGCTGAGTAGAGAGAGAGAGAGAGAGAGAGATAACATCAACATCAAACCTTCAAGAAAATGGAGACATTAGAAAAAAAGAAAAAACTGGAACATTTGACTTTTTTGATAGTTTGAAGGAACAGAGTTTGCAGGAAATCATTCTATATGTGTAGATATATTCTATATTTATTATATCTATATAGACTGAGAGAAGAAACCAGATTTCAATCTCAAAGCTGAGACTCTTTTGTCTTTTTTAATGTTATTGTGAATAAAAGTCCTTATTTATTAGTTTTTCACAATTTAATTAGTATTTTGGATTGTGGTTGCAGAGTTTTGTGTTGTTCACTATAAATGTGTTTAAAAGGAAAAAAAACTTAAAATGTATCGAGTTAAAAGCTGAATAGTTAATAGTTCTTTTATTCATTGATTTTGTAAATTCTATCTGGAAGGGATAAATAACATCATAAACATAATATACACTTTAAATGAATGAAAACATGTTTACATTATGGACTTTGTGCATAATCTTATAGTTTATAATAAATGAAATAAAGCAAAAACAACCTAAATATCCATTCGGTAGCTGAAAAAGTCGCTGTTGTCAGAGAGTTAATGCAAAAGAAAAGGTATTTTTGAGAAGAGCCAGAATTCCCATCACTACTGTGGAGGGAAACAAGGAAAGATCGTTTTTACTTTGAAAGTTTTGGAAGTATTCTTTAAAAAAAAACAAAAAAAACATTCATAAAGATTGATTATTTTGTAGTGTTTTTTTTAATCATTCTTTAATGATAATAAATGTAGACTGTTTTGAAGAGGTATAAGTTTAACTTTAGATTGTACATTAATACAGACTCAAATTTTTTACCTTTTTGGATACCAGTGTGCCGCAGGATTTTTTTCATTGAAAAAGTTAACTTTGGCTCAAAAAAGGTTGAAAAACTCTGGATTAACGGACCACATATCGAGATGCGTAGCAAATCGTGTGAGAGAAAGATACACACCTCCAGTAAAAATATTAACAAAAGAGCCTTTAGGTAAGGAGTTCTTGATGATCTCATAAAGTTTGAATAAAAGTAAAATAGCTCAGTTTCTTGACATGCTTTTCCTTTTTTTCCTGTAAACTGCTTCATGTGTAGCAGCAGTCATTGGAGTCTAAACATGGACACAAACAATAAAGATCACATTTATTTGATGTTCACGGGAGCCAGAAATGCGGGATTTTCCGCGTTTACATTGACTTTTCAATGGAATTGGGTGCATGAACATACACTAAGAGGGTGAATGTAGCTGGAAATGAAGCAAACTGATTCCTAAATTTAAACCGTCTGAAGTTATTCTAACCTTCACCTGTGGGGGGGGGCAGTAATGTACGATCTGCTCAAGAGGTAAGCATAGAAGTAAAAGACAACCTGCAGGTAAGAGGTTCTAAAAATATTATAAGATTTTAAATTAAATCAAGTGAAGTCAGTTTCTTTAAGTACGACGGAGTATTAGGGTCACCGAAAAAAAAAAAAAAGTAATATTACGACTTTAAATCTCGTAAATTTACGAGAAAAAAAGTCGTAACTGCTAAATTATGAGAATAAAGTCGTATATTTATGACTTTAAAAGTCATAGGTTAAATGTACAACTTTTAAAGTCGTAAATTTATGAGAAAAAAACGTGTAAATCTACGGGATTTAAAGTCGTAAATCTACGAGGTTAAAAGTCGTAATTTAATGAGAAAAGAACCAAAGTTGTCTGTTTATCAGAGCCGTGATTGAAGACGAAAGACGTGGAGAATCTGGTGTAGATTATGTCCAGATCGGTGTTAAAAGCAAAGAAATTCTGAACGTTTTGGCGATTCAAAATCAAATTATTTCCGGGTTCGGTAGTGCGTGTGTTGTCTTGCGTATCTTCAAGTAAGCAAAAGAGGCGCTATTATTGTGTTAAACAGACTTTTTATTAACAGTCTCTTCCTACTGCTCTACTGTGCATGACTCGCGCTCATCTGCTGCTTACCACTTGCCGTGCACTGAACATGTGACCAGTCGCTTGGCCTTCTGGGTAATGCAGTTCTTAAACAGCTAACTTCAATACACAACAGTGCAGAGTTTCATATGTAAAATAAAGAGCTCAGAGATACATGTTCATCAGGATCGTCACTTTATTACATCTTTCATTTCCTTTCATTACCTTACGTCATGTCTCTGTCATGCTCAGAAACCAAAAGAGAATGTAAACAGAGCTCCGGACGCCTCCTTCCCCAAATGAAACGTCCCGTCTCAACACAAAACAACATTGAGAAATGACAATAGTCTGTCACGTTAGCACAAGAACATTGAAAATTCCAAAAACTAGTCCTCTTCAGACGGAAGCATCACAGAGTTGGAGGAGATCTGGTCTGTCGTAGAGGAAGAAATGACGTGAAGTGGACCGCTGCGAGGATATGGACTGCTTCATAAATGGGATCTGCAGAGATCCTGCAAGCAGCATCAACGAATAAAACATTATTAAACTGTAAATCAAATAAAGGAACTTCCAAATATTTGAAATATTTTAAACATTCAGTTTACCTGATGAAATCCCAGACGCTTTTCACAGTTTGCTTGGTCTGCTTCAGTTCACGGCATGAATTCGCTGGAATGTAGACTCCCCTCGATTTTAATACATTATGAGAAAAAAGTCGTAAATCTACGAGATTAAAACTCATACATTTACGAGATTTAAAGTCGTATATCTACGAGAAAAAAACTTGTAATATTACTAAACTCGTAAATTTACGAGATTTAAAGTCGTATATCTACGAGATAAAAACTTGTAATATTACTTTTTTTTTTTTTTTCGGTGACCCTAATACTCCGTCGTATTTAAGAGCTTTTCTTCTTTTTACTTTGTGTGTTTAAACTATATCATGTGTGGACTCTATTATTAGAGGCTGCTTCAGCAGAAATGTTGCTAAACGCAGACATAATCATTAATGATCACATTTATTTGGAAATACTTGCATTGAGCTCAAAGTATTTTTGTATTTTGGGAAATTACAGACGGAAGTCATGCAGAGTAATGAAACATAAAGAGGAAAGAAAGCTTTAAATAACTTACTTCACTGATAAGACAGAGTTTAAACCACAGAAGAGAACAAACGGAAACTACAACCTTCAGTTCTTAAAGGTGTTATTTTACTCTGTTAGCTTCACACAAGCCGGAACTTCATGAGAGATACAACAAAGCAGAAGAGCAGAATGACTTTAACGGCAGCAGAGACAGGATTTGTCGTCTTTCTTCTGTTTCTGACAGGTATCGTATGTCTGTGTTCTTTGTGTTTGTTATCCAACACCTGGAATGTTTCACAGGATGTTTCTCTGTTCAGGTATTTTCATAAAATATAAAATTAAAAAAAGTTTCAATAAATATTTGATACAAAAATCTTACAAATGAAAGTAGAGAAAGACAAAGATTTGATTTTCTTCTTATGTTGAAACTAGAAAGAGTGTTTGGAAGTTTGATGATAACCTTTAAAGTCCTAGAAAGCTTTAAAAAGTTCATCTGATTGGTAACTTAATCTGGAGCTTAAGCTCGTTTATGGATTTTCTAATTTAGAATGATTTCTCTTCTTTAGTCATTTTCACACTTTGCTGCATCTTAAAAGATCAAAAGGGACGTAAAGTTTTCTGCAACACCCAAAACACTTATTTGAAATTCTTCCATAAAAGAAGTCTGGTTTAAATGAAAACAAAAGTAAAAAATTGTTTCACAATAAGATGTCGATCTTATTGCGGGTTCGATTCCCGCCTTGCCCGCCCATGTGTCAAAGTGTTCTTGGTCTGAACCCCATGTTGGTGGGAGGTTGGCGCCAGAGTTCAGCAGCAGAGCCGCCATCATTGTGTGAAGGTGTTGAGAAAGTGTTTGTGACAGTAAAGCGCTTTGGGCCTTCGAGAGAAGGTAGAAAAGCGATATATAAGTAAATACACCATTTACCAGGTCATAACTGTTCATCATTTTTTGGCATTTGGTTTAATAAAAACAATAAAATGTGGAAAAAAAACAATAACAGAAACAAAAAGGTCAACCCTCTGTTCTTAACATTTTCAAACTATTTTTAAATCATACAAATGTTTTATAGTTAGATTTATTTTTAGGTGAGGAAGTTTTAAACTGGTGGGTTATTTTTATTAAATGATGAGAGGAAAGAACCGGAAACAGAACCATGCAGATTCTTAGAAACACTTTTCTTCTTTTAACTGATGCTCTGCACCCTCTGAGACACGTTTGAACGAGGACGGGCCTGGGTTTTCCTGCAGCTGTGAGGGGATTTGCAGTCATAGTTTATTTGTTTGGTAAAATCTGCTGGTGATGAAATTCCATAATTTAATTTTACTGTTCATTCCTCACTATAAAGAACTCCAAAATGATATTTTATCTGTTCAATCATCTAAGAGTAATCCTCTATAAACCTGCAGTCTGCAGTAGCCCCTCCCACACCCACGAAGACGAGCGGTTGGAAACGTGATGATGTAAGATTGTTGCCAACAGCTCCCTCCCTTCAGGAAGAGACTTTGCTGCAAGCTCCGCCTCCAATCCACACCCACTTTCTCTGCAGCACTATGGTGCCGAGGTAGTTATCTCCTGCTAAAATTCTTATCCTGGCAGGGGAGAACTACCTTGTCACCACACCTGTACCAGAACCACTCTCAGACCCATTTTTCAATGTAGCTTCGCTTTGTTTCCAATCGGACTGATCTTCGGTTCTCTCTGTGTGTTCAGTCTGAATATGAAACGAACCGCGAGCGGAACAACTGAACCAAAACGGCCACCGTACCCGACAGTCACGTAATGTAAATGTTTAAAAATGACTCATATTTCATCAATAATTTGTTTTTATACTGTTCAAAAGGTATTATATGATCATATATATGAATATAGTTTACTCTGAAAGGCTGAAGAAAATCATGGTATGGCCCCTTTAAGAGGAAAATAAGAAGTTGATTATCATCAATCATCAGTTTCAGAGTGAAACCACAGACAGTTTCCAGTCTTCAATCAATCAGAACATTTTCAGCATCAACTGCAGTGAAACTAAAATGTTATTTTCTGCTTCAGAATGATTCTGGTTCTGATGTTTTTCAGGGATTCACAGTCAAATATGGAGAGTGGAATACTCCTCAACACAGATCTGTGCTTTAGAAGGATCCACAGTGGAAATGTCCTGCACCTACTCATACCCACCCTGGATAGAAGACAAGGAAACTGTTGTCCAGAGAAGATTCTGGTTTACTAAACTGAAGAACAACAAAGAACTGGACCTGAGAGAAGATCCTTACTATGCAGACAGAATCACGTATGACTTTTCTGGAAACAACTGTTTATTGAGGATCTCTGGTCTGAAACCGATCGACTCAGCTGAGTTCAAGTTCAGGTTTGAGACGAACCAACCAGGTGGGAGTTTGACTGGTTCACCTGGAGTCAATCTCACTATAACAGGTAAACAGTTATTTTAAGTCTTCATAAAAATGTTTGACATAAACATTAGTTTGAATTTTCTTTAAATAATTGATGAATTCTTTAAATGCTCTTGCAAACAGACTGATTTCCTGCTGCACCAGAAGTTTATTTTAAAATGGAAATTATATTAACTGTAATGAAATGACTTGACTTCAAGAATTGAACTGTATTTTAAATATTTAGTATTTCAATTACAAATGTAACATAATATGTTTAGTCACAAGATACATTTAAATACTGGTTCTGTCATTTTCTCTAAATGATCTTAAAATATTTGGACACTTTTCAGAAGAAGGGATTGATTTAAAAATGACCATCATCTGCAATAAATCCTTCAGAGAAAGTGGAGAAATCCTGGATGCTGGAGATGATCTTGAACTTTAGGTCCTTTGACATCACAGGATCTCTTGTGATCAAGATTTTCTTTATTTTAATCCCAAATTATCCAGGAATATTCCATTAACGTCAGTATGTTGATAATCTTTCTGATCTGAACTCTTCCATGGAGAAAGGAAGTCTTACTTGAACATGGTCCAGAAGAACCTGGTGTTGATCCAGACTCATTGTAGCAGGAGGAAGATGTTGAAGACATAATCTTCATGGAGATCTGGTCAGAGAGAATCTGGAAGAAGATGATTACACGCTGATGAAGCAAACGTGAACACGAGTCAGAGGACAGATGTGACTCATGGGTCGTTCATTCAGTCTAAACACAGACAGAAACAGTTTTAAAAGAGGAGATGCTGCATTATGGTAACCATGGTAACCGTGGTTCTGTCCAAATATTCTGAGACCTGCAGCAGCATCAGATTTTAAATGAGCTCATGTAGTGGAGAAAAGCTCAACATCCCTCTTATTTTTCTTCGTTTATTTCTTTATTCTATTTGTGTCAAAGTTTTGGTTTGTGTGTCTTGTTATCCAGAATCAGATCTGCATGTTGATCGTTTCTGATTTTCTCTGTATTTCCAGATCTCCAAGTACAGATTCAAACAAAGACTTCGTGCTTAGAAAGGTCATGCTGGTTTGAGATTTTGTGTCAAAGCAGTTGTCCTCTTCCTCCTTCTTCTTCCTATGTGTGGTACAGAAATGGAGAAATAATCACAGCTAAAACACAACAGAAGTACTCAGATTACTTTACCTTTTTTGAAAGTGTTTCCTGTGCTGTTAGAGGACATGAGTCTTTCCACTCTCCTCTTGTGTGTAAGTTCATTTACAGTCTGATTCTAACCAGATTCTGTTTAAATCAGACGTTGAACTGAGGAATCTGGAATCTGAAAAATAGTAAAATGTCATTTAGTTTACAACACATCCCAAAGGTTGAGAAGACAACATAAAGATAAAGTTAACCTCGAAGCTTTACATTTACTCACAGAGGTTATGAGACTTTTATATATCATGTTTATGTTGAACAAATAAACATTCTGAGTCATCCTTTGGATTCTGCAACAAATGAAATGAAGCTAACTGTGTGATGTGAATGAATGATCTGAGATTTAATCTGTCCAGTTCAACAACAGGATGAAGATGAAGGAGGGAAACATGTAGTTAGAAGCTGCGTTTGGTTCAACTACCTTCCATTTAAAGAGTCACTATATATGCAAAGGCATTGATTCAATAAAATATTTCCCCCTCAGATTCATCATTACAAAAAAAAATGCAAATAGATTTCTTTTAGGTTTACATTTAACCATTTTAACTTGGGTTGATGTTATTCACATGTTTTTATGTTCAACCAAGAACAAAAACTGATAGAAAATTTCTGTCGGCCACATGTACTATATGCAGCCAACATGCACATTGGTGCCTTGCTTTCACCTATAAACACTAAACCTGTCACAATTAAGTGTGAAAATCATTTCCTTTAACGTTAATCATTGGAGTTTTACTCCTTCAGGGAAACTTCCTCCTGTGGTCTCTGGAGGAAAAGATGCTTTTCTGTTGATCAATAAATGATTAAAAAGAGAAGAATGGAAATAAAGTTTTTATCACTTCACAGTTGAAGGAAATCATTTTGAAATAAATGTCTAAATCTTGATGATTTTTATTTACTTTAACAGACAAACTGTTTTAAAGTTCCACATACTTGTGACTAAATGGTTTAAAATAATAAATTATATTTATAAGGTTCCTTTCTGGGAACCCAATGTCACCTTACAGGTAAAGAATAAATCAAACACAATTACAAAAATGAAGCATTAGCATTTCATAAAACTATTAAAAGACGGTACAATTATAAATTAATTAGGAAGGAGAGACAAATCTGAAGAAGTAGGTTGAGTTTTGATTTTATTATTATTGTTATCTTAGTACATAATTATTGTAATCAATTATAATTCACTATGTTACAAACAAAAATGAGACAAAGTTGTGTTAAAAGTCTTGTTTTCTTCTAAAGTCTCGTGTTGCTCATCAAATATTTTCAGAAAGAACAGATGAATCAAATATAAATATATGTTTTAATGAAATGTTTGGTCTTTACATTGAAACTATGTTAAAACTTGGACTTATTGTTACCTCAGGATAATAAGTTTACTGATCTGATCTCTTTAGATCAACTTATGACTTCTGGACCAAAACTAGTTTATCATCCCTGATTTAACTGATAAACAGAAAGTTCCTGCAGTAAAATCTGCTGTGATAAAATGAATTATGTTTGTTTTCCAGGTGTTCATGGAGATTCATGCATCAAAGTGTCTTACAGTGAAAGAAGCATCTGCGCCTTCAGAGGATCATCAGTGACCATTTCTTGTTCTCAAGACTCCGGATCATCAGGATCCTGGATCAGTGTTCGTGGTCAGCAGATGTACGACCAGGACACTGGAAACAATCGGTTTCAGGTCCAAAATGATGAATCTGGATCAAATCTGACAATCACAGACCTGACAGACGTTGATTCAGACGAGTATCGGTTAGAAACATGGTTGAGCAAAGATTTTCCTGGAACAACTCTCACTGTTGTTGGTAGATGAACACAAACCTGTCTCTATTCTACATTTTAGTTACAGTTGTCAAAGTATATTTGTCCATGATCTGATTCTTTGTGTTGTTAGATCATGTGGTGGTGATCCGGTCCGGACTGGAACTAGTTTGTCACAGCAACTGTTTTCCTCCGGGTCACTTTTCCTTCATTTGGTTCAAGAACGGAGAGAAAGTTCAGGGAGAAACTTCTTCTATTTACAGAGAAGCTGTTTCTCCTGAAGACACTTACTCCTGTTCTTATGGGGGTCAGCGCTCACCTGAAGTCTGTAAGTTCATGTCCACGCTGTCGTCTGTGTTTTTGGGTTTTCTTGTATTTGTACTTTGGAAAGAAAAAATATATATAAATGAGTGTAGATGGATGAGTTTTGTTGAGAAATCAGCTTTTTGTAAAGAAGTTACTTCTATGATCTCATTAAGAAAATCAGAATCATGTTTACATTAAATAATCTGATGAATCAATCAAATGAACATTGATCTATTATTCATGTAAATCAGCTCAAGAAGAGCCACGAATCATCAGAAATCAGGATGTGACTTGTCTTTTTCAATAGAAATCAGACATTGATCCGCAGTGACAGACTTAACAGTTTTCGGGTCACCAGGCAAACAAAAACACAGAACCTCTGAAACGGTTTTATTCATCACTTTTTAAAACTCCTTACCTATTGGGGTCAAATGTCCTTGAATGACTTTGTTGATCCACTTTTAAGATGCATTCACGCCGAACATGATTGGCGCAGTGGAGGCGGCCGGTTTCAATGTGAAGTCAAAGGTGAAGACGTGAATTGAGGCAAACTGAGATCCCGCGACGCGATTTGGACGATGGGCGTATAGTGAGAAGGTCTGCCAGCAGCTCAGTTTGAGTGGTGAGGCGGGAATTGGGTGGTCCAGCAAAAACTTAAAGATCTGAAGATTGACCGGTCGCCTGATGTTGTCAGTGACTCGATCAGTGGGTAGAATACTAACCCAAAGAGAACATTTTTGTCCTGAACTTTCATTTTTTTGTCTGAACATTCACTCCCGTAGTGGAGCTCACTCGTTCGATATGCCAGCAGACAGAGAGAGAGCTGTTGCAGGGTGTAGCGGCTGCCGGTTCGGGCCTCAGACAGAACCTATAACATGGTGTTTACAGCTACCTAGGCTCACCTTTGTGTGACATTTAACCTTTTAGTTGCATCTCTCTTCACATGCATGTTTGTATGTGGAGGTTTTTTACAGACGCTCCAACAGTTCAGATGTTTCCTCTGATTTACTGTCAATGAATCTTCATGAGCTTCATCTGTTTGTCTTCCAGATGCTCCAAAGTCTGTTTCTGTATCCATGGATCCTCCTGAGATCCTGGAGGATCATTCAGTGACTCTGACCTGCAGCAGTGATGCTAACCCAGCAGCTACATTCAGATGGTTCAAAAACAACCAAACTCTGCTCCTTGAGGATCCACATCTGACCATCAGGTCCGTCCATCGCTCTAACTCTGGAAGATATCACTGTGTAGCTGAGAATGAACTCGGGAAAACAGCGTCTGAATACGTCTTCATAAATGTGGAATGTGAGTTCAATAAAGGAACCAGAATAAATCTTTCAGATCTTCAATAAATAACTTGATTTTGTATGTCCAGATCCTCCAGAAACCTCCAGTGTTTCAGTGGATCCCTCTGCTGAGATCCTGGAGGGCAGTTCAGTGACTCTGACCTGCAGCAGTGATGCTAACCCAGCAGCTAGCTACACCTGGTTCAAAGACAACAGAGCTCTGCTTTCAGGACAAGAAGTTCATTTCTCCTCCATCAGGTCTGAAGACTCTGGGAATTACAGCTGCAAGTCTGAGAACAAACATGGAAAAAGCAGCTCCATTCCTCTGTTCCTGGATGTTCAGTGTAAGTGTAGACTGTAGATTAGAGAATGGATATTATCGTCTTTGACTGTTTATTAAAGTTCTTGTTCTTTGTTTCTCCCTGAATCTCAGATCCTCCCAGGATTCCTTCAGTGTCAGTGAGTGTCTTTGGTCAAATCCAGGAGGGCAGTTCAGTGACTCTGACCTGCAGCAGTGATGCTAACCCAGCAGCTACATTCAGATGGTTCAAAAACAACCAAACTCTGCTCCTTGAGGATCCACATCTGACCCTCAGGTCCGTCCATCGCTCTGACTCTGGAAAATATCACTGTGTAGCTGAGAATGAACTCGGGAAAACAGCGTCTGAAGACGTCTTCATAAATGTGGAATGTAAGACCCAATAATGAACCACAATACATCTCTCAGGTCTTCCTGGTGTTTGATGTTCTATAAATAATTTACATTTTTATGTCCAGATCCTCCAGAAAACTCCTCTGTGTCCATGAATTCCTCTGCTGAGATCCTGGAGGACAGTTCAGTGATCGTCTATGAGTGTCTCTTCAGAATCTTTTTCTGATATCCGTTCATTAATAAACAGGTTTTCTTTGGTCTATCCAGGTTCATTGAAACCAGCAGCAGCTGCAAGGATCACATTTACTGTTCTGCTGTTTGCCTTCCTCCCAACCTTCCTTTGGATCAGGTATGTAATCCATACCTGATCCACTTTAACACTGGGATTAGGGGTGTAACGATTAATTAATGAATCAGTTTAAATTCATTTAATTCGACCAGATCAATCTGTCTGAGGAAGAATCAAATCAAATAGAATCAACATAAGTTATTAGAAAGTTTTTAAAGAATGAGTGTAATCGATGATTGATTTTGAAAAACACAATTTGAATTGAGACATGGTAAATTTATTCTATTATTACATAAAGAACCACCAAGTTTCATCACAGCAGACTATAAACATGTGATGCAGCAGAAACTGATCAACCATCATTCCAGTTTAATATGTGGAAACACTTTGAATTGATTGAAGTCATGTGACCATAGAGTGTGGTAGAATGTTCTAATAATCATTATTCTGATGTGGAAAAACAACAACTTTATTAAACTAAAATGAATAGATTTGACATTCATTCTTGTTTACCTGTTTGTTTGTTCACATATTTAATTTACACTTGATTATCTTGAAGGAGTCTAGAAAACTTCACCTGCAGGTGTTCATCTCTGAGTCACACTGGTGGAAGTTGGGGATAAAGATGTTCTAGATCCATTTTAGTTCAGTCAATCGGATCGTTCAAAATGAACCAAAACTGAAAGTGAATAGGATCTGCAACCATGCAGATGATATGGATTGAATTATTAAAAACTCATCGTTACATCCCTAATTTGGACCAAAGTTTACATTTATGTTTCTCTGATTGACTTTGTTCTTTCTTGAAAACCAGAAAGTTCTGGCGTGTCTCAGAGCAGCAGGAGAAGAGACCGGCCAACAGAACTCGGGTAAGAAAGATCTGACCTTCAGTCAGACGGCGTCCACCAGAGAGAGATGGCGCTGTTCCTGGATTCATTCATGTGCAGTTTATCTATTGATTTCTGTGTGAAGCAGAAATAAACTAGAGATGAACAAACATGAACATCATATCAAGAAGCTGTTTTTGAGTCTGTATTTTGTGCAAAATAATGTGATTTTTTCTTAGAAAATTTGAATAATTAAACCACATTTAGTTCTCAAAGAGGTTTTATGAGGTTCTATTGAAAACAGATAATTTACAGCAAACAGACACAAAGGATGAAAAGTCCAGATTGGAAAGGTGTGAGTCTTTATCCTTCTCATCCTGCAGGTCAACATGAGTCCAGACATCAACGGTCCATCAGCAGAAGCAGCAGAGCAGCTTGAGCTTCATCACAGCAGCATCCACTTCTCTGAGAACCAGGAAGACTGTCTGAACTCCAGCACAGAATAGAAAAGATTCTCTAGTTTACTAAAACTCTCCTCTATTTTAGAGTTTTAGTGATTCTACCAAATGTAAATAGACTGAACTGAGTTCTGGATCATCTCTTTTGGTGGATAAAATGTGTATTTTATATTTGAAGAAAAAAAATGTAAAAGGATTGCCAAAAGATCAGACCAGAACAGATCAGACCACTTAGGATTCAACCAGATCAGACCAGATCCAACTAGATCAGACTAGACCAGATCAGACCAGATCCAACCGTATCAGACTAGAACACTCTAGACCAGATCAGACCTGATCAGATCAAACCACTTCAGACTAGACCACTTCAGACTAGACCACTCCAGACCAGATCAGACCAAAACAGATCAGACGGGATCAGACCAGTTAAGACTAGACCAGACCAGATCAGACCAGATCCAAGTGGATAAGACCAGACTACTTCAGACTAGACTACTCCAGACCAGATCAGACCAGACCAGATCCAACCAGATCAAATCAGACCGGATCAGATCAGACAGACAGAAACAAGAAATAAATGAAAAATAATAAATATATTTTTATCCTATCAATGTTTCCACATCAGCCATGTATATCGTGTGACACAATGTTATTAATATTCATTCAAGTCACTCCGATTTATTAGATCTGATGTCTTAAAACATTCTGCAGCGTGCTGACTCAGGAGAACACAAACAGTTCTCCATCACTTTCCCTCTAGTCTTCTAAAGACAAGTCTTTTATTCTAATCTTCTTTCAGTCTCTGAGGTCTGGCTTTGTTACAGTTCCATCAAAGATGTACAGTGTACAGTGAAGTGCGCTCTAAATAAAGCCAAATAAATTCAAGGTTAACTGTTAAAAAACCTTTGAACAGATAAAAACAGTTAAGTTTTCTTTTTCTGAGATCTTTTTATTCTTTGAACTGAAAGTACTCATGTTTTATTCTTGAGATGCCATTTTCATCTCATCAGTCACACATGCACATGTGAGAGTTGACTGTTTCAATGAGTTACCAGAATGCATCACTGTCTTATTGCAACATTTTAATTTGCATGTGAGCTTATCAGAAAAAAACTGAAGATTATTTTCACTTTGAATGAATATGCTTCAAGTTTAAAGTTTTCTGTGAAACATTTTAATGTCCCAACAGGGGTTTATTAAGTATAAACCCCTGTTGGGACATTAAAATCTGTATTTTAGATTAAAATTTATTTATATTGATCATGTTTTATCGTTTTTCTTTTTTGTTGGACCGGATTTAAACAAGTGGGGGTGTAGAGACCGCCACCGAAGAGAGGGCGGATAGGGTGTTAAAACACATTTCTGTCCAGAAGCTTTGATCTGTGTTTCTGCTCAGGTCTGCATCCCATTTAGTTATTGGAATTGTAATGTTATTGTCTAGGTTGCATAAGAGTTTGTATATTTTTGAAAGAATCTTATTCATTGACAAATTAAGCAAAGATGTAAATATTTCTGGTAATGTTTAGTCATTATCATGGAACTTAACTTTTTTTGTAATTATAGATTTCAGTTGTTGATATTCCAAGAAGTGATTTATTCCATGTTTATCTTGTAGTTCCTGTGGTGTTATAAATCTTCTATCAATAATTAAGTGCTCTAATAGTGTTACGCCCCCTGCTTGCCAGGCTGGAAAGTGTAACATTTTTTTGTTTATAAGGATGTCTGGGTTGTTCCAGATGGGTGTCATTTTACACGGTACGACTGAGGACTTTGACGCTTTGAGAAAATCCCACCAGGCTGTTAAGGTGGTACTTATGTTAATACTCTGGAAACTATCATGTTTTTTTATTGTTTGGCTGATAAATGGTAGATCTGACAGGTTGATCTTTCTACATAACTCCTGTTCTAAGTCCATCCATGAGTTGGTTTCTGGATTATTATTTAACCATTTTAAGATGTATTGTAATCTGCTGGCAATAAAATAATTGTTGAAGTTTGGTAGTTCTAAACCTCCACATCTTTTTGCAGATTTTAATGTTTTAAGGCTGATTCTAGCTGGTTTATTATTCCATAGAAAACTGGATATGGCTGAGTCTAAAGCTTTAAACCATGTTTGTGGAGGTTGTTTAGGAATCATTGAAAATAGATAATTAACTTTTGGCAAAATGTTCATTTTTATTGTGGCTACCTTGCCCATGAGTGACAGGAGCAGGTTGACCCATCGGGTTAAATCATCCTGAATACTTTTCAGTAATGGGTTGTAGTTTAGCTGCACCAGTTCTGGTAGTTTAGGGGAGAAATGAACACCTCGATATTTAATATTGCCTGATTTAACCGGTATTGAGAGTGATTGCTCAGCTTTACTGTTTAGTTGTAATAAAACTGATTTGTTCCAATTAATTGAGTAGTCTGAGATGGAGGAGAATTCATTAATTATTATCTGTCAGCCTGACGAAAAAATATATATATATATTTTTCTCTGAGATCTCAGGATAAAAAAATAGGAAGAATAAGAAAGGGAATCCTCTAAACTGAATTCAATCCGCGTTACCGCGCTCCTGGTTAAAAACCTTCAGATCCACGATGTCCAGATATCCAGAAACTCAGCCTTGCAGAATCCCTCCCCTCATGGTGCACTTTGGATCTTCAAGGAGAGTCCAACATGAGATATAACCAGTACAAGTGTGAAGAACAATTACTGAATTTGCAAAATAAAAAAATAAATAGCTAAATAAATGTTTACTTACACAAGTCCAAATAAGTTCTGACTGTACTTACAAAATGAAAAATATAGTTTCTTCAACAACAGAATACATTCACGAAAGTGCAACAACGTCAATTACCAATAAAAAGAACAAAATAAAATCTGCTTCATCTCACGTGCAGGTCTGCTAGCTTATGCAACGTTGCAAGCTAACAAAAAATGTAGCTATGCTAGCTCATAGTACAAGGTAATCAATTCTTCCTTCCAAAAACAAACCTGATGGTTTTTATTAACAACAATATTCACTCATTTGCATAATCTGTAATGTCTGTTTTTCCTACAGCACGTGCTCACAGTTTAATTGGAGATTAAAACTCACAACTCACCAGGATGTTCATAAAAAACAAAACTTTCATAGAAAATCTCTTGAGTTGTTCAATAAAATTCTCCTCCAGAATCGAGCTGGTCTTCACAGGTTGTCTGTTTGGATTCTGACAAAAAATGTGCGACAACTCTTTTTCCTCCGTTTCAACGGGGCTGCCTGCAGGGCTGTGGTGCATTTAAGGACCATCCGAAAATACAGCTTTTAGCGAACATTCTGCCTTTAGAGATAACTGTAGAATTAGTTATTCTGGCTCCAAAACAACAATGGGTCAGGTCCTAAAATAACCACGGGTTACATAAACAAGAAAAAAGCAGCAACAGACCAAAGTGGAGTCAGTTCTGCTGTTGGTCCTGATCTGACCTTTGAAAAATTATATGAATTTTGGTGACACGTCACAACCTCAAAGTTGATATCTGAGTGAACTTCCCATAGTTCCCAGATCTGAATGGATACAACAAATAAAACTGATTTGAATTCTCTGTGTTGTGTAAATAAAGTTATTTCTGTTTGAATCAACAGGTGTGATTCTGGGAGTTTTTTTTTTTTTTTTTCTTTTGTGTGATAATGAGGTTTAATACTTTAGGTTTTATCAGTGAAAGTGGAGATTCATCCATAAAGAAAACAGCTTCAGTTCTCCGTCACATCCTGAACGCTTGTCTGTGAATTTATGTTCAAAGAAAACTGTTTTCCCACCAAAATAGATTAATTCAGGAGGAAAAAGGATGCTAAAACTGGAAATAAAGATCAGAGAAATGATGGAGAGTTGATGAGTCATGATTATAGTAAAACAATGCAGGTAACGCCACACATCCCCCCTGAACATCCAGAAAGGAACTTGCTCCTCCAAACCCATCCTACGTGGGGGTTTGAACAGTCTGCAAACAACTTGCGCAGCTGACTGCAGAGCACTGTCGCTAGAAGATGGCAGATCTGGAGGTCTGGAAGGAGGACATCCGCGTCGAGGGACTCGAGCCAGCTCCACATTGTCATCTGTCGACACAAACGCAGGTTTAAGTCGGTCCACTGTCACCAGCTCTCTGTGAACGCCAATGTCCAGAACAAAACATTTGTCCCCCTTTTCCAGGATGCGGAACAGACCGACGTAGGGAGGGTGAAAGGGTGAGCGGTGAGCATCATGCTGAACAAAAACAAACTGAGCTGACTGGAGCGTGGCAGGTATAAACAACCGTGGAATGCAGTGGTGCACAGGGCCTGGAGCTGATGGCAAACGGGGACCAGGGGCAGTCGACTCTAACAAAAACTCCCCGGAATCCGAAGCGGCTGTCCAAACACCGAGGACGCATCCAGGTCAACCTTGGGCGCCGAGCGTAGCCCGAGCAGGACCCACGGCAAGCGATCCAACCAACAGTCACCAGGGAGCGCAGAACACAGAGCAGCCTTAAGAGAGCGGTGGAAACGCTCACATAACCCGTTGGTCTGAGGGTGATAAGCTGCGGTACGGTGGACCTGCACCCCTAAAGTTTGCATCATTCCTGACCAGAGTTCTGAAACAAACTGGGGGCCCCTGTCTGATGTAATGTCTGATGGTTGACCAAAACGGGCAACCGACACCGGAACATCCACCGTCTCCTGCTGGTTCAGCTGGGCCTCGGATGTCACGTGCTGCACGGTGAAACGTCTGGTAGCCAGCAGGACTCGGTCCGCTTCCTCAGCCAGTCCTCTGTAGTCTCCTGCCACCAGGCATGGAGAGTTAGCCAAAGCCGCGCGCACAGGTGGTGGAAGCTGCTGCAAAAAATGTGCGGGAAAGTAAAAGCGCCTTCATCTGAGCCGAGCAGAGATAGCATGCTGTCCATCAAGTCCACGGCCGAACCGTCTCCCAGGCCCGACATGCTGAGGATCCTCTCCGCTCTCTCCGGAGCTGACAGGCTGTACCTCCGTAGCAGAAGCTCCTTCAGGGCGTCGTACTTTCCCAGCGGGGGAGGTCTGCGCAGCAGCGGCATAGCCCTGCGCGTGGACTGCTGATCCAGAGCGGCCACCACCAAGTAATACCGGGCTTCGTCGGCGAAAAAGAGCCTCGATATGCTGGAACCAGGAGCCGGGTCGCTCTGCCAGAACTCGGGCAGCTTCACGGCGGCAGCGGCGGCTAGCAAGACTGGATCCCCATGCGCAAGAGACGGCGAGGTGGCGGATGATACCGAAGAAACTTGCACGTCTGCTGGCTCCGACATGTTCGTATTCGGGGTCACCAATGTGGCAATGAAGAAAGGAGACTTCATATCTTCAGAACATGAAGATTTATTCACTCATGTTCCAACTGAATAAAGGCGGGAAAAACATATTTATATATATATATATGTATATATATATATAAATATATATATACGGAGCAATCAGGCCACACCCTCAACATCTGCATAGCCTGATGGGTGTGAAGTCCAAAAGTAGAGTTAACGCCACAGTATTTCTGAATAAAACAACATCAAGATGATCGACCGTCTCTGTAAATCAATAAAACTGATTTGAGATCAATTCAATTCATCATCAGGGATGTCTTTAAGTGCATTTCTAGACATTAGAATCACATTTGAAATGAACTTACAGAAATATTCAGGAACAAATCTGATCATTTCTGAACATTTTTCTGTAAACACTTCCAACCAGCTGTTCCACTTCCAACAGAAAATAAATATGAAATCTTTAATAAAGACTGCAGATGTTAAGAACCAGATTCAGCCGTCACACTGCATTTTGTTAGACTGCAGTACTTCCTCCTGCCCACAGGGGTCACTGTTGACAGATCCAATGATGCAGCGTGAATGTTTTCAACTCTTTCTGCTCTTTGTAGCATCCAAGGTTGAACAGATGGTCTCTCAAACTGATGGTTCTCAACCCTTTTATTCAGCTTTGTGTGTGTGAACTCACCGTAAGAGCTACAAAGAAAAAATATAAATACATTTTACATCTCTTACAGTTGTATTCACCATTTCAACCACTTTTGTTTTATTTTTTACCTTCCACCTTTAAAACTTTACACCATTTATTCATTACTTTGAAAAGTTTAACATCTTATAGAAATCAAATAATGTAACTTTATTTGAACAAACTTGTTTAACTATAAAATTCTGTTCCTTTCTGTAAAAACATAAAATAAATCCTATTATTAGCGTTCATTTCAACCATGACTCAGCATTAGTTTGGCATTACAGTGCCATCTAGTGGACAGAATAAAATGTGCTGACAATGTAGAATTCAATGATAACACATAACTAAAACTCACCAAAACATAAAAATGTTACAAACCTTGTTCTCTTATCAACCAGGTGCGATGAGAAACTATAAACTTGAGTTTTTTAAACCGTTAACTTTGTTTTTATAACTGCTTTGGCAGATATGAAGCACATGCAGCCTTCACGTTCTCTTCACTGGCGACTTCCGGTTTAGCGCGTCTTTTATCCTTCAAAATAAAAGTCACAACCACGTTTTACAAAAAGGAAATTAGAATTACAAAATTAAAAAAAAAAGCGATGGGCTGAATCTAGGTCATTTACACTCTTCATCATCATTTATCAGAGATGCTTTGGCGCCCTGCTGCAGACAAGATGGTGGATGGAGCTCCACTCCATGCTGGAAGTGGAGGTTGGTCTTCTCCAAAGCAGAAGTTGTTCCTCTGTGGAGCAGGAAAAAAGTCTTCATATCAACAAGAGAACACAAGTTGTTCCTGAAAATGACGTGAGAAGGTGGAGAGTTAAAAAAAAAACTTTTAGAACGACTACAGTTCTGATCAGCTGGAGGAGGACAAAAATATTGATCATCTTGTCTGCAGGTTGGAACTTTTGGATGATTTGAGAGAAATTTCAGACTTTACATCCATTTATGAGGAAATAAAACACAAGGGGAAATTTGCATGCATCAGTTTTCTCTCCACTTCACACGTTCACACATCTATGAACAGAAGAAGTTTCCCTCACTGAGGTCACATTCTCTCCTCACACTTTAATGATGTTTTTGTAGCTGCAAAAGTGACTTTTATGTTTAGCTTTGTCTGTCAGTGAGATCTAAGTATCTGGTTGTGACAATAAACAAAAATTTTGACATAAATTTGTCATAAAATATGCAGCTTTACTAAAAATTGTCCCTAAAATCCCAGAAAATCAGTTTGAACTTAAACTCCAGATGAAATTTGGACTAAATTAGTTTATTCTTGACATATAGATTCTCTGAGACGTTTGAAAGCCTTAAAGCTTCCAGTCCTCTGTTAGAGGGCGGAGCTTAAGGTGAGAAACCAGAAAGGTATTTTTCTAGAAATATGTGTGTGTAGTTCTGTTGGAGCTGGGGCCAAAACTCCTTTTCAGTCCCATCCTGATGTGAAAATGAGGTCCATCAGAACCGTCTGTCCAGCCTGCAGAGTGAGCATGCTGATGACAAAGGTTGTTAACATCCACAAACATCCAACCAGCATCCAGAACTGAAAGTTGGAGGAACTTAGAAGAAAGTACGGAATGATTGGAACTCAAACCAAAAGAGCTGGAAACACATCTAAAAGAGAGAGATCTAGCTGAGCTTTCTTACCTAGAGCACTATCGCGGGTGATTTTCACATTATGTTACTTTACATTTTATATTTGCAACAGTTTGTTGGTCATTTTTGTTCTTCATAAGATTAAAGTTCATTTTAATTCTGTCTCTGTTTCCTCCCTTTACAGCTCTGCATCTATTTATATAAACGCTTCTGATAAACAGAGGAAGAAGTTTTTCTAAGAAGATGAACTGGTTTCCGATCACAGAAGAAGGTGTCATCAAAAGCAACACTCTTTTCTTTTAAAGCATTTTCTGCAACACATGAACTCAGTGGAGAAAAGACCCAGAGAGAGGAGACGCTATGAGTCTGACTGCAGCTCTGAGAGGATTTGTTGTTTTCCTTTGCTGGTTTTCAGGTAAAAATCCAACAGTCTTTTGATCAGATTTCTGTTTGTAAAGTTGATGAAAAAGTTTACAGCGATGAAGATTTCTGCAGTCACATGATCTGTTTTATTCTTCCTCAAACACACAGATTAAAACATTAATGTCTTCTGTTACATTAAAATTAAATCAGCTTGTCTGAATAAACTAATTTTTCAGTTTGTTTTTTTTTACAAAATCTTGCTTTTTTTTTTTTAACTTGTCCTTCCAACAGCTGAGCAAACAGACACGGGCTGAGAGCCTCTTGGACAGATTTCAATGTCCCAATAGGGGTTTATTAAGTATAAATCCCTTTTGCATCTTATACTAAACTTTATTTATATTGATTATGTTGTATTGTTTTACGTTTTTTGTTGGACCGGACTGTCTACACACACACTCAGTAGTAACACACATACCTTTTGGCTAGAATAATCTTTACCTTTAAAGTTGTCAAAAATGTACACAATACCACTGCAGCTCACACACAATCATTGAAGCTGACACAAATAAAGCCTTTCATTCCATCACACATTCTGTTAGTGCGAGGTGAGCTGACACCTGTGCTCAGGTGAGTGTTTATGTTTTGCTGATGTGGATGTTGATGGAATGTAAAGAAGGAGCGAGAGCCCAGCCTTCCCCACGCCAAGGCCCCCCTCCAGGGCGGCAGCAGCAGTCTGGGCCCCCCAAAACCCGCCATAGAGCCACGGAGAGAATCCGTCCGCCGAGCAATCCCGCCAGACACCCAGACCAGGGCACCTGGGACCGCCGCAGAGGCC
Source organism: Oryzias javanicus (assembly GCA_003999625.1). Classification (NCBI taxonomy): domain Eukaryota; kingdom Metazoa; phylum Chordata; class Actinopteri; order Beloniformes; family Adrianichthyidae; genus Oryzias; species Oryzias javanicus. The sequence continues at coordinate 34,457,238 of CM012437.1, read as the reverse complement.
CCCCACGCCCCTGAGCCGGAAGATAGGGAGCAAAGAGAGTGCAGGCCAGGAGGGCCAATGCAAGGCCCCAACCCAGGGGAGCCAGGAAGGGGCCGCCCGCCCCCGCCCAGCAGAGAGACACCCAAGAGGAATGAGGGTCCTGGAAGAATGATGTTAACAAGGCCCGACCAGGCACACCCACTGATGGAATTTTGGAGAGGCCCATTTCTCGAGTGCAAGGACCGGAACCCAGACCTGGACACCCCATGGCTCAGATGTAGTTTGATCCCCTGTTCTAGATTTCAAATCTCGGGGATCCCTCTCCCAGCATGGTGAGGAGGCCGCTGAGCCCAGAAGACCGGCACCCAAGAGATATGACCACAAGGCCAAGGGTTCCCATCCCCCCTCGCCAGGGATGGGGTAGGGGACAGAAGGTCGAAGGTTCCATCTTCCATGTGTGATGTATGCGTGTTTGTTTGTTAGAGTGTATATTTTGAGGTGTTAGAGGTGTGTGTACTACAAGGTGCAGTTAAAATTGGTGAGTAGGGCCTTGACAGGACATCTCCTGATCGATCACAGGGATGCCCCATCACCCTCTCACCAACGGCCCTACATGTCTATGGTACGGTTAAAATTGACGGGAAGGGCACTGAGAGGACATCTACTGCTTGCTGGCAGTGATGTCCAAGCAACCCCCCACCCCCCACCACCACCACCACCACCAAGGTTCTACATGTCTAACGCCCAATTCACACTGGATGCGGAAGTGCCGCGGAACGGAGGCTGCTTCCATTCGGCGCCCTTGTTATCCTATGGCGTCGTTCACACCAGGCGCGGAGGGCCCGCGCAGTGCAGCGGATCGTTTCGCCGTCTGCTCTATTTTGTGCACGAGAATTGTCAATTCTGGCGGGAAGCTGCATCAAGAGATGCAGGCGAGCCGCCCCCTGACGTAAGCGGCACCCCCCAAGATGGGTCCCCATGCCAGCCCACCCAGCGCAAGCAAGAGGACCACCCTCCAAGCCGAGCCAGACCCCCCACCCAACTGCACACCACATACCCCCGACACCCAGGCCAAGGATGCCACACGGCACCCCCGCCCGCCCCATCCAGACGCCAGGCCAGACCCCCCCAACCAACAGAGCCCCCCCACGCCCCAGCCAGGCACCAGGAAGCCCCGACCCCCGCCTAACAGCCCCGGAAGACAACCAAGGCGCGGAGACACCCAAGCACCCCACGCCCTAAATCACGGATTCAACTATTGGAGACCAGAGAGACTGAATACTTTCCAAGTTACTTGAACTTTTAGCTGATGCTTTTTCCAAGCTGATATGATCAAAGAGCAGATTCCTGTATTGATTAACAATGATGTTTTTCCTGCTTTTCCAATTTAACAAAATAGTCTTTTTTGCTATGCAAAGACTTATGAAGATTACAGATACTAATCCTCCCTCTATATCGATGGCACTCATGTCACCAAGCACACAAAGTGACGGTGAAGCTGTGATTGAAACATTTATCCAGACTGATAGATCAGCACAGACCTGCTGCCAGAGAGCCTGGACAGGTGTGCAGAACCACAGTGCATGCATGAAGCTGTCAGGTGAGTTACTATCACAGTGCTCACAAATGTCTGAGCTTCTGAGACCCATCTTGAACATCCTCTGTCTAGTATAATAAATTCTATGGAGAGTTTTGAATTGGATTAATTGTAAATTTTGACTTTTTATCAGTTTAAAGGTGTTAAGACACATTTCTGTCCAGAAGCTTTGGTCTGTGCTCCTGCTCAGGTCTGCATCCCATTTAGTTATTGGAATTGAAATATTATTGTCTAGGTTGCATAAGAGTTTGTATATTTTTGAAAAAATCTTATTCATTGAAAAATTAAGCAAAGAGGTAATTAATTCTGATCATTTTAAGTCATTATCATAGTACTTTTTTTGTAATTATAGATTTCAGTTGTTGATATTCCAAGAAGTGATTTATTCCATGTTTATCTTGTAGTTCCTGTGGTGTTATAAATCTTCTTTCAATAATTAAGTGCTCTAATAGTGTTACGCCCCCTGCTTGCCAGGCTGGGAAGTGTAACATTTTTTTGTTTATAAGGATGTCTGGGTTGTTCCAGATGGGTGTCATTTTACACGGTACGACTGAGGACTTTGACGCTTTGAGAAAATCCCACCAGGCTGTTAAGGTGGTATTTATATTAATACTCTGGAAACTATCATGTTTTTTTATTGTTTGGCTGATAAATGGTAGATCTGACAGGTTGATCTTTCCACATAACTCCTGTTCTAAGTCCATCCATGAGTTACTTTCTGGATTATTATTTAACCATTTTAAGATGTATTGTAATCTGCTGGCAATAAAATAATTGTTGAAGTTTGGTAGTTCTAAACCTCCACATCTTTTTGCAGATTTTAAAGTTTTAAGGGTGATTCTAGCTGGTTTATTATTCCATAGAAAACTGGATATGGCCGAGTCTAAAGCTTTAAACCATGTTTGTGGAGGTTGTTTAGGAATCATTGAGAATAGATAATTAACTTTTGGCAAAATGTTCATTTTTATTGTGGCTACCTTGCCAATGAGTGACAGGGGCAGGTTGACCCATCGGGTTAAATCATCCTGAATACTTTTCAGTAATGGAGTATAATTTAGCTGCACCAGTTCTGATAGTTTGGGGGAGAAATGAACACCTCGATATTTAATATTGCATGATTTGATCGGTATTGAGAGTGATTGCTCAGCATTACTGTTTAGTTGTAATAAAACTGATTTATTCCGGTTAATTTAGTATTCTGAGATGAGGGAGAATTCATTAATGATCGTTATCATTTCACTTATAGAACGTGATTTATGTGTAAAAAAAAGTAATATGTCATCTGCATAGAGACTGATTTTATGATTGCCATGTTTTGTTTTAATTCTTTTAATTTTCTCATTCTGTCTTATTGCTGCAGCCAGAGGTTCAATAAATATTGCAAAAAGAGAGAGGGGGAGAGTGGACAACCCTGTCTGGTTCCTCTTCCAAGTAAAAACCTGCTGGACGTCTGTTTGTCCATTCTGATTGAAGCATTTGGATTATGATATAATATTTTAATCCAATCAATGAATGATTCCCCAAATCCAAACTTATGGAGAGCAGCGATGAGAAACTTCCAGTTTACTCTGTCAAATGCTTTTTCAGCATCCAACAAGAGTATGCTCATTTCATGCTTTTTAATAGTAGCAAAGTCTATAACATTAACAAGTCTGCGGACATTGTCACTCGAATGTCTACCTTTAATAAATCCAGTCTGATCATGGTGAATTATGTGGGGAGTGATGTTTTTCCATTCTCTGTGCTAATGTTTTACAAATAATTTTAACATCTGCATTGATCAGTGGGGCTATGGGGCGATAGCTGGAAGGAATTATAGGATCTTTGTCTGGTTTGAGAAGAAGGATTATATTTGCAGAGTTCATGTTAGATGGCATTGATAGACCATATTTGATAAATGTAACAATTTTACAAATACTTTCTGCAAAAGCTGCTCCCAGAATTCCTTATAGAACTCAGCAGGAAAGCCATCCGGCCCCGGAACTTTGTTGTTCAATATAAACAACAGAGCATCATGAAGTTCAGATGATGAGAGCGGCGAGTCTAAGTCTGTGATTTGATCTTCATTTAATCTAAGAAGGTTTACATTATTAAGAAATGAGTTGATGCTTTGCTCTGATGGGTTGATCTGTGAAGTGTATAAGTTCTTATTAAAATCTTAAAACGTGTTATTGATTTTGATCGGGTCATGAGGGACATTTCCTGACAAGAAAAATTGCTTTTTAAGACATTTAGGATGTGGAATTTTTGTTAAAAACTTTACAGTCCTAATTAAAACCCCACTTAGAATGTTTAAAGAAAATAAAAAATTGTTGTAGGAGGACTTTAAGTTATCTCCGTTTCTGAAACTGAAAACTCAGAGTTTTACTGAATTTGGAGTTCATGAACTCAGAGTTTCAACAAAACCTGCTTCTTGAAACGCGCTTCTTATTTGACTTTAACTTTTCACAAGAATAATACAAGTTCATATTTTTTTATTTTCTCTAACAGTCTTTGTTTTGTTTATTGGAGCTGTCAGTTCGTCAATCATCTTGATGTTCCTCTTTTTTGTGATTTTTATGTAAAACTTAAAACTGTTAAAACTGAACAACATTTTGTGTAACTGTAAATCTTGTGTTTGTAAGTGAAATCTTCACATAAAAAATATAAACTTTTTGATGATGATTTCTCTGTTTCAGCTGTGAAGAGTCAGAGAGACTGGAATGTGATCTACCATGAGACTGAAATCTGTGAAGTTAAAGGATTAAATGTGTTCATATGGTGCTCATATGATTATCCAGAAATGATAAATGGAGTCAACACCACTGTTGAGAAAAGGTTCTGGTTCATCAGAACTGAAGGAGAACCTGTAGACCTGAAAGAAGATCCAGAATACAAAGATCGAGTGAAGTACGACTGTTATAAAGACAAATGTGATCTGATAATCTCTGGAGTGAGAGAGAGCGACTCAGCAGTTTATAAGTTCATGTTCATAACAAACCATCAAACTGGACGTTACATCGGAGAACCTGGAGTGAGATTAACTGTTGGAGGTAAAACTCATCAGATTATTAATATTTATCTAAACTAAATGATACAAAATGTTTGGATGTTTTGTGACTTTGATGAATCAAATGTCTCAAAGTTGTTGTTTTAGACGGTAACTTGTTGAAAGTTTAGTTTGAGTGGTGATCGTCCATCAGATCATCTTCTAAATCTGTCACTGACCTGCACAGATTTTCTCCAAGTTCCAAATCCTCCAAGTGTTTCCAGAGAACAAAGAGAAGACTCTTCCTGAGCTCACAGGGAGCTGGAGATCTCCTCTGATCTCCTTCATGAAGTTCTGAACATTTCAGCTGAATGTCTCCTTGATACAGTTGCAGACTTTCACTAACATCCATGTTTTCATCATATTCCAGACCTCCAGGTTCTGGTGGTTTCCACATCAGTCCAGCAGGAAGATTCAGACGTTCAGCTCAAGTGTTTCAACACATGTGATCCAGATGGTTTGAGAGATTATGTCTGGTTCAAAAACGGAGAAGAAATCAGATTAATGATTCAGTCTGAAACCAATCAGATGTTTACGTTCAGAAGCTGGATTTCTTCCACAGACAGGATCTCTTGTTCTCTGAGAGATTTTAAGATGGAAAAAAGTCCTGAAGTTTGTGAGTTCACTCTGTAAAACATAAATATGAAACATTTACAGAAACATAGAAAACTTGATTTCTGTTTATTATTCTCAATGAAAGATTTAATTTTAATATAAAACACACGAAAACATGTTGATTCTATTTTTACTAAAGTGATTTTATTAACCAATTAAATAAAAGAGAGGAAATTAATTGTAGATTGTAGAAATAAAAACTCAATCAGCTCAACTTTGTAGAAATTCTGGAAACTTCTGCTAAGATTTTGATGTTCTTCTTTGTGATTTTTGTATTTGAAAGATTTTATTTTATAGAAAAATGCTAAAAGAACAAGAGATGAAATTTAATCTGTTGGTTCACATATTTTCATGTAAATGTTTATGAACATGTTTAATTAATGATCAATCTAATTAATCTGAAATCAAAACATTGGGGACACATTTTTGTTATCATAAAATAAAATATCCCATCAGTTCTTCAGATGTTTCCGTCCATTTCTCCTAAAAATAACATTTTCTTGTTCTTTTCCAGATGCTCCACAAACTCCAACTGTATCACTGGACCCCCCCACAGAGATCCTGGAGGGCAGTTCAGTGACTCTGACCTGCAGCAGTGATGCTAACCCAGCAGCTAACTACACCTGGTTCAAGGAGACAAATTCAGGTGTAAAAATGATCTCTGGAGGTTCACAGTTTGTCTTCAGTTCCATCCAGTCCACAGATTCTGGAGATTATTTCTGTCAAGTTGAGAACCAGCTGGGTTTGAAAAGATCAGACTTTAAACTGGAGGTGAAATGTGAGTTTTTTATTATTTATTATTATTATTATTTAACACTGTCTAATAGCAAAGTGAAATTTCTTTTTAAATGTTTTTGTTTTACTAGAAGCTTTTTAGGACAGAATGTAAATCAACATTTGAATAAAGGCATTTTTTTGTTTTATTTAAAGGGGCCATACCATGGTTTTCTTAAGCCTCTCAGACTGAACTATATCCATGTATATGCTCATATATTACCTCTGGAAAACTAAAAAACAAATTATTTATGAAATATTTGTTAATTTTCGTGACTTTTTTCCTAACTGGAAGTAAAACGACTCGATACCTGAAGCTCCGCCTGCCAGAGAGAACAATGTGTCTGTATTTCTCCTACGAAAATAATCCAGACTTCTTCAAAGATGGATGTACGTACAATATATCTGCCTTTAGTCGGCATGGCTAGACTGGTTCACAAACACACAGCTTCTGTGCTGGACCGGGGGTTTGGGGGGGGGGGGGGGGGGGTAGTCTGGAGGCGGAGCTGTCAGAGCAGATTCTTCCTGGAGAGAGCTGTTTGCATGGATCTTATGTCAGCACGTTTCCAACCGCTCATTTTTGTTTAAAACCTCAGAAAGTAGAATTTTCATGGTAATAAGTTCAGTTTCTGTTTGTGAATCTTCCAACTTTCCTCTTTTGTCTCCAGATTCTCCAAAGAACATCTCTGTCTCTGTGGATCCTCCTGAGATCCTGGAGGGCAGTTCAGTGACTCTGACCTGCAGCAGTGATGCTAACCCAGCAGCTAACTACACCTGGTTCAAGGAGAACAAAGACTCTCCTAAATCAGAAGAACAAATGTTCACCATCAGTAACATCACAGCAGAAGATGGAGGGCTTTACATCTGTGTGGCTCAGAACAAACTGGGCCAGCAGAACTCCACTGTTCAAGTGTCTGTTGGATCAGGTCAGTTCATAATGTCGTCTACAGGAAACAAAAGCTGCCGTGCTGCAGCGAGCCCTGAAGGCAGCACAGAGACAGAAGAGACCTCCAACAGGACCATCTTAAAGATCACCACAGACTGATCAGACACTGGAGAACTTTCAAAGAACCAACATGACATTTTTACCTGACAGTGGATCATCATCACTGGGAGTTTTTATTGACATGTTTTCATGTCTTCCTCAGGTTCAGTGTTGATGCTCGTCATACGCTTGATCATTTCTGCTCTCCTGACTCTCATCTTCTGGGTTGTTTTATTCCTGAAGATCTTCAGGTGAGTGGATCAAATCCTGCAGGATTAAAGGTCTGATTTAGTCACATTCTGTTTGATTTGATCATTTTCTCTGTATAGAAGGAGATCCTCAGAAGAACCCTCAGTGATCAGGAGTCAAGATGAAGATGATCAGGTTTCTTTTTCTCCATACGTAATCCTCTCTGATCTTTCATTCTGTCATCTGTGATTATTTTTAAATGAAGTCCTGTCACAGTTTTTGATTAAAATTCTATTTTTAACTATTAACGATTCATATTTTCATTTGGTCTTCAGAGACTTGAAGGTGACGGTCCAACATCCAGACATCCAGCAGAGGATGAGACGGAATTTTAGTTCACCAAGAGGCAGGAGGATCCTCTCTACTCCAACATGGATCCAGTCAAAGCAAAGAGAGGACGGGACGGTCATGAAGACAAAGATAACTTTTGAAGAGATTCATTTTTCTGTTTCTAATACTTTTTTATCTGACTTTTATTTTGAAACTCTTCTGGTAAAGCTTCCTGCAGATTTTTTCATTTGTATATTTTCATAATATGTATTTTTGTGTTTTTAACTCCAGATAATCCTGATTACAAAGTAATTAAATCCCAGTAGATGGCTCCCTACTCCACTGCCTAAAAACTAAAAATACTTGATTTTAAAATAGTTCTGCTCCTGAATGTTTTATCTCCTGAACTATAATTAGAATAAATAATTTGATAGTCTTTGTTCAGAAGGTCAATCATTTACTTTCGCTGAGTCGAGCCTCCATGAATGGGGCACTCAATCGAGCACTCAAACCCCTCCACCACGTTAATGTGGCGGTTCAAGGAGGGGTGAACATAAGCACGTTAGCTTTTTCATTTTTTTTTCCTTGGATAGCACAGCTGAAAGTTTAAATACATTTAAATAGTCTTAAAAAAATACTATTGCTCTTACAGCCCCATAAATCTGGTCGAAAGAGTAGAAGACTAATTATTTAAATGTACAAAAATAAAACGGAATTATGAACGTTTCTAGCGCCCTCTTCTGACGAAATAGTGAACTGCACTCATCAACGGTTGGACAAATCAAGATTATGCAAGCACAATCCCTAAATTATGCACAAATCGGGAATTGCACATGTGTAAATCAAGGTGATACTTATTTCTCTCCCTGGTAAACCAGCAAAATACAATTGAGCAAATGAGCAAAAATGAAAATCATACTTTTTGAGTTTTTAACATGTATTGGAGGTATTTTTCTTATGAAAGAGAACAAATGTAATAAGAAATCATTTTGTTTTCGCATTTCCAAGTAGTTCTCCTTTTAAATCTCTGTCAATCAAACTGCTGCAGATAATGTGTTTGAATTCATGAGTAGTCAATATGTCACGATTGCTCTGCTGTACATGTGCAACACCCCCCCAACCCCACCCCAATCTGTCCCAGCAAGCGTGCCGAGCTCAGGTTCTGGAGAAAAGAAGATGATCGTTGACTGCAGTCAAATGAGCCGCCGTTCACATTTCTGAGGTCAAATCAGCAGAACTGAGAGAATGCTGGAAAATCACCACGGAGCTTGTTGATGTGACCAACGGCGGCTCGTTTGACCGCAGTTGTAAAGGATCGGTGAAAGTTCAGTATGTGAAACTCTCAACTTCCTCGTCCGACTTTTTTGTGGAGCGGCGGTGATGATTTACGCTAGCGAGACACGGAGCCCCCACAATCAGACAGGGGGGTCCGGAACAGAGCAGCACCACTCAGCTCTAAAAGCCACGCCCACCCAGAGGATGTTCAACAAGAAAAATAGCTTTTTATGACTTTGAGGTTGTGAGATTTTGTCTAAAAACTTCATAATCATAATTAAAACACTAGTGGGAATGTTTATTTTAAATACAAAAAAATTGTCATAAAGGGAATTCAGATTTATGTCCTTTATTTTTATTAGCTATCTACATTTATAGTTGTTTTGTTTGTTTTTCCTAAAGGAGAATTTCAAAGAAATAAAAGACTTTCTCCTGGTTGGTTTGTTTTTCTCTGAAGGTGAAGAGGAGCTCTCATTTTAGCGGAAGGAGTCCGATGCCTCGTTTATATGCAAAGGTTTCTCCCGTCACCTCCTCAGTGTGACAGGAGGACCGGGACAGTCTCAGGATGGAGAGGATCTTCTTGGTGGGGCTTGCTGTTTTCGCTGTGGGCTCTTTGGCTGCTAAACACGTCTTTGTCTCGGAGCATCTGCGTTTTTATGATGCTGAGCGGTACTGCCAGATCCACTACTCCGACCTTTCACCTCTCACCAACGATCTGGAGGAACAAGTGTTCAGAAGGTCTGTGAGGGACGACCAGTCTGGATGGATCGGTGTTTACTGGGAGAATGACATAAAGAAATGGATGAGCGTGGGGGGGGTGGTCCTCGAAAACCAAGATTGGACAGAAAGTCCGGGTATCTGGGATCGAGTTTACTGGACCAGCCATGCCTGGATATCACAGGGGGGCTGGACACCAAGCAAATTCTTCTGCCTGAACCTGATAGTGGTCCAGGAGGAGAAGACCTGGGAGGAGGCTCTGGAGCACTGCAGGGAGAACCACCAGGACTTCACCAGCCTGCTCTCCCAGACCGAGAACATTCTGGCCAAGAATAAGATCCAAAACTCCACCATCACTCAGCGGGTGTGGGTCGGTCTGCGCTTCCTGGGGGACATGTGGATGTGGGCCAACGGGGATCCTCTGGAGTTCCAGGTCTGGAACCAAACAGCAGATCCCGACCTGAAGAGTCCGGTCCGGAAGCGCTGTGGAGCTCTGACCAAACAGGGAGAGTGGGAGAACCGAGACTGTGAAGAGAGACTCCACTTCATCTGCGTCTGAGCGGCGGAACGAAGATCTTCTGGGAGCCGAACAGAGCTAAAAAATAAAAGCATGTTTGATTTTTGACGTAGTTTAATGGAGTTTATCTCATTAGTTTGACTTGAGTTGTAACAGATGAATGGCTGCTTTTTAAAAACAATGTCAATGAAAAAAAATATTTCTCTGATTCTGAAAAAAACAGACAACCTTTGCACCTTATTGTAATGTAACAAGCAGTCGGGTTTTTGAAGGAAAAATAATGAATCAGAGTAGAAAAAGACGCTTTACATTGGAACATTACAAGTGAAATGACCTGTGATGCTAATTTTCTTATAGTTCCAAAGTCGCCAAGTGAAGCCTGCAACTATTTCCATGAAGAATTTGTTTTTAAAATGGATTAACATTTGACTTCCCTTTACAAGAGTTTTAGATCTTAACATGTCAGTTCATTCAAAATGTAGACGTTTGTATCTTACTAGGAGAGAAATAAAAATCATCAGCAAACTAAGTTCATAGTTCTTGATTTATTTAAAGTCCACCTCAGAGGAAAATCATGGGGCGGAGCTACTCAGCTCAGCTCCAAAAGCCACGCCCCCTCAGAGGAGATTTTGGAAACAGATCAACAAGAAAAATGGTTTTTTAAGACATTTAGGTTGTGGAAATTTGATTAAAAACTTCATAATTATAATTAAAACACTACTTGGTCTCACAGAGACAGAAGTTTCTCCTCCAAATCCAGAGGAGTCAGTTGAGGTGGCTCGGGCACGTCCCAGAGGGTGGGGGCACAGGTCACGCTGCTGGCCTGGTGATTTCTCGGGGTTCCCCCACATGAGCTGGAGGAAGTGGTCGGGGAGAGAGAAGTTTGGGCATCTTTGCTTAGACTGCTGGGAGAACTCCATGTGGTCACATGAAACCAATGGAATTTTTTTAGCAGAAATGCTGCTCGCTGTGTTCGGAACAACTGTGAAGCATGGGGGTGGAAGCATCATGGTTTGAAGACGTTTTTGATGACTTGTCAGTTTTAAGGATACATTGATCCTAAATGAATCGCCATGGCAACGAAGTGGCGGCTATGGAAAAAGCATTTCAAGGTTCTGGAGATGTCTAATGAGTCTCTGGACCTCAATCGTGCGAAAAGAGTTGAAAGTCTGTGTTTCCCAACAGCAGACCCAACACAGCTCTTGAGAAGATCTGCATGGAGAATGGACCAAAACAGGAGCAACAATGTGTGGAAAGCTGGAGAAGATCTTCAGGAAACGTTTGGCTTTTAGACAAAGGGTTTGGTTTGGTTTTCTGAGCATGTGTACAAAGAAATTCTTTCAAAATCAAACCTTTTTTTCCTGGATTCTTTTATTTCTTATGTCTCTCATAGTTAAGTGCTTTTGTGTAAAACATTACAGACCAAACTCGGCTTTATTTAATGCACATGTGTTAAAGTTAAGGCCCGGGGGCCGGATCTGGCCCTCCAGGTAATTCTATCCGGCCCTCCAGATCATTTCATTTTACTGTTATTAATGACCCGATGTTATTTTATTCTCATTTCTAACTTGTATAATTTTGACAAAATATATTTTTACAGAGAGTAAAATATTGAAAGTTATTTAAGGTTTAATTTGATTTATTCTAGAATAATATTCCTTTCATTTTATTATTCATGATTATGTTGAAAAGTTACGATTTTAAAGTTTTAAAAATTGGCATTCTGCTAGCTTTTAGAATTATTTTGATATTTACTACAATTTTTAAGGCTATTTTAGAGTTTAGCTAATATTACAGGTACATGCTAGCTTTTTTGGCTAATTTAGGCTTTTCTTCTTTTTAGTTTTTTAGGATAATTTGGCATTTAGCTAATATTTTAGCTGGCTATCAGCTTCAGCATTTTCATCTGTTAGCGTCCGTGTTTTCAGCCATTAGCTTCAACATTTTCAGCTATTAGTTTTGGCAATTTCAGCTATTAGCTTTAGCAATTTCAGCTATTGGCTTCAGTGTTTTCAGATAGTAGCTTCAGTTCAACGATTTCAGCTACTAGCTTCAACGTTTTCAGGTATTAGCTTTAGCAATTTCAGCTATTAGCTTTAGCAATTTCAGCTATTAGCTTTAGCAATTTAAGCTATTGGCTTCAGTGTTTTCAGATAGTAGCTTCAGTATTTTCAGCTATTAGCATAAATGTTTTCAGCTATCAGCTTCAGTGTGTTCAGCTGTTAATTTTAGCAATTTTAGCTAGTAGCTTCAACGTTTTCAGCTTTTTCAGCTATTAGCTTCAACGATTTTAGCTACTAGCTTCAGCATTTTCAGCTTCAGAATTTTTAGTAATTAGCCTCAGCAATTTAAGTGTTTTCAGATATTATCTTCATTGTTTAAAGCTATCAGCTTCAGCAATTTCAGCCAAATAATTTCAGCAATTTCAACTATCACTTTCTCCATCTTCAGCTATCAGCACTAGCATCTTCAGCAGCCAAATTCAGCTCACAGCATTCACACTAGCATTATTACAGGTAAAGCTGTATATCTAGTTCATAATTATATTAAAAAATTATAGTTTTAAAGTTTTAAGAATGTAGTTTTTTAGTGTTCAATAAATATTTATCCTGTTCGGCCAACAACCTAAGGTGTGTTTTGAATTTTGGCCCCTTGTGTGATTGAGTTTGACCCCTCTGCTTAAGTGGGATAACTGTAGATAGAATCTGTAGCAGACAGTATTTTTTTTATTAATATTGGTCTAAATGTGATCTAGAAGGTTATCTTTTCAATTAACTTCAAGGTGATGATCTCACAGTGAAGAAGGTCACACAGGTGGATACTAAACAAAAACATGTTTGCATATTTAAATTAAATTAGGGAAAGAACTTTGGGTACTGTTTCTACGAAAAGGCAAACATTATTCAGTGGCTTCAGACTCATCAGCAGTCTTTTTGGAATCCTCTGGGTTTTAGTTTTTAAATCGATTTAAAGTTTCCTTACATATTTTTTTTATATGTTTATTTTTAAGAATCACCTGCAATAATCTACTTTGTAGGTTTTCTGTATTTACTGGACAAAATTCTGATTTATGTGACAATAAAATCCTTCTTTAACGGTTCCAAATGATCAGATTATTTCATGTTACTATTTCATGTTTTGCTCTGACTGAATACATTATAGGTGGATGTAATATCATTAAAATGTGTCAAAGTTGGACTTTCAATAAAACCAGGGAGTGATTAACATTTTGGGCTTTTTTTCTGGGTCTGGAGGTTTTCAAATGAATTTAATGCTGAAAAACCGTGACTCTATCTGGCAACATTAGCATAGATTAAATGATGATTCAAGCAGTTTTTAATTTATTTTTTTTTATAGTGATAATATGAAGCGTAGTGATCAAAGTTGTAGTAAAAAGAGAAAAAAACAAAAATAGAAAAATCTGTTGCCAAAATTCCAAAAATCCATGAAGAAAGATGAAAAAGGAACAAGAGATCAAAGAAACAGAGAAAATGACATAAAAGAGATTAAAAGACAAAAGGAGGCGCAGAAAATTGTGGTTTTGAACATTTTTCTTCCCATATGGGTAGACTAATATTTTATTAATCTTTCAAGTGTTTCTTTAGTAAAACCCGGGTCATAAACTCCTACATTAAATAAATGCAATTATATTTTTCATAGTAAAAAAAAAAAATGTATCTAATATAAAATAAATCATTTTAATATATGGAATTTCAGTTTTTAAATACATAATAGAACATTTGGATTCTTGACATTGATTCTGTGTACAGGTGGAATAACGTAGATGTTTTTTGTACTTTTTTATCCAACAGGATTAATAAAATTATAATAGAACCACTTGTGTTTCTTAATAAATCCGCCACTGACTGTTACTGTAGAGGATTATATGATGAATTTTTATAAAGATTTATGAATCTTTGAACACACGAGGTGAATATTTGTACAAACCTCTTTTGGATTTCAGGTTAAACTTTATTTATGTTCAATAAATTTGTGGACTTTTCGTGTTGGATATGATGGAAAAGAAAAGAGAATGATGGGATGTTAGAGAAAAGAAAGTGGCGTTAATGGCGTTTATGTGTGGAGATTCAAAGGCAATTCAGTTTATATTTAAAAAAAAAATCAATTTAAAGAGCTTTTAAAGACTTCATATAAACATGTTTTTAAATCTCAGTAAAGATGCTTGAATTCTTTGTTTTTTTTAGCCTTATTTTTTTTTTAACTTTTATAAAATGTGTTACACTCGACCACATTTCATAATATATTTCATATTTCTCATATTTCTTATTTTTGCTCTTGTTTTTTTTAACAATTTTAACACCTATTGAGCATCCTGTTGTTGCTTTTTTAAAATATTTTAATATCCAGGTTCTACTTAACAGCACTTTATATATTATTTATTATTTTAGTAGTAAGTTTTTTAAAGTTAGATTAAAGTAAGATTTAAAATATGAGTGTTTCTATCGATTTTTATTCAAAAACAGGAAAAAAGTCCAGAAGAATTTATGAAAAGAGGGAAGTTTATTGAATGATGGGGAGTGAGGGGGCGTGGCCTGAGCAAACGTTGACCTATAAGGTGATGTGATCCAGAGGAGCATTTTGGCACAGTTACATGGAGTTGTAAGCTGTTGTAATCTAAATCTGAAGTTTTATTTGTCAAACATGAAGCCCAAACTGTTCCTCAGACAATAAATAAAGTTTTTGGAACCGGACATTTCATTTCCAGCAGGTGAAATGATTCAGTTTTTCTGTACATTAAGTCACGTGACTGACGAACAAAATGTAGACGACACGGGAACAGCTTTTCCAACAGAATCCACTTCATTTCTAAAATGAAAAGCATATTCTTTAGACTCTGGATGAGAGGTTTCAGTCTGTTAACTGTGTGATGCTACAGGAAAGTCTGATTCTAATGTTTAAAAACACTTTTAGAATTTCATTTATTTACAAATTTAACATCTTTGGAACATTTTTAACATTTAATGCTAAAAGACTGAACTTGTGAAGGTGCTTTAATGAGGCCAGATGATGCAAAAAAACACAGTTAGATGAAGATCCTGGAGTGTAAACACAAACCAAAGTGCACAAATTCAGTGTTTTAGACTAAATTAATACTAACAGAAACGATAAAGCAGCTGTTGTGCGTTTATTTTATCAGAATCTTTAGCTTTTATGACGTTTTTCTTCAAAACAAACTAACTTCATTCATAAAATCTAGGATTCATCTTCTAAAAATGAACTAAATCTTAACCGATCGGAGACGTTTCATGGCTGAAGGTACTTCTGGTTTAATGGATGAAAGAAAAAAAAAAGTTTTTTTAGGCAGAAAACATGTGGCTCTGATTTTTTCCCATGATGCATCTGTGCGAGCGTGTGTCTGGAGTTAGGAGTGGAAGCGTCAGCAGAATCCCTCCCTGCCGGTTCGTTTCGCTTCATTAGCAAATCATTTGCTTTAAGGACTTTTTCAAAGTCCTCTCCAGGAGTTGAGAGTTTCAGGAGTGTCTCACACCCCGACTGAGCAGAGGGACGGGGGGGGGCGTCACTACAGTCCACGGGTTTCACACTTAAATAACACAAACAGTCTTCGTAGAGCGGCGGCGGAAACTCCCCGGCTCTCCGTTTGTTCTGGCGTTCATCAGAAATCCAGTTTTTCCGTCTTTTCCCGGCCCCGTTTCCTCTCAGGACTTCAGTCCCATCCGGGCCATCAGCTGCTCGTAGACGGTCCACGCCATGGCGGCCATCAGCGTGCGTCGGAGAGACCTGGGCACAGCGCCGCGGAAAAACCCCGCCACGCCGTTTTCCTGAGAGGACACAGACCAAATCAGGAAGAACTCAGGAGTTATGGGCGGAGCCTAAAGTCAAACTTTGAATTTAAGGGATGAAGCGCCCGCCACATGTGGGAGGAGCTTCAGTCACATGACAAACGTGATGAGACATCAGGTTTATTTATTTATAAAGAGCAGCAGCTGCCCCACGATGTGGCAGTGGGAGGGGCTTTTATAGCAGCAGGGGCACATTCAAAAAATTTGAAGAGGTAAAATCTTAATTTAATTTTGTTTTTCATGAGGAATATTTGATAAATCACTTTAGCTGATGTGGAAATCCTCATTTTTTTATAGAAAGGAAAATATTGAGTTTAAAAATATCTTTAACATTTGTTTTTATAAACAGGCCTCAATTAAATACATTTTATGGGAGAAGTACTTATTTATATATATATTAAATATAGGTATTGCAACTTTTTAAAACATTAATTGTAGCCTTTTTTTGTTGTTTTTTACTGTTTTTATTTTTTACTGATTCAAAAAATGATCCAAACTGTGACCTTAAAACCGTGACACGATCTAAACCGTTTGTTTTTTTTCATTTAAAAGACTATTCTCTTGCTTTTCTGGTATTATTTTGTAGCAATAACTTTATTTAGACATTTTTTCCATGTCATAATCACAAATTAGACCAAAAATGATACAAAAATAGAAAATTTCCAGCAGGAAAAAAGTGATTAAATTTGCTTTGGAAACGACAAAAAATGTTCAATAAACCAGTTTTAGAACATAGACGAAAATTTTTAAGTTTAATTTAAAAAAAATATAACAGAAAATGTTTTTAAACAAACTAATTTAAATGTTTTTGAATTAAAAAACAAAAAGAAATTCTAGTCGAAATTTGACCTTTTGGAAAAGAATAGTAGATAAATGTCTTTTGGGTTTGCGGCGTGTCTCTTTCTCTATGAACGGGGTGAACAGCTCACCTCCCACAACCGCAGTGGGCGGGGCTTTTGAAGGGCACCGCCCAGAATTTTAAGACAAAGCTGGTGATTCGTTCTCGATCGTCTTCCCCTCTTATAGAAGACGTCCATCTTCTTTATTAAAATGTCCAGAAACTACAAATCTATTTCCGTCTTTTATCCAATAAAATTTCAATCACAGAAAATATGTTAAAGTTAATTTTAGACAGTTTTTTGTTGTATTCCAATGGACAAAAAAAAAATCTGTTTTTTAACAGTTCATCCAGGTTGTTTTAAAAAAAAAAAAAACATTAAAGTGAATTTAATTCATTATTATTGCAGAGGCTCCTCCTCTTGGACAAAAGGTGAAACACCTGCAATAAAAACCCACTTCCTGTTTGATTACCTTGAACACAAAGCGAACTGCATCTGCTGTGCTCCAGTGGGAGGGGCTGACTTGAATGTGGGTCTTGACCACGTCCGCCGGCTGCGTGACCAGAGACGCCATGATGCCCGCGACCACCCCGCAGCCAAAGTTTGCCAGCGGAGCGTAGGGCGCCGCCGTCACCTCTGAGGAGAAGGTAAAAAAACTAAACCAGAGGTCGTCTGATGTCGGGACAAACGAAAGATTCCGTCAACTCTCCTTACCTGGAGGTAACGTCTTCTTAGCCTGACTGTAGAACATCACGTAGATGCCGGAGAACGGGGCGTCTCGGAGCAAAGTGGCGGTCAACCCGGAGAACAGCGCCCGGACGCCCTCCGTCTCGTACACGCTCCGGAGAGCGCCCGCCACGCTCACGTAGTTGTAACGGCCGCTCTGAAACGACGCAAGGAAAACGTCAGAGTTTACAAATCTGAAGGTTTGTGGGTTCAAGCAGCGTTCCTCAAGATCATTTATGGAGTGAAAATAGACTCAACACAATTTATGTGTGTAATTCTTGATTTGTAACTCATACATTTTAGTCTGAAGTACAAAAATGATTAAATAAAAAAAATAGTTTACAAATGCACAAATTAAAATTACCTGTACACACAAATCTTTAAAAATCACTTGTTACACACAAAAAAAACCCACATTTACGCAAAAATCTGATGCAAGACTCTTTAAACGTCTCCAATATTCTTCTATAAGTGATGCGTTTAAATACTTCTAGAATGCTGGGTCATCAGAGTTTTCTCGTCAGCCGCTTTGAACTTAGATTGAGAATTTTATCTGGTGAAACGTGACATTTTCCCACTTAAAAAACTGTCAAATAATTAATATGGAAAGTCTAAATATGTGTATCAGAACCTCACTGGTTAAGGCACATTCATTGTTTTGGTTTAATGGAAAACTGTATTGTTGTTCCCTTTAAGAAAAAACTAATTTCAATTTACCAAAATAAAAGCACCTTGAATTTGTGGGTAAATAAACTTGTATATAAGAGTCAGTTGCTTAATGTTGTAATCCTAAAATGTAAAACACATTAATTTTAATTTTTTAGTCGTACTCTTAAAAAAAAAAAAAAAAAAAAAGTGAAAATTTGTTCTGGTGAAATCTTGGGATAGATCGTGATACGTATGGTGAGAAAAGTATCGCGATACGTATCGCCAGACACTTGCCAATACAAACCCCTATTAGACATCAACTCTTCTTTTATTAAATTGAACTTTTTTTTTGGATTTCAAACTCCTGGGAAGATGAATAAAAGGTAGAACGATCTGTTGCCGGGTAGAATTCAAACGGTCTCATGAAAGAGGTTTGTTTACATGCTTTGAACAAAACAAACAAAAAGTCATTAGTGATGATTGGAAGAGTAAATGAGAATTTAAAATACATCATTTTTAAAGATAATCTAAAATAAATCGCAAACAGTATTCACTCGCTCGTCTAAAACAGTTAGATTCTCTTAAAGTCAAAGTATTTCACCGTCAGTGGAAGAAAACGGAGTCGAGGAAGGTGTGACGCTGCTGTCAGAGGCTGAGGAGGTGAAGAGAAGCAAACCACACCTCTGACAGCCGGACGGAGGGATCTGCAGCTTAGAGGAAGCGTTGAACCCCCAACCTCCTCCAGCTGCGTCCTGAACGACCGAGTCCAGACCTCAAACCCCCCCAGAACATTTACTGGATGAAATATAATTAAAACTGTGATCCGGATCTTCTCATCCAACATCAGAGTCTGAGTTTATGATTAATCTCCAAGAAGAAGAGACTGTTCTTCTGGGAGAACAGGACACAAGATCATTTTTAACTTTCTTTTTATTGACTTTTAGAAAAATTTTATTTATTGTTTTAGCTTTTTATAGTCTTTTAATTTTGTGTGGGATCAGCAGACCCAATAATTACCTCTGTGATCATTTAAGTCCATCTATCGAAAATTCCCATAAACATTCCCAAACCTGTCCGGAGGAGTGGAAGCGGCTATAACTACAAATCTGTCTTAATCCTACATTAATCCCTATGGATTACAAGAGTGTAAAAGTAAATACTTTAGGCAAAAAAATGTCCAAAAAAGTTGAAACTTTCTGTTATTCTAAAATAAACTTAGTTTCAGCTTCAAACGTTCTCTTTTTAAAGTTTCTAAACTCAAAATTTTAATTTCAAAACATTTTTTTCCACTTTCAACTCTTTTCTTTTGAGACAATTTCAGACGATGATAGTATAGATCAGTGGTTCTTAACCTTGTTGGAGGTACCGAACCTCACCAGTTTCATTTGCGCATTCACTGAACCCCTCTTTGGTGAAAATTTTTTTTTTAATCTAGAAACAAGTTTTTTTACTGGTACACAAAATGAGCCGTGCATGAACATCACCTTGTTTTTTTCACGCGCGGCAAATTCACTGTTTGCTGCCTGTCAAACATTTTGATGGGGGGGGCTGCATGACAGGTGACTCCGGTGTTTGTGAGACTGAGTTTTGACGGCTTTTCCGCGTTAAACTCGAGAGGAAAAAAAATAGGGGACTTTTTATTATTGTTTCGACGAAAACTAATAAAACATCCCAGTGAAGCTGGGTGCTTGCGCTCCCCGCTCTTGGGCCGGGGAGTCACTCCAGCTTTGCGCCCTGCGCAGTAATTGTCTGTCTCCCAGCGTGTGGAACGAGTGTAACGGCGTCTCCCACGTTCCTCTGGTCCTTGAACGCCTCGCCCGTTTCTCTGCATTGTGTTCGGATAAAGGAGGATGACGGTCTTCAGGTTTTCTCTGGTTTAATTTCTGACATGAACAGTCAAAACAACTCCTTGACTGCAGGTCTCCAGAACATTAATACCTTCCTTAACGGGAGATGGTGTGAACTCATGTACACAACACCGCCGCAGAACAAACAATCAAAAACACTCGCATAGGATCAATATTCTGTCCGATGATCGGGTCCGTGAAAACATCACGAGCCCATGAGTTCCTGATTGGAAATGTGATTCAGCACTTGTCAAACTGTGATATGCAGACACACATGGAAGAGCTGCACGGCGCGTTTTCGCCTAGTCAGCGATTTTATAAGAGCCTGCCCACAATTGTAGGAACATAAAAGAGACTGGCTGGGATTTCATACTACTGACGTGAGTAGAGATGATTGACATGTCTACAAACAAATGAAATTTGACACCGACATGCTGCATCGTTTGCAGCAGCTTCTTTTGGTTTTGGAAGAACCTCATAAATTATAACGGTTCCTACTTGGAGCCGAACTTCGGTGCCCAACCCGACTGCCGAACCCCTGAGATCAACCCATCGAACCCCTGGGGTTCCATCGAACCCAGGTTAAGAACCACTGGTATAGACTAAACCGCCATTTTCTGACCGTAATTATTACAGTTCTAGGAGTCAGTGAATGCACCGGAACTGAAGTTACCGCCCTCATTGATTTTGATTGGTCCTTCTTGTTAGCCCCACCCCCACGCGCCACAACGAAATTTGAAATTTTCAGATTTTAAAAGAGTTAAAAGCGGAAAAAAAAGTTTTAAATTGAAACATTTTAGTTTTGAAACCTAAAAAAACTGAACATTTGGACATCGTCTTCGGCCAAAATGTTTTATTTGGGTTTCTAATCTTTTTGGCTCTGGTTTAGCTCCTCACTGATCTTCATAAAATCCAAATGTCTTCACAAAAACGGACTCATTTCCCGGCTTTGATCTGAACAGAAATCCCGTCTGCATCCGCACCTCGAAGCGCGTCTTGATGACGGTGAAGGGCAGCATGCAGACTCCTGCCACGGCTCTGGCGCCCGCCCCCAGCAGCACGGCCTCGCCGGCGTTGGGCGCCCGGTCCAGGAAGAAGTGCTGCTTCAGCGAGTAGAAGGTGCTGAAGTAGATTCCCACGCCGGGGATGCAGCGCACGAACGACTGCGGACGCACAAACACGTGATGAGGACGACGGTTTGAGGCTTCCATGAAAACCGGATTTTTAACATCTTCTTGAAGCTTTTATCTCACGATGGAGGACATAAATAAAGGAAATTAAGATTTAATTTGTTTAAAAAAAATCAAAAATGCTGTCTAAATCCAGAAACTAGAAAGATTTTTAAGTTCCTCACCGGTGAAACTCCCTTCCACAGGCTGAAGAAATTCTCCGTTTTTATGACGTTGATGAAAACTCGGAACATTCCCACGTTTGGAGCTCTAAAATGATAGAAAAGTACATTTAAAATCAGGTTTAAAGAAAAAAAAAACCACAAAAATGATGGAAATAAGCTAATAAAATCCAGACTTGTGATCCTCACTGGTGGAAACAGTAACTGAACCATCTGACTGTTCGGCTCCATGTTCCTGCTGTGACTAATGACTTTATTTAGGTCGAGCAAACACAATCGGGCTGCATTCGCGCTTGAGACTCACCCCGGTTTGGCGTTGTTCTGCAGGGTCTGCAGCCGCGTCTTGACCAGATCCAACGGCTGGAAGAGCAGCGTGGAGCAGGTGCCGCTCAGAGAGCCGCACATGAAGGCTTTGAGAGCCGGGTGAGCCTGAGGAGGAGGAGGAGGATGATGATGATGATGGAGGACAGAGCGAGGGATGAAGGGAACACATGAAGGCAGACACAGCAAAGATAAAGGATTAGGTTAATGTATTCAACGTTTTACAATTTTATAAAATCCAGTTAATAACAGAATGTGTATAAATAGCAGAATATTTGCCATAAAATCATCTAATTCAAACTGAAATGTTACCGCGACATTTGCATTAAAATGCAGAAAAAGAAAAGACCCTGAAGCCTGCGGCGCCGAGGCCGGGTTCCCACACAGTGAAGATGATGGAGATCCACTCAGACATTTTACACAAACACACACACAAACACACACAGTCTGTGGCTCCAGAGCAAATCAAACCAAATTACAGTCATTTTCCTGACATTACGAAACAGCTCGTGTCCGACATCAAATGACTCCATCGCCAGCGTGGTTTCTTGAACACACCAGAACACGCTCAAACCGGACCCGATCCGCGGTTGAGTCCAAACGTCACGACACAAAGACGGGGGCAAATAAACGCGTTTCGAGGGTTAACTGTTGCTCCGAAACGGAACCCCGCTCACGCAGAAACGCCCGCTCCGAGACGCAGACGGTCCTACCTTCCCCAGGAAGCCCGGGGTCGGACTCTGAGCGTCCCGCTTCTCCTGCATCGCGGCCTCGTTCACCTCGCCGTCATCTCGCAGCTACACATACGAGGAGAGTGAAGCTCCATCTCTGGCGTGGACCTTCTTTCTTTCTCTCTCTCTCTCTCACCGATCAGCTGCATGGAGCCCCTCCTCCCCCCCCCCCGTTTAATCCTCCCGCGTTCGTCCAGACTCCTCTTATCTTCAGAACACACTTGCACTAAGAGTCCCCTCCTCTCTGCCAAATATCATCTTTATTAAAACAGAATACGTCGACTCGGCACTGAAAATATAGGTCACAGACACGAGGTAAACAGTGTGTCCAAGAGAAGAGAATTCCTTGAACAATTGATTCAAAAAATATGTGATTTTGATGCATTTATTACTTTTTTTTAAATTTCTTCTAACTCCAGAGAACCGTTTTTTTTCTATTTTATTTTTTGGGGGCTGGTTTTAATTGGTGCTACACATATTAAACAAAAAAACACAGAAAAAAAAAAAATTTTATTCTAATCAATCTCTGACTATCCTATATTCCTCACATTTATCTCATTAACCAGGTCAAATTATAGGACATAAATAACATAATTTACAGAACATTTCTCCTTAGACGCGTTAAATTCTGTTTTCTACCATTTAATTAACTCCCACCATCCATTTTTTTCTGCAATTAAACCAAAGCTCTGTCTAAATAACATAATCAATATAGCAGCTTATATGCAAAACAGTTTGAAGTGTCTTCAAGTAAGAAGGTTTAAATCCCAAATGGAGTCATTAGTTGGACAGTTTTAGTGTTTCGTTATATCATGAACACTTCAATTTGACAATACATGACAAGAAAGTACGAGTATGAATTGAAGCATGATTTTTTAAGAATATATTTAATTTGGGAAAATATGTAAAAGTTATTTACTGCCTTGAAGAGCTTAATAGTTCTGGGTTCAAAACCTTTAGTGAATGAAAATACAAACACTGATAGCAAGAGAGCTGACAAACAAATGGTGCAATTAATAATAATAATGTTAATACTAATAAAAGCCAGTCGATAACTATTTTAAAGTTCACATAAGGTTGTTTGGTTTGTAAACAATGCTTGACCATTAAAAAGTTCTCACCGTTGCTAGCTCCATGTTAGCTCTGGACGCCGAATCGGACTCCAGTTTACCCCCCAAAGCTGCCGGCTGGAAGCTGGTTGATTTCAGCTGAAGTGACTGAAAACAAAATATTAAAAAAATAAACCATAACAGCCCTAAAAATCCACTGTACAACACGCCGGCAGCTGCATGCTAGCGAGGCTAGCCGGCTAGCTGCTTGACTGACCGGCTAACGACCAAAACAAGCTAATATGACGTATTTAGACATTGACAACAGTTTATGTTTACTTTACGTAATGAGAAAAGTCATGGTGAAAAATAAATAAAATAAAATAAAAAGCATGTTGGTGAATGTAAGGCAGCTAGCGGACATAGCTAGCTTTTTCATGTTGTCTAACATGCTAACAAGCTAACATCAAGAGCTAGCAACTTACCTGCTACGCGTCAGGGGTCGAGGGAGAAAGTTGCCCTTTTTAGCCACATCTTTTCACCCTGAGACAAAATTACAGTTAGATGAAATTTAAAGAAAATCTGGTTTAAAAAAAAAAATAAAATAAACGTTCCTACTTCTGTAAGAACTTTCATGCCGACATGTTAGCATCTCGATTACTATTAAATACGCCATTTTTCATGTTGCTTTGCTTGTTAAATGTTCATCTAGAAATTTTTGATTTCTTTTTACCCAAAAAAAAAAAAAAAAAAAGTTTTCTCAAGTTAACGTAGAGCTGCAGCAGCTGTTCACACCGACTGACAGCTGCCGCATCCCGGTGACACAACCAAAGTCAAACACCGCGGCACCTGCGTGCTGCTGCCACCGGCACCAACACCGTCATCCAGCCTCATCTCAACCGGATACCTGACGGATCCAGAACCACGATTCGCTTCGCTGCCACAGAATTCCATCCACGGTATTTAGAAATGTGAAACATGATGAGCACGCACCCATCACGCGGGGCTCAATCTGTGGTGCGCGTCTGTTATGGACATTACGGTGATGTAAAAGATTCTAGAAGTTATTTTTTTTTTGTACGGAAAATGATTAGGGCCAAAAATCATACTGATTTGTCGTTTGAAAATGCATTTTATACGTGACAATAGTACTTTTAGTTAAACATTTGATAGAATTCAATTAAACTTTACATTTTATAGTAAAAACAACGGTCAGTTTTTAAATTGTGATACTTTTAATGGATTTCTTACCTATAAATCAACCTCCAAAAAGTAAAATGCATTTTAATATTGCATTATCAGATTGAATCGACACTCAAGAGCTGAACATGAATTTTCATGTCCCTCAAAATATTAGAGAAGCTTCTACTTTTAGTCTGTTTAAAAAGCATATTCCAAACTGGCTTTTATCACAGCAAACATGTACACATTGAATTTTAATATGCTTCCCCTTTTATGTGTTCTGTAATCTTGTCTTTTATATTTGTTTTAATGCTTTGTAATGTATACATATATATATACATTTTTGCTTTTTTTATTTATCAAAATGAATTTTAGGTTATTGTTTTATACTTGTATTTTTATTGTTTATTCTTTTATGGGCTTTGACATTTTAAATGTTTTTATTGATTGTTTTTAGGTTGACAATTTTAACATCTGTCCATGAAAAATAGCCGTTGGGCTAATTCTGGGTCATTGCATGCAATGCTTTTAATGTGCACTGTCCCTGAAAAATACATTTATTATTATTATTCAGTTTTTAAAAATATTCATACTTTGTGCCACAACAGCAAAATGACAAATCTGGTTGTTTTGATTTATTCCAGATCAATATGAAATAAAACTGTCAAAAAAAGTCAGTGTGAGACTTTATTTGAGCAGTGGTTAAAGTAAGTTGCCTTCTGTCGGTGTTATAAGATGGTGGACATGAGGGTCACAATCTTTTTAATTTTTTTTTTCTGCCAACATCAGAAAAGAACTGCAATGTGCAAGAAACATCAAAGCAATGTAGAGGGAACTGGAACAAATGAGGGTCTGTTCTTCTCTATAGGGAAGATAAGTTCTGATATAAGTGTGGATTAGAAAGACAGCTCGTGCTCTGAGAAAAGTCTAGTCATCTTAATCTCCGAAAGCATTAAAATATGCTAAAACTTAAATAAGTTTAAATTCCAAAGTTTCAAAGAATGTATTTTTTAGTGAAATCCTTAAACACAGAAAAACATCAAATTGTCCTCAGCTGTAAAAATAAATTGAATACATCTCTTAATGGACTTTTGGGAAAAAATAAATGAATATTTAGGCTGTCAAAACAAACATCCATAACTGACACACAGATATGCATTAATTAAAAAAAAAGATGCAGCTTGAGGGAAAAAATTAGCAGGTTTATAAAAGAAAATCAGCTGGAATGGGTAAATATATTCAAACTCATACTATTGGGATGAAAACATATCCTCCTTTATTAATTAAAAAAAATTGGTTTTGTTTTAAATCCTAAATCTGAAGCTTCTCACTTAATTAGCAAATAAAAATAAAGGTTAGGAAAGAGACATTTTTTGTTAAGTGACTAATTGCATAAACATTCTAAAGTTTTTCAGTAAACAGAAACAGAAATGTTGGAAGAAGTTAATGGTTATAGAAAAAAGGCCTTCGTTGTGCAAACAGTTTAAACTTTAAATCAAGATCAATTATTAATCCAGGTTAGACATCATTAAAACAAAGCCAAAACTTTGTTTTTTGGGTTTTTTTTTTTTAGTCTGCCATTACCGTAATGTTTAGAGTGGGAGCACATCTAAAGTTAAGCCTCTCGGAAATGGCAAGTGTTGTACGGCAAGCAAAAGATGTCATAAATCACTTGGAAACACGCCGCCTGCTAAACTGACATTTATGGACTTGAAGTTTGATTTTAGATCCTAAAAATGTCCAGAGCAGCAAATTTACTAAATTTTCTACATCAATTTGGTGTATATGAAAATTTTCAACAAAAAAAACCCCTGAAAAGAATCAAGTATTTGATGTTTATTGTATTAAGGCATTTAATATAGAATACTTTCAGAACATTGGCATCAATGACATGCAGCTACGTTGATAATACAGTGGTGGGACATTAAAATATGCATTGAAGTTTTAGATTAATGCACCGATAGAAAATACTTTTGAGAGTAACAGTGACCCATCACCAATAACTGACAGAACGCAAGAACCCGAACGGTACCGTGACGTAATTCTATCCAGAAGTTAAACGGTGCAGATTCAGCACCACGTGTGGATTTGTCTCCGTGACGGCACATCAATCTATAACCTGCATAAAAACTGACATTCCAACAGCTTGTTTGATAAAATGAAGTCCAGCAAGTAGAAAAATAGAGAAATATTTACTGTTCTGGGATTAAAGTGAGACTGAAGCTGTAAGAATTTAGCTAAATGTTTTTGGAGAATGTAATAGGACTGCATTCGCATGTTCATTCTGGACACCAATGGCTCCTCCCTCGTGGTTCTGACCCGGCGCCGCTCACTCAGCTGCCGGCTCGGACACCTGGGCCGTCAGCTCCAGGTCGTCGTCGCTGTCCAGGCCGCTGCGATTCAAACCCCGCCGTGTATTCAGAGGGAGGTCCCCGCGTCTGCGGACACAGAATCACAACGGTTAGAAGCTGCAAACGTTTCAGCAAAAACTGTTGGAGTGATTACCCGTCCCGCCCACCGCTTTGACCCGTGAAGGCCCAAAACAAAAACCGGTCAAAAACCGGTCAAAAACCGGTCGAGTCCGCTTAATTTGGTCCAGATTAAGTCTAAAACTTTGGTCTGAATTCAGACTGGGATCTACCAGATCAAAGCTTGTAACCACAACTCAAGATCTCTTCAGTCATTGGCCAACCGTTATGGGGGCGGGTCAAAACACAAAGAGAAAGACGGAGGTCCTGCACTTCATCAGGATTGTTCATTTATTCAAACTTTTTGCAGATCTATTTTGAACATCTGTATCAACGTCAGGTTCAACACTTACGGAAACTTTTGTACAGCGGCGGCGGCGGCGTGCTGCAAGTGGAGGGGGCAAGAAAGTCATTTGGGTTGATTTTTCATTGGCATTAACCCAGCAGGAGCCACAAAGTCTTTGCTCCCCCTCAACAGAATTAAGACACAGATTTGTATTCATAATATTCTTTTTATGATAAATATAAAGGAACTTTAAGCATTAAAAACGATAAAAAAAATTCAGAAAAAGTAAGAGTTTATGACTTTTGACAAAAGGTTTCTATGACTTCCTTTCAAAATAAAAGACTTCCTGTGTCTCAATGTGGTAAATGTAGAATAATATAATGTTGGCGGTAACTAAAAATAGTTTTTCAATTTCTGGTGCATCTCTGCCAGAAATGCAAAAATGTAACAAACCAAAATTAAATCAGAGCCAATTCAGTTACATTTACAGTATTTTTGTTTTATTTAACCACAAGAGTAGGAGCTAAATCGGGGCCAATATTATTTGAAACTGAAATAAAATATTTTGAAAAAAATATTAATGTTTGGCCGAAAAAAATACCTTTTTTTTTTCAGTTTCAAATCTTTAGTTCAGTTTCAAAATTTTTTTTTCAGTTTCCTGACTGCCTTCAGCCAGCGAAGGCATCGGAACTCGGGATACCACCCCCATCGATTTGGATTGGTCGTCGTGTTAGCCCCGCCCCAACACGCCACAACGGGGCCAAAAGTTTTGAAACTGACAGTTCAGATTCGTAAACAAAAAAGAAGATTTGAAACTGAAAAAAAAATTTTGAGACTGAAAAAAATAGTTATTTTTCAGGCCAAACATTAATATTTTATTTCAGTTTCAAATAATATTGGCCCAGATTTAGCTCCATACAAGAGGGCATCTAAAACACTTCAATTTGTTAAAAAATAAAAAATCTGGCTAAAAAGCATTGAATATAAATTTTGGTTTTGTTTGGCGACCTCAGATTAATTATTTATTTTGTGTACACGGCAATCATAAATCTGTCCAAATGTTACAGCTCGGCTTTCTTAAACTATACAAACCTCTTTATGGATTATTGGAAAATTATGGGTAATATTGTTCTTCAACTGTGAGTGCATAGAATAAAGTTTGAGTTTCTTTTTTCACTTTATTACCCATATTTTTACTTAAGTTACTATTTAAAATAAAAACTTTATTTTTATTTAATCAGAGAGCCTCGATGGAGGGGTAAAAGAGCCACATGTGGCTCTCGATCAAGGGAAAGCGTCATGGAGAGAGGAGGAATGTTGTTTCCATGGTAACGGGTTCTGCTCGTTATACCTTCAGCGGATTGTTTTGGTTCGGTCCATGGGAGTGTGCCCCTGGCTCGGGAGTTCCTGGTTGGAGATGGTTGTTTAGGTGCAGGAAGACAGCTTCCTCCTGCCTGCTGAATGTCCAGGCGCTGCTTCATGGCGCAATATTCTGATTAGGGCTGGGCGATATGGGATTTTTTATATCACGATATAGCTTTTTACATATTGCGCGATAACGATATTGATCACGATATAAACCAAATAACTATATTTGAACACTTTGTGGCTCAAAAATGAAATGTAAACTCATCAGCAGGTTGTTTACATTTAAATATGTATTTCCTATCACAATAAGCATAACAGATCCAATGGAAATTATGCAACTAGTTTTTTAATAACCAAGAATATATATATAAATGAACTAAGCTGAAAATTAAAGCAAAAGCTTTCAAGTTTCAAAAGTTTATGAAATAGATCCTAAACTGTTTCTTCAGTTCCATTAAAAAACAAAGCATTAAGTCTACAAATAAATTCTAATGTTTTCAGGGTTCACATAACAAAAATGTATTAATGTACTACAAATTATTTTTGTTGTATTTAGTAGCGGTGTAACGGATCACAAAACACACGGCTCGGATCATGTCACGGCTTTAAGGTCACAGTTCAGATCATTTTTTGGATCAGTAACAAGTAAAAAAAACAACAAGAATAAAGAAGATAAAAGCCTAAAATTACTTTTTTTAAAAGTTAAAAATAAATGTTTGAAAAAAAAAGTACTTAAAAGCATTAACTCACATTTTGAACTTTGAACATAAACAAAACATGTATTTTCTGATTACATGTACATGTCTGGAGAGAGAAAGGAATGCTTCGTATGCTATCCCACCAAATTAAACTGCAATTTTGAAATTAAACTTTCATTATTTTTGGTATTAATTTTTGTATTGAAATTAACTGTGGCAACATTTAAATATGTCAAATAAGTATTATTAACCCGCACATGTCCAGGTGACGCACTGCCATACCCGCGTTTTTTCTGGTGATTTTTGACCCTAACGGCTTGCCATACCTTCCCCTGTCGGCTCTTGTCAGCTGGGTGCAGGAGTGCGAAAGCGGCCGCTCCTCACTGGAAGATCTCCTGAACTCCGACACGGAGATGTGTACCGATGTTTTTATTCAGCTCTTCAAAATAAATCAATCTCTCTGTATCCGCGTTCTTCACGAAGAGTTCCAGAAAAGTTTTGATGGAAGCTTCTCCCACACTCAGCAACAGACTTTCTGATGACTGACAAGCATCAAATCTGACGCTTGTTAAAAATAATACAATCTACAGTAAATTAATTGGACGCCAAATGGATTCGCGTGGACAGAGAATGATTGTAATACAGCGCGCGGGGCGCGAGGTACGCAGCGGCAGCGGGGGTTGCTGGTAGAAGTCGGCTCGTGCGCGTTTGTTTACCTTTCATGCAGACGAAGGACGCGGAGTGGAGTCCAAAAATGACCGAAATGAGAGCTAATAAACTCAATAATTAGATACAAACACTTACTCGCCCTGTGGAGACTAACTCTCTAACTTTTACTCGTCAAATAGGAGAAACTGTTCGCTAGCAAAGTGTTATTTGCGGACCCTTCAAAATAAAAGTCTATCGCGATAGACTCATTCTTCTATCGAAAAAATGTTCTATCGCGATATCAATAATTATCGTTTTATCGCCCAGCCCTAATTCTGATCAGGTCAATTTTCGGGGTTTCCTTCAAGTCGAGCCGTAATTCGCTCCAAGATAGTTTCCATTTTCCCGAGGGAGACTGGTGTGATAGACGCGGGCAAACCAAGCATCTCCCTTCAGTTCATCATTCTGAGTCTGTACAGTTCCCTTGAAGCTCAAATAGGACATCTCCAGGGGAGGTCGTGAAAATGGAGCGTACCATTGTCGTACGTGAGGTAAGTTTATTGTGCAGAATCTGTAAGGCTGATGGGAGTCGAAGGCAAAGACATTGAAACCGGATCAATAGTCAGTGGGAGTGGCGCTGCCGTACCTGAGCTTGCTCCTCAGACTGCTGACTTCCCGGTTCGTGGCGTCCATCGACTCGTTGGCGTCGTCCAGCTCCCTCTGCAGCTTCCTGTTTTTCGCGTTGGCCCGGGACGCCTCCTCCTCTGCCGCCTCCAGTCCCGTTCAGATTGACTCGCGACGTGGAACGGCGAGTGGAACGGCGGCGTGTGATCCGACTCACCTCGTCCTTATTCATTTCAGCCTGGCGCCGCTCTTCGTCGACCTGCAGCATCAACTCCCTCTTCTCTTCTTCGACTGGCTTGGCTGTTGGCGCGGTCTGGTTTGTAGGTGATGATCCCTAAAAGCAGCAGCAGCGGTTTTGTAGCAGATTCGAGAAATCATTTGACTGTCTTGAAGCGCGATGGCGCGGTCTTCCGGCGGCTCACCGTGGATGGGTTGTCTTGCTTGAACTCCTCGTCAATCGCTGTCTCCTTGCTTGGCATTCTTGCTCTCCAGGACGGAGATGGCCGACTTGTTTGGGCAGACTTAGAACAGGTTCCTTCCAGCTCCTGCAGCTTCAGCTTCAGCTCCTTGTTCGCTGCGATGCAGTTGGGCGCGATGTTTGCTCTCAGTCCAGTTTCTGGGATGTTGCTCTGCTGCTCTTTGTGGGTGGCTTCAGCTCCGGCAGCTGGTCTCGCTCTGGTTTCACACACGGACCGCGAGGGAGTTAGCTGCGCTGTATGGAAGAGGAAATTTTGGATGCTCTTTCCTTGCTGGTACGGTGAGTTTGTTGCGTATGTTAAGTTAGGATATCTGAATTTGTGGCTGTCGTATGTGGCGTATATATTGATTGGTGCATGCATAGATTATTGATTCGTGCATAACTTTGGATTTGTGCGTGCATATATTCTTGATTTGTAACTAAATACATTTTTTGCAAAAGTAAAAAAATTACAAAAATTTAAAAAATACAAAATGCAATTTACACATTCTTATTTTTAAAAGTATAAGTGCTTTAAAAGCGCTTATTTAGACTTTTTATATTAACTTATTGAGAAATATTTTTCAAGAAAGTGGGAAAATGTCCTAGTTTAACCAGATGTTTATTCAAATCGAAGTTTAAAACGGCTCACAAGAAGAACTATATGGTGACCGAGCATCCTGATAGTACTTGAACGCATCACTCACGGACGGACGATTGTGAGACGTGAAAAGAGTCTCACGGTAGACTTTGTGCGTAACTTCGGTGTGTGGTGCGTAAGAGGTGATCTTGTGGTATTTTTCAAAATATTTTTTTGAGTAATTAGTTTCAGGCTGTTGTAATATTTGATTTGTGCATGTGTAAATTGCATTTTTGTATTTTTAAAATTTTTTTCTATTTTTTTACTTTTGCAAAAAATGTATTATATTAGTTACAAATCAAGAATTATGCACGCACAAATCCAAATTTATGCACAAATCAAGAATCACGCACACACAAATCCAAAGTTATGCACAAATCAAGAATCACGCACACACAAATCCAAAGTTATGCACAAATCAAGAATTATGCACGCACAAATCATAGTGAGTCTATTTTCTCTCCATAAGCATGTTTTTATTCTTATTTAAAGAGTAACCAAACACTAAATCAATTTTTTTTTTTGGTTGTCGACTTCTAGAAATGGAGTTTTTGAAAGTGCGTCTGTTGGTTGTTGCCAAGTTGTTGACAAATTAAAATAAACTTCATGAAAATAGTCAAAAACCAGCTGTGTGCTGCCCCCTACAGGTTGAAACGATGTATCACAGCTGAATTGTGATTGGTCAATGGTTGTTTGTGGTTGCAAAGTCTTCCAATGTTGTGCTGTGCAGCTCAGTATAAAAGCCCGTCTTTGCATCTGTGATTCTGTAGCAGTCGGTCGTTAGCTTTAGCATGGCTCGTAGCAGCATTAGCTTCAGTTGTCAAAAAAATCTACTGGGTTTCCAGTGGGATTGGAAGTTAGAGACAGAGGTTGAGTGCAGTCTGCATTATATGGATTTAATGAACATTTCACTCTGGATTGTTTGTTTAATACGTTAGCCTTCATTAGCTATGATGCTAGCGCCGTTAACACTCTTAGAGACGGGTCTGCTAACCCTCAGCTGCTGTCGGGCATTGACAGTACTGGATTGGCCCTTTCCTCTTCGCTGCTGTGAACCGAGTCAGACGCTGCTGTCCATGGTCGCGTCAAAAGAAGGCGTCGACCACAAAAATCAGGGTAGCTGCCTCATTTTTTAACTGATTTTCATAAAACATGGCTCAAATTAAAGCTTAAAAAAATGATATACATCTATATCTCAATGGTCTTGAGCAAGCGGCTTGAAAGAATACGGAGGTGGAAAATCCTCAGAAAGTTCTTTGGAGAAACTTTTCCTGCAACCACTCTCCGTTTTTTTTTTTTGTTCTTGTTTTTTGACCCAGCATACATTACATAAAGCAAGCCTAACTGTCAATCGTATCAGATCCAAGCCACACCTCCGCCGCTCAGTCTGGCCCCACTAGCCCCGGCCCCTTATTGGCCTTTTTTAAAATCTGGGCTGAGAATGGAGTCAGCCTCCAACTGACCTGTTTGGTTACCCTTTAAACTATTTCAGTTTTAAATTAGGAAAATAGCAGCCTTCACTTCTCTGACTTCCTCTTCTGTAAAGGTAATTCATAACATCCTGACAGAAGGACTTTCATTTGTTTTTATAGAATATTTTCAAAAATGATTTCCACCCAGGAACTGCACCTGCAGCGTGGATCTCCTCAGCCGATCGTTGGTCATCTCCACGTTGAGGTGCTCCTCCTCCAGCTCCTCCTCCAGCTGAGCGATGCGAGCCTCCAGCCTCCTCTTCTCGTCGGTCAGCAGAGAGCTGGAGGACGAAGAAGGCGTGAACAGAGGAACGGACCACGCCTTTCAGGAATCATAAACTCTGTCCGTACTTTTTGGTGGCGCTGCCGGTGACTTCGTCCTGCAGCTCGTCTCTCTCTCGCTGAAGTTGCCTCTTCAGTCGGTCTGCTGTTGCCAGATCCTGGAAAACAGATTTTAAAATCACTTCGGGAGACGATTCATGCTGTGAACATTTGTAGCTCCTCCTCCTTTAATCAGAGGCGTGTCTTTTTTAGTGGAAACCAGTCCTGCAGACATCAGCTTCATCCGGGCCTCTTACCTCCTGCAGGTGCAGAGAGTCCGCCTCCGAAGCTTTCAGCTTCCTCTCCGTCTCCTTAGCCAAATTGACGGCTTCATCTTTGGACAAGCGGAGATCCTCCAGCTCCCTCGATTGTTCTTTCAGAAGGATCTGGAGTTCAGAAACACACAAAGCTCAGAGCGGATTCAGAAATCCTCCTCTTTTCACATTCGGTTCAGCTTTACCTGGAGCTTCTTCAGCTGCTTCAGGGCGTCGTCGCGCCCCTTGTTGGCGAGGTCGATCTGCGCCTCCAGATCCGCCAGGTCGACCTCCAGTTTCTTTTTGGAGGTGAGCGCCTGGCTGCGCTGTCGGCGCTCCTCCTCCAGCTCCACCTCCATCTCGCGCACCTGTGAAAGGACAGGTTTTTATTGTGCGGATGCATGATCCCGTTTGTCTTCCTTAATTTTCTTACGTACGTTTTTTTATTCGTAAAAGCTCAATCGCACTTTCAGAAGTTTCTGCAATCTTGGTATCAAAACGTTCAGCTGATTGAGGACTTTCCTTCCTTTACTGTTAGCATTTTTTTTTTTCAGGCTTTTTGAAATGAACGGCAAATTTAAAAAATGTCTACAGTTTAATGCAGATTTATATTCAGCATGTTCAGGAAATTCATACTTGTACTTCTGGTATTGTTAAATTTTACGCAATTTTTTTTTTTACAATTGTAAACAATTTGTGTGATTTTTTTTTTTTTTTTACAAAGTTAAAAAAAAATTTGGCACACTTAAAACTTATGCAATATTAAAACCTTCAGCATGTTAATGCTACTGAGGTTTTTAAGGCTAATTTTGAGTTTAGCTAGTAGTTCAGCAACATGCTAACTTTGCATTTAATGAGGCTTTTTGGGCTAATTCCAAGTTAAGATAATATTTTTAACAACTTGCTGCATTTTTGGATGTTATAACAAACATATTTTTTGGCTAAGCTAACATTTTAGCAATGCGTTAGCTTTTTTTTTTAGCTAATGCGGCATCCACTGAGGTTTTTGGGCTAATTTTAAGTTAAGCTGATAATTCAGCAACATATTAGCTTTTTTGGCCAATTTGGCATCTTTAGCATTACGCAAATAGCTTTAGAATTTAAGGATAAATTTGGGTTTAGCTAGTAGTTCAGCAACATGCATATTGGTATTTTATGAGGTTTTTGGGCTAATTCCAAGTTAAGATAATATTTTAACAACTTGCTGCATTTTGGATGTTATCACAAACATATTTTTTGGCTAAGCTAACATTTTAGCAATACGTTAGCTTTTTTTTTTTTTTTTAGCTAATGCGGCACACAGTGAGGTTTTTGGGCTTATTTTGAGTTAAGCTGATAAATCAGCAACATATTAGCTTTTTTGGCCAATTTGGCATCTTTAGCATTACGCAAATAGCTTTAGAATTTAAGGCTAATTTTGGGTTTAGCTAGTAGTTCAGCAACATGCATATTTGGTATTTTATGAGGTTTTTTGGGCTAATTCCAAGTTAAGATAATATTTTTAACAACTTGCTGCATTTTTGGATGTTATCACAAACATATTTTTTGGCTAAGCTAACATTTTAGCAATACGTTAGCTTTTTTTTTTTTTTTTTTAGCTAATGCGGCACACAGTGAGGTTTTTGGGCTTATTTTGAGTTAAGCTGATAAATCAGCAACATATTAGCTTTTTTGGCCAATTTGGCATCTACTGATGATTTTTAAGTCGATTTGGAGTTAAGCTAACTTTTTAGCAAAATGCTCACTTTGGCTAATTTGGCATCTGAGCTTTAGGGGTCAATTCTGATTTCATAACTTAATTTTCATTTCAATTTTTTCGATATTTTAAATTCTTAAAGTTGCAGAAAGTTCATAAAAACTTTAATTCCTTTAGCATTACGCAAATAGCTTTAAAATTTTCAGTAAATTCTTGCAACAATTACAGTAAATTTCTTTCATTCACTCTAGCATTATAGCAGCTAATGCAACTTCTCCATTCTTTCTTTATCATCTTTAAACCAAGACGTTTTCCAGATGATGCGCCCATGGTACCTGCTTGACCAGCTGCTTCCTCCGCTCCTCTCCCTGCTCCTCTTTGGCTTGCAGGTCCCGGTCGAACTGCGCCTTCATGGCCTGCAGGTTGACCTCCAGACGCAGCTTGGCGTCCTCCGTCAGCTGCAGCTCGTCCTCCAGCTCCTCCAGCTGAAGCTTCATCTCCTCCAGCTGCTGCTCCGTGGCCCGCTTTGACCTCTCCAGCTCATGAACCTGAAACAGAAACATTCGTTTGGCTCCAGCCTCCAGGACATGAAACCATCTCAGAACGTGGAGCCTCACGTTCTTGTTGACACCGGTGGTAGAGGAGATCAAGTCCTCCATTTCTGCTTTGAGGAGTTTATTGGCGCGTTCAAAGTCGTCCCTGAGTCCCGTCATGGTCTCCAGCTCGCGCATCAGGTTGAGCGCTCGCGTTTCCTTTTCTCTGGCCTCAGCCTCGGCCCGGTCCCGCTCCTCTGCATACCTGGTGGAGTTGGTCTTCTCTTCTGCCAACATCTACAAACACGAACGCTCATTCAAGAAGCTCCGCCATGGTCTAAACACCAGATTTAAAGTGGAGGTTCTCCCCGCGTCACCTGGTCAAACTTCTTCTGCTTCTTCTCCAGGTTGTTGACCACCTGCCTGAGCTGGTCCTGGTCCACCAGCAGGTCGTCCAGCTCCTGCTGCAGGCGCGTTTTGGTCTTGTCCAGTTTGTCGTAGGCGGCCGTCTTCTCCTCCAGCTGCTGCACCAGGCTCTCCACCTCTCGCTGGACCTTCTTGCGGCCTTCCTCCGCCCCTTCGAGCACCAAAGCGTCGCTTTCCAGTTTCTTCTTCACATCTGCCAGCTGAAGACAACCCCAATGCATCTGTGAAGGGCTTTTGGCGTCCAGAGGGAAAAAAAAAAGTCGACGTGATGGACTCACCTGGGCCTGAAGAGAGGCCATCTGCTTCTCCACGTTTCTTTTGGCCTCCTCCTCCTCCTCCAGAGTCTCCCTCAGGCTGTTCTGCTGCTCCTCCATCTGTTTCAGGCGGCTGGTGAGGGACAGCTTCTGACGGGTCTCTTCCTGGAGCAGCTCCTGGAGTCAAAAACGGGACCAACAGCCCCCAAAACATTTAGAACTAAACAGTATTATGGTCAATTAAGGATGGCAGTACGGAGAGAAAATAGACTCACTCCGATATGTGCGTGTGTTATTCTTGATTTGTAACTCAATACGTTTTGTGCACAAGTTAAAAAAATTACCAAAAAAAATATAATTTAAACAGGCACCAATTAAAATTCAAAAAGCTTGAAACTAATTACAAATCTTTAAAAGTTACGCACGAATCTATCATGAGACTCTTGTCGCGTCTCACAATTTCGTCCTTGAGTGATGCGTTTAAATCAGGGGTCACCAACGTGGTGCCCTCAAGGACCCCACAAGGGGCCCTCAGATCTCTTCTAAAAATAACACAACTCACTTGTGAGCTGCACCTAAAATTAAATTTTCTTCTGTTGCTTTTTTTTTTTTTAATTACACTGACATTTACAAAGATTTGAAAGTTAAAAAGTCTTAAAAATATGTTCATGATACATGAACTTTAGAAAGTTTAGGCGACCTCTGACCTACTCCTGTTCAAAGATCATTCAATTTGTTTAAATGCCGTCCTTAGTTCAAAATGTATTGTTTAAAACTGTGTAAGTTGATTTTTTTAACATTAAATTATTGATAAACATAGTGAAAATGGGACGTTTTTCCATGAAAAATACTGAGATTAATAAAATGCTCAACATTGATATATTTTTCCCAGCTTGTTGTCATTGTTGATAATTATTATTAGAAATCTGTGTCTTTACATAGAGGAGTATCATTATTCATAATTAATAATGTAAAGCTACCTATAACTAAGCAAAATTTGTTATTTCAAAATGGTAGCCCTTCGTATGACTCAGTACCCATGAAGTAGCCCTCACGTTCAAAAAGGTTGGTGACCCCTGGTTTAAATGCTGCTACGCACAAATCAGGAACACCCTCTTCCTGAGGTCAAAGGTCAACCAAACGTCGTTGCAGACTTGACCCGATGCTGTGCGTAAAATTTTAAGAATCGCTCAATCAAAAGTTTTGAGTATTATGGGAAAACGTGAAAAAAAAAATGGTGACGGGCTGCGAGCTAGCGGGTGAACGTGTTAACAGGAGGGGAAGAGGGGGCGGGGTTGCTCCATGCCAACAGTCCTGCCCACAACACAGAAGTCAATATTTATGGAGATCCGGCCACTCTGCAGAAATTATGTCCTTGAAAAATACTAGGGGTGTAACGGATCACGGGCCACGATTCGGGACCGCACCCCCCTACACACGCACACTCATCTCGCGCTAGCATAATTTATATCAATTCTCCGTTCACATAGAATGGAATTCTCGTCAAATTCATGTAAATCCTCCGTTTTGACAAGCCCTAAAGCAGCTGCTTCGCAGTTATAAAGTCTGTTCACCTGAAGGTGCATGTGGGCGGAGCTTCTGTCAAAAACTTTCCTCGACTTCATAATAAAAGGACGCTGATCGATAGATATCAGGTTTATTTAATCTTAAGATCTGAATAAAAGCATCAGTACACATTTCCATTTCTGGGTTAAAAGAATCTCCCAGTTAAAAACAGCAACTGTCCCGCACAGGAGAGAACCGCTCCGTAACGGACCTGCTGGTACCATCACCGAACACTTCTATGGCGAGCCAAAGGTGTCAAAAATCTGGCGCTGAAGTGCCACGTTTTTACAGATAATTATTTAAAACATTTAAATGTTCCCACAGTTAGTTTCAATAAGGCAATTAATACCAAAAAATAATTGTAACTGTTCCATTTATGATTTAGTTTTTAGGAAATAATCCAGATGGATTTGGTATTTTCAACACTATTTTTAAACATTCTTTCCTCCCAGTTTTTGTAGATTTGGTCTAAAGACATATAATTAATCAGAAACTATGTTTTAGCATTTTGTTTGTGTTAAAAGTTTAAATATGTTTTGTTTTAATAAATAGGCTTCAATGATAAAATGTTTTGTTGTTGCATATATAAATATTGTGTGTGTGAAGTACTTTAAATGCTTATTGGATATATGATTTGAAGCATTTTTAAAAATTAGCTTTCATATCGTTGTTTTTTGTCTGATCCGAAAAATGGTCCGAACCGTGAGTTTTGTGATCCGTTATACCCCTAAAAAATGTTGGCTAATAGCTGGTGTCTGCTACACCTGCTGGATCATCAGAGCTATTCTCCCTCCGACTCTACCAAACTACTCCTTTGTCTTGGAGATCTTAAGCTCCAACGAGTTCTGAGTGAACATGCAGACCAGAGTGTTGAGTATTTAGTCCGTCACATGACCTACAAGGATGGTATCATCTGCATACAGGAGGATCGGTCACAGAAGTTACAGAGTCTGGTCTTTTTCCAAATCTGATCGTTTGGGTTCAAATCATCTGGCATCTGTGTCATCTTCATACCTGCGTGTCCTGCAGCTGGGACTGCACTGAGCTCAGCTCCTTGCTGGCTTTGCTGGCGTTGGTTTCTGTGGAGCTCAATAAACCGTTCACGTTCTCCAGCTCGACCTAAAAGAAAAAAAAAGTTTTATTTTTTTTACATTTTCACCAACAGGTCAAAGCCCAGTAATTATTCTTCATATAAATACACCAGATAACTATAATAAAACAGAGGAGACGGACCATAGAGAGGGACCCCAGCCGGACCAATGAGAACGAACACAACAGCCCCCCCCCACAGGCAGAGCCCAAGAATAATGGATCAATGATAGATGGTAGGGGTGTGTTTTGGCAAGAATCTCATAATACGATCCATATCACGATACAGTCTCACGATACAATACATATCGCAATATATCCCAAGACAGAATCTGAACAGATTTTTTTTCTTAAAGAGTATGACTTGGAAAGAAGTCATATTAAGTAGTGCAGGTCTTATAACAAAATCCAGGAGTGAATTAAAATGTCTGACTCAGGCTGGTTCTCACGAGATCTTGCTTTGATCACGAGATCGAGCTGCTCAAAAAGGCTCAGTCTGGTTCCCTGCCAATGACTGATGGAGGGTTTGGGTGAAAGACAAAAAGACGCAGAAGAACGCTCACAAATAATAAATCTCATCTCGTCAGCATTTAAAATCAATACAAGTATCGCCAAATGAAATATCGCGATATATCACAGAATTGAATTTTCCTTACACCCCTATGGGTAGTATATTAACAGTGGATAGTACTTTAACGATCGAACATTAATGATTGTATATTCACAATAGTACATCAACGATGTGATAGTATAGTAGCTATAATATATGACCCATGGACAGTACATAAACCATGGACGGTACATGAATTATGGATAGTATATCAACTATGATAGTACATCAACAATGAATAGTAATAAAGATTGATAGTATATTAATATTGGATGGTCTATGAATGATGGGTACTGGATAAATGATGGGTAGCGTAATAAAGATGCTAGTTAAAATAATAAATGTGTAAAAATTTAAAGTAAAATATTTGAAGTAAATAATAATAAAAATCAATAGAAAGATCAGATTAAATGGTTATGATAGTCCTGTAAAGTCCAGATTAAATATGTAGGTCTGGATCCTCTTGTGAGGTTCTCAGTTAGGTTGCTGCTCCTCAGGTGAGGACCTCGCCACGCGTTTTGGTCCTCACCCTGGTAACCAGCGCCGGAGAACCTCAGGGTTAGATTAAGAACTTTAAACCGATCCTGAAAGCCCCTCCCCCTCCGTCCGCCAGCTCTCCGCCCGTACCTGCATCTTGGTCAGCTTGTCGGAGAGCTCCTTCTTCTGCCGCTCGCTCTCGGTGGATTTGACCTGCAGCTCCTGCAGCTGAGCTTCGGCCTTCTTGCGGCGGTGTTCGGAGTCGCCCTTGGACTGAGTCAGAGACCGCATCTCGATCTGCAGCTCGTTCAGCTCGCTCTCCAGCGCCTGCTTGGTCTTCTCCACGGACACTTTGCTCTGCGGGAACACGCCGTCGGGTTGAGCCTCGCTCCCGCTCGGGCGGGGGGGCGGACTGGGGCGGTCCTTACCCGTTTGGCCTGCTCCAGCTGCTCGTTCAGCTCCTCGAACGCTTGGCTGTGCTTGTGTCTCATGTCGGCCATCAGCTGCTCGTGAGCGCTCGCCTCCTCCTCCAGAGTCTTCTTCAGCTGATTCAGTTCACTCTCTCGCTTGTCCCTGAATGGACAGAAGACGGGTTGAGAAGATGCGGAGCGGCAGGACCCTTCAGCACCACGGGGAGCTTTACTTGAGCTGCGTCACGATCGCAGAGGAGTCCTGACTGTTCTCCAGCTCCGCCCTCAGGGCTTCCAGCTCCTCCCCCAGGTCTCGCCGCTGTTTCTCCGTCTTGGAGCGCGCCTGCTTCTCCAGCTCCAAGTCCTCCTGGAGCTCGGAGTTCTGAGCTTCCAGCTCACGGATTTTCTTCTGGGCCGCGTTCTTCGCCGCAGCTTCCTCCTCAATCCTGCGGTCAGAGGAAGTTCAGAGAGAGCTTGTTGCACTGAAGTTGTTAGCTCGTCTCACTTTGCGAGTGCAGCGAGAAGCTCCTCCTCCTTCTTGGCCAGCTGAGCTCGGAGCTCGTCGATCTGGGCCTGCAGGTCTGCGATCTGGTCGTGGAGCTCGGACGAGTCGCCCTCCAGCTTGCGCCGGTTCTTCTCCAGCTCCTGACGCATCTTCTCTTCTTTTCTCAGACGATCTGAAGGATTTTTATTATTTTTGGTTAAACTTTATTCCTCAAAGAACGTGCAGCTTCAGAGACGCTTGCCTTCCAGTTCTGTGATCATGGCTTCATGTTTGTTCTTCAGCTTCTGCAGACTCTTGGACTTCTCCTCCTCCTCCGTCATGTTGGTGGTGAACTCGGAGATCCTCTCCTCCAGAAGCTTCTTCTCCTGCAGATGGAGTCAAACGTTATTTTATTTACATCTCAATGTTTTACAGAGACACTCCAGACCACGTGTCAAAGTTAAGGCCCGGGGGCCGAATCCGGCCCTCTGGGTCATTCTATCCGGCCCCCAAGATCATTTTATTTTATTGTTACTAATGACCTAATTTCTAACTTGTATAATTTTGACAATTTTTTTTTTTAAATGGAGGATAAAATATTGAAAGTTATTTAAGATTTAAGTTGATTTATTCTGGAATAATATTCCTGTCTTTTTATTATTCATAATTATTAGGGTCGGGAATTGATTATATAAAAAAAAAAAAAAAAAAAAAAAAAAAAAGAAAATCACAGATCTGGAAAAAATAAATCGCAATTAATCACTTTTTTTTGTTACATTTTTCCAGCCACTTATTATCTACAAATAATCGCAATATGAAATCACATGCAAAATTATACATTTCAAACGTATATTTTCAACCCTTTTGGAACCTCAGGGCTAAAACTCAACTTTTGAATTTTTCTTTGTATTTTGAATTTAGACCTGCTTGTTTAATTGGTATCATTTTAATCAGTAAAACCTCTACTATGTGACAATACCTTTATTTTCTTCATGTTATATTCACACAATAGACATAAAATCATCCAAAAACAGAAAATTCCGTCTGGAAAAAGGGGATTCATTTTTCTGTGGAAACCCCAAAAATGTTTATGCTGTTTTTACAACATAGACATAAAACTTTAGGTGTAATTTTACCAAAACAAGAATAAAATTTGCCAATAAACTAATCAACCTGTCTTTTTTTAATAAAAATATAAAAAAATCCAGGCTAAAGTCACAGATTTCCTTAGGTCACACATGTTTCTGTTGATAGAAGAACATCACAGACCTCACAGCTCCATGATGTCATTTTTCTCGTGTTCTTCAGTCTGGCTGTGTGGATTCAGCGATATCAGGCACCCCAAAAACAGACAGTTTTTCTGGGATTCTGGTTTTTTTTTTCTTCATATTTTTTCCTTATTGTGTTTGCTAAAAAAAAAAAATAAAAAAAAATTTTGGGAGAAGTTTGATCCAGCTGGGTTTCAGGTCGGCTTGACTTGAAACTACACAGGTGTGGGCGTGTCTGTCTGAACTACTTCCCTCCCACGACGTCGGGGGGAACCGCAGAGCTTCTTTTAGACCACGCCCCTGCTCGTTATTGTAAAAACTGATCAAAACTTGATGTTTGTCGCCATGTCAAAATAAAATAATCGTCGGTTTCCTCGTAGTTGGATTTCTAGTAGCAGACAGCTCGGTTTGGCTCCGCCCCCTCTCCCCATAGCGGGTGCGCTGCTGCTCTGCACTGTGACTTTTGTTCTCCGCCTTATGCATTAAAATAAAAGATCGTTTTTGTCCAAAAACTACAAAGAAATGCCATATTATCTCTAACTTAATAAAATAACAATCACAGAATATAAAAAAAAAATTAAGTTTATTTATCACGATATCACAGCTGCACAGCAGGATGCCCGAGGGCGTTAATAAATATTAACGTTTCAATTATGATTTATTAATCCTGTTTGTTAACTTTCACGGCCCTAATAATCATGTTAAAAAGTTAAAATTTAAAAGTTTAAAAAATGGTCATTTGCTAGCTTTTTGGATTATTTTGATATTTATTAAATATTTTACGCTGTTTGAGTTTAGCTAACATTTCGGGTACATGCTAGCTGTTTTGGCTAATTTAGACTTTTCTTTTTAAGTTTAGGCTGTTTGAGTTTTTCTAATATTTACTCGCTAGCTGATTTATTCAATTTTTCAGAATATTTTAAGGTTACGTTTTTTTTTCCAGCTGTTTATTAGGCTAATTTGGCATTTAGTTGATATTTTAGCGGGATATCAATTTCAGCGTCTTCAGCAGCCAAATTCAGCTTCCAGCATTCACACTAGAATTATTGCAGGTAATGCTATACATTTAGTTCATAATGATGTTAAAAAGTTACAGTTTTAAATGTATTTTTAGAGTGTTCACTAAATGTTTCTCCTGTCCGGCCGGCGACCTAAGGCGTGTTTTGGATTTTGACCCCTCCACCGGCTCCAGACGTTCCGACAGACCTTGTTCAGCTTGCCGTTCTGGTCTTCCAGCACCATGACGTCCTCCTCCAGCTTCTTCAGCTTGGCATCCGTCGTGACCTTCTCCATCTGCAGCTTCTGTCTGGCTGCTTCCTCCTCGTCCAGCTGTTGTTCCAGTTCCTGAACGGCCACCACGTAAATCCGACATTAGCGCATACGTTTTTGGAAACGGAACGCGCTTTGAAGTTGACTGACGTTGATGTTCTGCTGCATCTTTTTCTTCTCCGTTTGCATGTGGACCACCCTCTCCTCCTCCTCTTCCAGCCGAGACTCCAGGTCGTTCAGGATTTCCTCCAGCTCCTGCTTCCTGGAGGCCAGACGGGCCCTCATCTCCTCCGCTTCGGTGCACAGCAGCGTCTCGGCCCGAAGCTGCTCCTGAAGAGCCAGCTTCTCCTCGGTCAGCTGATGCGGAGGAGGAGGAGATGATCCATCATTTCCCAGATTCACCGTTAAATGTTTATAAGCTCAGAAATCTGAAGCTTTTTTCTACCTGTTGCTGCTTGAACTCATAATCTTTGACCCTCTTCTCCGCCTCCTGCTGTTGCTCCTTCACCTTCAGCAGCTCCTCCTCCTTGGCAACCATTTCCTCCTCCTGTCGTGTCACCTGCAGCAAAGGCTTCACCTGAAAAGTCAAAAGAAAAGTCAAGATTTCTGACAATTAAAATAAACAGGTGATCTTCATCCTATCTTGTGTTTTTTTCTCTAATTATTCTAACAACGACAACTTCATCTGTTCAAGAAACTACAAGATAACCTGCATTAAAAGTTGGGAAGCCTCAGTTATTATCTGCGTTTATCACAACATCATCTTCAAACATTACAGAGTAACACGTTGGAAAGTATTAAATATTATCCAGTATGAACCATTTATTTTGTGCAAAAAGCAAGTTCCAGCTGGAGTTTTATGATAAACATGTTTAGAGGTTGATGCAAATGAAGCTGCAGAG
The DNA here is from genome assembly GCA_003999625.1 of Oryzias javanicus. Classification (NCBI taxonomy): domain Eukaryota; kingdom Metazoa; phylum Chordata; class Actinopteri; order Beloniformes; family Adrianichthyidae; genus Oryzias; species Oryzias javanicus. The sequence goes on along the minus strand of CM012437.1, from coordinate 34,412,496 downwards.
GGAAACGAAGCGTCAAAGTTCACGAAAACGCCTCACACAGACATCAGATGATCGATAATTCATAAATAAGAGCATTACAAACTGTCATTGTTAGAAAAAACCCTCTCCAATATCATTACTTTTAAAGTGAACCAGAGTATTCGAGTATTGAAAATTGTAGACGTCTTGATCTTCTCACAGTTAGAGTTGACAACATTTGCAATCCTAATAATGAAAAAGTAAAAATCTCGAAAATTAAAAAAAAACCATCAAGACAAAATACTATTTCAAAAAGCAGTAAAAAAAAAAAAAAAAAATCCCCAAAATTTAAAACAAACTAAAAATAAATTCCAAAAAAACAATTGTGAAAGTAAGTTCAAACCAAAAAAATCATTTTAAAAAATTCTGAAAATATGAAAAAACTAAATTCTCAAAATGTAGAAAAAATGTAAAATCGTTAAAAAAATGTAATATATAAATATTTTAAAGCAATCCTTTTTTTAAAGAATCTAAAAAAAATTATCTAAAAATATCAAACTACAAAAATAAAATTCTAAAAAAAACAAAAATGAAAAAAGATATTCTCAACTAAAAATGTTAAAATTATTTAAAAAAAATCTAACACTAAATTCTCAAAATCTAGAAAAAATATTTTAAAAAAATTTAAATTCTCAAAAAAAAATCACATTTTAGAAATTCTCAGAAAACAAAAAAATTTTAAGCAATTATCAAAAAAAATGAAAAAATAAAGAAGTTTAAAAATTCTCAAAAACATTAAGGCAATTCTCAAAAGCAAAACACGTATAAGAGAATAAAATAAAAATAAAATGAAAATGTATGTTTTTTAATTCCTAAAGTTGACCACATCTACAAGGCGAGCGTCCACTCGCCCTCAGACGTCGCTGCTTTGGGATCGACTCAAACATAAACGGCTTATATTGAACATCTAAGACTTTCCCAACGTTCAGCTGTGTGATGTTGGTGGTTAAAGTGGGAAGAACAGACGAAATAAACTGAATGGACACAGATCAAACCTACAACTCTGACATCGTGGCTTTTTAACTTTAATCACAGGTAATCTGTTCTCCTGAGGCTATTGTCCAACCCGTTTATAGTTCTTTGCTTTTGCAAATATTAGAGGGAATGAACTGAATGCAATACACTTGCTGTAGACATGATCTGTATGGAGAACAAACCCTGATTAAATGTGGGTTTCTGCACATCTCCCACCTTGGTGAAGAGCCTCCACCACTGCCAGTTCCTCAGTTTGAGGTAAGCCGCACAGTTCCTCTGGATGACCCTCATGGCCGTCAGCTGCTGCTGTCTCTTGGCGAAAGCTCTGGAAACAGAGAAACCCTCCATCACACGGACGCGGCGGAACGCGCGCCGACATCCAGCGCGCCAACAGAACCGGGCTCGTCGTACTTGCGGGCCACGTATCCTCTGCACCAGGCCTGGAAGCTGATGATCACGTCGGTGATCTTCATGTCTCTTTCCTCCTCCAGCTGGGCCAGGACTCCGGCCCGGAAGAACACCTTACTCTGACCGATGCGGAACAGGTTTGGGTCCAGCTCCAGGGCTTTGATCTGCAAACACAAGCATGGGTCTAAACCGCTTTGCCTTCGGACCATCAGAACCAGGTTTCTCCGTCCTCACCATCAGCACACAGGCCTGCTTCCCATCCATGAAGCCTTTGGGAATCGCGTTTGGAGTCAGGATTTCATATCTAAAACAGGACAAAATCAGAATTCATCATTTGGTCTTGGAAGCCGCTAATGATGCATATTTCCATGTTGGGCCGCTCGTGTTCGTTTACGCTCAGATTACGGTAAAGAGGAGGTCGAGTTTATGGCGAACATTCACACCTCTGCCTGAACTCCTGGAAGACGATGCGGTTCGGGAAACCCTGTCTGCAGATCCGGATTCCCTCCAGGACACCGTTGCACCTGAGCTGCTCCAGAACCAGGTGAGGCTCCAGTTTACCGGCCTGGCGGGAAGCGACACCTCATTTCAGATCTCTGCGCTCGCTCCGAACGCCGCCTTTCTGCCGCCGTACCTTCTTCTCGTGGTTGGGGATGATGCAGCGGACGAAGTTGGGGTTGGTGTTCCTCAGGGTGGTCATCAGGTTCCCCAGCTGCTCCTTATAGAGCTGGCCCACGGTGCGGAACATGCCCTTGCGGGTTTTGAAGGCTCCGTGGGCGGAGTCTGACATGCCGGCCACCTTGTCCAGGCCGACGATGCGATCCACTGAAGACAGAGATTAGAGTCTAGATCTGAGGAGCTTCTTTAGTTCTGATTTTCATCTGAAGTAAAACATCTTCTAGATAGACTTTCTAACAAAGTATGGAAAAAGAAAAATGTTAAAGCTATACAAAATGTTTTGTTTTATATAATTATATTTTTCTCCAGTTTGAAAAATAAGTTTGTGAATTTATTTTTTTGCGCGTTCATAATATTTTTGGACTCTTATTTTGAAAAGGCATAGAGTTTTTATTTTTTGCTGGATCTCTGAGTAATAGGAGTTTATTTTTGCAAATATTGTGAAAAATTGAGCATTTTGAATAATCGTTTTGTTGGTCAAAACAATAAAACCAGAAATATTTAAGAAACACTTTAAATATTGATAGAAAAGCAGATATTTAAAACGGAACAAATCAGAACTGAAACTAGCTAGAATTTAAAAATTTAAACTAAAATTACATTTCTTTAATTTAAATAGGATTAAACATCCGAGTTTATGTAAAGTTTATGTCTTTTATAATGTTTGGATCGAGTAAGTAAGGTTTCTGAGTGAACACTTCTGAGTCATCAGCATAGTGATGAAATTTGGCCGCTTTGAAATATTTATCTTTGGGAGCTTGTACAGAAATATTGGTGGTCCAAGACCAGAATCTTGAGGAACAGCAAAAAATTACATAAATGACAATCCTTCATGCTTAAATTGAGTAAGGTTTTCCGAGTGAACACTTCAGTGTCATCAGCATAGTGATGAAAATTAATTACTTTCAATAATAACCTGGCTATTTAAAACCATTTTGTGGTTCTTAGTTAAAAAAAAAACAAGAAAATCATCCAGATGTTTTATTTGAAATGAAGATTACCCAAAAATCCATGTCTGCGTGTATACGGTCTTCAAACAGAAGCTGAAACGAGCAGCTAACAATTAAAAATAGCCAGATAAATGGAGGTCGACTTAGCGAGTGTTATTGTGTCACAGCTTTCTTCATTTCCCCAAAACTACACAGAAGTGAAATGATCACTTCAACATTGGGCTGTCCACAAACGTAGTTAGTTTTGGTGTTCCTCAAAGTTCTGGACTTGGACCACAAAAATATTTCTGCCTCCATAGAGATTATTGAAAGTAGACCAATTATCCATCACTATGCTGATGATACTCAAGTTATCCCTCTGTAAACCAGATTTACTTGATTTGAAGCGGAAGAATTGTCCACTTTTGTGGTTAGTTTTGGCGTTCCTCAATTCCTGTATTGAACCAGCAATATTTCTGTAAAATCTCTATATAGAGATTATTGAAAGTAATCTAATTTCATCACTATGCAGATGACACTGGAGGGTTCACTCGGAAAACCTTCCTCAATTTAAGGATGAAGGATTGTCATTTATGTAGTATTTTTATGTTCCTCAAAGTTCTGGTCTTGGACCACCAATATTTCTGTACAAGCCTCCATAGGGACCATTGAAAGTAGCCTAATTTTCCATCACTATGCTGATGATACTTAAGCTTTCCCTCTGTAAACCAGATTTACTCAATTTGAAGGGGAAAAATTGACAATTTGTGGTTAGTTTTGGCGTTCCTCAATTCCTGTATTGAACCAGCAATATTTCTGTAAAATCTCCATATAGAGATTATTGAAAGTAATCTAATTTCATCACTATGCTGATGACACTGGAGTGTTAACTCGGAAAACCTTCCTCAATTTAAGGATGAAGGATTACCATTTATGTAGTTTTCTGATGTCCCTTAAGGTTCTGGTCTTGGACCACCAATATTTCTGTACAAGTTCCCAAAGATAAATATTTCAAAGCGGCCAAATTTCATCACTTTGCTGATGACACGACAGTGTTCACTCAGAAAATCTAACTCAATTTAAGGATGACAGATTGTCATTCATGTAGTTTTATGTTTTTAGGTGTTCCTCAAAGCCCTGGCCTTGGACAACAAAATTCTGTTCTTAAGGGATTATTGCAAACTAGTCTCAGTTTCATCATTATGCTGACGACACTGAAGTGTTTACTTTGGAAGACGATCTACCAAAGTCAAGGATGAAGGATTGTCCACTTCTGTACTTAGTTTTGGTGTTCCCCAAAGTTCTGGTCTTGGACCACAGATTTATGTACAAGCTTCCTTAGGGATTAGGAAGGTAGCCTCATTTTCCATTAGTATACTGATTACACTGAAGTAATTAATCTTCATCACTATGCTGATGACAGTGAAGTGTTCACCACAGAAACCTGATTGACTCAATAATTCAACGATTATTTCCCAAAATCAAACTGAGATGAACTCCCTCATTAGCTAGCATGTATTGATAAATATTGTTACTTTTATTTACAGATCAATAACCGAAGAGCATCTCTAAACCTGAAGTGTATAGAAAGAAAAAGGAAAAGTGGAGCTTTGGTTTTCCTTTTTTCTTAATTTGAAGTTTCATTTTCATGTTTTTATACCTCAAAATCTATAGAAAGCTTTTAGATACATCCTAGAGAGTCTACAAAGTTCAGCGCTGCCTCCTGATTGGATGTCACGTGACTGCGCAGAAATGCATTTTTGAAGGTGTAACAGTCGCAGCATCAGGACCACGTCACCCCTCCCCCCACACAGTTCTTACTGTCTCTCCACAGGTCGGAGGTAAACTTGTCTGTCGATTGGTTGAGCAGAGTAGCCACACACTCGTTCAGAGGGTCCATGTTCTTCATCAACCATTCATTGGCTTTGTAATCCACCTGCAGAAAACGTTTGGAAGAAAATGTGTTCAACCTGAGAAGGAATCCACAGAGGATTTCATCTTTTTACTCAAATTTCTGATGTTCTGACAAAACAAATGACATTTAGAGACAAACTGAATTATTTTCAAATTAATTTACTTTTTTCTTTAAGAGAATAATCTGTCAGACAGGAGATCTGAGATCAGAACCGCCCCAAAGGAGGAACCATCGTATCTGAGAACTAAAGTGAGTGAGTGTGATGTCATCAACAGAAAATAAATTATTTCCAGCTCCAATAAAATTTATATAAGTTGCCATTTTTCTTCCCATACGGACGTCGCCATGTTGGAACCAGACGTCGAGTCGACGCTTCTATAGTTTATATAGGGCTTGTTGGAAGGCCCCACCTCTACCATGAAATACGGCGAACGATTTGAACATCAGGGGCCAGCTGGCTCCACCCACTTTTACTGGGCCATCCGATTGGTCAGTTTATAAACTTTACAGAAAAAAAGTGAAAATGGTTTTTCTGACAAGTATTAGTTGTTCCTCTATAGAAGTCTATGGGATTTTGGCTCTTGGAGCCAGTAGATACTTTATGTTTCAATCAGTCCAGTTCTCATGTACAGTCAATGGGATTAATTTAGACTTCACAGAAACAAACCAAACGTAAAATCTGTGAAAGTTTGAAGGTTTTTCTGCACAGATTACAGCACTGCATCCTCAGATTTCATCATCAATGATGTTTCCATCACTTCCTTCATCTATACATTCATTTAACAGAACAGATTTGTCCAGTTCACTGTATCAAAATCTTTTTTTTTTAAATTTCCAGCACCATTTCTTTTACTGTTTTTTATTTTTGTCTGCAACATTTTTGGAACTTTGTCCATCGCAGGAACACGTTCACACGGTCGACCTAAACTTAATATTTAAGAATAAACCAAACAGTCAGCAGAAAAAGAGACCAGAAACTTCTCTGATGCAGACAAAATGACTGATGAACGTTTTAAATCTATAAAGTGGCAGAAACGCCCCTGACCTTTCCCGCGTAGTGAATGATGCAGAAGTCGGCGTCGTCCTTCAGCTTCTTCGGTTTCTGGAACTTGGGGTGACTTCCCTGCTCTTGGGCCACTTTCTCCACGAAAGACTTGTCTGTGGCTTTGGGGAACCAGCATTCTTCATCCAGCAGAGCCAGGATACCCGGGGGTGCGGCCTAACAACCCCGACAGAAGACAAAGACGCCGTCAGCGGGGCAGAACGGCGGCACAGACCTAAAGGGACGGCTTCGGGACGGACCGGCTTCTCGATGAGGTCGATGCAGGGCTGCAGGTCCAGGCCGAAGTCGATGAAGCTCCACTCGATGCCCTCCCTCTGGTACTCCTCCTGCTCCAGGATGAACATGGTGTGGTTGAAGAGCTGCTGCAGCTTCTCGTTGGTGTAGTTGATGCACAGCTGCTCGAAGGAGTTCAGCTGCAGGAAGAAAACACCATATCCAGAGTCTAAAAAGAATTCTCTTCATTTAAGAGAAAAAAATATACAAATTAAGACCATAAACTAATTTAAAAAGATACGGGGAAGCAGTTCAGATTAAAGTCTTGTTCCAGTTACTTATTGATCCATTTTGTGGTGGTTTTTAATTATAATGAAGCCTTTTTTTAAATCCAAAATCTAAAAACCTGTTGTTTTCTAGGACAGCTTCTGCAGGGCAACTCCGCCCCCCTTTCCCTCTACAGTGCACAAAGCAGGGAGATTGTGATCCACCCAGCACATTTAATGTCAAACATAACCGTATTACTCCTGATTCACACTTTAATCTGAATTTTATCAGAATTCCTGTCTAGAAACAGTGTTTTCATTGGAGTGTGTCTTCAAAAATATGTCACTCTAAATTTAAATAAAATGAATTGACTTTGCAATGGTTAATCGTTTTCTCTGAGGCAGTCGCTCTTGTCATTCAGGCTCAGAGTCAATCCCATGATCCTCCTGTCCCTCCAATCCAGATGTATCCACATTTTAATCTGAAGTTTCTATTGTCTAAACGGTTTAAAAGATTGAATAAAATCAATTTGACAAAAAAAAAAATACACAAGAAAGAGAAGAAGAAATGTTTTTATTTTCTCCAAAATACTGCGAAACGAAAGGAGAAAATGTGAAGTTGAATTTCTCTGCACAAACTGCTTTATGGGAGAAAATATAAATATTAGTTTAGTATTTATGGAAGTAAAAATTTTAAGACGACATGTTTGCTCAGACTTTTAGAGCTCAAACTTCTACATTATGCAGACAGACAAGAACCTGCAGCGCCATCTACTGGCAGCTAATTAATCACCGTTTTTGGGGCCTTTGAATAAAAAAAATCTGAGAAAACTTGTTTTAGCAAACGTCTTCATTGTCAATTTTTAAGAAACTTCTTAAGACCCACTTTTTGATGTGCTTTACTGTTTGTTTCGCTTTGATTTTATGTCACTTACTTGTACTTTTTATCTGTAATTCTTTTAACACTTAAGACGTTTTTTTTATTGGTCTTTGAACCTTTAATGTACGGTGCCTTGTTCGAACCAAAGTCATTTTAAATTAAACTTATAAATCAGTTATTCACAGTATGGAGACCTAAAAAAAATTTTACCATAATTTTAATCATGAATTAATTTTCAGAGTAAAAAAATTAAACTAAAAGCATTAAGCAAAACGGAAATGTTTTCAGAAATTTCTTTAGAAATTGCAATTATGCAAATTAAAAAAAAAAACATCTTATATTGATCAAGTCAAACTAATCTGTTTGATCTGGATTTTAATGTTTCAGACACTCCACTTTGACATTTTTCTGCCTTTAAGCTTTAAGATTTAAGTGACTTTACATCATGAAACTACATTTTAGAATTAATTTAAAGCAAGAATAAATAAATAATCAAACGTCTGACAGATGCAATCAGGAAAAAACTAAATCTACTGGATTTATGATCCCAAACTTTTGGATTTTAACAGTTTTTGTGCTTTTATTTTCTTAAATTCACATGAATGCTAATTTAGTTTGAAGAGGTGGAGGCTGAAGTTCTTGTTTGTGAATATTTATCACATTTTTTTGACCTTCTGGGAAAGAAGACGCATTTTTCTGAAGTGTGAGAGGAACTTGTGAAAGCAGAAGATGAAGGTGATGATGATGATGAGGCTGCGTGGTTCTAATCAGGAAGTGTTTCACAGTTAATCATTTAATTTCCGGGCTGAACGCGGGGCCTCGAACGCCTCACCTCAAAGATCTCAAAGCCGGCGATGTCCAGGATCCCGATGAAGGACGCCCCCTGCCGTTTGGTTTTATCCAGCGCTCTGTTGATGCGGAGGACCAGCCAGCGGAACATCCGCTCGTACGAGGCTTTCGCCAACGCCTCCACGGCGAACTCCGCCTGCTCCTGCGTCTGCGCCTTCTGCACGTAGTCCCTCCCAACCTGAGCGGGAAAAAAAGCGTGAGGCCGAAGCCGCCGGCCGACCGCCGTCTGACCCGCGGCCCGGCAAACCTTGATCCTGGGAGACAGGATGGCCCGCGTGAAGTCCGTCACGTTGACGCCCAGCAGGTGGCAGACCTTCTGAGCAGCTGGAGGAGAGACACGCCCACATGTGGTCATTCAGGCTGCAGACGGCGCCGCGGGACTGAGGAGCGAGCGCGCGTGGGCGGGTACCTGTGTCGTCGGGCATGGACGCCTGATCCGAGTTCCGCTCCTTCTTGAAGGTCATGTTTCCCAGCTGCAGGACGGCCGACACGACCTTCAGCAGACCTGAGGGACACGGGGGCGGAGCTTCAGACCACCTACAGATCTGTCATCAGTAAAACCAGACGGGAAGGTACCGATGGTTTCCTCCTCCGGGATGCTCATGATGTTGAAGGCGTCCATGGTCTCATTGAACAGGTCTTTGTCCTGCTGGCCAGGAATGGTCACTTTTCCATTCGACAGGAAGCGGTATTTGCTGAAATCCTCCAGGCACAAGTCAGCTGGAGATAAAAATAAAACAAAGAGAAGTAAGAACTTCTGCAAAGCTGCAGAGGAACAGGCCGGACGAACACGGTTTGGTCATTTCCAGCCGGCCTGCGTTCAGACACGAAGAAGATTTTTTTTTTTTTTAAAGCAGCAGCCGAGTTTCTATCGAGTCGACTGAAACGGACCGGAACAGAAAAACCGCACGGATCGAAAAGAGGAAACGAGAAGAAGCAGAAGTGACAACCGCCGTCTGAAACTGAAGCTACGAGTCTCAGAGAGGAAAACTTCCGTTTTAGTTTTGCTAAAAAGCAACAAAAACGTTTTGAGGCTTTTATTTTTCATTTCACTTCCTGTTGACAGAAATGTTTTAGCATCTTTCTGCACATCCAGATTTTATCTTAAAAATAGTTTCAAAGTTTGACTTTACCTAATACAAAACTTTTTAAAAAACAGAAGTTTAAAAGATTCCAATGAGAAATAAATTTACTTTTTTGAAACCGTTCATTAATTTGACCAAAACATTCATCATAATTTATTTTTGTCATTTACATGTATTTTTAAGCAAACGTTCCTTCCTTTGGCTGCAAAAAACCTGCTATAGCATCAATTCTGATACTTGTATTTATTAAAAAAAAAAACAAAAAAAAACAAAAAAGCTAAACTTTACTTAAAAAAAAAAAAAAAAGTGATTCAGCATTTCATGTTATGCATCAATAAAGCAAAATACATGATGGTCATAAGTTTCCATAAATAAATAAAATATATATATATATATATATTTTTTTTTAGACAAACTACTTTATTTCTGAACCACAAAAGGTTGTAGAATTTGACAGGTTTGTGAAAAGTTTATTTTCTATCAGAAACCATTTATTTTTAACAGTTTAAAACAAAAAACAGTCATTTTTTCACTTTGAGATTAAATTATTTATTTTTCACGTTTTATTTTGGACATTATTTGAATGAAAAAATGTCATTGTTGCATTTCTATTTAAGTTAAAGTCTTCACATTTGCTCTGACCGATGAAATTAACTCTATTTACAGCTGTAGGGCAGACTGATAAATCTAATAGCGTTTGCACTACCTGTTCAATTTATTTGCAGGTAAAACTAGTTCTGCGAGTTTGTTGGAATACATAACTCTCTTAATTTGTACTTGCAAATATTTTTTCTCAGGTATTATGAAAAACAGTTGATTATTGGAATTATAGCAGCTGGAAAATATTAGATCTTCTTTTCCTTTTGGCTTTTCCCTTCAGGGGTCGCCACAGCAAATCAGTTAAAAATATTAGAAAATATTAGATTTCAGTAGTAAATGTGATTTTATATTAAAACATCGCATTTCTTTCCTTTTAACCTCAAGAGGTGAATTTAAAACTTTAGATATTTTTTAGATATAAAGATTTTAGAGCAACAAGAAAACGTCAAACTAAAGAAAAAGCAGCTCAGTGGCCTCGTGGTGGAGCGTCCGCCCTGAGACCAGAAGGTCACGAGTTCAGATCCTGGCTGAGACGCTGGTTGACACTCAGCATTGAGGGGTTGGGTTTAACCCACCCGAGTGCGGCTGTGTCTGCAGCTCACCACTCCCCCGTCCCGAAACTCCTCCCGTTTCGGGACAGTTATTGGGATATTTTTACTCAATCAGCTTAGAAAATCTGATCATTTTATGATGATTGTTTTTGATTGATTTAATCTTTGCAGGTAAAATATTTATCAAAAAAAAGAAAAAGTTTTGTGTTGCGTCCTCACATCTGAGTTTGTCTCCGGCTCCGGACAGCATGTAGTAGAAGATGTGGAAGCTCCTCTCGTCTTTGGCTTGTCTGATCCCGCGGGATTTCTCCAGCAGATCTGAGCGGCCGGTTAAGAATCAAAACTCCAGATGTTTACAAACCCTCATTAAAAAAAAAAAACACTCCAAAAAGGATGCAGGTCTCAATGTTGGCTCCAACGATGTAACCCGTCACGTCAAAGTTGATCCGGATGAACTTTCCCTAAAGAAATCAACCATTAAAACCCAGAATTTGGAAGTTTAACATCTGCGCGGAGCTAGCGTCCTCACGAATCTGGAGGAGTTGTCGTTCTTGACCGTCTTTGCGTTTCCGAAGGCCTCCAGGATGGGGTTGGCCTGCAGCAGCTGCTTCTCCAGCTCTCCCTGATGGAACCAACACACACTTCAGGATCCAGAACCAGCCATTCCATAAAAGGGAAACGCTTTCATTCTCCTCCCAAAAGCAGAAGCTCCAGAGCCGCCGCCCCCCCCCCGCTCAACCATGCAGCGCATTCCTGCAGAGCAGCAAGCCCGTTCAAGCTCCAGAGACGGGACGGCTGACCGCGTCCGTGCAGGCGCCGACAAGCAGCCAAGATCCCCCGAAAAGGAAACGCAGAACAAGCGTGACACAGAACGCAGGTGGGCGGAGCCAGAACCAGAGGGGTTCTGATGGAGAAGAGCAATCCATGAACTCTGGTTTTAAACTCTTTCCAAAAGTTAATTCAAACAAAAACTTTATTCGTCAGATTGAAAACAAACTTCTATAGTTACTTAAATAATGTAAATCGGGAACAAAAGAGTTTTTATTCCAATTATTAGGAATTAATTCATTTACTTGAAAACAAAAATTTTTTTTAGTGAATCTAATAAAAAGAATTTATGAATCCAAGTAATTCTAACAGACTTTCCTTTGATCCGAGGGCTGCAGGAACTTGCTGCAGCACGATTTCGCATACTTTTCATTTGAAAATGAAACCTTTTTTCTAATTTAATGACCTAAAAAGACCCCAGCAGAGAAGAGGAGCAGCGTTTTGTCAGCGAGTCAGCAGGACGAGCGTTTTCGCGGACGGACCGGAGACCCCGGAGGTCAACTCACATGTGACAACACTGCGCTGCCCTGGAGGACGTGAAGGAGACAAAACCAAAAGTGTCATTTCAACCGTCGATGTCACGTCAACATTCCTGCCGCTTCAGTCGAGCGGGTCGGGACCTGAGACTGGAATGCTTCCCGCTCGTTCAGCTTTAATCATTTTTACACAAGAACTCGAATGGAAATCTACCCGGCGGGTGGAGATGACGGCAGGAAACGTCTCCTCCTGAACATACCTGGTCTTTCTTGGACTTGAAGGACGAGGCCACGTGAGCCAGATACTGAATGACTTTCTTGGTGTTCTCGGTTTTTCCCGCACCCGACTCTCCGCTGCAGGAAGACGGGAATGAGAGCGACTCGTTAGGATCGTGTCATAACTTTAAGGTTAAGGTTAAACATTGACTCACGTGCAGAGGATGGACTGATCCTCGCGGTCTGTTGAAGGAGAGGAAGCAGAGTGAGGTCTACGTCACCCTTTATCTCCCGGCGACGCTTGAATCGCTACATTTTGGTCATGTTTCCAACCGCTAGCGATTCTGAACCGTTAGCGACATCATACCACCAGTTTTCAACAGTTAGCGATTTTGAGCCGTAAGCAATAGTATACCACAAGCTTCTGAACAGTTAGCGACAACAAACCACAAGTTTTAAACCATTAGCGATTGTGATGCTGCGCTTCAGAATCGCTAACCGTTAATGATTCAGAAGCGTTAGCGATAACATACCGCAAGTTTTCAACCGTTAGCGATCCTGATGCCGTGCTTCAGAATCGCTAACCATTAGAGATTCAGAACCGTTAGCGACGCCATACCGTCAGTTTTCAACCATTAGCGATTCTGATGCTGCGTTTCAGAATTGCTAACCATTAGAGATTCAGAACCGTTAGCGGCGTTATACCGTCAGTTTTCAACCGTTAGCGATTCTGACGTTGTGCTTCAGAATCGCTAACCATTAGTGATTCAGAACCATTAGCGGCGTCATACCGCAAGTTTTCAACCGTTAGCGATCCTGATGCCGTGCTTCAGAATCGCTAACCATTAGAGATTCAGAACCGTTAGCTGCGTCATACAGTCAGTTTTCAACTGTTAGCGATTCTGAAGCATGGCATCAGAATCACTAACCGTTAGAGATTCAGAACCGTTAGCGACATCATGCTGTAAGTTTTCAACCGCTAGCGATGCAGAACTGTTAGCGATTCGGAACAGATAGCGATAACATACCGCAAGTTTTCAACCATTAGCGATCCTGATGCCGTGCTTCAGAATCGCTAACCATCAGAATCGCTAACCATTAGAGATTCAGAACCATTAGCGACGTCATACCGTCAGTTTTCAACCATTAGCGATTCTGATGCTGCGTTTCAGAATTGCTAACCGTTAATATACCGTAAGTTTTCAACCGTTATCGATGCAGAAAAGTTAGCAATTCTGAACTGTTAGCGATAACATACCGCAAGTTTTCAACTGTTAGCGATTCTGAAGCATGGCATCAGAATCACTAACCATTAGAGATTCAGAACCGTTAGCGACATCATGCTGTAAGTTTTCAACCGTTAGCGATTTTGAGCCGTTAGCAATAACATACCGCAAGTTTTGAACAGTTAGCGATCCTGAAGCACGGCATCAGAATCACTAATCATTAGAGATTCAGAACCGTTAGCGATGCAGAATTGTTAGCGATTCTGAACAGATAGCAATAACATATCACAAGTTTTGAACAGTTAGCAATTCTGATGCTGCTCTTCAGAATCACTAACCGTTAGCAATGCAGAAACGTTAGCAATGCCATACCGCAGATTTTCAACCATTAGCGATTCTTATGCTGTGCTTGAGAATCGCTAACCATTAGCGATTGAAATTTTACGGAAGGTTATCCCTGTCTACAACCATTAGCAAATCTAAGCAGTTAGCGAAAATATGCCGCACGTTTTCAACTGTTAGCGACTCTTATGCTCTGCTTCACAATGGCTAACCGTTAGCGATTCTAAAGCGTTAGCGATAACATACCGCAAGTTTTCAACAGTTAGCGATGTTTAAGTTTTAGAATTAGTAACGGTTGAAAACTTACAGTATGTTAACAAACATAGCACTGAGTTATTTTGAGTACAGAAAAAAGATTTTAACAATTTCTGATTTTTTTTTTTTACTTTAATCAGGACAAAAGAACGAAAAGGTCGCATTTCTGATGTAGGAAATACGCTGGGCGGGGCCACAAGCTCCCTCCTCTGAGCTCTCAGAAAAAGGGAAAAGGGGGTGGGGTTGCTCCACCCCCAACGGTCCCGCCCACAACTCAGAGCCAAACAGCACAAATTCATCAAACTAAATTAAAAGAAACTATGAAAACAGATCACAGAAGTTGATGGGAGTCTACTGAAGCATTCCACCGGTTTTTCCCATCATACCTTGCATCATGCTCCTGTACGCCGTGTCCGTGATGGCGTAGATGTGGGGGGGCATCTCGTGCCTCTTCTTGCCCTTGTACATGTTGACGATCTCCTCGCCGTAGATGGGCAGGTGCTTGTAGGGGTTGATCACCACGCAGAACAGACCGGAGTACGTCTGGAGGCGAGGAGAGGCGGGGACTGGCGTGAGCAGAACCGGCGGACACCGCACACACGGATCCAGAGAAACTCACGTAGATGAGTCCGGAGTAGTACCGCTCCTTCAGGTTGTGCAGAACCGAAGCCTCGTTCAGGCAGGTGAGCTCCGCCATATCCTCCACCTTGTTGAACTTCGGAGGATTCATTTTCTGGATGTCGTCCTTGTTGACCTTCACCTGAGACGGACGGCGGACAAAAACCATCAGCCTCCCGCCATCAGGCCGCAGCTCGGCGGGAACGCTCGCGCTTCTCACCTTCTTCCCAGAATCCAGCAGCTCCACCACGCACTCATCGCCCTTCTCCTCTTTGAGGGAGCCGGCCTCGAAGCCCAGCTTCTCGCTGGGGATCCACACCAGCTTCTTGGTGGCCCAGTCCGCCTGCGCCAGGGGGTTGCTGACCTCGCCGCGGTCCCCGTACAGGAACTTGTCTGCGTCCGCCATGGTGGCTGCCGCTGGAGATGCTAACGCTGATAGCTGTAGATATTGAAGTTGAAAGGGTGAAAACGCTGACGCTGAAAATGCAGAGGCTGAAAAACACAGAGGCCGGCAGCTAAAAAAAACCATCGAAACCGGCGGCTGAAAAAAACTCCGAAACCGGCGGCTGAAAAAAACTCCGAAACCGGCGGCTGAAAAAAACTCCCAAGCCGGCGGCTGAAAAACACCCAAGCCGACGGCTGAAAAACACCCAAGCCGACGGCTGAAAAACACCCAAGCCGACGGCTGAAAAACACCCAAGCCGGCGGCTGAAAAACACCCAAGCCGGCGGCTGAAAAACACCCAAGCCGGCGGCTGAAAAACACCCAAGCCGGCGGCTGAAAAACACCCAAGCCGCGGCTGAAAACACCCAAGCCGACGGCTGAAAAACACCCAAGCCGACGGCTGAAAAACACCCAAGCCGACGGCTGAAAAACACCGAAGCCGGCGCCTGAAAAACACCCAAGCCGACGGCTGAAAAACACCGAAGCCGACGGCTGAAAAACACCGAAGCCGACGGCTGAAAAACACCGAAGCCGACGGCTGAAAAACACCCAAGCCGGCGGCTGAAAAACACCCAAGCCGGCGGCTGAAAAAACACCCAAGCCGGCGGCTGAAAAACACCAAGCCGGCGGCTGAAAAACACCCAAGCCGACGGCTGAAAAAACACCCAAGCCGACGGCTGAAAAACACCCAAGCCGACGGCTGAAAAACACCGAAGCCGGCGCCTGAAAAACACCCAAGCCGACGGCTGAAAAACACCGAAGCCGACGGCTGAAAAACACCGAAGCCGACGGCTGAAAAACACCGAAGCCGGCGCCTGAAAAACACCGAAGCCGGCGCCTGAAAAACACCCAAGCCGACGGCTGAAAAACACCCAAGCCGACGGCTGAAAAACACCCAAGCCGACGGCTGAAAAACACCCAAGCCGACGGCTGAAAAACACCCAAGCCGACGGCTGAAAAACACCCAAGCCGACGGCTGAAAAACACCCAAGCCGACGGCTGAAAAACACCCAAGCCGCGGCTGAAAAACACCCAAGCCGGCGGCTGAAAAACACCCAAGCCGGCGGCTGAAAAACACCCAAGCCGACGGCTGAAAAACACCCAAGCCGACGGCTGAAAAACACCCAAGCCGACGGCTGAAAAACACCGAAGCCGGCGCCTGAAAAACACCGAAGCCGGCGCCTGAAAAACACCGAAGCCGGCGCCTGAAAAACACCGAAGCCGGCGCCTGAAAAACACCGAAGCCGGCGCCTGAAAAACACCGAAGCCGGCGCCTGAAAAACACAGAAGCCGGCGCCTGAAAAACACAGAAGCCGGCAGCTCAAAAACACCGAAGCCGACGGCTGAAAAACACCGAAGCCGACGGCTGAAAAACACCGAAGCCGACGGCTCAAAAACACCGAAGCCGACGGCTCAAAAACACCGAAGCCGGCGCCTGAAAAACACCGAAGCCGGCGCCTGAAAAACACCGAAGCCGGCAGCTCAAAAACACCGAAGCTGACAGTCAGCTAAAATATTAGTTAAATGCCAAATTAGCCTAAAAACGGAAAAAAGCCCAGGTTAGCCAAACAGCTAGAATGGAGCTGAAATATAAGCTAAATTCCAAAACAGCCAAAAAAAAAAAAAACTTTAAAAATTCTAAATTAGCCAAAATAGCTAGCATGAAGCTGAAATATTAGCTAAATTCCACAATAGCCTAAAAAAACCTTAATAGATGCCAAAACAGTTAAAAAAAAACTAGCAGAACGCCATCATAACCTTCAACTTTACTACACTCTGACTTCATATATTTTAAAGTAACAACTAATCGACTATTAAATTAGTGTCGACTATTTTATTAGCCGATTAGTCGACTAATTGTGGCAGTACTAGAAAAAAAAACTAAAGCAAAAAAATGAATTTTAGATTTAAAAAAGAAAAAAATGCGCAGAAATCTGCATTAACCGTTTAAGCATAAAGTAAAAGTCAAGAGTTTCTCCTCGACACACGCCGGAACTACAGAGTCATGCTAAAGCAGGAGCTGCTGAGTCAGCACAGATCTACACAGTTAAGTAACAGAACGTTCTCCTCTGCAGCCTGAACATCTAGACTGAATTAAAGCTCTTGATTGTAATCCGAGATTCACAGATTCAGGAATGTTCTACAGCTTTAGCTGGTTAAATCTAGGAAAAGAAAAAAAAAAAATCACTTTCATACTTTTATTGTAAAGCTGTTTTTTTTTCCACGATGCTCTAGAAAATTTTTAAATTTAGAACTTTTTAAACAGTTTAAAACCAAACATTTTTTCATGAAAAGTGCCCTGCTCTCGTTTTATTTTAGGGTAGATTTTGCACCCCCGGGGGGGGATGAGCAGTAGCTGAAGAAGCAAGAGTCAAACTTGTCGCCTCCAAACTGCTGACTCAGCAGTTGAACGTTTTCTTCAATGATTCATCAAACTAGGACACTATGGAGGGTCGTCAATATGAAGAAAATAATAAATAAATCCTGTCAAAATGGCTACTTTCTGCACTTCCTGTTCTCTTTTCTTAGAGTTCCTGTCATTCTGTTTCTTTTTTTTCCCCTTTTTACGTTTGTCCTGCAAATTTCAGGTTTTGGGCCTTTTCCAACACACGATGACCGTCAAACACTGATGATGTCATCAAGGGTAAGTAACATCCAAAATTAAAGACTATTTTTCCAAAACTTTGTTTGGAGATCTCAACGAGGATCCTAACAATACCATCGGAAATTCTCCATCAATACTTTGTCAACAGATTTGGAATTAAGTGCGAGTTGAAAATGAATTTATTGTCAGTAATCAGAGTTAAAGCTTCATTAAGTTATAATAAAAAGCGGATAAAACACCAGATTTCCTATTTTTGAACAAATTAAAATGTTATAAAATATTACGTTTTTTATGCCATAAAAAAAGTTTGTAAATAGTAAAAACATAAATATCAATCAATATTTTTTTTCTGAAGAGGTTTAAGACCCCAGATTCGACCTAAAACTAAATTGATGTTGTTGGAATATTCCATTGCTGCAGTAGGACGGGGGAGGAAGAAACACTTTAGTCATTCGAGTTCTTTAAACACAAAATGTGATATAATAATGGATGCGAAAATTATTTTAGATTTAATTTAAAAAGAAAAAAGGTGTTGCGGGGGGACATAGGCGATCGCCCACCTTCGCCTGATTGCAAGTCCGCCCCTGGAGCTGAGGCGTGCACTCTCCCAGTGATGCGTTACCTGTAGAGACCAGTTCAGACACGCGGTCTTTCCAGTGGGAGCATCCTCAGCATCTCTGCATTCCACAAATTCCCAACTCTACCCTCCACTAATGACGCTTTACCCCCCCCCCTCTACGTCCTCCAGGTGGTCTGGAGGTCCTGCTGAGGAATGCATGAACAAGTCCGGGCACAGAGAGGACGTGACCACGCCTCATGGAACCACCCCGACAACCATAAACGAATAAATGATTCCTCCTGCATCACTTCTGGTGCAGGATGGAGCGTGTGCACGTGCGCACAGAGTCAGGGATGAAAGGATCAGAGCACAGGGTGTCATCTGTGTCCCTCTTAAGTTCATTAAGACTTTTAAAGATCAGACTGGGAGGAAGAGTCACTCAGGAGAGTGAGATTTTCAGAGTAAGAGCCTGCAGAGAGGCCTCACTTCCTCAGGAAGTTGCGCAAACCGCCGCTGCGGTTCTCAGAGCATCACGTCTGAGGAGCTCACGCGCTCATCCTTTAAGCCCTCGCGCTCACGTTCCTTGTTTGCCGGTAAATCCCGGCTTTATCCGCAGAGCGCACGCGCGCCTCCACCTGCGAGGGCCCACACAGGTGGACGGAGGACGTCCTGACGCGAGCCGCATGTTGGAGATCTGAGGGGGCTCAGCGGGATGAGCGGGTTACGCGGGACGGATTAGTAACGGACACGGACAGCAGGTTCGGGGGGTATGCTGCGGTGCGTCTGCGCGCAGCTGCAGCCGGACCGGCTGCAGCTGCGCGCAGACGCACCGCAGCAACCACACAGAAACAGAAAAGAGGAGCGCACGCGACCACCGACACGGGACAGAAGCTCCAGCGTTCCCTCCAAACTAAAACATCACGAGGAGACCGGAACTCACCTGTGTCTGTCTCAGCCGCACGCGCCGTGGAGGAGGAGGAGTTAACGGGACACACCTGCGCTCCTTCTGCTCGTCGCGGCTCCGTCAGGGGCCACAGGCGGGACACCTGCGCTCCTTCTGCTCGCGCTCCGTCAGTTCGACCGTACTGGTGAGCCACAAGGCCACGCCCCCTGACGCGCTGCGTTCACGTACTGCGCTTAAAGAGGAGTTTAAAGTAACTCGGAAGGAATGGATTTAATTATATCAGATCATTTTACTTTATTTTTATTAAAGTTATCTTGATCTTATTTCTAACTTTTATAATTTGGATATAAATATTTTTTATGAGAGTAAAATATTGGAAGTTATTTTGGATTTTAGATTTTAGTTATTTGCACATAAAAAATATTGCAAAAAGGTACAAAAATGCAAAAAGTCTGTGCAGGAAGAGAAAAAACCGGTATTGGCTTGTATTAGAGCCTAAATAAAACCTTAAATTAACATAAAATACCATTTTAAACATTCACACTTAGACACTTTTCACATCTTGGAAAAAAAAATCTTTTAGATTTTAATAATATATCAATTTATCATAGGAAATGCTTTGAACTTTTTGTAAAAAAAAGTTTAAATTTTGGCGTTTACTAATTATTTTTAAGCCAATTTGGAGTTTAGCTTATATTTTTGCTTTAAAAAAATATTTTTAGGCTGTTTTTGAGTCAGATTCATATTAACATGAAGCTGTTTTGGCTAATTTAGGCTTTTTTCTATTTTTTAGGATATTTTAGAGTTTAGCTATTTTTATCAGCTACATGCTAGCTCTTTTGGCTAACCTACGTTTTGTTTTGTTTGTTTGTTTGAGGCTAATTTGGCTCTTAGCTAATGTTTTAGCTAGCTATCAGCTTCAGCGGCCAAATTCAGCTTCCAGCATTCACACTAGCATTATCGCAGCTATATCTAGTTCATAATTATGTTAAAAAGTTAGTTTTAAAAATGTAGTTTTAGATTGTTTCATTAAATGTTTATCCTCTGTTTTGGATTTCGGACCCTGCGCGATTAAGTTTTAAATGATCCAAAATCACAATTATTTGAGGATATATTCTTGAGTAAATACGAATTTGTTTAACTTTTTTTTTTTTTAATTTACCCCAAAACAGGTCTTTTCAATTCAATTGTATTTATATATTTATATATCACAGAGTAAATTTGCCTCATTGGGCTTCATGTTGGGGTCTTTTGTCTCAAATCTGCTTAAGTTAGAGTAAAATAACTTCTTTGCCATCTTCTCATATTCCTGCACCATTTTCAGGGTTTCCCCCCCTGGAAAAATTGTTGAAATTTGTCAGTGAATTTCAGTTTTGACATCTGGACTCAAAATCTTCTTCCTTGAAATATTTCATCCCAGATTTCCAGTAAATCTGAGACTTTTTGCTCCTGGATTTCTTCACATTTTGATCTTTTCTGGAGCGTCTGGTCTTTGGTAAAGTCAGACAGTTCCTGCATTCATCCGCTCCTCTTCACTTCTGTCTTTTGGAGACTTTCCGAGTTTGTTTTTGGACTGACATGTCTCTGGAGGACATAGAAAAATGTCAAAAACACACTTTTGAGCTCAAATCTTCCTTTTTGCATCCAGTAAACCACTGGTGTGTGTTTCCCCCCCCAGGCTGATTCCACTGTTTCACACAACCCCAAACAAGGCAATGGATCTACCTGCACCTTGTCCCACATCCTCCAATCAGCTTCTAGGTTAACTTCCTACCTTATATGGCGAGAGGAGCAGGCCAGACAGAAAGGGAAGAAGTTTTGCTGGAGAAAGAAGAAAGGTGGAGGGAGGCGGCGTCTATTGTCTGCTTGGCCTCGGTGTTGAGTTTCCTCAGAAAGCCTGTCATTACCGGCCCCAACCCTCCTGTAGCTTCACGCACATCAAAGATGAGCTGATAGAAATGGAAGCAGCAAGTGGTGACATGACTGACTTCCAACAAGCTTCTGTTAGCAAATACAGTTTTTCATTTAAACTTCTTGGATCAAAAAGTTGGTTAAAATGTTTGCCTAATTGTGACAAAAGTTCAGGAAACTTCTCTGAAATAACTTTTGTGAATTTTTCTCCAGTGTGCCACGACAGCTGTCAGTCAGATCTGTCGCAGCGTTAGCTTTCATTTGCATACCTGTCCCGTCATGTCCTGTTACGCGGTGCGGGAGAAAAAAAATGTCACCAAAGAGCTTCAGAAAACAAAGACGAGCAGCACTTTCATTTCCTGTTGACCCCACGGTGACCCCGGAGAGTCCGACAACACGGGGATTTACATTAATGCTGTAACACCAACGGTTGTTTTTACTGAAAGGCGAGAACTTCTCATCCTCTGATTGATTCACTTTTACAACAGGAAGTGTCGAAAGGGCTAAAGAGGCGGGGCCTCTGGTGTGAAGACGAGCTGCCGTTTAGATATTAGTGATCAGAAAATGTTGAATCTGAAAGATTATCTCAGATTTTCTGGTCAGAACTGGTTTTTAAAAATGTCAAAGTTTCTAAATGAAACTATAGGTCTGAGAGGCGGATTTGGAACAAAAACGCCTGATTTAATCCACATACGGATATCATATTTTGGTTACCGTATTTTCAGGAGTAAGTGGCAATTTTTTTCCATAGTTTGTGAAAGTAGTGCGACTTATACTCAGGAGCGACTTTTTTAAGACATCGAAAGAGTTGCACTGTATATATATTTAATATTTTCTCAGTAAATATCGGTTGTTTCCTCTAACGTCCGCTAGGGGGCGCTGCATCGGAAGTATTAGCTACTGACGACAGCAGAAGAAGAAGAAGTACATGGGAGAGAATCGGATTGTTTTCCTCTTAAAATTTGATATTTTTCTTAAAGAGATCAAAAGTTTAGTATTCTTGTATTTCTTTATTTTTTTTTAGCTACTCTTGGTAGATTTTTTTCTGAAATGTCACAATTTTCTCCCAAAAGTCCGACTTATACTCCAGAGTGACTTATATATGCATTTCTTCTTCTTCATTAGACATCGTTTTTGCTCTTGCAACTTATGTCATACTCCAGAAAATACAGTATATTATTATTAATTCTGCTTAACTGGAGCTCTGTGGTGACGTGTGTAGAGGGTTACATCAAATGTTGACTCTCTGGTCTAAGGAAGATAAATGTCTCTTACTGTATATTCCATCATGATAAGGAACATTTCAGGCGTCAGAGAGACTTGTCCTCGTCTGGAATCGACCTCTGAAAGTTCAGTGGCGTCGTTTCAGGACCGAACATGGTCTAGCCAAGAGGCTAGCGTAGATATAAAACAGGGTTCGTGCACAAGAAACGTACAGAAATAAAGGACGATGTGTTTAATAAACTGGAGCTGAGAACGAAGGGGACTGATTTCGGATTGTCTAGTTGACGTAAACTTTCCAGAGGTGTCCAAATCCAGTCCTCGAGGGGCTTCCTGTTTGCCAAGAAAACTGCCATTGAAGCTCCTTATTAGGTAGGGTTTATAAGGCAGGGCTTCTAGAAACTAGGGGTGTGTATCTTTCCTTCTCACACGAATCGATACGCATCTCGATACATGGTCCTCAAATAAAAAAATAAAGGATTCACCTACATTTTTGGCGATGCGATACAGTCCGATTCTTTGACACTAAAATCTAGATATTTCTTATTCATGTGGGATTTTAAAGCTATATACAATAATGCACGGCATTTGACAGAGAAATGTACAGTAGAGAAACAACAGAAGAGAAACGGCAGTTTGCCAGAAATCAATTATTTACTTCTTGACTGATTTTAAACCTTTTTAACCAACATAATCTTGTTGGTATCTGTGGTTTTCAAACGATACTGAAGTTGATCAATCACTATTTCTTACACCCCTATTAGATACTGCTGTTACTACCACTGACCGGTCGATTGTTTTTTATACATGTATCTAGTATCTTTTACATTTACTAGAAACCAATGATGGAGTCACAGAGTGCGGGGGGGAGGACTAGTTTATAGATGTCACAGTTATAGGTGTGAAAAGAGGCATTAAAGGCGTTAGAGTTTTTGAGAGCTGTTCATTGGTTCATTTTGATAGAAGATGTCACCATAGTGACAAGAACAGGAAGTACGGCCATTTCTGGTTTCATGAGTAGAGGAGACTTTATTGTAGAAGAGGAAGCCTGATCCAGCTTCAAATTTGACTCGAGGGTTATTGATGTGGCTGGTGAAAGACAAAGATGACTCCATCCAGATACATGCTTCAGATTATGAAAACCCAGGTATAGTATAGTATCATCAGCGTAAAGACGAATCCTGGAGCATATGAAATATTTTTCTTTTGTGGCATGAATAAAAGATTTAAAAAGAAGCTAGCATTTTTCAACACATGAAATTATTTTTTTACGTTTGACAGAAGCTCGCATGAATTCCTTTCAAAATAAAAGACTCCTTATGCCCTACCAGATCATAACAGTGCAGCTCTGGACAGAATAAACTAATATTTACTTTAAAATGATAAAGGATAGTCGTACACTGAACTAATCTAAATGAAATGAGCTTGCAGACCCCTGGTATGTACCGAGAAAAGAGGGTGTGGCCTAAATTAATCTTTGTGGTACACTTTTAAAGAAGTTCTGTGTGCAAATATGGTCATCTGTGACATCTGAGGTTATTGATGCAACACGAAACAGGAAATGACTAAATCCACCAAACCAGCAGCATTGAACGATCAAGCTGCCTCCTCGTTCGTTTACTTCTGAAAACAAACACGACACAATGCTTTTAGTTTTTTATAGATTTATTGGATTTTTAAGTGTTTTATTGTTTTTTTTTCTTCCAAAAATCCTGAGGTATTCACAATATAATGGCATTTTTTTTCTTTTTGAAATGAGACCAGGGAGGGGGAGGGGAAACAGCAAAAAAACAAACAAAAAGAAGAAACAAGGAGGGGGGGCTGCAAAGGTTTGTCAACTGCCAATACAACACAGTTCATTGTGTGTTTTTTTTTACAAGAAGCCTTTAAACAGCAGCAGGTGAAGTTGTCCCTCCCCCAACCCCGCAAACCAGCAAAGTCATGCGAGTCGGGCAGATGACGGCGTTTTGAAAGACCAAACAGCAAACCTCGAGGACATTTCAAAGAGGGGGCGGCACGCCCTGCAAACAGGAAGTGCAGCTTACGAAACCCCCCCTTTCAAAATAAAATTCAAAAATGTGGGTGGAATTCAGTGAATCCGGTTAAAGAGCACCCAGATTTTCACGTTAAAAGCAATAAAAGTGTGAGCGTCCACAAACGCGGTGACGTTTGTTTGACCGGGCTTTCAGAGGAGAACGAACGGTTCCCAGAACTTCCCGGGTCTGGACTTTACATCTATGAAACCGTTGGTGTGAACGCGACGACAGAACGCTAAAGACGAAACGCAACGAGTGCCTCAAGTTCCGTCTGTCCTCCACAATAAAAAAAAAAAAACTAATAAAATAAAATAAAATAT
Source organism: Oryzias javanicus (assembly GCA_003999625.1). Lineage (NCBI taxonomy): Eukaryota > Metazoa > Chordata > Actinopteri > Beloniformes > Adrianichthyidae > Oryzias > Oryzias javanicus. The sequence continues at coordinate 34,388,105 of CM012437.1, read as the reverse complement.
TAACCCCTCCCAACCCAGAAAAATATACAGAAAAAACAACTAAAGACCAATAAATAAATACCAGTGAGAAAAATACACTGCTGAATAATTTTCTTGCTCCGTCACAAACTCATGATTGATCAAATAAATGCTGTGACTAAGAAAATAAAGAAAACTCCACATATTCTGTTCTGCACGACAAACAGCAACACAAGCTAAAGCCGTCACAAGTGCAACATCATCCCAGAGCGACGGAGCGGCTCCGGATTCTGGGCGTCGGCTAACGGTACAGCATCCGACAGCGAGGAAACCGAAGAGGGGGACAAAACGAAGAAAATACCAGCACACAATTCATGACCCAAATAGCAAACCGGTCATAATGAAAATAAAATACATTAAAATACTAATAAAGGTTCGGCTTTCCCCCTATGCGGCAGTTTACATGAGGTGGGCGGAGCCTAATGGTGGGATCTCCGGTTAATTTTTCTTTTTTATCTCAATTTGGTGTCATTGTTGCCCTGAAACATAAAAACAATAATAATAATAAAAACTATCATAATTATAAAAAATAACAAATTTCAAAAAGCTAAATAAAGACTTTTGGTAGACAGACGCTCTCTGCACGCACGCACACAACACGAAGGGAAACGGCACTAGCATTTTTCTAACACTGTCAGCCGACGAAGCTCCGCCTCCTCCTCCTCCTCCTCCTCCTCCTGTGACAGTCCAAAGTGAAACAGTATTTTGCAAAAAATTAACAGAACATAAAAAAAGCTAAAACACTTGTATTTTCCTAAGTACACAATAGTTTGACGTTTAAAAAAAAACAAAAGAAAAAACATAAAATATGCAAAAAAAAAATCATAAATAAGAATAGATTTGTTTGTGCATCCCCGTCCCAACCGGCCATTGTCTCAAAACAACACAAACAATGGCAGTTACAGCGGTGACATAAACATGCAACTGATATACTTTACAGCACAGATCTGCAACCCCCCCCCCCCCCCCCCAAACAAACAAACAAAAATAAACCCCGACCCTCCCCAACCCCCAATACAATCCTTAAATATTAGCCAGCTCGTTCAAAACACGTCTCTTGCTCCGCCTCCTCTCTACGACTGAGGCGGGGGGGGCCAGAGGAGCGAAGAGCGACGCCCTCCGCTGCCTTCGGGGTTAAAATGGGAATCTGTATGTACAGAAGGCCCCCCCCCACCCCCGGCTGAAACAAGCTGAAGTGCTTTGAGCGACTGCATAGTGAAAATGATATTTGGTTTACTTACAGATGGGTTACGACACGCACGCACACGCTCAGTGCCAAGGCACGGCGCAGCCTTCAACCGGCGGCGCCGGCGGCCCGCCTGAGAAGCTAATGTACACGCAAAGCCACTAGTGGCAGCAGCCGGCTTCCCTGTGCGGAACGGGACTGTAAGATCTCTCAAAAGAAACAGAAAAGTTCAACCAATCAGGCGAGTGTGAGCGTAAACGGATCACAGCCGGGCTCCAGCAAAGCTTGTGAGGAAACAGTGACCTCTAGAGGTTATTACAGGAACTGCACCAAAACAACAGAAACTATTAAACGGGTTCAAACATACAAGTTAAGATGTGATTAAAAGATCAAGTTTGGTAAAAGAGTTCATAAAATAATTGACATTCTTCTTCCTGGAGGTGTCAAAGTGACGTGGAGCCATTTTTCTTCCACAGATCGTGTCGGTTTCAGCGCTAAAGTTTAGTTTGAGAACTATTTTCTTTATCCGATGCTGCTCGTCCTGGAGGGGTGAGCCGGCTGCTGCCCTGTGGGGGTGCACCAGTCCCCCCCCCCTGCACACTATCACTCACACACACACACATCCTTCCCTACTAGCTAGAGATAGTTCACATATAGCTTAGAGTAATCCATATAAGGTCACAAACAATGGTCATCGTTACAACAACAACAATGCTCTTGTTCTTTTGTCGAGTGGTGGTCACCTTTGGTGTGATCTGTCGAGCTCCACCTGTGGACGGACGGACGGACGGACGGAGATCTGGACAGACTGACCCTTTCTACTGAGCTGTAGTGTGGCGCCCCCTTTGGTGAGGTGTGTGTCTTACAGTCCGAGTGAGTTAGTGACCGCCTCCCACTTCCTCCCGTCTGACTCCTCCTCCTCTGTATTTGGTAAAATGTGTCGACATTGCATTATTTCATTTATTTGGCTTAAAAGAAACAAAAAAAAAAAAAAAAAAAAAAAATGCGTCCTTTGGGGAAAAGAAGTGACAGCAGCGTCTAAAGCAATCAAACGTAGCAGCAGCAGATATGTAAATAAATAACGCCTTTGAACAGTAAACAAACAGAACTCGTTTGTTGGTTTAAAACCATGAAAGCTTTTGCGGTCAACAGGAGTGAAACCGTCCTTTTCCTCTTTCCTCTGACTTTCTCTTCCCTCTCCATCTCTCCTCTCCCCGTCATGTCACTTCCACTCGTCTTTCCTTTCATCCCTACATCCCTGTTCCTCTCTTGTCACTCCTCCCTCCGTCGCGGCCGCTCCTCGCCTCGAAAAGCGCCGGTTGGGTTTGGCGCGCGAAAGACGGCGAGCCGGCGATTCAAGTCTACGTCTAGCAGGTTTTGGCTGTGACCCTGCGAGGCCGGAGGCGGAGCTCCTCCTCCTGCTCGTAAAGCTGGATGTGTTCCGTCGTCTCGGAGGGGCGTCAAAGCTGGGAGGACTTTGGTTTACTGAAGATCTAAACCTCAATAGACCGATAAGATCCTGAAAAGTGACTTTTTTTAAAAATAAAAACAAAGAGATGAGATTTTGGAGCGGTGAAGCCTCCATAGAGCATGCGGAGGCAGTGTCATGATCTGGGGTTCCTTTAGTGCAGGGATCCCCAGAAAAAAGTCATCTATGCACCAACTTAGATTATTTCTGTTTAGTTTATTTTCTGATCCTGAAGGAAGTTTTATTTTGGAAAACTGCTGGATTCTGTTCACAAAAAAACGAATAAATTAAAACATATTTGGAAAGTTTATTCTGGGAGAAAAGATCCAGCGATTAAAAAAAAAAAAACAGTTTTCCTCCATATATGGAATTATTAAGACAGTTGTTCTCATGTAGCAGAAGTCGCTTTGGCTAATAGCGACAGTTTCACGCACAGATAATAAAGTTGGAGACAGAGTGGATTTATTTTATATTTAGAAAATACCAGTTTTATGACGGTTGCGTCGTTTAATTTTGCGTTATTTATCCGTACCACCTTAAAAGCTAGCTTCCGGTTGTTAGCCGCTAATTTGATGTTAAAGGGAAAAATGTGATTCAATCAAATAAAGTTGATGATTTGTGAAAAAATTTGAGAATTTTCCAACAGCGAGGCTGAATTATTCAGCAGAAAATGTTCCTTTGTGTTAAAAAAATACACAATGAATAAAGATTTATGGAAAGACAAATTAGAACTCATCTTTTTGCCTTGATAGATAATCGGATTGAAAGTTAAAATTACATTTTATGGGGGAAAATTAATGAAATGTTTCTTTTGTGGAATTTGTTCAAATCAGAAAAATCCTCAACTAGATATCATGGGCTTGAAAAGAGATTTTAAAAATGAAAAACTTCTGCCCCGTTTGGACCAGTCCATGAAAATATTGTCTTATTTAAACCGGGGACTGCCGCTTTAGTGGGTCGAACCGACACTATCCGCCCAAAATAATGCTGATTAACTACAGATGAGGGTTTTTTTTCTCAATAACTGTCCAGATCTGCCACTAATCTTATAAAAAAATCATCTAATTTAATGTTTAGAGAATAAACATGATTTATTTAGCCTTTCAGCTACAACTAGTCACCTACTGATAACTTTTTACAAAAGATTCCAGCTCCTGATGCCTCACAGATCGAGTCAAACGTCTTAAGCTCTTGAATTTCTCACCAGAAACAACAAAGACCTCCCAGCGGTTTGACTCCTCCCCTCAAGACTCCAGAGAAACCCCGCCTCCGACATGAACCCTCATGCAGCCTTTGGTCTGAGACACTACATCAGTCTAAGCAGCTGAGGCAGTGGTGGACTAAGAGGTAGGCAGAAAGAGTGCAGTAAAGAAATGCTCCAAAGGGAATCAAACCACCTCCAGGATTTTTAGGGGCACAGATCCACTTTTTCCTTTAGTCCCTTTTCCACCACTTTTGTTTCAGCTCAACCAAAAAAAAAAAAAACAACGACTTTTATCGGTCCTGTAAACGCTAAAAACTCACTAATTTTTTTGTTTTTTTCCTTTAGTAGATGCTGCTAAAAACAGACGACGTGTTATCGTGATTTGACCTACATTCATCGTACAATGAGCTGAGTGATGATCGCTGTAGTGTGAACTAAAAAGTGACGATGAAAACAGCCAGTGAACGCGTCGTGAACGTTTCCAGAGCGCGTGTTCGACCCATAAACGCACCATTGATCCGTCCTCGTTATATACAAGAGTTATTTGTCCAGTGTGACTACTCAGCTGATAGATCCAGAACCAGACGGTTATTTTGTTAGTATACAGCTGTTAATGTGACCCCCCCCTCCTCCCGTGCTCTCTATGCATGTCTGCCAGCTCTATTTAACAATAAATAACCCCCCCCTTGTCATCCGTCCGTCCCCCGTCCCCCGTGGTCATCACTCCATCCGTCCATCCAGAGTCCTCCAAAGTTTTTGGGTTTCTCCTGGTTCTCCGGTGAACAGGTGGGCTGAGAAGCGGGCGCGGCGGCCGCACCGGCTAGACGAGGCGGAGCTAAAGCTGGGCGCCGGCGCCGCGTGGGCCGAGGCTAGGCTACCTGCTGAAGATGGAGTGGAGCATGTGCTGATGGCTGTAACACTGGCTGCTGCGGGGAGACTCCGTGCCGTCCATCACCGTCTGAAACCAGCCGGCCACGTCCACCTCCAGGACCTCGTAGCGCCGGATGAAGCTGTGCTCCTGCGGGGACGACACACGCGGAGCCGTCAGAGTCTGAGCGATCCCAGCGGCGTCAACGCTTCAACGAACGCCACTTACCAGCAGCTGATGGTATTTTGGCCTTTTTCTGTGATCCTTTGTGAGGCTGCAGACAAATGGAAATGGTTTTTGTTTACACAAAGAGAACTTTTCAGCACCCGCCGACTAATCACCGATTATTTTAGTCAACTAATCAGGTCGTGCGCAAACTGGATGGTAGAGACACATCTTAACCATCATTAGCTTTAAAATAACAACAAATGAGATATATAGCATTACTTGCGATAATGCTAGTGTGAATGCTGTAAGATGAATTTGGCCACTTTCTAGTTACAATAGCTGAAGATGCTGAAGTTAAGAGCAGAAAATGCTGAAGCAGCTAAAATATTAGTTCACATCAAAATAGCAGAAGAACTGAAAAAAGCCTAAGTTAGCCAAAACAGCTAATATGTAGCTGAAATATTAGCTAAACTCCAAATTAGCCTAAAAAAAGCTAAAGTTAGCCAAAACAGCTAATATGTAGCTGACATATTAGCTAAACTCCAAATTAGCCTTAAAAAAAGCTAAAGTTAGCCAAAACAGCTAATATGTAGCTGAAATATTAGCTAAACTCTAAATTAGCCTTAAAAAAAGAAAGCTAAAGTTAGCCAAAACAGCTAATATGTAGCTGAAATATTAGCTAAACTCTAAATTAGCCTTAAAAAAAGCTAAAGTTAGCCAAAACAGCTAATATGTAGCTGACATATTAGCTAAACTCTAAATTAGCCTTAAAAAAAGCTAAAGTTAGCCAAAACAGCTAATATGTAGCTGACATATTAGCTAAACTCTAAATTAGCCCAAAAAAATGAAAAAAGCTTAAGTTAGACGAAACAGCTAGCATGTAGCTGAAATATTAGCTAAACCTTAAATTAGCCGAAAAAATGAAAAAAGCTAAAGTTAGCCATAACAGTTAGCATTTAGCTGAAATATTAGCTAAACCTTAAATTAGCCGAAAAAATGAAAAAAGCTAAAGTTAGCCATAACAGTTAGCATGTAGCTGAAATATTAGCTAAAGTCTAAATTAGCCAAAAAAATGAAAAAAGCTCAAGTTAACCATAACAGTGAGCATGTAGCTGAAATATTACCTAAACCTTAAATTAGCCTAAAAAAAGAAAAAAGCTCAAGTTAGCCATAACAGTTAGCATGTAGCTGAAATATTACCTAAACCTTAAATTAGCCTAAAAAAAGAAAAAAGCTAAAGTTAGCCATAACAGTTAGCATGTAGCTGAAATATTGCCTAAACCTTAAATTAGCTTAAAAAAATGAAAAAAGCTAAAGTTAGCCATAACAGTTAGCATGTAGCTGAGATATTAGCTAAACCTTAAATTAGCCTAAAAATCTTTTAAAATTGCCAAAACCGTTCAAAAAGCTAGCAGAATTCCATTAAACTCTTAACTTTACTAAACTCTGACTCCATATAAAATAAATTAACGACTAATCGACTATTAAATTAGTCGTCTACTATTTTTATCGTCGATTAATCGACCAATCACGGCAGCCCTAGCAGACACTTCCAGACCGATTCCTGCTTACCAGTCTTTGACGAAGGACTGGAAGTCGAGGGAGAAACCCATACTGAGAGGCAACAGAGGAGGATCTTCCTGCAGGACTTTGGTCAGAACCTCAAAGTCCGTCTTACAGTTCTTGTAGGGAAACTGTCCCGTGGCCAGCTCCACCTAGAGGACGACAAATGAGAACCCAGATCTAAAAACTCACAGAAATGTATTCAGGCTGAAAGTTTTAACTAAGGAATGATACAGAGACACTGTGTTAATCACTTGTATTAAAGTCAGTTTTGCTTTCGCCAATCGTGATTTTGATCATATAGAAATAGGTGGGCGGAGCCTCAGTCAAAGAGATTCCCACCGGACGTGATTCGCGCCGCAAAGTTTTAATGTTAAGTCAATGTAGAGAAGACGACTGATAACACCACAAACATACACTCTAACAAGCAAACACGCACGCATCACACAAGGAAGGTGGGACCTTCGACCTTCTGTCCCCTACCCCATCCCTGGCGGGGGTGCGGGGAACCTCGGCCTGGTGGTCTAGTCTCTTGGGTGCCGGTCTCCTGGGCCCGGCAGTCTCCTCCCCACGCCGGGAGTGGGATCCCCGAGATTTAGCAGGGGATCAATCTACATCGGAGCCGGGGGGGTGTCCAGGTCTCGGTGGTGCGGGATCCGGTCCCTGCTTTCGAGAACTAGTCTCTCCTTAACTCCATCAGTGGGTGTGCCTGGTCGGGCCTTGTTTTGTACATCACTCCTTGGGGCCTCTGTTTCTCTTGGGTTCTCTTCTGCTCGGCGGGGGTGGGCGGCCTCTGCCCTGCTTCTCCGCTGGACCTTCGCGGTGGGGGCAGGCGGTTGTCTGGAGTGTGGGGTGGGTTGCCCTTGGGGGGCCCTGGCTCGTACCTGGGGTGGGGCGGGGGGTCCTCTGCGCCACTGGGTGGTGGTGGGCTGCTCCTCGGGGTTGGGGGGTCTCCGGGGGGGGGGTCCCGCGTTGGCCCTCCTGGGGGGGTGGGGGGGCTGCTCCTCTGGCTGGGCTGGGGCCTGCACTCTCCGTGTTCCTGTGCCTTCCTGCTCTTGGGTGTGGGGGGCCTCTGCGGCGGTCCCGCGTGCCCCGGTCTGGGTGCTCGGCGGGATTGCCCGCGGGCGGTCTCTCTCCGCGGCTCCACGGCGGGTGTTGGGGGATCTTGGCTGCAGCTGCTGCCCGGCGGGGGGTCTTGGCGTGGGGATGGCCGGGCGCTCTCTCCCCTGAGTACATTCCATCACCACACACCTCAGTGAAACAAACACTCACCTGAGCACCTAACCGTTTGTGTGACAGAATGAAAGTCTTTATCTGAATGGGTTTGTATGATGGAGTGTGTGAGCTGCTGTTATAGCTGAATTGCGTACATGTGTAGTATATAATATAATGTGAGTATGTTTAGTTTAAATGTAGAGACTATTTTGCCAACAAGTGTGTGTGTAACATATAGAGCGTGTGTGTAGACAGGCCCCGCCCATTCTAGTTTATCACTTAGTCCTGGTTGTTTTATGATGTTGCTTCCCTCTGTTGCCATCTTATCTCCCCCCCCCCACCCCCCCACCCTCTTCCCTTTTTCCGTCCGGTCCAACGACAAAGAAATAAATAAATAAATAAAACATAATCAATATAAATAAAGTTTAGCATTAAATACAACAGGAGTTTATACTCAATAAATCCCTGTTGTGACAGTAACATCTGCCCAACACAAGAAGCTCTCAGCCCACATCTGTTGGCTCAGCTGTTGGACAGGACAAGTTAGAAAAAAAAAAGAAAAAAAAAAAAAAAAAAAAAAAAAAAGAGAAGACGACTGAGATCCTGAGGTGAACTTTTGGCATGAGGAGCGTCAGTCCAGCAGACGCAGGATTTGAGCGGTGGAGGCGGCGATCGGGGACTCGGCTTTGGGCATTTGACATCTTCAGTGACTCGATCAGTGGTAGCAAAAAAAAAATCTAATGTTTATGGAAAAAAACTTGTAAAACTTGGTTTGAGTGGCGTTCAGAGACCCGAACGGCTTCAAAAGTACCAGTTTGGCTCCAGATAAAATCGTTCCTCATCCCAGTTATAACCAGAAAACTTTACAGCTCTGGAGTTTCCTTAAGTCACTGTATTTGACCATTCTAAAGACAAAACTTTCTTTTTTTAGTAAGTAGCCAAAGATTAGTTTGTCATTTCCCATCAAGAAAAGAGTTGTGCAAATAACAGAGAAATGGGAATGAAAAGAATTATAGAAGGAGGGTTAAAATCTTGGTTTTGTATGTTTTTGGGTCTCAATTTACTGACTTTCCCATAATCTTAGTAGCACAGGATGAGATTTATTCTGAAAATTAGAATTTTGGAGTTTTTAAAACACTCAGGTCCTAAAAATATAAGAAGTCAATGTTGAATTTCAAACAAGCCACTGCCCCCTTGTGGTGTGTTTTTGACATAAAGAAGTTGAGATGTTTTTTTTTTTAAATCAATAATATGTGGAATTAAAGGTGACTTGATAAAAGAAAGAAAACGAACTCAGAAGTTTGAGACAGAAAATGTCAACATTACTCCACAGATCACACCACCTGCTGGACTAAATATTAAATGTGACATGAATTAGGTTCATAGAACTCCAAATGAAAGGAGTTTCATCCTACAAAAATATAAAAGCAGCTTCCACATCTTTCAAATCTGCCACAGCGATGGTCTGGTGATGTCCTGACATCCGTCTTACCAGAGAAATCCCGAGGCTCCACACGTCTGCTCGGATGTCGTAGTCCGGTTTGGTGGGATCCGGAGGGTCTATCCGTTCAGGCTGAAATGAGAAAGGCGGGCGATTCAGAGCACGCAGCGTGATTTCTCACAGCTGAAGCAGGACGGCAGCAGGTGCAGAATTCAGACGTATTCACGTGGTACGGTCTTCTCTTCACACTAAGATCGTTGAGCCGTCTGCTGTTGCATTTCGAGTGTCTCCAAACCTTCACTGCTGCCACTGCCTCATGCTTGATCCTTCTTCCAGATGCTGAACCTGCACTCTGACACCTTTCCTTTGCTCCAGCGTTCCTAACCTTCACTCTGGTGTAGGGCTGCCACGATTAGTCGACTAATCGACGACTAATCGACTATTAAAATAGTCGACAACTAATTTATTAGTCGATTAGTCGTTACTTTATAATATATGGAGTTAGAGTGTCGTAAAGTTGAAAGTTATAATAAAAATATGCTAGCTTTTTAGACCATTTTGGCATTTATCAAGGTTTGTTTAAGCTATTTTGGAGTTTAGCTAATATTTCAGCTACAAGCTAGCTATTCTGGTTAATTTAGGCTTTTTTCAGTTTTTTTGGCTAACTTGGCGTTTAGCTAATATTTCAGCTAGATGCTAGCTGTTTTGGCTAAGTTAAGCTTTTTTGAAAAAAGTATTTTAGGGTGTTTTGGAATTTAGCTCATATTTAAGCTACATGCTAGCTATTTTGGAAAATTTAGGATTTTTTTCAGTTTTTTAAGGCTATTTTTGAGTTAAGTTCACATGTCAGCTACATACTAGCAGTTTTGGCTAGCTGAGGCTTTTAATTATTTTTTAGGCTAATTTGGAGTTTAGCTAATATTTCAGCTACAAGCTAGCTATTCTGGTTAATTTGGGCTTTTTTCAGTTTTTTAGGCTAACTTGGTGTTCAGCTATTATTTCAGCTAGATGCTAGCTGTTTTGACTAACTTAAGCTTTTTTTAAAAAAAAAATTTTTTAGGGTGTTTTGGAGATTAGCTGATATTTAAGCTATATGCTAGCTATTTTGGAAAATTTTGGATTTTTTTTCAGTTTTTAGTTAAGTTCATATGTCAGCTACATGCTAGCAGTTTTGGCTAGCTGAGGCTTTTAAATTATTTTTTAGGCTAATTTGGAGTTTAGCTAATATTGCAGCTACAAGCTAGCTATTCTGGTTAATTTAAGCTTTTTTCCGTTTTTTTGGCTAATTTGGTGTTTAGCCAATATTTCAGCTAGATGCTAGCTGTTTTGGCTAACTTAAACTTTTTGAAAAAAAAGTTTTTAGGGTGTTTTGGAATTTAGCTAATATTTAAGCTACATGCTAGCTATTTTGGAAAAATTTAGGATTTCTTTCAGTTTTTTAAGGCTATTTTGGAGTTAAGTTAACATGTCAGCTACATGCTAGCAGTTTTGGCCAACTGAGGCTTTTAATTATTTTTTAGGCTAATTTGGCATTTAGCTAATATTAATTATTTAATTAGTTAATTATTAATAACTATCAATTTCAGCATCTTCGCTGTCATCACTCGCTTCAGCTTCAAAATTCAGCTTACAGCATTCACACAAGCATTTTCGCAGATAATGCTTGTGTGAATATATTTAGTTTTTTAGTTTGTTTAAAGCTAATAATGATTAAGATGTGTGTTTTACATCCAGTTTGTGCATGACCCGATTAGTCGACTATTAAAATAATCGTTTGTGGCAGCCCTACTCTGGTGTAATCCACTCCTTAGAGCAGCTCCAAACTCTTCAGCTGCGTTCACACCTAACAAGACTCGAGCATCAAGTTCTAATGAGAGGTCCTAACGTTCCAGATCATCACTTGGCCCATCTTAAAGAATTGCCCCGTCCTAAAGCATCATTCGACCTAAAGCAGGGGTCTGCAACCTACAGATCAAAATCCAGCGAGAGCCGGAAATTCCCACGTTATTGTTTAGAAAAACACACCATATTTATGCTTTTGTGATCATTAAGAATCATTTTTATTTTGTAGTTTTGAAATATTACAATATTTAATTATCACAGTGTCTATATCTTTCTATAACTGCTTTTATTTCTTACACTTTTGACACACGAGTTCCTTTCAAAGTAAAATACACCAATTAAGATGCAGTAATTAAAAAATAAAATGCAAGACAATCCAATAAGCTGCTTTTTATAATTAGGATTTGGGTGTCCCACTATTATTTTTCTCATTTTACTTTAAAATATAAACAACATTGAAGTAGAATCTAATTATGAGAAAAGAAAAATCTCAAAATGTTAAAAATATCAAATTTTTATCCAGTTTTTTTAAGTACAAAACACATAATTATAGAACATTTTAACTGTTTTGAACTGCATTTGTTTAAAACTTTAATCACTTTTGAGTAATTAACAAAATATAAGAATCGTGGAGACTTTTGTATAATTGATGTGACGATAAAAACTCAAATTTAAAGAACATTTCTACAGAATGACATCATTTTTCTCTGTGGTTTGACATATTAAAAATTTAAACAGAAAGTAACTATTTATTTGAAACTTTAGCATTTTTTTTAGAACTAAAGAGCCACATGAGGCTTCGGCGCCACAGGTCGCAGACCCCTGACCTACAGTATCATTCGTCCCAAAGAATTGCCCCGTCAATCCAAGGGAATAACGCCATCCTAGAGTATTGAGTCATTCTAAAGCTTTGCGCACTCGTAGAGCACCGTCACTCCAAGAAAACAGACGCAAATTTGACAAAAAAATTACGTTTAGTGTCAACGTAGCAGTAAAGTTTATCGTCTTCCTGAATATCTCCATCCACATCTATCATTTCTACACCTGAATCTCTCTCAGCCACTGCAGACGGCTGAATGGACTCCCATTTGTATCTACAGAGGACATTCATTTCCAATGGTATCAAACATGACAGGTGGGATTCTGGGAATTGTAGTTTTTACTACATTTTTAAAACTTTTTGACAAAAAATTTCTTTCTCTGGTAGTCAGGAGGAGAAGTTTGTACGTTTTCTTGACGTAGGATGTCCGACTCCAGACCTGGAGAGTCGGCGTCCTGAAGTATTCTCCAGAGCCCCACCCTACCTTTGACTGGATTCGACCAATTAGAAGCTGCAATAGCACTTATTAGAAAACATGTTGGATAGGGCTGCCACGATTAGTCGACTAATCGATGACTAATCGACTATTAAAATAGTCGACAACTAATTTAATAGTCGATTAGTCGTTACTTATGAAGTCAGAGTGTAGTAAAGTTAAAAGTTATAATAGCATTCTTCCAGCTTTTTGGACTATTTTGGCATTTAATAAGTTTCTTTGGCCTTTTATGGAGTTTAGCTAATATTTAATCTACATGCTAGCTGTTTTGGCTAACTTAAGGTTTCTTTTTTTAGTTTTTTAAGCTATTTTTAAGTTTAACTAATATTTCAGCGACATAGCTATTTTGGTTAATTTAGGACTTTTCTGCTTTTTTTAGGCTAATTTTGAGTTTAGCTAATATTTCAGCAGTATGCTAGCTATTTTGGTTAACTTTGGCTCTTTTTATTTTTTAGGCTAATTTGGCATTTAATTAATATTTCAGCTGGTTATCAACTTCAGCGTCTTTACATCCAGTTTGTGCATGATCCGATTAGTCGACTAATCGGAAAAAATAACCGGTGATTAGTCGACTATTAAAATAATCGTTTGTGGCAGCCCTAATGTTGGACACAGGTTCTGTGGTTCGTCATCTCTTCATGAAGGTGTACCGTATAAGTTTATCCCATATGAAGCTAAACAAAAGTTCCGTCAGTGTGGGCGTCGTACCGCCATGTAGGCCGCGCAGCCGGCGCTGCGGGTTTTGGCCTTGGAGTCGACGAGCCGTCCGCTGATGCCAAAGTCGCACAGCTTGATCTGACCTTTAGCGTCGAGCAGGATGTTGGAGGGCTTCACGTCCCGGTGGATGACGCCATGTTTCTCTTTCAGGTACAACAACGCCTTCACGATCTGCACGTGGAAAAAACACTCTCAGTCAAAATTAGGGCTGCCACGATTAGTCGACTAATCGACTATTAAAATAGTCGACAACTAATTTCATAGTCGATTAGTCATTACTTTATAATATATGGAGTCAGGCTGTAGTGAAGTTGAAAGTTATAATGACATTCTGCTAGCTTTTTAGACTATTTTGGCATTTATTAAGGGTTTTCAGGCTATTTTGGAGTTTAGCTAATATTTTAGCTTCATGCTAGCTATTTTGGCTAATTTAGGCTTTTTCAGTTTTTTAGGCTAATTTGGAATTAAGATAATATTTCAGCTACATATTAGCTCTTTTGGCTAATTTAGGATTTTTTCAGTTTTGTAGGCAAATTTGGAGTTTAGCTAATATTTCATTTACATGTTAGCTAGCTAATTCTAAATGTTTACAGTTTTTAAGGCTAATTTGGAGTTTTCTATTATTCCAGCTACATGCTAACTATTTTGGCTAATTTTGAATTTTTACAGTTTTTTAGGGATAATTTGGAGTTTAGCTAATATTTCAGATACATGTTAGCTATTTTGGCTAATTTGGGATTTTTACAGTTTTTTAGGCTAATTTGGAGTTTTGCTATTACTTCAGCTACATGCTAGCTATTTTGGCTAGTTTGGAATTTTTACAGTTTTTTAGACTAATTTGGAGTTTAGCTAATATTTCAGCTACAAGTTAGCTTGCTAATTGTAAATGTTTACAGTTTTTTAGGCTAATTTGGAGTTTAGCTAATATTTCACTATTTTAGCTAATTTGGGATTTTTTTTTTTACAGTTTTTTAGGCTAATTTAGAGTTTTGCTATTACTTCAGCTACATGCTAGCTATTTTGGCTAATTTGGAATTTTTACAGTTTTTTAGACTAATTTGAGTTTAGCTAATATTTCAGCTACATGCTAGCGATTTTAGCTTATTTAGGATTTTTTTGTTTTAAAGCTAATCATATTTCAGATTTTCTTTACATCCACTTTGTCCATGATCCGATTAGTCGACTAATTGGAAAAATTAATCGATGATTAGTCGACTATTAAAATAATCGTTTGTGGCAGCCCTAGTCAAAATGCGAGACCGCCCGCCTCCGTCCAGCGACCTCAACGTACCGCCACGGTCATCTTTCCGAGGATCTGCTCCGGAATGGGGCCCTGGATTCTCTTCTTCAGCTTCTCTGCACACGTTCCCATGAGCTCCATGGCGATGAACACGTCGGTCTGAACACAAACGTCTGAGTTTAACCAGCTGAAGAGATGGACCGATACCAGTGACTGTATGTGAGAACTGGACTCAGTCAAAATAGCTTACTTCTGGCTTAATTCAATCGCCATTTTTTTTGTGCGCCGCCATATTGGAGCCAGACCTCATCAGTAAGCTGTGATTGGTTACTACGACAACCACTCTGACCACTCTAGAGAAAGTCTGCTCAAAGGCCACACCCCTTCTAATTGAAATAGTAAAATTTGTCAAACAGGTTGAACAAGGAGGCCAATAGGCTCCACCTACTTTTAATCGAGGCATCTGATTGGTTAGTTTATAAATACATTTTAAAAAGACTGTATAACAGCTGTTTATTTATATAAAGGAGTACTTCCTGTTTGGAACGCCAGGGGGAGGAGTCTCTCAGTCCAGTTCTCTTAAACAGTAGCAGTTTTGGGGAGACCTACGTTGGTGACGATTGCTCCGTAGCACTGGATGATGTAAGGACAGTCGTGACTCTTCAGAACCACATCCAGGTCCATCAGGATCCGCTTGTTCTCGTCTTTGTTTCCCGTTCGGCGCATTTGCTGGACACACAAGAATCAGATCGTTTCCTGCACCGATCTCTGAGACTAACCAGCAAGAACCGCGACAGAGATGGACGTCTGTTCTCACTTTGACGGCGATGACGTGGCCCGTCTTCTTGAACCGGACCTTGAAGACCTGTCCGCAGGTGCCGCTGCCGATCTCCCCCTCGCTGATCAGATCCGAGACCTCGGCCGGGTATCGCTGCAGGAGCACAAGGAGCCGAGCGGGACGTCAAACCGCTTCAAAGATATTTTTACCCGACGTGACTTTAAAAAACACATTCTAAACTTAAAAATGAAGATCTGGATCCACATTTACAACCACAAAATAACTACATTTTTTAAAAGATATTAACCTAAAACAAAAGATAAAATCATAATAGTGTGAATACATTCAATGCATTCACACTATTGTTTTTCACCTATTTACATTTTCTTCCGTACGTTTTTTGACGAGTAAAAACTCAGGCACACTTCATGCAATTTATGCAATCTTGGTATCAAAAAGTTCAGCTCGTTATAGACATTACTGCTTGTATTTTTGGTTTTCGCAAATTTTACGGTTTTTGCGATTTTACGCAATTGTTAGCCCATGTTAAGTCAATGGGGAAATTTTTCCAATCGTTATAAAACTTTGTGCACTTTTGCAACTTATGCAATATTGGTGTCAAAACGTTCCGCAAATTTAGTACATTCATGCTTCTAATTTTGGTATTCTCAAAATTTACGTTTTACGCCAAATTGAGCTAATTCTAGCCTCATTTGGAAATGAATGGGAATTTTTTCAAATCCTTTAGAAACTTTATGCACTTTTACAAACTTATGAAAACAGTGGTATCAAAACGTTCAGCTTGTTCAGGACATTCATGCTTGTACTTTTGAAATTCGTACACTTAACGATTTTAACGCAATCTATGCTAGTTTACTAGCCTCGGCTAGGCTAATTTGGCAACTTTTGAGGTTTTTTGGGCTACTTTGTTGGCATTTGAGGTTTTTTTGGCTATTTTGAGTTAAATTATATTTTAAGCAACGTGTAGCTTTTTTGGCTAATTTGGCTAACATTTAGGTGTTAGCTTTTTGGCTAATTTGGCAACTAATTTTTTTGGAATTTTGTTAAGCTAAACATATTAGCAACGTGTTAGCTTTTTTTGGCTAATTTGGCAACTATAGGTTTTTTGGGCTAATTTTGAAGTTAATCTAACATATTAGCAACGTGTTAGCTTTTTTGCTAATCTGGCAACATTTTAGGTTGTTTGGGGCTAATAATGGGAGCTTAGCTAGATATTGAGCAATTTTGTGTTAGCTTTTTGGCTAATTTGGCAATATTGAGGGTTTTTGGGAACTAATTTTTGGGATTTAAGCTAACTTATTAGCAATGTGTTAGCTTTTTTAGATATTAATGCAATTTAAGCACTTTATGCACCTTATACAATTTATGCATTTCATGCAAATTAATGCAAATTAATGCTATTTATAGCTAGCGTATTCAGCAAAAATGCATTCACACATGCATTATCGTAGGTAATGCACTTTTCTAGTTTAAAAAGGTTTAGGCTTTAAAATGTGTTTCTAGAACAATAAAACAGATCAGTATGAAAAACACAAACATGCTCTATCAAACAAATAAAAAGTTAGAAACAGATTTTAAATGTTTATTTGTCCCTTTCATTGTTATTATCAATAAGAGTGTTTTAGAAGAAAATGTTTTTTAAAAACCCTAAAAGTTTTCTGTGTCATCCACAACTTCTCACTTGGAAAGAAAAGAAAATTTGTACTGGGAAGTTTCTTAAACCATTTTGACTAGAAGTTCTTGGAAAACGATCTCGATACTTTCTGAAGTCTGAACTTTCATCAAGGACAAACCAGGAAAGTTTTAAAGTAATTTATGAAAATCTTCTTTTGCTTCTATGATTGTAGCGCCACGCGTTTTACAATGGCAGCATTTTTATAAGAAATTCTCTTAATGGAAACACCATAAATTTGTAAATTTGCATTTATTTAAAATTAAAAAAGCTTTTGCGCTTAGAGGAGGTGGTTTCAGGAGCATATCGAAACACTTTTCTAATTAGAGAAAAGACTTATCACATCAGTAGGTTTGTGTTTTATCGCATAATTATGATTTAACAGAAACCGTGTCATTACTAAACTGTGGTTTTTTTTCAAAATTCATAGAATTTTTTTCAAGTTTTGCACAAATGTGTAATGAAAACACAGCTAGTATAGGAAAACCCAGTTAGGGTTAAGATTTAGCATTTTTTACGACCATGAAAACATTTTTTCATGGTCGTTTTTGAGCTGTGTGTGAGAAAAATTCACAAAGAGAATCTCAAAAAGTCTTTAAGAGAATCGTTAAAAATAGATATTTTACAACAAAAAGACCAAAAAAAAACTCCATTGAATATATTCAAGACCATAAAGACGATTACCTTTACCATAATAGGGAAAACCCCCACATTTTTTTTTAGCTTTTATTGAGTAGATCTCAATAGGCCAGGTGTATATGATGGATAACCTGGAGCTTACCTGCCCATCAATCTTAAGGTAACCCGTCTGCTTCATGATCTCCTGTAATTTCTGGTCAATCTCTGCACTAAACAGACAAAGATTGAAAAATACAGATGTCATTGAATGCAACGTGAAGTTAGATCTTTAAAAAAATCCAAAGATGAGAGAAGCTACATTGTGTTTTTTAAAATAAATGTTAGGTCAAAGAAATAAATCTTCACTTAAAAAAAAAAAAAACATTCTATTTATAAATAGATTATCCTTTAGGACAAAATCATTTGAAATCATCTAAACTATTAGTGATTATATTAAGAATACTTCATTTCAACAACAAAAGTTAAATTTTTATCCAGAATTAACAGTTTTATTGTGAAGCTGAACGTTTTTATGTAAACATGTAGTTTAATATGAATAATCACAGAAACTCTTCTAAGCAGATCACACAGCGTTGGAGCTTCTGGAGCTTCTGGAGCTTCAGCTTACTTCTCCAGGCTCCTCTGCAGGCCGTAGGGGGGCGTGGGCAGGGTGAGCATGTGTCGGGGGCGGCTGGGGTACGAGTGGTGCTGGGGGGAGCTCTCCGAAGAGGACGAGCGGCTGCCTCCGTCGTTGGCCAGAGGCAGTTGGAGTGCTGGGAGCGAGAAACGGCGAGTTAAAACAGGAGGCGGACGGCAGGTGGAGGTGAGCTCTCCACACTCAGCAGGTGGTTTAGTGCTTTGAGGCAGAGGAGCGGTCAGCCCTCGGACTTCAACACATTATATTCTTTAATCTGCAGCTTTAAATGACTAAAAACATTTCCCTACAAATATGTCGATTTGTGATTAAGATAATTGAACTCAATCAGAGATCTGATTGGCTGATTTGAACCTGAAGATCTTCAGTTCTGCTTCTTCACTGCTCTGTAAAGATTTAGATTTAGCTTGTATTAAGGTTTTCTAAACCCCTGGGACGGGAACGGGTACCAGTCCGTGGGACAGTTGGTATCCGGAAACAAAGCTTATAGATTCAATTCAATTCAATTTTATTTCTATAGCCCAAAATCACAAAGAATTTTGCCTCATGCAGGTAATTTTACATGCTTTAGATCAGGGATGTCAAACTCATTTTGGTTCTGGGGCCGCATTCAACCCGTCTGATCTCAAGTGGGCCGGGCCAGAAACATAACAGCAAAATAACCTTTGTTTGACGTGTTATCTTTAGCTTTGTTTTTGTTTTGTTTATTTCTTAGTTGCAAAAACTGTTTCAAACAACCTAGTAGTCTAATCATTTATTATTACATTTTTACATTTTTATTTACTGAGTCTAAAGCATTTCAAATAAAATGGATTTCACTAAAAAAAAAAAAAAAGGTTTATTTAATTTTATACAGACTGAATGTTTTACATCTGACATTAAAGCAATCCCAATAGTAAACTAAAAAGGGGGCTACGGAAAAAATATAAATGTTTTAATCAATGAAAAATCAAACTAAATGAACCCTCTGGAACAGACGGACGCCGTCAGACGTCCTGCTGTGCAGCTGTGAGATCAACGTGATAAAATAAAAGTTTATGTTCTGGAACTGATATTTTATTGAATTAAAGGCAAAATATGGCCTTTATTTTTAGTTTTTTGGACAAAAACATCATGGAGCTGTGAGGTGTGTCATGTTCCTCTACCAACACAAACTCTTCATATTTGTGGCCCAAATGAGGAATCTGGGAATTTCACCTGAAATTTTCTTTTGCATTTTCAGTCAAAAATATGTTGATTAGTTTGTTGACTAAATTTAGTTTAGTGGTTTTATGAAATACACCCAAAACTGTCATTTTATGTTTGTAAAACAGTTTGTTAAATATTTTGGGGTTTCCACAGCAATGTTAATGTTAATTTCTTGATCTTTTGAGTTTCATTTGCTCCCCCTAGTGGTTAAATTGCGCATAGCATCCACTTCTTTAAAGAACCATAACTCGCCACAGGAGTGGGCTAGAAACTTGCTTTCTTTTTTGAAAATTCTTATATATTTTTTTCTTCATAATTGGGCCGGATTAAATCATCTAGCGGGCCGGATACGGCCCGCGGGCCGTATGTTTGACACCTCTGCTTTAGATGCTTAAAGATGCTCAGTGGCCTTGTGGTAGAGTGTCCGCCCTGAGATTGGAAGGTCATGGTCCAGGCCGAGTCATACCAAAGACTGTAAAAATGGGACCCAGTGCCTCCCTGCTTGGCACTCAGCGTTAAGGGGTTGGATTGGGGGGTTAAACCACCAAATGGTTCCGAGCGCGGCTGTGTGCTGCTGCAGCTCAGCCGCTCTCCTGGGATGGGTCAAATGCGGAGAATAAATTTCGCACACCTAGGTGTGTGACAACTAATGGGACTTTAACTTTTGACTTTATTAATGATCTGATTCTTGAAGAAGTTTCATTTTGAAAAACGACTGGATTTTTTTGCACCATATCGGACTCGTCTCATTTCAAGTTGCTCGCCCTCGTATTGAAAGTTAAGGGGTGTAACGGATCACAAAACTCACGGTTTGGATTATTTTGCGGATCAGTAAAAAGAAAAAAAACAAAATAGGTAAAAACAAGGAGATAAAAGACTAAAATTACTTTTATGAAAAGCTTTAAAAACATATATTTAGTACTTCAGAGCATAAATATCCAATCACACATCCTTGAACTTTAAACACAAACAAAAATGTACGAAGTTTGTGATGACATTTACATGTCTGGAGACCAAATCTATCAAAACTGAGAGAAAAGAACGCTGAATATTCAACCCAACCCCCTATATCCAAATTAAATCTTAAATGAAAAAGTTCAAATCAAACTTTCTTTTTTTAGTATTAATTGTAGTATTAAAACTAACTGTGGGAACATTTAAATATTTCAAATAATTATTATTATCCGTAGTAGGGGTTGATCTGCAGTAATACTAGTGACGGGTTACAGATTATCCGTGATCTGTTACACCCCTATTGAAAATCCATCCACGACTCTCTTAAAGCGGCTGCACCGACCGCTAAAACGTAACCAACAAGCTAGCAAAGTTAAAAAAAAAAAAAAACCTACAAACATGTTTGTTAATTTCATTTTGGCAGAAAAAAGGAAACAAAAGATAAGCCTTCGACTTCAAAATAAAAGAAAGGTGCATTTAAACAGCAAAAGCCGAGAATCTCTCTTATAAATATAGATTTACTTGTTCACACAGGATATATAATATAATAATAATAATAATGCAAAACATTCAGCAACCATCTCTCCAATGTTGTGGAGATGTTAGTAATTAAGTTGTTCAAAGGAAAAACTCAGAAAATTCCAGTTTGAGTGACAATTTATTATTTTTTTTATTTATTTATCCATGGCACTTTAAAGGTTGGACATGGTTGAAGTTGGCGTCTGATTTTGAAGCGTTCACTTTGACAGTTATTATGATTTAAGATGACACTTATGGTTCCAACGTGATCATTTCAGCCTCCGACAGACTGGACCGTGAAGGTCCAACGTTACGCCCGTATGCGGCCTGAGAAAGGTTGGGGAGTAGGGCTGCCACGATTAGTCGACTAATCGACTATTAAAATAATCGACAACTAATTTAATAGTCGATTAGTCGTTATTTTATATTGTATGAAGTCAGATTGTAGTAAAGTTGAAAGTTATAATAGCATTCTGCTAGCTTTTTGGAATATTTTGGCATTTATTAAGGTTTTTTAGGCTATTTTGGAGTTTAGCTAATATTTCAGCAGCATGCTAGCTATTTCGGCTAACTTTAGCTTTTTTACGTTTTTTAGGCAACTTTTGAGTTTAGCTTATATTTCAGCTATATGCTAGCTGTTTTGGCTAATATAGGATTTTTCCATTTTTTAAGGCTAATTTGGAGTTTAGCAAATATTTCAGCAGCATGCTAGCTATTTTGGTTAACTTAAGCTTTTTTAAGTTTTTTTAGGCAATTTTTGAGTTTAGCTTATATTTCAGCTATATGCTAGCTGTTTTGGCTAATATAGGATTTTCCCATTTTTTTAAGGCTAATTTGGAGTTTAGCTAATATTTCAGCAGCATGCTAGCTATTTCGGCTAACTTTAGCTTTTTTACGTTTTTTAGGCAACTTTTGAGTTTAACTTATATTTCAGCTATATGCTAGCTGTTTTTGGCTAATATAGGATTTTTCCATTTTTTTTAAGGCTAATTTGGAGTTTAGCTAATATTTCAGCTGCATGCTAGTTATTTCGGCTAACTTTAGCTTTTTTACGTTTTTTAGGCAACTTTTGAGTTTAACTTATATTTCAGCTATATGCTAGCTGTTTTTGGCTAAATATGGATTTTTCCATTTTTTTTAAGGCTAATTTGGAGTTTAGCTAATATTTCAGCTGCATGCTAGTTATTTCGGCTAACTTTAGCTTTTTTACGTTTTTTAGGCAACTTTTGAGTTTAACTTATATTTCAGCTATATGCTAGCTGTTTGGCTAATATAGGATTTTATTTTTTTTAAGGCCAATTTGGAGTTTAGCTAATATTTCAGCAGCATGCTAGCTATTTAGGCTAACTTTGGCTCTTTTTATTTTTTGGTAAATTTGGCATTTAACTAATATTTTAGCTGGTTATCAACTTCAGCATCTTTACATCCACTTTGGCCATGAACAGATTAGTCGACTAATCGGAAAAAATAATCGGTGATTAGTCGACTATTAAAATAATCGTTTGTGGCAGCCCTAGTTCTTTTGGAGTCCCGGGACAGCTGATGATGGCACAACTGAACCCGCTGAAGCTTCTCTGACCTTTCTTTTCAGCTAAATTACCAACAAAACTACTGTTTTAGACTAATTTATCCATGTCTATCTCTTCTTTGATGTTTTTTATTTTTTAGTCTACATTAAAGAAGCAAAAACCTCTGCTCCGTAAGAATTAACGTCCCATTAAAGCCACGCAGGGATGCTACACAGCACACAGATAAAAGCCCAAATCACATAAAGTGCCTCCTAAATGTCTGTCCCTTCCTGCTTCTCTGCTCTTCATCATGACGATCAACAGTTTTTTTTGTTTTTTTTTTGCCAGCGCTCTGCCAAGAGCACCAGTGTTTTCATCCCGGAGTCACCCGGACGGATCGGCCTGTTTGGGAGGGAAACGGTTGTTGAAAGGAAGCGGGGTTAGTGTGAGGGCAGCCGCTGGCACACATTTCATCTCCAAAGTTCTAAACAGATGGGAGGACGAACGGACGGACCAACACAGATGCTAGCAGGCCCGCCTCCTGCTCACACAGCGCCACTGCAAAAAAAGAGGAGGAGCCAGGAGGTGAGGAGGAAAAAAAAAAAAAAACAGTCCAAAGTGAAAGAGGGACACAGTAATTCAAAAACTGCATAGCAAGACTGAGATGTAAGTCAGACGGACTCGAACAGGAAGGAAAACCTTCAGCTGCGGCTTTAGGAAAACAGACGAGAAAGGGAAACCAGGCGGAAGTTTCCCGCTCCTGCAGACGGAACAGTGGGGATGCTGGATTAGAGACGCTCAAACAAAAACAACCCATTCCACGACGCCGTGCAAAAAACAACAAAGCCACATGCACAAGAAGGGGGTTCTCAAATGTTAATGGTCCTCCACGTACGAACACATCGACACGAACCAACACTGCCCTGCCACTGGCACAGACACACAGGAGGTGGAGGTGGGAAAGAGGGGAGAGTCTCTGACTGCAGGGTGGGAATGTCAGGGATGGAAAAGTACCGGATTCAGGAGTTTAGGAAGCTTTTTGATGAGTAAAAAACAAATACTGATTGTTGGGAGGAAAGACTTTCTAATAAAGTGAATAAAAGGTTTTTATCAGGCAGAATTACAATTAAAAAAAGTTGTATTCCACTTCTAAACACTGTCTTAGAGATGAAATAAAGCACATAAAAATGTCAAGATGAAGTAAATATTTAGTCAAGAGCTTTTGAATTAGGGCTGCCACAAACGATTATTTTAATAGTCGACTAATCGCCGATTATTTTTTCCGATTAGTCGACTAATCGGGTCATGCACAAACAGGATGTAAAGCACACATCTTAACCATTATAAGCTTTAAACAAACTAAAAACTAAATATATCCACACAAGCATTATCTGCGAAAATGCTTGTGTGAATGCTGTAAGCTGAATTTTGAAGCTGAAGAGAGTGACGACAGCGAAGATGCTGAAATTGATAGCTGATAAGCTGATAGCCACTAAAATATTAGCTAAATGCCAAATTAGCCTAAAAAATAATTAAAAGCCTCAGTTGGCCAAAACTGCTAGCATGTAGCTGACATGTTAACTTAACTCCAAAATAGCCTTAAAAAACTGAAAGAAATCCTAAATTTTTCCAAAATAGCTAGCATGTAGCTTAAATATTAGCTAATCTCCAAAACACCCTAAAAAACTTTTTTTTTAAAAGCTAAAGTTAGCCAAAACAGCTAGCATCTAGCTGAAATATTAGCTGAACACCAAGTTAGCCTAAAAACCGAAAAAAGCCTAAATTAACCAGAATAGCTAGCTTGTCGCTGCAATATTAGCTAATCTCCAAATTAGCCTAAAAAATAATTTAAAAGCCTCAGCTAGCCAAAACTGCTAGCATGTAGCTGACATGTTAACTTAACTCCAAAATAGCCTTAAAAAACTGAAAAAAATCTTAAATTTTCCAAAATAGCTAGCATGTAGCTTAAATATTAGCTAAATTCCAAGTTAGCCAAAAAAACTGAAAAAAGCCTAAATTAACCAGAATAGCTAGCTTGTCGCTGAAATATTAGCTAAACTCCAAAATAGCTTAAACAAACCTTGATAAATGCCAACATAGTCTAAAAAGCTAGCATATTTTTATTATAACTTTCAACTTTACGACACTCTAACTCCATATATTATAAAGTAACGACTAATCGACTATTAAATTAGTTGCCGACTATTTTAATAGTCGATTAGTCGTCGATTAGTCGACTAATCGTGGCAGCCCTAGTTTGAATGTTTCTCTGGATGTTCCTCGGAGTTGCGTCTGAATGAGATGGAGAGGAAGTGATGGAGAGGAGGTGAGTGGAGCAGAAAACGGAGGCCTCAGAGGTGGTGGGGAGCAGTGGCAGAGGTGAATGAATGATACCTGCACGCTGGGAGGGGGCTGGAGCGGGACTGAGCTGGATCACGATGACTAGACAGAGGAAAGAAAATATACACACACATACACGCACATTACAGGAAACAGCAAACTTCTTCACTTCCACATTTCATCGTGTTCTCTTCACATGAAAATAAAACACAAACTGCAGCTTTTGGCAGGAGAATGAGACGACGAGAGCACAAAACCTTCATGGGCACAACACAAATAAATGAATCTAAATATAAAAAAGAAGAGGTTATATCCACTGTAGTAACAGATCATACCATTCTATTGTAAATATTGCTTAATAAAATGACATTATGCAACTTTTTTCACCATTAGAGCAACAAAAACAAAAGTTCTCCCCAAATTTTGTCCAAATTCCTCACAATAGACTGTTTGACTATTCCAAAATCTGGAAAAATTCCCTAAAAGTCTCTGCATAAAACCTGTATGCATCGATGTTCATTGGATTTCCAAATATAGACCAGAATGTATTGCTTTTGAACGTTTTTATAGGCATAAATTGTCAGTAATTGTTTCAGTAAATGGGTGCCATCATCTTTGGCGTTAAAAATAAACGTAAAAGATAGTCCAGTACTTTGTACATTTTCAGGGGTCAGGAAGTAGTGAGGGAATTCAGATTTAACCCTGAAATTAATCTTCAAAGGATCATCAGTATTGATCCTAAATGTCAGCAGTTTCTTGTTTCTTGTCTTTTGGATCAGGAACTGAAGTCTTCAAGGATTGTTGTCCTTTAATAAAAATTGACAACACTTTAGTTCATGTGTGGGGAAACTAGAGCCTGAGGGCCACATTCAAACCCTTTAATCTGGAATAAATCTTATTAATAATCCTATATAATGTGTTACTTTCTCTGTAACTGATGAGGTGCAGAAAGTTATTCCGCGTACATGTGGTGTCTAAAAAGATGAATTGCTTTTCACGTGTTTGGCATGTCAGACGGTCGTTTTTCCGATCATTCAAGCACCACCTGAATGCATCTAAGTTTGCCACAATCTTTAAAAAATAAAAACTCCCAAATGTTTTAGTTTCGAATATCAATTTTCAATCAAAATTAAAACATGCTTTCATCCAGATTCCATGTCATTTCTCTGATAAGGTGAATCTGAAAAAACCCTCCACGAATCTGTTTCTGGTCACATTTTAGAACCCTTTGTGACTTATGTTTTTAAAAAAAAGTTTGCTCACCCCTGCTCTAGACAATGTGGGGAAAAGGACAAAGAATTGGTAAATTAATGTAAAATGAATGTACTAAAAATAGAAAGTGTTTTTGGCAAACACTTTAAAATGTTTTCTAATTTTCAGAAGAAAGTTACAAATGTATTATTATTGCAGAAATAAGGTAAAAAAAAAAAATGAAGCCAAAATGATTTGCTAAAGAAATATAACTGGAGATAAGCCATCTTTTTTTCTTTTATGTTTTAGATTAAATTGATTTATGCTAATAAATAATTTATCTTTAGGTTTTGGGTTTCTCTTGACCAGAAACATCTCAGATTTTGATGATAGGATGGAAGACATTTAAGTATTTCTAACATTTTTAGCCTTCCAGAAAAGATTTTCTTCATATCTTGATGTTAATAAATATCTTATTTTTCTTTGCACCATTTTATAATAACGAAAATCCACAAATGAAAACAAAAGTGTAACCTTTCTTTCAGCTGCGCATAAATCAAATGTTACTTCACGTCTGTTTGACGCAGCTAGCTTAACGAATTAGCTAGTTTAGGAGAACGACGATGTCATCAAAAACGAACTTTTTAGATAAAAGTCAGATATAAAGACGCTATTTTAGAGTAAAATTAATGTGTTTAAACTCTGACATGAATGGCACGTCTTTCCATTTGCATACTAAACTGTAAAGACCGTAGAAAACTTTACAGGCCTAGCCACCGATGTGGAGCTAGCCTGTTAGCATAGCATATTTGACAGGACAGAAACAAAACGGGACTGCGGCACAAGGTTACCGGGGTTATATGTCACACCGCCGACACCGACACTCTCGGTAAAGAACCCAAAACTGAAGCTACCTCGTTTGTTGGAGAAGCGCTGCGTCGATACATTCTTATATTTGTTCATGTTTGTTTACGTAGTTAGCATGTAGCCATTAGCATGTAGTAGCATAACAGCCCTCATACCCCCCCACCACTCCTTCTCTCCGATCTTCCCCTCGCCGTTCCGGCCGGTACCGAACCCCGGTGACCCCCGCTGGACACTCACTTGGCCTCGGGCGGGACCGCTGCGGACTCATGTCGATGCTGAGGTCGATTCTCCGGCGGGCTTCTTCGTTTTCCTGCTTTAGCTTCTCCTCGATCCGCGAGAGCCTCTGTTCCAGCGACGACATCTTGAAAAATTTAGCACCATGGAGTTCCCAGCAGACTCCCCTCTCCGGCGGGCGGGGGGCGGGGCCGATGACGACCGATGCAGTGGCCGCGCGCGTGTCTCCGCGCGGCATCTCTCCTGCTCTGATGTTGTCCCATCATTTACTCAGTTTGAGTTTTCTCTCTGTAGTTTTGGAGTTTTTACTGCACGTGCGCATATTTTTTATTAAAATTAATCATAATAGGGATTCATTATTTATTTTTCTAATAATATAAATGTCCATCTTGATATAAAAAAAATCCACTTTGTACTGACAGATTACGTATTCTGAGGATTTAGCAGTTTGGGGGCCCAGGCGGGCAAAACCATGGGGCCCTCAGCAGTGGTTGCTTTACAAAATAAGGTAAAAGAAAAAAAAAAAAATACACAAATGATGGAACAAAGCAGTTCACTGTAGAGTGAATTTTTCTTCCCCTGTGGTGTTAGGGCCGCCATGAAAGAAAAACAACTATAGAAATATATGAGAATAAAGTCGTAAAGTTATGACAAAAAAGTAAACTTTCACAAAAAAAATGTAATGTAAAATATGTAAAAACACTTGTGTAATTTTATATAAGTGTTTTTAAACGAAGTTGCTCATTCATCGAACTTCTTCCTTTCATCCATGCATAACACAGGGGCTGTTGAAAATAAACTTTATTATGACTTTATTTTTGTGAAATTTCAACTTTTTTTTTCAAGTTTTAAGACTTTATTTATGTATTTATTTATTTGTTTTTCTCATTATCTCACGATTTGATTATAGTAAAAAGCTTTTTTCATATAATATTTATTATTTTCTTCAAATTTTACAACTTAATTCTTCTAAATACTGATTTGTTTTCTCATCATTTAAAGCTTAATTATAACAAAAACCTTTTTCTTGTAAATTTTTTTCTTTCTCATAATTTTACTATTTTATCCTAGTTTAAAAAAAGGGTTTCCTCACAATTTTACAATTTTGTTCCTGCAAAATATTTGGACTTTTCTCAATTTTACAATTTTTGTTGTAGTTAAACTTTAATTTTTTAATTTCTCATATTTTTAAATTTTATTCCAGTACAAAGTTTGGGTTTTCCCATAATATTAATTTATCCTGGTTAAACATTTTTTTCTTCAAATTTTACGACTTTATTGTTTCTGGAAGATTTTACAGAGAAGTGGGAGACGAACTGAGCGGACATCATTAAGAAAAACTGAAGTCCACAAAATACTTTAATCGTCTCTGTTGATCACAGTTTTATTATTTTACATTTTCATGACTACATATATTTGAGGTTTTTACGTTTTGTTTGGATGTTACAGTTTTGAATGTTTGATCGTCTTAATGTGTTTTGAATCAATAGTAGTTTCTTCTTGTTCAGGAGGTTTGAAATCTCAGTAGGATTATCCTGGTTAAATGAAGGTCAGTGATAAAAAAATGTAAATTATTTAGTTGAAGGTTTTCTAACTTCTTCTGCAAAAATTGAATCTAATGTATTTAATCAAAGTAAGACCTTTTTTTTTTTTTTTACCCGTTGAGACGAAAATGTTCCTGCTCATCTCAAACTCTTTTCCCACTAGAATAAACCCTCAGAACAAAAAGAAAAAGACAAAATGTTGACAGTAGAATTTCTTTATAAAAGAAGTCAGCTCATACATTGAAGGGTTTCGTATCGTCGGCTTAAAATGTTAATTCTAGGATAATCTTTTAAGAGATCCGACCCAAACTTTGGTGCGTCTATTGCCCGGCGCTTCTTACTGTGCAAACAGAAATCTATCCGGACTCGAGTGTTGCTTTTGTTGGCTTGCAGACTGGCGGGAGACGGGAAGGCTGCGTCTCGAGTGTCGACTTCACACGTTCTGCTAAAAACATTGTTTAAATTCTCTCTAAAAATACGAGCCGTCTGTAGTCAAATCCGAGCAGCACGAGTGTATAAAAACGTTTGTGGACGTCGCAAAAAAAAAAAAGAAATCATCCACAGGAGTGGTTCACCCCCCCCCCCCCCCATCATTCACTTCATCAGTTTGATATAGCTTTAAATAAACCCTCTGTGCGCCCCCCTCCCTCGCCACGGCTGCTGCAGACGGAGGGACACAGAACGAAGGAATAAATACAGGTAAAAATGTAAGGCATTGGTACGAGAGGCCACTGAGGAAATGACGGCGAGCTCCTCCTCCTCCTCCTGCTCCTCCTCCAGCTGCACAGGTGACCCCCCCCCCAGAGGAGGCCTTTCTTTATTCTGGGTTGTAACATCTTCTCCCCACAATCCTGACCCCTGCAGACTCGCAGACGTTCGTTCGTTCACAGTGTAGTTAACAGCCGGCGGACACCGCAGGGAAACACGTCAGGCTCCGCCCCCCACCCGCGGTCCACTAACAGAGGTCGGAGACGTAGTCGAAGTCCCGGAAGCAGTCCTGGTCTTTGCGCGTGAGCGAGCGGGCCTCGCGCGGCGGCGTGAGCGCCGGCGGCTCGGCGGTGAACTCTTCGTCGAAGTTGCTGACGTCTTCTTTGCCGCGGATGGAGGGGACGAAGGGGGGGGGCACCTTCCTCTGCAGCAGCGCCTCCCAGTCCACGTTCTGGAGGAGGAGCACCACACGTTAGCGTATCATCACCTTTACAGCCTTGATTGATTAAACACATTTAAAAACATCCGATCAATGACAAATAAAAAAACAGACGAGTTTTGAGTCTGGACTTGAATAAAAGAAAACGTGAGTGGCTCCGCCCCCCATGGGGTTGAGGCGGGGCGAAGTGAGGATGCGGATCTCAGAGGGCGGGGCGGTGGGCGGACCTGGAGCAGATCGGACAGGGAGGGAGGGGCGAGTTTGTTGATGACTTTGAAAGCTAAAAGAAGAATTTTGTGATGAATTCTCAGCGGGACAGGGAGGAGGAGAGGAGTTTCGGTAAAAGTCCAGAGTTGGAGTTTAAGGAGAAGTTTGTTGGGGGGGGGGCTGCAGAAGGTCAAGCGAGAAGCGGTGTGGGGAGGGAGAGAGCCACGAGGACGGTTGAGGTTGCACAGATCAGCGGTCTCTGACCCCGGTCCGCGGGTCACATGGTACCGGGTCGCAGACAGAAAAAACCAAAGCATGAGCAAACTTAGATCAATTCCGTTGAGTTTATTTTCTGATCCTAAAGGAATTTTATTTTGGGAAACTGCCGGACATTCGTCTTGGTCATGTGACTTGAAGAGGCTAGCTGGATTGCTAAGTTAGCTAACAAAAACAAAGCAATAAAACTTATTTTGTAAAGTTTCTTCAGGGAGAAAAGAACCAGAGAGGAAACGGAAGACTTCGACTTCAGAGAATAATAAAGCTGCTGTTTGCAGACAAAACCGGGAGTTTTCCTCAATATGGAATCATCGTTTTAGCCGACAGACGCTCGATTGTTTCACACAAATAATAAAGTTGGAGACAGTAGATTCCCGTTTAGATCATATTTAATCATCTTATTTTGCTTTATTGATCCATCACAGCTGAAAAGTCGGACGTAGCTGAAGCTAGCGTCCAGCTGTTAGCCTCCACCTCGACGTTTAAGAGAAAATCTTCATCACAAAGTTCAAACATTTTACAGAGAATCAAGATGAAACCAAATAAAAGTTGCTGGTTTGTGGAAACTTATAATTTTCCTACATTTAAAAAGAAATCTGTTCAGAAACTTTAGCACTGAAAATGTTTTTTGTGAAAAAAAATACACAATGAACGCGGATTTATGTAAAGACAAAATATGATCAATCTATTTATGCTGAAAGATAATCTGACTGAGTGTTAAAACGCAAAAATACAATTAAAATCACATGATGTTTCCTTTATGGAGTTTTTTTTTCAGATCAGAAACGATTTCAACAAATCAGCAACTTTGTTTCAGTGAATCTTCATCATCTGTATAAAAAATAAATCTACTGATATTTCTTTGTACTTTTTTTTGTATAATCATTTTATTTTGAAAATAGATTTTCAGATACCTGAAGCTTAAATATTTGGTCCAGAAATCACTTAAAAAATATTTAATTGCAAACCTGGAATCAGGATCTTTTTTTAGTTACAGGAATTGAAAGCCACTTATTATTTGTAAATAATCACAATATGAAATCAAACCCAAAGTACATTTAGAGCGTTTATGTTTAACCCTTTGGAACCTCAGCCGGCAGGAATAAGAATTTTTCCTAAGAGTTGCTCTCCATTTGATAATTGTTCTGGAATTTTCAGCTCTTCTCATAAATTTTCCTTGATCCAGCTGGATTTCAGGCCGGATCGGCTGGAATCTGCTGGTGGGCGGGACTTTCACGGTGAGCCGCGGAGTTTCTGAAGTTTTTAGAAAACGCTGGTCCTTGTTATTGTAGAAAAATGAATTTGGATCCTCATCCTAAAACATAAAATAATGATGGGTTTCCTCGTTTTTGGATTTCTAATAGCAGACAGCTCCGTTTGGCTCCGCCCACCGCAGTTTATCATTCGCTCTGCGCCGCAGCCATCGGATCGACGTTCATTTATTAAAATAAAAGATCGCTTTTATCCAAAAACTACAAATAAATACAGTTAATTAACTTAATAAAATATCAATCACAGATTTTGGAGAAAGTCTACATTTATTTTATTACGTTCATCTCACAGCTGCACGTCAGGACGCCTGAGAGCGTTCATAAATAATTAATTGTGTCTCGATTGATCACATGCCTTATTAAAAATGCAAACTTCAACCCCGTTTGGACAGATCTGAGAAAATAATTTGTTTAAAGCGGTCCGTGGCCTAACACAGGCGGGAGACGACTGAAAGAACCAACGTGGAGAACCTCCATTTTATTTCAATTAAGCTAAGTTGTAATGAATAGACGAGAACCAAGATCGGCCGGTGGAGGAGGGAGCGTAGAGCTGGATGGAGTCAATAATTAAAGCTGCTTATTGTCGGCGTAGCTGTGGAATTGTACGTTCAATTTTCCTAAATTATGTCAGGTGGGAGGAGGCAAATGATGAAGAGGAGCGGCCCGAGGACGGAGCCTTGGGGCACACCTGAGGAGACTGGGAAAGGCTGCAGCCTCCGTTAGCTCCAACAGACGAAACATGGGTGCTAACGATATAGTTTAGAGAGTTTATCATCATATTTGCATTTTTCCCGCACATTTGCTTCATAAAACAACAACAGTGATTCTGTAGATTCTGAAAACGTACTTACAGACTAAAGGTTAGCTTTTTGTTGTCTACAGCAGAACTCACCCTGAAGAACGGCTGCTTCTTCACCTCCTCGGCGTCCTTCTCCCCAGATCCCAGCCTCCTCTCTGGGTTTCTCCTCAGCAGCTGCACGCAGACGGAGAACACTCGGTTAGCCGAACGGTTAGCCGAACGGTTAGCCGAACGGTTAGCCGAACGGTTAGCCGAACGGTTAGCCAAACGGTTAGCCAAACGGTTAGCCTCTCGGAGAGCGGGGAGGCGCCGGGACGAGGGGACTTACTCTTCTCATGATGCCGATCGCCTCGGTGGAGAGGAAGCGGGGGTATCGCACCTCATCGTTCACGATGCTGTCAAACACCTCCTCCTCATCGTCGCCTGGAAACGGAGACTACACAAACGCAACACGTGTCCGACATGAAACTGAATTTGGCCACTGAAGATGCTGAAATTGTTAACTGACAACGTTGAAGTTGAAAACGCTGAAGCTGATAGACAGTTAAAGTATTAGCTAAATGTCAAATTAGCCTAAAAAACTTAAAAAAAAAAAAAAAAAAAAAACAGGTTAGCCAAACCAGCTAGCATGTAGCTGGAAAAAAGATTTAAACTTCAAAATATCTTAAAAAAAAAAGCCTAAATTAGCCAAAACAGCTAACATGTAAACATTAGCTAAACTCCAAAAACAGCTTAAAAAATGTTTAAAAAGAAAAGCTTAATGGGTAACACTTTACAATAAGATTCCATAACAAGCTTTATTAACACATTAACAAACGATTTTAATGTGCTTATAGGATGTTTATAAGACATTTATAAGCATAATAAGACAAATACAGTTTATTAACATACTTAGTAACATTTATTATCATCTGAAATTAGAACATTGTTTATGAAGGCTATATTAATAAACTGTTAACAAGCTTAACAAATGCGTTAACAATCTTTGTCAACGTTACATTTAGTGATTTGCAGCACCTCATCTAAAGTGTTACCGCTTAATGTAGCTAAAACAGCTAGCATGTAGCTGAAATATTAGCTAAACTCTATATAGCCTTAAAAAAAATCGTAGGAAATGCCAAAATAGTCCAAAAAGTTAGTAAAACGTCAATTTTTAAAACCTGAAAACTGTAACTTTTTAACATAATTATGAACAATAAAAAGTCAGGAATATTATTCCAGAATAAATCAACTTAAATCTTAAATAACTTTAATTATTTTACTCTCCATAAAAATACGTTTAGTCAAAATTATAAAAGTTGAAAATGAGCACAAGATAACAACGGGTTGTTAATAATAACAATAAATTGAATGTTCTGGAGGGCCGGATCCGGCCCCCGGGCCTCGACTTTAACACGTGATTTATAATTTTAAATCTCTTTTCTCGTTTTCCACTCATCTGTGCAGATTTTCATTTAAAGCGACCTGAGTTTGTCTGTTTTTTCAGGTATTCAGTGAATAAATCATGACGTTGACAGAATCACATCCTCCACAACACGAGTCTGAAACCTTTCAGGTCAACGTCTCTCTGACAAAGTTGAATTCATTCTTCAGGAGAATAAGACGCTTATTTGTTTTTATTTTAATCTTGATATTATAACTAGCATTATAAAATTAAGTTGCTTTTTTTTTTTCAAAGATTGAAATGTATAAGTTTTGTCAGAGATTTAACATGATTTCCTTTCAAAATAAGACATCCAGGAACATCTCAATGCAAATCATTAGATTTTCAATTTTCAAAAAAAAAAAAAAAAAATTCCAAGAACTAAATCAGAGCTAATTCAGAGACAATTTTTATTACAAACACTAAAAATCCTTGAAGTTGTTTAAAAATAGACACTAAAAAAATCCATCAAAAATCTTCTGATTCAATAAGTTCGTTTGTAAATTTGTAAGTTTGTAAATTACAAGTTTTACAAACAAAATTACAAGTTTGTAAATTAGTTGAATCAGTTTTATTTACTTTACTTCCTTTCTACAGTAAAACAACTTTGTTTATTAAAAGTTTAACCAGTGACCCCCAAAGGAGGGGTCAAACAGCCTCATGTGGTTCCTCAGGCTGCAGATCCCTGCTCTAGAACTAAATTCTGCTTTTAAGGCAGTAAATTGACTCTCACCTCTCCCACCAGCATCTCATAGATGAGGACCCCCAGCCCCCACCAGTCCACAGCTCTGGTGTAGGACGTGTCCGTCAGGACTTCAGGGGCCAGGAACTCGGGAGTCCCACAGAAGGTGCTGGTCCGATCCCCGTAGCCCATCCCTGCAGGCGCAAGATTAAAGTTCAGAAGAGCAAGACTTCCTTTACTGCTCTGGTCTTTGATATGAACCCATATTTCTATCAGGAGGAGAAACCCTGAAACATAAATCAGCTTCACTGTTCACCTTCTTTACAGAGTCCAAAGTCGGCGATCTTCACGTAACCGTCCGTGTCCAGCAGCAGGTTGTCCAGCTTGAGGTCTCTGGGAAAGACGAGAGACGTTGAGAAGAACCAGAAATCGCAGAGATTCTACGGTTCTACTATCAGCCCTCTGGAGCTGTATGGTCCAGAACCGACCCAAACATCCACCGTGTGGTTCTGCAGGACCATCCGGTTGGAGAACAGGAGCATTTCGTCTTCATTTCCTCCAATAGTTTCGGAATATTTAAGATTTGTCATTAAGGATGCAACGATTAGGGCTGGATATCGGTTATCATTTCCAGAAATGATTCGATGAGGCCTCATTTTTTTATTCTGTCGATTCTTCAATTAAATTTTAAGTTTACAAATTTATACACATTTTGTTTAGAAAGACATTAAAAATCTACTATTTCATTTAAATACATTTATAATACTAATACATATTGTAAAATGTATCAGTGAAATAATGAGATTGTTGATATCATCCAGTGAATCATACATGGATTCTTTTAAGGAGAAGTTCTAACTAAAATGTTCAGATCTTTAACATTGTAAACATTGTTCTGCTTCTCCTGGAAGGTGTTTCAGTTTGGCCACTAGGGGGCGATCGCGCTATAAAACTGCACCTGATTCAAGAAGAGGACAACCGCATGAGGAAAAAACGATTTTTATATATTTACTTTAACACATATTTCCCTAAAAGATTTTGGAAAATTAATGTCTGTGAGTAAATAAAGATTTTCATTTAGTCGGAAATGTATTTTTTTGGTCAACTGAACGTTAACACTGGCCGTCCTATAGGAAATTCTATTGAAGGTTAGCATCAAGCTAGCGGACTTTAGCTTTCTGTGCTAAATCGATTGTGAATCGATTATTGATCTATTAAGCTTAAATCAATTCAAATTGGTTAATCAATTTTTTTCAACCCAGCTCTAGTGACAATTCTTAATCAAAAACATGTTTCAAAGTCGTCAACGTGTTCATCGATGCAGGAAATTTTAAAAAATCGGTTTATCTGAGCCTGAGCTTAACTTTAGAAATGCAGAGTTGATGACATTTCTTCATGCAGGCTTGCTGTGAGTTTTTTTATCACTTGTGTTCATTTTTTTCTGGCTAAATCTTTGTGTTTTTATTTGTTTTTTTTTTATTCTAATCTTCTTTTCTAAATAAATAAAAAATAAATTTTATTTTTACACATGTACTAATAGGGCTGCCACGATTAGTCGACTAATCGATGACTAATCGACTATTAAAATAGTCGACAACTCATTTAATAGTCGATCAGTCGTTACTTTATAATATATGGAGTCAGACTGTAGTAAAGTTGAAAGTTATAATGACATTCTGCTAGCTTTTTAGACTATTTTGGCATTTATTAAGGTTTTCAGGCTATTTTGGAGTTTAGCTAATATTTTAGCTTCATGCTAGCTATTTTGGCTAATTTAGGCTTTTTCAGTTTTTTAGGCCAATTTGGAATTAAGAATATATTTCAGCTACATATTAGCCCTTTTGGCTAATTTAGGATTTTTCAGTTTTGTAGGCAAATTTGGAGTTTAGCTAATATTTCATTTACATGTTAGCTAGCTAATTCTAAATGTTTACAGTTTTTTAGGCTAATTTGGAGTTTTTCTATTATTCCAGCTACATGCTACCTATTTTGGCTAATTTGGAATTTTTACAGTTTTTTTAGGGCTAATTTGGAGTTTTAGCTAATATTTCACTATTTTAGCTAATTTTGGATTTTTTTACAGTTTTTTAGGCTAATTTTGGAGTTTAGCTAATATTTCAGCTATATGTTAGCTATTTTGGCTAATTTGGGATTTTTACAGTTTTTTTTAGGCTAATTTGGAGTTTTCTATTATTCCAGCTACATGCTACCTATTTTGGCTAATTTGGAATTTTTAAAGTTTTTTAGGGCTAATTTGGAGTTTAGCTAATATTTCACTATTTTAGCTAATTTTGGATTTTTTTTTACAGTTTTTTAGGCTAATTTGGAGTTTAGCTAATATTTCAGCTATATGTTAGCTATTTTGGCTAATTTGGAATTTTTACAGTTTTTTTAGACTAATTTGGAGTTTTAGCTAATATTTCAGCTATATGCTAGCGATTTTAGCTTATTTAGGATTTTTTTGTTTTAAAGCTAATCATATTTCAGATTTTCTTTACATCCACTTTGTCCATGATCCGATTAGTCGACTAATCGGAAAAATGAATCGACGATTAGTCGACTATTAAAATAATCGTTTGTGGCAGCCCTATGTACTAAAAAGACAAACAGCAGCCATTTAAACTAAAGAATTGTGATCTGTAGATTGCCGATCTTGGATTTGTGAATTTCGTCAGGAAGATCCAAACGCGTGAGTCCAGATCTGCTGGGAGGATCCACTGACCTGTACACGATCTTGTGGTCATGAAGAAACTGGAGTCCTAGAACCACACATGCCGCGTAGAACCTGAGGTCAACGACAAAATAGATAAAGGATTACAGAAAAAGGGGAAAATGAAAGCTTGTTAATTCCTGTTTTCACACGTTTCTTCATCTAATTTAAACATTTCTTTGAAGCGTTTATGAAGAAATGAGGACAAGCTTTTGATTCACAGGTTTAAATTGAAGGAAAGGTAGACGAGAGTTTCCTGGCGGCGTCGGTTACGTACACGGCTCGAGGCTCGGAGAAGACGTCGGTGTGGATGTGCATCATCAGGTCGCCCCCCGCCGTGTACTCCATCACAAAACACACGTGCTGCGACGTTTGGAAGCACGCAAACAGGTTGATGAGGAACGGATGGTGAGACATGTTCACGATCTCGAAGATCCGCTTCTCACACATCAGACTGCAGGAGAGAAGAGGAGGCGGCGTGAAGGTCAACGTGAGGAGGGGAAAGGAAAATAAAGGAATTTACGAGGAATTTAGTCCTAAATTTAGGAATTTTGACAATAAATTTATGAGAAAAAAATCATAAATTTGATTTTTTCTGGTTCATTTATGACTTTTCTTGTATTTCTTTCTTTTTTTTTTTTTTTCCTCACCGAGAAGGCGGGTCTAACAACCAGCTACAGTTTATATTTTATGACTGACTTTACGTCTTTGTACAATTACTAGTAAACCCACTGAGACGTTTGCATCATTAAATTGAGTTATGTACGTAAAACTGAATTGAATTGCAGATTTATTACTTTTTTCTGAAAAGAATTTGACTTTTTTCTCATAAATGTATGGCTTTTTCTAAGTAATTTATGACTTCTTGTAGATTTATGACTTTTTCTCATAACAATATGAGCTTTTCTGGATAATTTATGACTTTTTTTTTCTCATAAATGTATAAACTTTTCTGGATAATTGTCTTCAATTACAATGCCATGTAATTTCCCTTGGGATTAATAAAGTAAGTAAATGCGTATGTGTTTCTATCCAACCACAGATAATTTATGACTTTTTTTCTCATAAATTTATGATTTTTTCTAGGTTAGTTTGTGACTATTTTTTCATAATTTATGACTTTTTCTGTTTAATTTATGACTTTATTTCTTGTAATTGTATCACTTTTTTTTTTAGAAATGTATGACTTTTTCTAAGATAGTTTATGACATTTTTTCTCATAAATTTATAATGTTTTTCCTAAGAAATATGTGACTATTTTCTTGTAAAAATTAGACTTTTTTTCATATTTTATATATTTTTTCTTGT
Source organism: Oryzias javanicus (assembly GCA_003999625.1). Classification (NCBI taxonomy): domain Eukaryota; kingdom Metazoa; phylum Chordata; class Actinopteri; order Beloniformes; family Adrianichthyidae; genus Oryzias; species Oryzias javanicus. Next base: position 34,349,947 of record CM012437.1, on the reverse strand, counting down.
ACGCTATTGACTTTTTCCTCATAATTTCATGTTGTTTTCCATTCATTTACAGGGCAAAAAGCAGCCTAATACTTCTTTAGTCATAAATATACGACTTCATTCTCATGATTTAACATTTTTTCTTGTAAATTTACAAGATTTAAAGGCGCGGTAAAAAATAAAAGTTTTTGCTTCTAATCTGGCTCTAATACTTTGTCAAAGAAAGGAGACAAGATGAAAAAAACCCAGAATATTGTGTATTTTATTCACTTTTTTTAGACTTCATTTCAAACTAATTAAAAACAGGAAAGTAAATATATATATTTAAGTGCAGCTGGAGGTTCATTAAATGTCTTGTGTGAAGTGCCAACAATCAAAAACAGCTTCAAGCTGTTGGAAAATATTCAACATTTGAAAGTTTGTTCCTGTTTTCCTGGTTGAACTGATTCGTGGAGGGACGTCCCTTCACCCCGTTGATAAAACGTAAAGCTGGAGCTCCTAAAGTTCCCGCCGAGCAGCGACTCACCTCTCCACCTCATCCCGAGCGATGATGTCTCCTTTCTTCAGAGCTTTGATGGCGTACATCGTGCCGCTCTTCTTGTACTCCGACAGCAACACCTGCAGACGCGCAAACGAAAGCTTTTTCACTTTTCATCCTCATCTTTGAAACCTTCAGGAATGAATTTAATTCAGGAATTAATTTAAAGATGAATATTTATCTAAAAAACATGAGATTATTATTGAGAAAAAACAATCCATTCTAATGAGCTCAGGTTTGAAATCTTATAAATCTTTGAAATCGTTTTTGAATAAATGTAAAAAAGAAAGGTCATATTTATTAACTAGACTATCAATACTATTATTACCATCTTAACCCTAGAGCACTATTGTAAACGTTTTATATGATTTCCAATATATTGTATTTTTCTGAGTGTTGTGGTTCTCTGGGTAAAGTCATAAATGTCCCAGGAATGTGTGGACCAAAGACCAAGTCTCCAGCATCATTTTTATTTTTTAATTTTTTAATATTTTTTTAATTTTCAAGCATGTTTTTTAGGATAATCCCATGCTTATATTTTCAATTTTCTTACATAAATCACAGTTTAAAATAAAACTCATAATATTTTGATCTATTTTTTTATGACAAATTCTTTTTATTGGATACATTTGACTACCCAGCAAAAGTGATGGAGTAACTTTTACAGCTAAAGTGTTTTAGAAACAGCAGTTTTAGTCATCAACTATCATCAGAATTATCATTAACATCTTGAGTGTCATCAATCCTCTCAAAATAAATCTAATAATGAGAATTATTTTAAAACTCTTGGAAAAAAATAAGTCTTAAATGTCACGTTATTGAAAACATTTCCTCTCCTTTTTTTCTTCTTTTTAAAATGTTGCTGAATCTGCACTTTTTATTCAACATTTACTCTGGTTTTCAGATTTTTCCGTCGCACCTTTCCGAAGTGTCCTCTGCCTAAGACGGCGATCAGTCTGAAGTCCTGCAGCGAGAGGGGGCCTTTCTTCTGCCTGCTGGGGGGGAGGAGGAGGGGGGAGGGGCGAGACCAGAAACATCAGGTTATAACATGGAAGAGTCTGATCCAGCTGGGGGTGGAGGGGGGGCAGGGGGCGGTACTCAAACAACTGGAAAACTGGGCGGTACTAAACGGACTCAAAACGCACTTGGAAAACAGGAAGTCATTTCAACAGGAATTACATGTGGAGTCCCCCAAGGCTCCATCCTGGGGCCTCTCTTCTATTTAACATCGACATGCTCCCATTGGCCAGATTATAATGAACAACAACATTAGTTACCATAGCGATGCAGATGAGACACACAGATATATATTAGACTGACACCAGGAGGCCGAGGCCTGTACAGGCTCTTGGTAAACACATTTAAGACATTAATGACTGGATGTGTCACAACTTACTTCAATTAGAAACAAAACAGAGGTTATGAATAAAAAGGGCTTCAATCTATTCATCTAGAAATGATCAACCAGGCCAGAAATTATGGTGTAGTGATGGACACAGACCTACATTTTGATAAACACATTAAAATCTGCTTAATCCAAAATTTTTCTCTTTAGTCGTCTTGATTTCCATCAGGAAACTGCAGCTGATTCTGAACTCGGGTTCTCACAAGGACCAAGAAAGTAGACCACATCCATCCAGTTCTGAGGTCCATACAAGTTATGTAACTGGTTCATAAAACACAACTGACCTCGAGGACCAGCCTGACCTCTCCGGTCATCTGGATCTGGTCTTTTATCAGTTCCTAGAGTCAGAACTAAACACAGAGGAGCTGCATTCAGCTTCTATGCTCCACAGATCTGGAGCAGACTTCTAGAAAACCTCAGATCAGTGGAAACAGTTTATTTAAATCCAGATTAAAGATAGTTTACATCCAAACTGTTAGTTTAAATGGATTCAATTCAGTTGTTTTGATTAAGTTTTTGATTTTGGAAAACTTTTATAAGCGACAGAACCACTGGTTCGATTCTGTTGTAGAGTTCTGGTGGAGCCGCTGCAGAGCAGCTTCTGGTTGAAGAAAATCCTTCGGGACGTTTTCGCAGCAGCTGCAGGACCAGACGGATCAGAACAAAGAGGAACGGAGGCGTTTCGGCTAGTACCTGTTGGCGGACGGGGTTCGGACGGGGGACTCGGGGAGGAGGTCTTGTGGGGGGAGGGAGTCAATGACTGGTAGTATGTCCTGTTAGACGAGATGTGAGGAGAAGACATGCAGGGACAACAATGAGAAGACGGCAAACAGACGACCATCGAGCGTCTCGCTGCGTTCTGAGGAACCGAGCGCAGATTTTCTATCTGAACTCTGAAGATCTACAACGCTTCTCGATTGACATCAGTGTCCGCTTTTAAAACTGAAACATTCGCTCAAACGGGAGATTTTACTCTGCCTTTAGTATGTTTTAATTCACATATTTATCAATTATTTTTGAATTTTTTGGATGTAATCTTTTTCAAAATGGTTCCTAAAAGTTCCTTCAAGTTAAATTTAAGACTTTTTAAACATGTAACCCTTCTATATCTCATTTTATTAAGTAATTCTCAATGTATGATCAAAACTTCAGCTTCTTATCTGGTTTGTGGTCTGATGTTTTAGAGCTTTTTTTTTTTTAAACCTTTTTTTAATACAAACCAGTGTTATGCATTTTCACTGTCTTGATTTAAGCGGCACATTTATCCCGTTTGGTGTGAATGCACCTTTACAACTGGTTACAACTGTTTTTTTTACATGATTTGATCAAAATAATCTAAATAGAAATGTGTTACTTTTTGACATGAAACGTGAAGCGTAGCAGTTTCAAACAGCACATTTTTTAAGGCTCACATAACAAAATTTAAGACGTTTAGATGCTTTTTAAAGGTATTATATCCAAATTCATAAATTCAATGCTTTTAAGACTTTTTAAGACCCCGTGGGAACCCTGTTTAACGTTTTCAGATTTTAGTTTGTGTTAAAGCGCTTTATAAATAAAGATATTATTCTGTCCTGGACAGCAAGAACCAGATTGTTTCTGTAGTTCCTTCTTACCGAACCACAAACTCAAAAACTCACTTAGCACCTGTATGTTAATGTATGGAGAAAAAATAGTATAATCCGATCTGTTTGTGTGCAATTCTTGATTTATAGCTCATGTTTGTGTTTGCATATTCACATTTAAAAAAATACAAAATAAAAAACTTAAATTATAGCTTGAAACTAACTACACACAATCACCTGAGAATCTTACTCCAAGATTTGTAGATGATGCGTTTAAATGCTGCTACAATGCTGGGTTTCCAACTTTCTTAAACAAAAATGTCCGATAATTAATATAAAAAAGTCTAAATATGTGTTTTTAAAACACTTATCCCCTTAAAAAAAACCTTCTAGAACTGATCGCTTAGAGAAAACTCTGGAAAGAGTAATTTACAGCCTTAAAACATCTATATGATTGTAAAAAGTAAAATTTTGACACATTGCTGTTTATTTTTAGCATTTAACTCCAGTGAACAACAAACAACGATTGAAATATTTTGTTAGTTTCAGGAGTTACTTCACCTGAATTTTGTTTGTAATGTGCGACTGAAGCCACAAGATGGCAGCAGAGCACCAATAGTCAGTGTTGAAGCTTAATGTTTAATATATTTTATTAACTATCACATGCTTTCAGAACACAAATAATCATTTTAATTTGTTAAAAAACAGTTTGGTGTGTTTGTAGCATTTTTTTGTAATTTCATGTCAGTGATAGTTTAATTTCTTAGAGATTTTTAAGTGTTACAGTTACCAGATTGACTAAAATCAAAACGATTTAGGGATTTTTAAGGAGTTATTAACCAGATTTCAGCTTAAATAAAAGTTGTTTTGGTCTCGATTTTGTTTCATTTCACAGAATCTAAATGTTAAGAGCGATTTTATTTTCTTTTAGATTAAGAAGATCGTAATTCTTTGGTTTTTTTGGCCCTCTTTCCCAGGTTTCCGGTCTGTCTCACCGGAGTCTGCTGGTCCGGGTCTCTTTTGTAATCTCCTCTTAGCGGAGTATCGCTGTCCAGACTCAACTTCTCCACTGAGATCTCCCTGGAAGTTACACACACACACACACAGACCGACAACACGATGCGTACAAACACACACAACAGAACACAAAAGGACGGTTAGAGGAGGGGCAGAGAACGCATTCGATGTTTTTAGTCTTCGTCTGGAAACACCAGGGAAAAGGTTGAAGGTCTGCCGCTGCGTTTTCAACCAGAGATGCAGTCGGTTCATCAGAGTTCTGCGCCGCCGTCTCACCCCGAGTTCAGCGACAGGTTGTGTGCGATGGGACTGTACGTCCCCGAGTTGTTCACGGTGGGGATGGCGTTCCGGAGCAACCTCACCCACGTCCCGATGTCCACGTTCATCTGACGGGCCCGCAGGAAGGCCTTTCCTGGAAGACAAGAACCGAGCAAAAAGATGCTTTTATTTTGAAATTCTCCAGAATTTATTTGGAGTAAAATATACAACAGATTCACCTGCAGGAAACTGAATTCTAACATAAATATTCAGCTACAAAATGCCAGAAGATAACGATAAAGCAGCAAAAGATAAAAAAAAGGTTTGAGTAGAGCTGCTGCAGACGCTCGAGCTGCAGACGCTCGAGCCGCAGACGCTCGAGCCGCAGACGGCCGAGCCGCAGACGGTCGAGCTGCAGACGCTCGAGCCGCAGACAGCCGAGCCGCAGACGGTCGAGCCGCAGACGCTCGAGCTGCAGACGGCCGAGCCGCAGACGGCCGAGCCGCAGACGGCCGAGCCGCAGACGGTCGAGCCGCAGACGGCCGAGCCGCAGACGGTCGAGCCCGCAGACGCTCGAGCCGCAGACGGTCGAGCCGCAGACGCTCGAGCCGCAGACGCTCGAGCCGCAGACGCTCGAGCCGCAGACGGTCGAGCCGCAGACGCTCGAGCCGCAGACGCTCGAGCCGCAGACGCTCGAGCCGCAGACGGCCGAGCCGCAGACGGTCGAGCCGCAGACGCTCGAGCCGCAGACGGTCGAGCCGCAGACGGTCGAGCCGCAGACGGCCGAGCCGCAGAAGGTCGAGCCGCAGACGCTCGAGCCGCAGACGGTCGAGCCGCAGACGCTCGAGCCGCAGACGCTCGAGCCGCAGACGGTCGAGCCGCAGACGCTCGAGCCGCAGACGCTCGAGCCGCAGACGGTCGAGCCGCAGACGGTCGAGCCGCAGACGCTCGAGCCGCAGACGCTCGAGCCGCAGACGCTCGAGCCGCAGACGGCCGAGCCGCAGACGGTCGAGCCGCAGACGCTCGAGCCGCAGACGGTCGAGCCGCAGACGCTCGAGCCGCAGACGGTCGAGCCGCAGACGGCCGAGCCGCAGACGCTCGAGCCGCAGACGCTCGAGCCGCAGACGCTCGAGCCGCAGACGGTCGAGCCGCAGACGGTCGAGCCGCAGACGGTCGAGCCGCAGACGGTCGAGCTGCAGACGCTCGAGCCGCAGACGCTCGAGCCGCAGACGCTCGAGCCGCAGACGCTCGAGCCGCAGACGGTCGAGCTGCAGACGGTCGAGCTGCAGACTGCGCTCACACAGATAAAGGCTGTTCACCGCCTCTCATGTCCTCTGTGTAAACGCTGACAGATAACAGGTCCTTCAGTTTCCTCCCCTCAGCTCGACTTCTCACCTTGCTGCTTAGAGAAGACCTTTTTCTGCCTCTGGAGGCGAGGAACCCTCTCAATGACCGGGTTGAAGAAGGTCACCTGTGGGAAATGCACAGGTGAACAACACGCTCTATTTGTTGTTTTACAGCAACGCTGAGGTCCCACAGCAAACATCAGAAAAGTTCCAACTACAATTGAACTAAATAAAAGCGAACATGGAGACATAAACTGGAGACGTTTTCTCCTTGCAGAAGTTTGGATGTTTCATGTTAACTTCTCAACTCAACACAACAAGTTCAACCTGTCCCACTTTTTCCTTTTAATCTTATCATTTATTCATTTTTTCTATATTTATTATTTTTATTTATTTTAATTTTTTATAATATGTTTTTATTGTGTTTATTTTTTCGGTCTTTAAATTTTCATGCTTTATTTTTTAGATTATTTTAGTTTTTGTTTTCCATTTTTGGTTTTATTATTTTTCAATTCTTCCACAATTTTTTATTAATTGTTTATACTTATCCATTCTCAAATTTTAGGTTTATATTATGTCTTTTTGTTTGTATGTTTTAATACTTTTTCTTTTTCTTCTTCTTTTCTTCTTTTTTAAGACTTTATTTTATATTTTCTAATGTTTATATTTTTCATTAATTTTAGTGTTTTTTCAATATTTCATTTTTTCTGTATTTTTTAAAAATGTACTTATGTGTTTTAATTGTGTTTTTTCCTACCTTTTTATTGTCATATTTTTTTGTCTTTTTTTTCCACTTTTGTTTTTCTTATTTTTTAATTCTGCGTTTCTAAATTCCTTTTATTGTATTTATAGTTATATAAACACACACATATATATGCATCCACATATGCATATTTTACATAAATACACGTTTTGCTTTATTCTCAAATTTTATGTTTTATAGTCTTTTTTTTAAGTTTTTTATTTATGTTTTAATATATATATATTTTTTCTTATTTTTATTGGAGCTGTTATTTTATATTTTACGTTTTCTGATTTCTTTTTTTTTATTTTTAGATTTTTATTTACTTTTTTTTACGTTTTTAGTTTTAAGATGCTATTAATTACTGCAACTCAAAATGATCAAAGAGGGGAAAAAAGGTCCAATTAACTTTAAAAGCCCAGAAGAAAATCGTTCTTTGCGTCTCCAGTGTTAAATTCCCATAAAACTTTAATTTGAGGGTTATATTTTTTTCTTTCTGTGAGGTTAAACCTTTCTATAAAATCCAAACCTCCTTTCTTCTGATCTAAATACTCTAATAAGATGTTTCAGATCAGAGAAAACACGTCTCTGAATAAACATTTAGAGGTTACTCTTCACACGTGTGTGAATCCGTCCTCGTTTTCCCGCCAGTCGTACCTCTGCCAGCAGCAGCCCCTGAGGCTCCAGCTCCAGCTGAACTCGGTGCTTCTGGTTGTCCAGGAACTCCTCCAGCTTCAGGTACTTCAGCGCGCACAGAGAGCGGTAATCCTTCCAGTAAACGGCGATCTCCATCTCTCTGGACTAAAGGCATTAATGAAGACTGTCACAAACATGCGGCCGCAGGGTTTGCAGCAGCTGAGCTGATACGGACCCTCTCCAGCTCCACGGTGAAGGTCTGGTCCCAGGCCTGCTCTCCCACTGTCCTCCACGCCGTCTGACCCACCACGGCGTTGTCCAGCTTCAGCACCGCGCTCACCTCGGCTGATCGCAGAAACGACACCTTCTCAGAAACGTTCACCAGGCGGTGAAGCTCCGGGCAGCGGTGACTCACAGGAGAGCTCGTCGCTCTTGCTGGGCGTTTTGCCGCTCACGGAGCCGGTGCGTCCGTACAGACCCTTGCTGCTCCTCATGAAGGACCTGCTGTCTCCGGGGCTGTAGCAGGGCAGGGTCACGGCCGAGCCTTTGTTGCGACCCGGGACTGTTTCCAGCAGCCCGACGCAGCCCAGGAGCTGCACCTGGAGGGTCCCTGAGGAGCGAAAACCCAGGAGTTAATCAGAACGCCGTTCATGAGTGGGATAGAAACAGATGACAAAACGGTTCGTTTAGATTCAACAGAAGCAGAAATAAATTGGACACGTGGAATTCCCCAAGGCTCTGTTTTGGGACCAAAATTATTTATACTTTATTTAAATGATATTGTCAAGGTATCAACAAAATTAGAGCTTGTTATTTTTGCAGATGATACAAATGTATATTGTTCAGGTCAAGATATTTTTCAATTAATTATAGAAATAGAAAGAGAGCTTATTAAACTTAAAATCTGGTTTGAGAATAAGTTATTTTTAAATTAAAAGAAAACAAAATTTATGATATTTGGTACAGATAAAGCAAAGGACAACATAAAACTTCATTTTGATGGAATAGAAATTGAACGTGTTTACAAAACAAAGTTCCTTGGAGTCATTATTGACCACCAGCTTAATTGGAAACCACATGTTGAATATATAAAAAACAAAATATCTAAAGCCATAGGTATAATTTATAGAACTAAAAGAATACTGAGTACAAAATGTTTACATATTTTATATTCAACCTTAATTCTTCCATACTTCCAGTAGTGAAATTTGGGGAAACATATATAAAACAAATATTTATCCAATAATTAGACTTCAAAAAAGAGCTATTAGATTATTAAATAAAGTTGGTGTTCGGGAGTCCACTAATGCACTGTTTAAAAAATCTAAAACATTAAAATTTGAAGACATTGTTCATTTAAGAATGTTGGAAATCCCTTCTGGTGCCTTTCAAAATAGTTTGCCCTTGAGAGTGCAATCATTTTTTGAGAGAAAAGATGAACAGTATAATTTAAGAGGTAAATTTATGTTTGAATCGTGCAGGGCAAGAACAAATGTAAAATTGAGATGTCCTTCTGTTTTTGGAACAAAACTTTGGAATGCTTTAAATTTTTTAATCACAGACTCCAGTCTTCCATTGATGCAGTGGCTCCAATCAAAACTAAACAGTTAATAGCCACTAATAAAAGCCCATGGAAGACTGATGACATTAGGAGTCTAAAACAGATATGCAGAAGAGCAGAGAGGAGATACAGGAAAACAGGATTAACAATTCATAGGGACATTTTAAAACAACAACTCAAAATTTACAATAACTCTGTTAAAAAGGCCAGAACACTTTACTTCTCAAACCTAATTACACAAAATAAAAACAACCCAAAATTTCTTTTTAAAACAATTGATATTTTAATAAATAAAGATTCTAAGTCCTCCATGCCATCCTCGGATGCTGCATGTGAGGACTTTGCAGACCACTTCATGGGTAAAATCAATGCTATTAGATCGAACGTTTCATCTGCACAATACTCTGGTCTTAACAGATCACCAGCATTGGTTTTGCCCAAGGAAACACTGGGGAGTTTTGTCCTGGTTGATGCAGAGATGCTTGGTCGAGTTTTATCCCAAGTAAACACCACAACCTGCCTTTTAGACCCCATCCCCACTTCGCTTTTTAAAACATGTCATGGATTCTTTGAGTCGGAGCTTTTAAATATAGTAAACTGCTCTCTTCAGACGGGCGTCTTCCCCTCTGCCTGTAAGACGGCGGTGGTGAGGCCCCTTCTGAAGAAGAGTAACTTAGATCCAAAAATTCTGGACAACTATAGACCTGTATCCAACTTACCGTTTTTAAGTAAAATTATAGAGAAAAGTGTCGCTACTCAACTTCATGAGTTTTTAAATAATAATAAATTTTAGAGAAATATCAATCAGGTTTTAGGATGAACCACAGTACAGAGACGGCTCTTTTAAAGATCGTTAATGATCTTAGATTTCAGTTAGACTCACAGAAACTTTCTGTTCTGGTGCTGCTGGATCTTAGTGCCGCCTTTGATACAGTAGATCACCAGATTTTATTAGACAGACTCAGGAGTCATGTGGGCCTCTCTGGAAATGTTCTTAAGTGGTTTTATTCCTACCTAACAGATCGACACTTTTATGTAAGTATGGATACATGCTCCTCAGGAATCCATGACATAAGTTGTGGGGTTCCCCAAGGGTCAATTTTAGGTCCCGTACTTTTTAACTTGTATATGTTGCCCCTTGGGGAAGTCATCAGGAGACACGGCGTTAACTTTCACAGCTATGCTGATGATACTCAGCTTTACATCGCCGTGTCTCCTGATGACCTTGAACCTATAAACACTCTTTTAAATTGTATTTTAGACATAAAGTCATGGATGGCAGAGAACTTCTTACAGCTCAACCAGGACAAAACAGAAGTTTTAATCATCGGTCCTGAAGACAAGAGAGAGAGGATTTTACCTAAGCTCAAAGGTTTTAATCCTTCTCACTGTGTGAGAAATTTGGGCGTCCTTTTTGACTCTGAGCTGAATTTTATTCCACACATTAAAAATGTTGTGAAGACTGGTTTTTATCATCTTAAAAAATATCGCCAGAGTCCGCCCATTTCTCTCTCTTGCCAGCACAGAGGTGCTAATGCATGCTTTTATTTTTAGTCGGTTAGATTACTGTAATGCCCTGCTCTCTGGTTTACCTCAAAAATCTCTCTCAAACTTACAATTATTACAGAACTCGGCGGCACGAGTTTTGACGGGAACCAGGGGGCGGGAACACATTACACCAGTTTTAAAATCGCTGCATTGGCTCCCTGTGCATTTCAGGATTGATTTTAAAGTTCTTTTAATGGTTTATAAATGTTTTTATGGTCTTGGGCCTTCTTATTTGAGTGACCTGCTTTTAAAGTATGAACCCTCGCGGACCCTGAGGTCCTCTGGCACTGGCCTCTTAGTTGTTCCTAAGGTGAGGACCAAAACATATGGTGAGGCCTCGTTCTGCCATTGTGGTCCTCACCTCTGGAACAGTCTGCCGGAGAACCTCAGGGCTGCAGAGACCGTAGAGGTTTTTAAGAAGAAGCTCAAGACCCACCTTTTTAACCTGGCTTTTAGTTGATCTTATCCGCATATGTATTCTTTTAGTCTTAATATATTATTTTATCTGTATATTTTTCTATTTATTCCATTTTATCTCATTAATTTATAACTATTTTTAATTTTATGCTTTGAATGCATTTTCATTTATGTATTTTACTATGGTTTTAACCCCGGTGTTTCCTGTGGGGATCTATCATGCCAGGGCTTGCAGGCTTGGTTTGGGGTCATTGCCGTTGTTGTCCCCCCTGCTGGGACGGCTGGAGTCCTGCACTGCAGCCTCACCGCTGCGGAGTGGACTCCACTGCTGTCCCGATTTGGGGGGGGCACTGTGGCGATGTTCCTCTGACCGAGCTGCTCCTGGTATGATGGAATCCCCCATACTGTTTCCTCACAGCAGAGCCAAGCCTTATGTTATGTTATTTTACAACTTTTATTCTCAAGTAATTTTTCATAAGTTTCATTATGTGTGGGATTTTGGGTTGTGTGTGACAATGGAGGGGAGGGTGAAGGGTGGGTTTGGTTTTTATTGTATATGTTTGTTTTTTAATGTAAAGCGCTTCGAGCTGCGCAAGTATGAGAAGCGCTTTTTTTATAAATAAAGTTTGATTTGATTTGATTTGATTTGAAATAAAAACCTCAAAGTAGTCAATACTCTTAAAAAATTTAGGTTACTGATAAAATGTGAAAAAATTGATCAATATTAGTGAAATGCAATATTAGTGAATATATATATATATGTATGCAGCTGTAATATATTTATTGTATATGTCTATGATTTTGTACATATGGATATGTATTTTTGTTAAAATTTGTTTTTTTTCATGCTTGTGACATTATTGTCAATTTCTTAAGTTTTGTTTCTGTGTAAGTGGAATTTTTTGGATGGGCTTTCATAAGCATGATGCTTCAGCCCATTCCCTTTTGGTTGATGTAGATTTCTTATTATTTAAAGGTTATGAAATGTTGAATGTATGTAATCAACCAAATAAACTTCAACTTAAAAAAAAAAAAAATTCTTAAAATCCTCATTATATAAGGTTAAAGACAAAAAATCATTATACCTCATATATAATTCACTGATTGTACCATACCTGACACTGCATAGAAATTTGGGGAAATGCTAACAAGAAATCAATAAATTCAATATTTGTGTTACAAAAACGAGCAATAAGAATCATTACTGGGAGGAAGTATCTGGATCCATCTACACCTCTGTTTATAAAGCTAAAACTACTGAAATTTAAAGACTTGGTAAATCATTCCATATTAAAACTTATGTACAGAAGTTTACCACTTAACATACAAAAGAAGTTTGAAAAAAGAAAGAGCAATTATAACCTAAAAGGGCATGAAATGTTTAAAACCAATAAATTTAGAACCAAAATGAAGGAAAAAAGTGTCTCAGTGCAGGGTATTAGATTATGGAATACCTTAGATAAATCTATAAAAGAATCTAATTCAATTATTACTTTAAAAAAAAACAAATGCTCACGTCATATGAATCAAACAGTCATTAAAAACGGTAAAAACGGGCTTAATGCTTAACGGAAAAAGAGGAAAAAGAGAAAGGAGAAAAAAAAAAAAAGGTAAATACTACTGCTTTTTTCCCTATTATTTTTGGTGTTTGTTTTTTCTTACCACTTGCTTTATCTGTTGCATAATTTTGTAATTTTGTTTGAAATTATTTACTGACTTGGTTAAACGGGGCAGAGTTAATAAGTTTACTTCTTTCTGTCCCTTTTCATTTTCATTTTTTTTTATCTCAGAAACCTTGATTACTGTAAAACTCCTTATGTGTGCTTTGAAAATGAAATAAATAAAATAAAATGAAAAATGAAAGTTGCCTACCGGTGAGAGGCGATGGCTTGTTGAGCGTGCTGTACTGGTTTTGCAGGTAGGGGGCGCCGTGGCGGGAGCTGAAGGCCGGCGAGGCGGCCAGGACCAGCTCCTCTTTGATGACGTTGGCTTTGGGGTGGTCCTCCGGCAGCTCGGCCAAGCGGCGGTCCAGGGAGTCCCTCAGGAGGTCCAACCGCTGCGACGCCTCGCTGAGGCGAGACTGCGCCTGCGCAGCGGCGAGACGCGTTCAAACCGAGGCCGACACCTCCAAACCGTCATCAAGGGCAGGTTCGGCTCTCACCTCAGACAGAGCCTTCTTGTCCTGAACTTTGTTGGCCCCGAGGAGCCTCAGGACGTTTTTGGCCCCCTCCGCGACGGCGTGCTCCACCCTGTAGTGATGCCTCAGCTCCTCCACGCGCAGCTCCACGCCACAGAGGTCGTGGTTCCCTGGAGGAACAAAGAAACGGACTCTCTGCACGTTCTCAGGGAACACAACATTTGATCTCCAGCTTTAGCTGCAAAACAATCAGAAAAGTTCATAACATTCTGTCCTCACTTCATTTGAACAGCTCAGATTCTGAGACGGAACAAAGCCCGGTCTAAGCAGAAGATTAAGAGGAACCATCCAGCAGAACATCTGCGGTCTGCAACCCGAGGCTTCAGAGCCGCATTTCATCCCTGCTTTGAAGAAAAATTCCAACAATCTGAGTTATTACTGGATTTGTTAGTTAACTCGTTCGTTCTACATCAGAAGTGTCAAACTCAATCGCATGAGGGGCCAAAATCCAAAACACACCTTAGGTCGCGGGCCGAACAGGACAAACATTTATTAAACACCCTAAAACTAAATTTTAAAAAATTTGAAACCCTAACTTTTAAACATAATTATGAACTAGAAATATAGTATTACCTGCAATAATTCTAGTGTGAATGCTGTAAACTGAATTTGGCCTCTCAAAATGCCAATGCTGACAGCTGAAGATGCTAAAATTCATAGCTTAGGACGCTGAAGCTGATAGTTGAAAATGTTGAAGTTGATGGCGGAAAACGCTGAAGCCGACAGCTAGCTAAATTATTAGCTAAATGCCAAATTAGCCTAAAAAAACTAAAAAAAAAAAAAAAAAAAAAAATTAAGTTAACCAAAACAGCTAGCATTTAAATGAAATGTGAGCTAAACTTTAAAATACCCTAAAAAAATGAAAAAAGACTAGATTAGCCAAAACAGCTACTATATAAATATTAGCCTTACTCCAAACTAGCCTAAAAAACTTTTTAAAAGCCTAAATTAGCCAAAACAGCTAGCATGTGGCTAAAATATTGGCTAAATTCCAAAATAGCGGGAAAAAAAATCCTAGTAAATGAAAAAATACTACAAAAAGCTAGCAAAAAGCAAATTTTAAAAAATTTTAAATTAACGTTTTGAACATAATTATGAATAATAAAAAGGCAGGAATATTATTCCAGAATAAATCAACTTAAACATGAATAACTTTCAATATTTTACTCTTCATAAAAATATATTTTGTTAAATTATACAAGTTAGAAATAGAGCAAGATAACATCGGGCCTTTAATACCAATAAAATAAAATGATCTGGAGGGCCGGATGGAATTACCAGGAGGGCCGGATCCGGCCCCCGGGCCTTGACTTTGACACATGTGTTCTACATGATTCTAAGTTAACCGTCACAAGCTTTACATTTTCATCACATGTCAGATAACTGAGCAGAACGATGGTGAAAGATTTGATCTTAAAGTCAGAGGAGTTTGTTATTAGATTTCATTTAAATTCAGATTCTTATCTAAAGTTTATTTTGTGTTCAGAAACAAAGTTATAAAAGCAGAAATGCAACAATCAGAATCTTACCTGACATGGAACGCATTTTATTTTGAAAGGAACATGTCCTTCAGTCAAAAGTATTTATAAAATAAATATAAAAAATTATTATTGCAAATATTTATAAACAGCATTTAATAAATAAATATTTATATTATTTTTCTAAGCAGCAAGGACAAGGTAGGACGTTGTGGTTTGTAGCTTTTTTTATTGTGAAAGATTACAAACCTCCGATCTATGAGAACCGGAGCGAGTGGCCGCGACATAAATGTCTTACTTCGCCATTTTTTGCCGCCATATTGGAGCCAGACGTCGCCGGGAAGCGGCGATTGGTCCAGCTCCGTGCGGGTCGAGGTTTCTACGGCAACCGCTGAGGCAAATCAGGAGTGAGCTTGTTGGAAGGCCACACCCCTACCTCTCGAAAAGTGTTCAGCAGGCTCCACCTTCTTTTATTGAGACGTCTGATTGGTCAGTTTATAGCTTGAATAAATTGAACTAAAGAAAAAATATTTTTAGAATAAAGATCATCAGGAAAATGTTAAAAACAAAACAATTGATTTTTAAAATTTATTTATTTATTTGACCAGGAAATCCGAATAGAGCGATTGAGTAACATTTGTTTATTTCTCTGTAGAAGTCTATGGGATTTTGGCTTCTTGGAGCCACTTCCTGTTTGAACGGTAGGAGATACTCAGTCCAGTTCTCATATACAGTCAGCGGTTCTGAGATAGAGATGAGTAACTGGAAGCAGTTTAGAATCAGAGGAGCATTTTAGTAGCTGCTGCAGTTTCTGTTTCCTGATCCAAACTGTAAATATTCACAGATTTATATTTTTCAGTCATTCTCCTCAAAATCAACAGTAATTTCCACAGACAGTATATGTAAAAACTTGTTTTTCAGCATGATATTAACCGGAGTAAAACAGGAAACCGGCTTTAGCTCCTCCCCCTTAAACAAACAGAAGGTTTGCTTTTATCTGTTCTGAGCAGCTATTAATAAATCAGGTTAACAGGAACGCGTGTGAACACAAATAAGAGGAACCTGACTTTCAAACTGAAGATAAGAGCGGACGAGGCGCAGGTGGAAACAGTTTTAGCCTCGTCTGAGGTACGAGGGGGGGAAACGGGATCAAGAGGAGGCTTCGTCTCCTAATAAGGCGCTCCGCCTGGAGCTCGGAGCTCCTCGTTCAGCGGGTGCGGTGCCTGGAGATCGTCCGTCCGCGAGCGGCGTGCGCGCAGAGCCGGCCGGGGTCTGCAGTCTGAGGGATGGAGGGCGCGCGTCTTTGATGCTGCAGCCAACAGAGCGCTTTGATGTCAGGAATTCTCTAGAAGGAGATTTTCTGGAGTTCATCCTGACACTGAGGAAACAGAAGCTCCTGTTTCCAGACGAAATACATAAATAATCATTTAGAGAATAAAGGAGCTGCTGATGACCTGCACCACATCATGATGGTCATCGTGACAGTTTCTGCAGCTTTGATGTGTTAAAACAAATGATCTGCAGTTACCTGGAGCAGGGTCTTCCAAACATTATAGTATAAAAATTATAAAAAAATAAACGGATAACTACCAACTGTGATAACTGACTGATAGGAGGGTCTCCAAGGTCCCTAAAATCATCAGATGATCGGCAGATTTCCGACCGCCACCCTCATCATAAAAGACTCTTTATTCTAAAATTACCTAATTTGCATTTCTCTCGCCTTCTATCTGTTTACATCGGTGTCAGTTTGTGACTCATTTAGTCTTTTTATCTAAAAATGAGTTTAAAAACACACCAGGTGCAGCAGACAGTCCGCCTGTCGCACCGCAGTACGAATGCCAAGAGGCAGAGGGCGCTAGTGAGCCCAGAGAAACTATGTGACACGAGCTAAAGAATGATAGAACTAGCAGCAGCAAGTCGAGTGCAGCCGTCAAGATACTCTTTAATATTGTTTAGCATGAATTTCTAAATGGAGGATTTTGTTTTTAAACACCTAAATATTTAACCCCTAATATTTCAGCTGCATGCTAGCTATTTTTGCTAATTCATGATTTTTCAGTTTTTTAGAATAATTTGTAGTAAAGCAAATATTTCAGCTACATGCTAGCTGTTTTGGATAATTTAGGATTTTTTTCATTTTTTAGGCTTTTTTAGGAGTTTAGCTAATATTTCAGCTACATGCTAGCTATTTTGTTTAATTTAGGATTCCTCTGGTTTTTTTAGGCTAATGTGAACTTAAGCTAACATTTCAGCCACATGATAGCTGTTTTGGCTAATTTAGTTTTTTTTCAGTTTTTTAGCTATTTTAGTGTTTAGCTAATATTTCAGCTACATGCTAGCTATTTGTTTACTTTAGAATTCTTCTGGTTTTTTTAGGCTAATGTGAACTTAAGTTAACATTTCAGCCACATGCTAGCTGTTTTGACTAATTTAGTTTTTTTTTTCAGTTTTTTAGCTATTTTAGTGTTTAGCTAATATTTCAGCTACATGCTAGCTATTTGTTTACTTTAGAATTCTTCTGGTTTTTTTAGGCTAATGTGAACTTAAGCTAACATTTCAGCCACATGCTAGCTGTTTTGACTAATTTAGTTTTTTTTTTTCAGTTTTTTAGCTATTTTAGTGTTTAGCTAATATTTCAGCTACATGCTAGCTATTTGTTTACTTTAGAATTCTTCTGGTTTTTTTAGGCTAATGTGAACTTAAGCTAACATTTCAGCCACATGGTAGCTGTTTTTGCTAATTTAGGATTTTTTTCAGTTTTTTAGCTATTTTAGTGTTTAGCTAATATTTCAGCTACATGCTAGCTATTTTGCTTAATTTAGGATTCTTCTGGTTTTTTTAGGCTAATGTGAACTTAAGCTAACATTTCAGCCACATGATAGCTGTTTTGGCTAATTTAGTTTTTTTTCAGTTTTTTAGCTATTTTAGTGTTTAGCTAATATTTCAGCTACATGCTAGCTATTTGTTTACTTTAGAATTCTTCTGGTTTTTTTAGGCTAATGTGAACTTAAGTTAACATTTCAGCCACATGCTAGCTGTTTTGACTAATTTAGTTTTTTTTTCAGTTTTTTAGCTATTTTAGTGTTTAGCTAATATTTCAGCTACATGCTAGCTATTTGTTTACTTTAGAATTCTTCTGGTTTTTTTAGGCTAATGTGAACTTAAGCTAACATTTCAGCCACATGCTAGCTGTTTTGACTAATTTAGTTTTTTTTTTCAGTTTTTTAGCTATTTTAGTGTTTAGCTAATATTTCAGCTACATGCTAGCTATTTGTTTACTTTAGAATTCTTCTGGTTTTTTTAGGCTAATGTGAACTTAAGCTAACATTTCAGCCACATGGTAGCTGTTTTTGCTAATTTAGGATTTTTTTCAGTTTTTTAGCTATTTTAGTGTTTAGCTAATATTTCAGCTACATGCTAGCTATTTTGTTTAATTTACGATTCTTTTGGGGTTTTTTTTTTTTGGCTAATGTGAATTTAAGATAACATTTCAGCTGCATGCTAGCTGTTTTAGCAAATTTAGGATTTTTTTCAGTTTTTAGGCTAATTTGGAGTTTAGCTAATATTTCAGCCACATGCTAGCTTTTTTGGCTTGCTTAGCTTTTTTTTTCTGTTTTTTTTTAAATAAATTTGGCATTTAACTAACATTTTAGTCTGCTATCAGCTTCAGCGTTTTCAGCCATCAATTTCAGCGTCTTCAGCAGCCAAATTTATCTTACAGCATTCACATTAGCATTATCACAGGTAATGTTATATATCTAGTTTTTAGCTAGTTTAAAGCTAATGAAGTGTTTTACATCCAGTTTGCAGATGAACCGATTAATCGACTAATCGGAAAAAATAATCAGTGATTAGTCGACTATTAAACTAATCGTTTGTGGCAGCTCTAGTTCCCTATAATGGTTCCCTAAGACTTTTGCTAAAACAGCCACGGTGGCGCAGCACAAGCAGTTTGTTTGTTGGTGTAAGAGTTAATTCTCTCCAAGTTTTGTTGAGATGATCAACTTGAACAAAATTATTTTAACTCTCACCAATGTGAAATGCAGCACTTTCAAATACCAGTCTCTAATTTGGAGGTCTTGGTCACCTCTTTTAAACTTTTAAGCTTTTATTTTATTCTTAATTAAGTCTGCAATTGTTTTTTAGTTTTTTTAATTTTAAGATACTTGGTAATTTTATGTAAGTGTTTTTTATACCTGTATTATCATAATTGTTTGTTTAAATGGATTCATATTTTTTGTCTTTTATCTGTTGTGTCTCTTGTGCCAAATGGACCTTGAGTCTATAATAAAGTATGTAATAACTCTGAGGGCTGCACTGGATGAAGCGTGAGCTCGGTAAGTAACGGTGTAATATGTTAGACGTCGGCGTGTCGTACAGATTTCTCTCAATCCTGCAGACGGCACAAGGTTAGAGCTGTAGAAATGAGCGTCACCCATTCCATTTTCATGAGGTGTTTGTACGAGACTCTCCACAAACCCGGACAACCCAACAACCTGCTGCTCTCACGCTGGTGAATGACTGCTGCCTCAACCAGAACAGCTCAAACCCCTTCAACCACTCTAGAACGAGCCGATTCCCAACATAAACGAGTGTGGTCTGTTGGTGCTCCTATTCTCATCCTCCTGTAGTAGAAATAACTCACTCAAACCCCTGAAGGTTTTCCGACAGATGGATGAGAAATGTCCTTAAAAGGTCTGATTGGGAGTTTTTTTAAATCGTAGTTTTCTCAGCTGAGATGATGTGAAGGAGATGAACAACCCCAGAGGGACGACTACATCTCTGCTTTTTCCATCCACGCTCTCCTGCCGCCTGACTGGAGCATCTCCTGCGGTCCTGTCGGGTCAGCTGGTGGTTAGCGGATCTTCATCAGAGCCGCACGCCTTTTTGTCATAAAAGACCAGGTGGACCCTTTCAAAGGGTTTCTATGGACCCCTCCAGCCCCACAGAGGGCAGAGCGGCGCTCTCGTCTAGAATCAAAGCCAAAGCTGCAAACTACAGACGCTCATTCGTCTGTTTGAAGTGCAGAGGAAAAACGTGGATTCTGGATCCGTCCCCTCGCTGACCGCCGTCAGAGACCGCACAGCCTCAAAGTGAGAGATTCCTTCAGAAAAATCACCTTTGACGCTCTTCATAAGGACGTGACTTCCTTCAGCCCAGC
Organism: Oryzias javanicus; assembly: GCA_003999625.1. Classification (NCBI taxonomy): domain Eukaryota; kingdom Metazoa; phylum Chordata; class Actinopteri; order Beloniformes; family Adrianichthyidae; genus Oryzias; species Oryzias javanicus. The sequence goes on along the minus strand of CM012437.1, from coordinate 34,330,096 downwards.
ACAGGCTGCGTCTCTTTTAGGACCCAGAATCCGGTTCGGTTCTGCTCAGACTCACCCTGCGTGTCGTCGCTGTGCTCGGTGGCCTGAACCGCCTTCCGGATCTGCATTCGGATGATGTCGATTTTCGTTTTGCTGTCCTGCAGCATCTGCTGGGCCGTCTGCAGCATCTTCTTATCCTGGGTCAAACGGGAACAAACAGGAAAAGAAAAATCTAGAGTTTCAGTTTCTTCACCGTTTGCTTTTCCTCTGGAGTTTTTACCAGGAAGGAGAGAAAAGTCAAAATGACAAACAGATGCTGTCTAAAAGGGGGAGGGGTTTAAGGTAGGGCACAGGTAAAGGAGGAATGTAAATGTTTTTGTTTTAGCGTAAATTACATCTTTTGGGTGGGCTTTGGTGAGCATGATGCTTCAGCCCATTTCTTTTTTGGTTGATGTAAATCATAATTTAAAGGTTGTAAGATTTGACATTTATACCACCAACCAAATAAAACTTCAAACTTCAAATTAAAGTCCTGAATGACTACAATTCAATTTTAAAGTTCATCATTTGATTCTATTTCAAATTTCATTTCAAATCCTTTTTTAAGGGGGCAATAAAAACACAAAACTGAAAACTGAATTTTCACCAATAAACTCATATTACATTAAAAATCTACCAGAAAAAGTGATTAAAAACTCAAGAATTTGATTTAAAAGAAAACTGAAAAAATGGAATCCATTAAACTTTTTTTTAATCTTATTGAAATGATCCCAATAAATATAATTTATTTTAATTGTTTCTTTTAATGTTTTATATAAAGCCCTTTTAATTGTCTTTGTACATGAAATGTGCTAAACAAATAAATGTTCCTCGCCTTGCCTAGTTTATGAATAATGATGATTTTTTTTTTTTTTTATGGAAGCGTTTGTGACCTATAATTCAAAATAAAATTCAATACTGGAAATGTTTTTTTATTTTCACAATGTACCTGCATTAATTGTCTCTTAAATCAAATGAAAAAGAAATTCTCCAATGAAACGGCTTTTTCTCTTTCTTCTTCAACACTTCTCATTCTGTAACTTAAGTAAAATGATTTTACATTTCATTTTCAAATAGGAAGAAAAACTTTCAAAAGGTTCTCTGGTAAATTTGTGCCAAAATTCAAATTGAAATGTCAAATTTGAAAATTAAAATGGATTTACAGAAATGATTTTTCATTTTCACAATGTCAAAACCATACAGAGAATTACTTCTTCATTTTATGTAAGAGATATATTGTGAAAATGAAAAAGCATTTCTATTATTGACTTTTATTTTGAATCATGAGTCACAAACTCTTCCATAGTTTTTGGGACGTATTCAGAGTCCGTTTCATTTGTTCTGGACCGAGTCCTGAACCTGGTGTTCGGTCAGTATACAGACTGGCACCTACCAGACATTTTTGTTTCAAACCAAAAATTGTAAACAAAACCATGTGATCGATTTCAAATATCTCTTCAGTCATTGGCCAGAAATTCCGGAGGCAGAGCAAAACAATGAGGGAAAGAATAATGAAAGTCCTGCAAGCTGCCATCATGTCAGGATAGTTACTAAATACTGTTTCAAACTTTATATTTCACCGTCCAGTACAACACTTTTTACTGCTAATCTGGGACGGTGGAGGCGTGCTGATAGACGGTTACCAAGGAGACGGCTGTGACGGTACACTGATAAGTGTTTATGACATGTAGATTATCGGAAAACCGGAGTGAAAAGCAAAAAGTTGTTTTAATGAACTCATCAGACAGAATTTCAATGAATTGTTGAGATTCCTTTTGCTCTAACTGTTTTACATCAGATAATACACACAGGGTGGGGCTGTTTTGGTCCGGTTGTTCCACTCCGAGCACGGAGTCTATTCAGACTCAGAGCAAACTGGATTCTGAGTTGACGGGTTGGTGGTTCCTGGACCAGATTCCACTTGTGTGTGGTACCTTGGTGGATCCGTTGGCGTAGATGGGGATCATGTTCTCCACCCCCTGTTTGACTTTCAGCTCGATGTTGAGCTGCCTCTCCAGGGCCGCGATGCGCTCTCTGTGAGCCGACGTTCGGCTCTCCGCCCCCGGAGACTGAGGACACTCATCTGTGGAGGGAGGGAGGGGGGTAGAAGCTGCAGTTCAGGAACAGTTATTGTTGTGCAGACTTCTACTTTAGAATAAAGTCTGTGACTTTAGAAATGCTTTAAGAAAACTACTAACGGAAGTTTCCAGGTTTTCTGGTTACTGTCGTCCTAAACTATAAAAGGACAGAGATAAAGCGGTCCAGAGAGAGCCAGAAATGAACTGAGTTTGGACCGCTCAGCTCAAGAAAATGACACTATTTTTTAGATTATTCCTGATTTCTTATTCCTGAACTCGATTATAAATTTTACTTTTCTGAATTATGTTTGTGCCTTGGAAAAACAAAGATTCAAATTAAAATTTTATTTGCATCAAATTATGAAAAACTATCCAACTCATACAAGAGAAAGGATGTTTTAGTACACAAATAATTTGATTTTTCAGATAATCTCACCGATTCTTGCAGACTGTTATATTGTACTGCTAAAAAATTGACTTTAAAAGTAGTTTTTGTTTCTTTTCAAAGTTTTTTTTTGGTTGTCTGTGGACAAAATAAGACAGAATGTCCATGGAAGAAAATAAAGTTATAAAAAAGAAACATGAAGAAATGATCCTGAGCAGGAAGGAGACGATAAAACAGAAATATTTTAGTGTGAGTTTAAACTTTTATACTCCAGAATTCAACTGTAAACGATAGGTTACATTTTCAGAGTCTTTTAGAAAATGAAAATAAAAATGCTTCACGGTTAGAAAAAGACACAAAAACATCAATAACATCTAAAGAAATCTGTTCATACTGATCAGATTTCACTTTTTTTAACATAGAAAAAGAGAAAAACGACAGTGAAGAATCTGGACTTTAGTTTAGAACAAACTGGAGACTGAAGTGAAGTCTGGAACTCCTACAGATTATTTTCTAACACAAACAGTTTGACACATGTTAATGAAAAGTCAGTAAATCAAAGTTTCTTCTTAAATTCCGACGAGTTTTGCTGATTTATGCAAGAGAAAGTTTGTTTAAATGTTTATGAGTTGGTCGTTTTCCAACAACAGGACGATCGGTTTGATGTCAAACACAGAACCTCAAGACTGACTGCATTCTAGGAGAGACACGTTGAGTCAAACAAAAAAAAAAAAACATTTACTGTAGATTTCAGAATAGTACAAAGATTTGAGTAAAAACCACAGACAAAAGTGTTAAAAACTGACGTGATGTCTGAAATAAAACTGTTAAAAGGTCAAAATAATGGAGCCTCACCTTTATTCTCCTCTCCTCCCTTCACCACGATGTGAGCGTCCAGTTCCTGCAGCTGAGCGTGAAGGTGATCGAGGCGACGGTTCGACGACCGGAGCTGACTCTCAACCTGAAAACAAACAATAAAAACCTCTTAACTTCTGAAGAGGAAATCATCTTTCAGTCAGGATTACATTCTTTATGAAACTATTGGCACAGAAGCAGAAGGAAACATTTCTTCTTTTAAATCCAGTTATATTTTCTAACTCAAGTTCTTTAAATGATTTACTTTGATAAAGTTTAAGGACTTTATAATGTCTGTGAGCTTCTTTAACCCACTGAAGGGAAATAAATCGTCACTTTTTAATAAAATCAAAAGAATTTTGTCATTTTTTTAAAAATATTCCAGCCTAATAAAGGCTGTGTGAACTTGAAAACACATTTATGCTGCAGTTCTGAGTTTCAAGTCCTTTTAATTTATTGCAAAATCATTCCATCGTCTTTTAATTCTATTTAAGCAGATTTTAACCAACATCCAAAACCGTGTATTGTTTATAAAGACGTAGTTTCTGCAGAGCGGCAGGAGCTCATTAGAAATTCACCTCTGGTTTGTGGACGGGACAGTTGGCACAGAAGTAACCGCACGTTGATATCCCAGCAACCCTTTGTTTACATTCTCTCCCACTAGCTTATAGCCCCTCAAAAGCCCACGCTAACATTAGCATAGCCAAAACAGCAACACGCTAGCTATCGAGCCGTGCGGTTCTGATCCACGCGATCAGACGAGGAAGACGTTGACGGATCTATTTGTCTGCAGGTGGATGCATCAGAGTTGGAGCGGAGAAGAAGGACTGTGGCCCCGCCCATCACAGATGCTGCGATATTATGTGATTTGAATACAGAAATACTCCGAAACTGATGGAGGACGAAATGGAACTTAATTAAATAAATATATACACCATTAAATTCATAAACAAATTCGTCATTAATTATTTCCAATTTTCATTAAATAAGTAAAAGTAGAATTTAATAAATACTGTAAATATTTAAATAGATATGGCATTAAAGATCTTTTTAAAAAGACATAAAAAAAGCCCTTTTAAATCTTTGCGATAAAAAAACTTTTTTTTTACAGAGAAGGGCTTTTATAACTAACATAAAATGTTGCTGAATTCACATTTAGATAAAACTAAAACATAAATAAAAGAATAAATATATGAATATATATTTCTATTTGCTTATTCGAGTCCATTAAAAATCTTTAAGAAGAGTTCTTAGTGATTTTCATGTTCTGCTTTTCATAATATAAATCACAGTTCACCCTTTGAATCAAACCCAAACGCGTGTTTACACAAACAAAACGATAAAATTGGATCAAAGATACAAACAGAAAGCTAATTTGACTATCAAGTGTTCTGGATTTTTTCATTCAATAGCTTAAAGTCTTAGTCCAGGAGTGTCAAACTTCGGTTCTCGAGGACTGGTGTCCTCACTGCTGTTTCCTGATCTGCTGCTGGTTACCTGGATCAGGTGTGAAGCTTCTATTGCAGGTTATTTAGAAAACATGTTGAACATGATAAGCCCCCCGAGGCCCGGACTTTGACACCCCACCTTAGTCCAAATTACCTTAGTCTCAATAAATGTTTCAGTAAATTTGTTCTCCACCTTTGACCCCTCCCCTTTGGGAGCTCATTCAGTGGTTTAACCCTCCAATCAAACCACTTAATGCTCAGTGTCAAGCAGGGAGGCGCTGGGCACGGCTGGGTTGTTAAAATTGATTAATTGATTAAAGCTCAGAAGATCAATAATCGATTCATAAAAATACAAATCGATTTAGACCATAGAGCTAAAATCCGCTTGCTTGATGCTAACGTTTAATGGAATTTCCCATTGGACAGCTAACGCTAACTCTTGGTTGACCTATATAAGGGGTCTGTAACCTGTAACCTGGCTTATCTCTCCATGGTGGTTCTTCAGAAAACATAAAATAAATCATGGAGACAGCCGACTCGGCCATGTCGACCGTCTGAGTCAGCAGCTCTCTGATAATGGCTGCCTAACCAAAACTACCTAAAGAAAACAAATAAACAAAGCCCAAAAGCTAAGACTACCAAGGTCCAACCCCAAACTAAAATAACAAAACCCAGCAGTCTAAGACTGCTGAGGACAAAGAGAGGAAAAACAAATAAATAAAAGAAAATAGAATTTTTTAAAGTAAGAATTACATAACTAGCATTTATTTAATTTAGATGAGTTAAATGTATGAATTGATGTCTGATGTGATTGATGTGTATCAAGTAAAACTATGAGATGGACAAGATGTACTCTGAGGTTGTTACATCCAGGGGACCTCGAGAACGTTCAATTTTCCTATATATGCAAAACTCAACTTTAGTAAAAAGTTTGATCTTTTAAGAGTTAAAAGCACAGATTATCTTATGCTGTCCAGAGCTGCACTGACATGATCCTCTTTTATTTTGAAAATAAGTTATTTGAGCTTCTGTCACACATAAAAAAAATTACATTTTGGAAATTAAATTTTTAAAAATATTTTTGCTTTAGTTCGTGCCAGACAAAATAAGACATAATTCACATTTATTATTTAAAAAAAGAAGTTCATGAATGCAAATCCAAATGTCTTAAAGGGTAAAGTAAGACTATGCGGCTCTTTTACTGTTGAAGGTTGCCGTCCCCTGACCTCTACATGAACGTCTTTATAAACTCACAGACATGAATTTTACGATTTTTTAAAGGAAAACATTTTTAAAGTTACCATTTGTGGTAAAAAATTTGTTTTTTCCTCATACTTTCTTCTTCTTCTTCTTGAATAAGGTGTAATGCTTTAGCACGATCGCCACCTAGTGGCCAAACTCAAACACCCTCCAGGAGAAGCAGAACAATGTTTACAATGTGAATGATCTGATTATTTTTTTTTTTTTTTTTAGAACTTCTCCTTTAGAGAATCCATGTGACACTGTATGATATTTACAATCTTATTATCTTACAATATGTGAACCATTTATACACATGTTTAGAAATACATGAATAATCTACTCTATGTTTTGAATATATTTATATTAATCTGATACAGTTGTAAACTTTTTTTCTTGTATATATATATATATATATATATATATAATATATTTTTTTTTTTTTTCTTATCTTTTGTAAATATTGATATATTCTGTATACACCTAATACTGCAACAGCCTAATTTCCCAGCCTGGGATGAATAAAGTATTTCTATTCTATTCTATTCTAAACTCAAAATGGAATGGAACTGAAAAAAATCGGTATAAAATTGTTTCTGGACATTATCGATACCCAGCCGCAGCACTGGGTCCTTCTTTTAGAGTTTTGACTCGGCCTTCATTTGAACTCCCAGTCTCACGGTGGACACTCTACCACAAGGCCACTGAGTCTGTTCTGAAACCAATAGTAACTCAAATCAATAGCTTGTTATCTTAAATTCAAATGTAGATTTCATGAGCAAAAACTTCCTTTCAACTCTCAAGCACGGAGAGGGAAGTGTGATGAACCGGGCTCATTTTGTGGACCAGAAATTCTTCTGAATGACCCTAAAGCTAAAGGTCAGCAGCACGACTACATCTGAAGAACTGGAACAAAATTAAAGTTACAATGATGGGTGATCGCCACCAAACAACTGGAGACTGAGAGCAGAACATCAGAAATTCTGGAGGGAGAAACTCTGATGCCTAAAGACTCGACCCGAACCCGCTCACCTGCTGCGCGTTCCTCTTGTCGGTGGTGGCCCTGCGCAGGTTCTCGGCTCCTTCCTTTATCTTCAGCTCCTTCCGGATCTCTCTGCGGATCCTCTCTCGCTGCTCGTCCAGAAGCTGCTGAACGCTCGAGTCGGAGAAGTCCGAGCTGTGGTCCAGACCGAGCTGCTCCAGAACCGACAGGCCGCCTGGGTCACTCTGCCGGGAAGAAGAGAGAAAAAAACGTGTGAGAGAAGTTAGAAGAGAATGTACGAGATGATTCTCCTACAGACGAGATAGGGAAAAGATGGAAGACGACAGGAAAAGACGAGGATTTAAAAGTACAGATCTCAGATTCAAGCGCGGACACTAAAGTGGTTTTAAGGATCTCCTCGAGGTCAAAAATGAACCGTTTCAGCCGAGCAACAACCAGAACTCTGAGAACGTCCTCACGAGGAACACAGACGATCAAAAGTCTAATGAAAGGAACGGTAAAATAAAAAAAAACTTCACCTCTGAGCCGTCCTCATCCTCCTCGTCTCCATGCCAACACATAGCAAACCTGACGTTCCTGAAGAGCTACCGAACAGACTTCTGAAGCCAGCCACACCGAGAGCAAAAATGTGGAAAAAAATGAGGAAAAAGACGACAGAAAGAGATAAAGAGAAGCAGAGTGGAGCGAGAGAGGAGGGGGAACGCCTCCGTGAGAGGATATCCGTCCCAACACCGAGCGGCTCAGGCCTTTCCTGTTTCCTCTCCTGCTGCTGTCAGAGCAGACGGAGAGACACTGAACTCTCTCCACACATGGAGTCTGTAAATCAAAACCACTGAAAAATCAGTTCTGGAGAGGAGCAGCTGATGGGGGCGTGTCAGGGGCGGGAAAGGAAGGATGAGGTTTCCAAGAACCGGATCAAAGCCGGGTCGAGAGGCCTTTCTGATGCTTGACTGACCGCTAATCTACAAACATCAGTCGTGATAGCATCTCCACTTATAGGAGCAGGAGGCGGAGCTTCACAACGTTGTGTGGAAAATAGTCAGATTGAAGATTAAAAACTAAGAAATAAGTCATTGCAAAGGTATTTCTCCAGCTTCAGTACATGAATCCAAGTTAGCGTGTAAATAAGAGATCAAAGAGGAGCTGGAGGCGACCGTCTCACGTTCTTAAACAGAACATACAGATGGTGTTACGTCTGACACCACAACACCAGACCTGACGAGCGGAGTCCAGTTACACTCCATCTTTACATCATTCAGACTCAGAAAATACTAAAAGATATTAGCGATTGGACAGTCGCCTAAGGACTGGTCACATGTTCAGAGGGAATGTTTTTGTGTCAAGAAAATACAATGAAGCCACAACAGCAGACGACTGATGAAAATATAAACTAAAACAATCTGATATTGTAGGATTTTAACTCTGGATTTAGCTCTAACCTTCATTTTTAGGTTTTGTTTTGGTTCAATATGATTTTGTGTTTTACTATCAAACAACAACAAAAAAAAAAAAAGAATTCTGAAAAATCCTTTTAGGTAGCTTATGCTAACTAAGCCTGGGGTGACATTTTTAATAGTGGGGACGCCGTGGTGCAGCGGCAGGGCGGTCGACCTCCAATCAGAAGGTTAGAAGTTTGATTCCCGCCTTGCCATGTGTCAAAGTGTCCTTGGGCAAGACGCTGAACCCCACGTTGCCTCAGGTTGGCGCCAGTGTGTGAACGGCTGAACGGAACTGGGACTGTAAAACACTTTGGGCCTTCAAGTGAGGTAGAAAAGCGCTACACAAGTTATTCACCGTTTGATATGTTGTAAAAGCGTTCCCAGTTAACTTTCAATTATGTTTAAGATTATATTAGCGTGGCAACAAAAATTAAAGACAAAGAGCAACATCGGAGCTGTCCAGCCACAGATTTTAGAGTCGGACGGCAGCTCAGATGAGTAAAATGAAGACATTAATGGATCAATTTATGTGCAATGGGATGTATCATTATATGAATCCATAAACTATTCTGAATTGTTTTAAGAATTTTAGATAATCGATAATTGAAAAAAATGTTTTACTTGATTTAAATGGGGGTGCCATGATTAGTTGACTAATCTGCGACAAAATAAAATAGTCAACGACAAAATTAATAGTCGATTAGTCGTTACTCTGGATAATTTGGAGTTTAGCTTTTAGCAACATGCTAGCTCAGGGGTCGGCAACCTGCGGCTCCGGAGCCGCATGCGGCTCTTTAAGCGCTGCCTTGTGGCTCCCTGGCACTATTTCCAAAATGTTGGAAAATGGAAAAAGATGGAGGAGGGAAATATGTTTTTGGTTTGAATCATTGTTTTAACCCCGAACAAACATTGACAGATTGACAGGATTCAGGTCTGCCGAGCGTTTCTGCATGGTGCGTTCACTGACCTCAGGACACCGGCAGCAGAACAAAGCAGTTTATCATAGAAAACATTGAACCCCAGAACTGATCCTTATAAAATCAAGGGATTAAAAAGTCTCGCCATTTTTTTTTTCCTGAAAAACTGCTTTTTCTGAGGATTGTATAAAAATGTCAAAAGCATAGTAGCGGACTGATTTAATGTCTGGAGTTCATTGAACACAACATGCGCAGTGATCTGTCAATCAGCTGTTCGGAGGTTTGGGGTAAATAAAGGGGGGAGGGCTGGTGCATGAGACGGAATGAAGGCGTTCGAGGTATCCCCACTAATAAAATGATTAGTGAATACAATTTTGTGGAGTGTTCTGCTGCTGTTTTTTCTGGTTAACCACCAAATAAAGAGACTTAAAACAGATGAAGTTTCGGCGTCTCCGTGCGGGAAAGAGAGAGCGGAACGCTTCATTTTTCATTATCGATTATCTCGTTATCACGAGAAAACGATAAAAAGAAAAGTAGGGCAGGGCGCTTTCAGCGTTCGTAATTTCTGATTTTTGTCAGTATAAATTTGGAATGACACTTAAGCCATTGGCTGTAGCTAGTCCGCTCCCGCAACACAACAGAGCCGTGACTCTAGCGGTGTACCCGGGGTTAGGGGTATTATTGTGTTGGTTGCTCAGAAATGAGGATAGCTGCACTGATTTGGTGTCAAAAGAGAGAGAGAGAGAGAGGATGCTGCTGCGTTTTACCCATGCACTGACTTGTTTGGCATTTGCACAGAAATCAAACTTAAACTGTATTCATTTGATTTTATACACTTTACCTCTTCAAAAGGCTGTTGTTTTATTTTTATTAATGTATGCTGCGTTTTATTGTACTCTGTTGCCCAGATAAGGGGCACGTTATGCACGTTCCATGTTTTTTTTACGAATCCTCAAAATAAAAATGACATCAGAAATCGGATTTCTTTATTGCATTTCTTTAATTTCATCAAAGCAATGAAACAAACTGTAATTCATTAATATTGTAATGAAGTTAAACTTCATCCTACAACAGTGTAGTCACTGGTGATTCATTCTCCACAGGATTAAATAAACAGTCAATCATGAAGGTTCATCATGTATTTGTAACACACTTAGTTATTTTGATAGTAGGCTAATATAGCTAATATAGATACATACAGCATGTGTTGCCTTCATTATAAGACTTTTAATTTTTTGCGGCTCCAGACAGATTTGATTTTGTTTTTTTTGGTCCAATATGGCTCTTTCAACATTTTGGGTTGCCGACCCCTGTGCTAGCTGTTTCGGCTAATTTTGACATTTTTTCCACTTTTTTAGGCTAATTTGGGGTCTAGCTAGCATTTTTGGCAAAATGCTAAAAATGTTGGTAAAATTTGACTTTTTTTTTCATTTTTTAGTATAATTCATAGTTTAACTGATATTTTAGCATCGTGCTAGCTGTTTTGTCTAATTTGGGCATTTTTTCAGATTTTTAGGCTAACTTGGCATTTAGGTAATATTTTATCAGTTTTTCAGCTTCAGCATTTTCAGCTATCAGCACTAGCATCTTCAGTAGCCAAATTCAGCTAACAGCATTCATGCTAGCATTATAGCAAGTGATGCCGTATATCTAGTTTTTAGTTAGTTTAATGCTGGTTAAGATTTGTGATTTATATTCACTTTACGCATGACCCGATTAGTCAACTATTAAAGTAATCGTTTGTGGCAGAACTAGATTTAAAGTAACAGTAAACAGAACTAAACGCAGAGCGTTTTTCACCAACATTTACGAAGAGGCCACAAACATGGCTTCCAAGATTAAAACAACCATTTGAAAGAATTTTGGCTTCACTGTCGAGGGTCAATTGGATAAAAATCTATACGTTATACCACATCAAATATAATTATGTAGGGAACACAAGAAATTTGTGAAATCACAACATGTGGTTCCATTTGAAGGATGAAGAGGGGAGAAGTGAGAGTGGCGTTTAAACTTAAAGCTGTGATGAAAATTTACCCAGATGACTCCACTTTTAATGTAAACATGCATAAGATAGCACAATAATAGTTGAAGGAATAAAAGTTAAAAACAAAAATATACTTTTTTTTTTTATGAAAGTAATGATGTTGATTCTGAAAGTCTTGAACTGCTGTGCTTCTTCTTAAGTTCCACAGAAACAAACTCATTCATCCACCAGCAGGAGTTTTTCAGCTTCAGCTTGAATCTGAAATCAGAGCCTGAAACAAAGCAGTCAGTCAGGGCAGCAGTCAGTCAGGGCAGCAGTCAGTCAGGGCAGCAGTCAGTCAGGGCAGCGGCCTTCAGGACGGCCGGCAGACTTCCCGGCTGCTGGGAACGCTGTTCCATCGCTTCTGGAGAACCATGTTACCAGCACCGCAAGATCCTCTTCTTTCTGATTTGCATGTTCACCTGTGTTGGGTTTTTTCAGCCGCTTCGACCAAAAACATCCCTCACAGGTTGACTCTAAAGTTCTGGATGTTCAGCTGAAGCAGCTGAGATAGGCCCCAGCGACCCCCGTGACCTCGCACAAGATCAAACAGGAACAGAAGATGGATGGACCATAAAAACTTCTAATTCTGCCGCCGCTGACCCTGCGTGACCCCACAAAGATGCTGAAGGCCACGAGCGCGGCCCAGTCATCCTGCGTGTCGCGTTAGTGAGCTCGCCTGGGGAGGAAGAGTCAGCCTCGGCGTTCAGGGAGGCAACGATGTTCAAATTCAATAGATGGTCGCGCCAAGCGAGGATAATTTAATCAGACTGGGCGTAAAGGAGCCTCGGGCTGGACGAGAAAGAACACGGAGAAAGTGCAGTTTGGAGTGCGCGTTTCCTCCAGTGCGAGTGCGCCGCCTGAAGTACTTTCTCTGAGTGGTGGTGGGCGCTTTGGCAGGGCCAGGCGTCCACCGGGGGTCACAGGGCTGATGGACGAGAATAGAAGCTTTGCACTCAAAGGAACGTACACACACTTTAAGCTCCCTCGGTTTCCAGTGAAACGTGAGAAGACGCCTCTGTGGAGGCCGGAGAGAACAGTAGCTGAACTAAACTATCGGAGGAGCCCAGTGACACCGGTTCCAACCGAGTTACCAGGTCCAAGTTAAAAAGAACAGTTTTTATTGTTCTACACTGAACCTCAATGTGGCTGTTTTACGAGCAGAAACACTTTAAGCTTTGAAAGTCGTAGAGATATTTATGATAGATTATTTTAATGGTTGACTATTCACAGATGATTTTTTCCAAGTAGTTAAATAATCAGATCATGCGCAAACCAGACATCTTAACCATGACTAACTTAAACTAATGCTAGTGTGAACGCTGTAAACTGAATTTGGCTACTGAAGATGCTAGTAATGATAGCTAAGGATGCTGAAAGTCAGCTAAAATATTAGGTAAATACCAAATTAGCCTAAAAACAAAAAACCTAAATTAGCTAAAATAGCTAGCATGAAGCGGAAACATTAGCTAAATTTCAAATTAACCTAAAAAATGAAGAAAATCTTAAATAATCCAAAAAAGCTAGCATGCAGCTGAAATATTAGGTAAATTCCGAATTAGCCTAGAACATGAAGAAAATTCTAAATAAACCAAAATAGCTAGCATGTAGCTGACATTTTTAGCTAAACTCCAAAATATCCATTAAAAAAATGTCTAAATTAGCCAAAAAAGCTAGCATGTAGCTGAAATATTTGCTAAACTCTAAAATAGCCATAAAAAAACAAAAAAAGCTAAATAATCCAAAAAAGCTAGCATGCAGCTGAAATATTAGGTAAATTCCAAATTAGCCTAGAACATGAAAAAAATCCTAAATAAACCAAAATAGCTAGCATGTAGCTGACATTTTAGCTAAACTCCAAAATATCCATTAAAAAAAAGTCTAAATTAGCCAAAACAGCTAGCATGTAGCTGAAATATTTGCTAAACTCTAAAATAGCCATAAAAAAACAAAAAAGCTAAATAATCTAAAACAGCTAGCATGCAGCTGAAATATTAGCTACACGGAAACAACCTAAAAAACCTCAATAAATGCCAAAATAGTCCAAAAAGCTAGCAGAACGCTATTATAACTTTCAACTTTACAACACTTTGACTCCATATAATATAAAGTAACGACTAATTGACTATTAAATTAGTCGTCGACTATTTTAATAGTCGATTAGTCGTCGATTAGTTGAATAATCCAAGACGTTATAAAGCCTCTATTCCACTAAGCAGTACTATCCGGTACGGTCCGGTTTGATCCGGTATTTGAAATGTTTCCATTGTAAGATGGACCCATTAAACGATTCCGACCCGTACCTCTCGAGTTCCCTCATTCCTAGTGGCTCCATAGAAAACATTAACGAAGCGGAGTCACCGTTGCTACTCTCTGATTGGTAGCAACAGCGCGTTCTTCTTTCAAACATTAAACTCCTGTTATACGCGAAGTACAAAAAGTAAAGACCATTGTTGTTGCTTTTCTAGTCGTCGCACTGCAATGACATGCTAGCGCCGCTCAGTGGGAGCGAGCCTCAAGTAAATGGAAACACTCGTCAGAATGAACCGGTCCGTACCGGCCCACTCCCAACTGGACCGGACCGTTTGGTGGAAATTAGGCTTATGCGATCTAGACCATTTTGAGATAATTAAACCATTTTTTCACAATTCGGACGACGCCATGTTGGAGCAAGACGTCATCAGTGTCAAGGTTTCTATGGCAACCGCTCTGACCAATCAGGAGTGTTGAAAGGCCACACCCCCACCACTTGAAAACCGTCTACACAAAATCTGTCAAATATTTTAAAGGTTTGATGTGGCGGCCGGAAGGCTCCGCTACTGTTATTGAGGCATCTGATTGGTCAGTTTAGAACTTGAACTAAAAATCAGGATTATCAAGAACAAGATTAAAAAAAAAATATGAGAGCAAGAATGGTTATTCTGTCCATTAAAAATGATTAGTAAAAGCTTTTTATTTCTCTATAGAAGTTAGATCTTAAACTAGACTTTATTCCCCGTTATAACCTGGTCTGAACACGGTTTTTTACAGTGTCTGCTAACTAAATGCAGCTTTTAAAGACATATTGTTTTCAGCAGTTGTGTTGCTGGCATGAAAAGATGCGCTGACAGGAACTGTCATTTCCTGTCGCTGTCGGGCCGACTGTCTGCACGCCAAAGGGCTGAGAGGAGGGCATGTCGCAGACAGAAAGAAGGGGAGAACCATGTCCAGAAAGGAAAACAAACTTGGAAAGAAATAACAATAACAGATTCTTTAAATGTCAGATAGTGATGCTTTAATAAAAACGAATGCTTTCTCACTTTATCATCACTTCACTTTGACTGTAAATACACCAGGTAACAAAAAAATGTTGTAGAAAGGGGTTGGACCAAAAAAGAATTTTCTTCTACCCACTCCGTTTCAAGCACAATGTTTGCTTCACTTGTATATTTGTATTTTTTTTTTCCAATTTTCTTTATATTTGTATTTTTAGATTCTTACGTTATTTAGTATTTGTAAACTTTTAAATTCCTTAAATAATTGTAATTTTCAAATCTTCATTTTATTTCAATTTTGTGTTTGTGTTTGAAATAAAAAACAATTAAAAAAAAAACATTTTGGAGTAAAATTGCTTGTTAAAGTTCTGGATGTAAAGAGTTGTGCCTCCCACAGGCTGTCACGCACCACTGATGTGATAAAATGGATAAAAATAAATTCTACAGCAGCAGAAATGTTTCTCGCTGAAGCAAAACGAGCTTCTCTATCAGATGAAAATCCTCGCATGCAGCGACTTGCATCAAAAAAATGAAATTTTAAACTTAATTTTCTTTACATTGGTCAGGAAAAAAGCCATAAAGATGTTGTTTCTCACTTTACCAATTTGATGGTAAGATATTGTTTTGAACACAGAGAAACCGAGAGAAAATGAGGCAAGAAGAGGGGGGGGCAGCTATTCTGCCGCTCTGCCTCCTGAGAATAGACACAAAAGCTGGCTTTGACAGCAGCCGCATTAATCCTCCTCATCAGCAGGGGGAGGACCGTCAGCGCAGCGGGACGCCTGTCAATCAACATCAGCTCCAGACGCTGCGATCAGTCGCCGCCCAGAAGCCTCTGGTCACAACACTGAGGAACAACCCAGAAATGTGTGCTAATGAACCCTGGGATATAACTTTCAGAATGAACGTTAAATTTGTTTAAAAATGCTTAAGACTGAAGGCCAGACCAGAGGGAACGTTTCTCCACTCGTTTCTGATGTTAACCCTAAAGAGTTCATATAACAGGAAGAAAGGTGCAGAAACACACATTTGCATTTGCAAATGAGGAACTGAAACTATTGCTTTGTTGTGAACAGAAAACTGTTGTCTGCATGTTTCATCACACGCACCAGAACACGTGTCAGAGTCGAGGGCCGGGGGCCGGATCCGGCCCTTCAGATCACTTTATTTTATTGTTATTAATGACCTAATATTTTCTTGTGCTCATTTCTAACTTGTATAATTTTGACAAAGATATATGTTTATGGAGAGTAAAATCTTCAAAGTTATTTGAGGTTAAAGTTGATTTATTCTGGAATAATATTCCTGCCTTTTTATTATTTATCATTTTGTTAAAAAGTTACGGTTTTAGAAATTAGCATTATGCAAAGTTTTTGAACTATTTTGGTTTATATTAAGATTTCTTTTGTCCATTTTGGAGTTTAGCTAACATTTTAGCTACAAACTAGCTGTTTCGGCTAATTTAGCCTTTTTAAAAAGTTTTGTAGGCTGTTTTGGAGTTAGGCTAATATTTACATTCCAGCTTTTTTGGCTGATTTAGGCTTTTTTCAGTTTTTTTTTTAAGTTTAGCTACTTTTCAGCTACATGCTAGCTATTTTGTCAAATCTAAGTCTTTTTATTTTTTTAAAGTATAGTCTAATCTGGCATTTAGCTATCATTTTAACTGGCTATCAACTCCAGTGTTTTTAGCTATCAACTCCAGCGTTTTTAGCTATCAATTTCAGCTTCATCTTCAGCTTCCAAATTCCTCTTACATGCTAGCATCATCGCAGGTAATATTATATATCTAGTTCATAATTATGTTAAAAAGTTCAGGTTTTAAAGTTTTAAAAATATAGTTTTAGAGTGTTTTATAAATGTTTATCCTGTTCGGCCCGCCAAATGCAGTGTGTTTTGGAATTTGGCCCCTTGTGCGATTGACTTTGACACTCCTGCAATTGTCCAAACTGTAATAAAAACCTGTATTATCCACGCAAACGAGCTTTTTGCTCTGATAAGTCTGTGATTCCAGCTCTCCTCCAAGCGCCGTCTCAAAATGACGGACGTGGGTTTGTAGGACGAACAGACTCGAGTTGGTTTTGTGGAAACGCGACCTCAGAAGAAACGGGGTGTTCCTGGACGTCCTTACTTGGGGCGGGGTTCGAGTCCGCGGGCAGGAAACAACTTCTCACCTGCGGTCGAAACACGAGGCGGCTCCTGCTGTTTACGAGCGCGGGAAGCGAGGTATGTAGTTGAGTCAGGAAAAACATCTGGAGGCATTCCTGAGACTCCGGGGTGATGACAGCGTGAAGGTAGGGGGGAGCAGAAAGGTAAGGCGGCGCGGGACGAGGAGGCGCTCCAGGCGCTGAAGAAATAACCTCCACTTTGTCAGAATCAGGTAAGGAGCTTTAGATGCTACATAATCTAATATACAAGTCAAAACCCTCAATTCATCAATAACCGTCCTCACAGGTGGATTCAGGCTGTCTGTGGGTGAAATATTGTCAAACTAAAATATCACGAGACCGACTCAGTGAAAGTGACCATGGATTTGAGAGGAAAAAGACGGTCAAACCGGGGAAAAAAATAAACAAAACCTGGAATTTGTCAAAAATGTGAACTTTCATCACTAAGTTTTCCTCAAATAAACATGTTTTAAAGTCAAGTTTAGAGTCACGCTTTGTTTTATGTAACGTGGTTCACAAATCGATAAATCAACGAACATCCACTGCTTTAATGACGACTGATTTAACTCCTGATGTAAAATCTCTTTAGATGATTATGCTAATGTTTTGGTCAATTCGTGTCAATGTCGAGACTTTTTCTGGAGCTCTTTAGAAATTCACTTTTGGTTTTGTAGGCGGGACTGTTGGGGTGGAAGTTAGCAATGCTAATTTCCCAGCATAGCTAGCAACAACCACTAGCTAACATTAGCATAAAAAAAAAAAAAAACGCCAAACCATATCAAAGGCATCCAGCCGATTCCAGCTCAGACAAGGAAAAATTAAGACATTGATGGATTTATACGTCTGAATAATAAAATAAATAATAATTCAATAGTTAAAGTAGCTGCCAGACACATTGGTGGTCACCACAACCAGTCTTGCTATCGACCACCAAAGGATGACCGATATTTAACCTTTCACAGCCTCTTCAAACAAAAATAGAAGATCGATATTTGGTTAGAAGAACCCATCGAGAATCAGTCGCAGGACCAAATATTACAAAGTTACCCCCCGTTACACCCCTATTTTTATGCACGTCCTCCATTATGTGAAAAATGCCACTAGTCTGCTATTAGACGACTAATTAGCTATTAAAATAGTCTACAAATAATTTGAAAGTTATGATGGAATTCTGCAAGTTTTCTGGAATATTTTGACATTTATTATGGTTTTTAGTCCATCTTACTGCTCAGCTCTTTTTATAATATTTATCCCAACATTTTAGCTCTGTATAAAGTATATTTTATTTTTATATCCTTGGTTATTCCGACTGTACCTGTGCTGTTGCATATTGCAATTTCCCCATTGTGGGACTAATAAAGGTTTCTTAATTTAATCTTTAATCTTAATTTTAGAGTGTAGCTAATATTTCAGCTGCATACTAGTTATTTTGGCTAATTTAGGCTTTTTTTTAGTTTTTGTAGGCTAATTTGTAGTTTAACTAATATTTCAGTCGCATGCTAGCAATTTTGGCGAACTTAGGCTTCTCAGTTTTTTAGGCTAGTTTAGTTTTAACTAATATTTCAGCTGTCTATTTCAGCAACTTACGCTATCAGCACTAGCATCTTCAGTGGCCAAATTCAGTTTACAGCATTTAGCATTATCGCAGGTAATGCTACAAATATAGTTTTTAGTTAGTTTAAAGCCAATGATGGTTAAGATTTGTGCTTTACATCCAGTTTGTGCACGACCCGATTAATCAACTAATCGGAAAAAAATAATCGGTGATTATTTATCTGTCTGATAAATAATCTGTCTGATAA
This sequence comes from Oryzias javanicus, assembly GCA_003999625.1. Classification (NCBI taxonomy): domain Eukaryota; kingdom Metazoa; phylum Chordata; class Actinopteri; order Beloniformes; family Adrianichthyidae; genus Oryzias; species Oryzias javanicus. The sequence continues at coordinate 34,311,467 of CM012437.1, read as the reverse complement.
ACAAATGAGAAAATCTTCAGATGAAGCTGTTGTCAAAAGACTATAAAATGAAATCAGCTGCAAATATTCCAAATTTATAACACGTTTCTGCACTATTCCATTAAATAAACAAAAAAGCTTCTATTTTATTTCAATACACCCCCCCACCCTTTTACTGGAGGGTCTTATCATCTGAAACGGTGGGAGGGATGAGACAGCAGGGAGGAGACAGACAACTCCCTTCCCCACGAGACAAACAAAAGCCAAGAAAACCTCGGAGCAGAAAGTCTGAACCCGCCAGAGAGGCGGGACGGGGGGGGGAGTGGTCAGCCAAAAGGAAATGAAGGAACAGGTGGACGAGGGATGGGAAGATGCTGGACGGAGGGATGAAAGAGCACGAGAGAGAGAAAGTGCTGGGGGGCCAGGACATGAAGACGTCCGACACAGCAGGAGGATCAAGGAGGAGGAGGAGGAGGAGGAGGAGGAGGAGGAGGAGCGTTTCCTTCTCCTGCCGTCACTGAACTTCATACACTTCTACTCAATGAATTTCTAAAGAGCACATGTGGTTTGTTTTTGTAATAAATGAGGAAAAAACGGCTCATCCGGCGAGAAGAGCGATGATCAGGAAGAGGGGAGGCTGGAAGTTCACGACTATGTCACTTTTTATAAATATGAGGGAATCAAACGGATGAAAGAGAACTGAGTTCCTCATCAAAAGATATAAATTTGCTCTTTTAAATTTAAGATGAAGCGCACTAAAGTGAATTAGTCTGGACACGTTTGGTTCATTTAACCCTTTAACACCTGAGGCAACGCCAGTGACACTTAAACACTAAATCTTTAACAAACAGTGATTTTTTAATCGTTAAAACGAAAATTCCAGCAGATTCTAATCTGCTGGAATTATCGTGTTAACAACAAAAACGTTACAGTAAACCACAGAACATAAACACTGGAGTGTCGGTGTTAAAATGATCCAGAACAATTTTTCAGTCTGACCCAGATCCGAGACCAGGAACCGCTCTCGGACCCATCTCTGCTGAGGCGGTTTCAGTTCTTTCCTGAGTTCCCTCAGCCTGACTAGACTCTGTGCTCGGAGCGGAACAACTGGACCATAACGACTGATTTATGGGATTAAATTATGGGATGTCAACAGAGTAGTGGGGCAATAGAGAGACGCCAACTGATTGAAATGGATGAATGGAGGCTCATTAGAACCCATAAGAACCCACAGTGACAGAAAAATATCTAAAATGTTTCCTGTGGTCAACTTGGATTGTTGTTATCCACATAATTGTATTTTTTAAATAATTGAAAACAACTTTCTCAAACATTTCTAAAAAAGGGGCGCTTCATGAACAGCAATAGCTACTGGTACAGGTTGTAGGGTTTTCAGAGGGTTTGAAATTTAAAAATAAAATGTGCGACACGCTTCTGTCTCACCTACTCCCCCATTACATGACGTAAAAGTGTTAGCTGCGATCTGTGGCCTGCAGCATGCCCGTAGATTTTTATGGACTGTCCGACCCTTGACCCTTTTTCACTCAAAGGCACCCCATATCCACCAGTAAGGGCAGTTCTGACTACAGTTGCTAAATATAGCAAAAAAATTGAAAATAAAAACAACAATATTTGGTTTACGTGGGAATTAGGCCAAATAGTGGCATGTGATTATTGACCCCTTTTGCTTGCCATACACAATCAAGTGTATCTGCATTTTCTCCCATGACAATCTCTTTAATTTAAAAAATCTTCCCAGTAGTGTCTTTATTCTGATTGTGAAGTTTTTAACCAAAATCCCACAACCTGAATGTCTCAAAAAGACATTTTTCAGGTTGATCTAAAGTCTCCGTTTCCAAAATCTCCTCTGAGGGGGCGTGGCTTTTGTTGCTCCACCCCTGACCCCCCCTGTCTGACTCTTTCAGCTCATTCTCCAATGTTTCTTGACGTTGCTGTGATCAATCCATTCAATCCATTGGTTTCTCAGAGCAGAAAATAATGAAAGCTAACATCCAAATGCTCTTTCATTCATTTACAATCCTTTCGGTCAAATGAGCCGCCGTTCACATTTCCGTGGTCACATCAAGAATCTCCGTGGAGTCTGGTGGAGATTTTCCAGCGTTCTCAGCCCTGCTACCGTAAGTATTGGATGAAACTCACACCAAAAATCCAGTGATGCTGATTGGACCACAGAAATGTGAACGGCGGCTCATTTGACTGCAGTCAATGTGAAGGTAGCATCTTCTCTTCTTCAGAACCTGAACTAGACACGCTAGCCGGACCAGATGAGGGTTTAGTGCAGCAGAAAGAAGATCATTCAGGAAAAACAGAATCTGTCCAAGACTGTTGGATTGATTTAAAGGAGAAATACTCGGAAATGCAGAAACTAAATGATTTATTACATTTGTTCTCTTTCAGAGGAACATCGGAAGGAAATTTAAGAGTTCCAGAGTTTTGTCTGCAGGTTTGAAGCTCAAAGGTGTAAAAGTTATTTTTTTCTGTCTTATCAAATAAAAAAATCCTTATCATCTAAAACGAAACAGCAGAGAGAATCTTTCGCTTCTCAAACAACCTTCTACTGCCAGCAGGTGTCGGTCAGGTGTGTTTGGGTTCCCGAGGCCTGCTGGGATTTGTGCTGCAGCCTGCAGGTGCGCCGCGGTCATGAGCCGCATGAGGTCTCCGGGGAGTTTCCGCTTTTGCCCCGCGTGTGTTTATACGTCAGCTGTTGACAGTTGGCCTCAGGTGCGGCGGCGGCGGCAACAACCTGTGCAGCAGGTTCCAACACCTGCTCTGGTTATGAGGCATTAATGATTTCAGATTATACATTTTTATGACTTTATTACATAACAGCTATGTGTCCTGATAACCACCAGAATTTGTTTATTTTCAAAAAAAAGGACGCATAATTTACCTCCTGTTTTCCACAAAGAGAAAAACACAGATTTAAATCCCTCTTCACAAAAACAAATTAAAGTACATTAACTCAACAACGGCAGGAAGGTTGCGCAACAGTCGATCACGTTAAAGAGCAGGCAGTCAGATTAACCCGTTACATCATTTCATTTAGTGGAAAGCCTTCTGCTCAGCTCCGGCTTACAGAAGCAGACAATAACTGGAGAGATCCAAAAAAATAAAAACATTTCAGAGTAAAACTGTGGAAATCTGTGAATTCTGAACACGTTCACGGTTTCCATGGGAGTCGCAGAAAAACAGGTGAAACAATGTGTCCACATCAACCAGACCTGGGGACCACTGCCAAAACAATTTGGTTTTCAAGGTCAGAAGAGAAATTAATTTATTTTTCTAATTTTCACTTTAAAAAATAGTAATTTTGTTTGGAGATCAACAGTTTTCTTGTAACTAGTGATTCAAAATAAATAAAAGTAGAATTTTGGTTTTAATTTAATCATTTTAATATAGAACACTAAATGAAATCTATTTTTTGCATTGGTTTGCCTGAAAATAAGTTTTATAAATAATAAATAAATAGTTTTATAAAAAATTTAAGGTTAAGTTCTAGGTTAAGTTTTGAAGAAGTCAGAGCAGAGAAAGAAGGAGAAGCTCCATCTGACATCACGAGTGTCATTCAGAGGAAACTCAATAAATAACATTACACCATCAGGGCCGTCAGACTCCAGGCTTCCAGCATCCTGCAGCTGCTGCTGCTGCTGCTTCACAAATCTGCAGCTGATCACCTGGATCAGGTGTGTTTAACTAGCACAGGGGTCTGCAACCTGTGTCCCTTTGGCTTTAACGAAAAATGCTAACGTCTAAAGAAATAATGGATTCGTTATTTAAGCTTTGTCCTCTTCTTACATCTGCTAAGCAAAAAAAAAAAAAAAGGTTAATTTATTTTTAGAAAATTTGTCCAAAGGTTCTTAAATTTGTGTTTTTGTGTTGTTAGTCAAATAAAAGTCTAAAATTTTTGTTATTTGGGGAAATTCCACTAATGTGGTTTGTGCCTCCCATCTTAGAGAATGACAATAAAAAGTTCAGTTTACTCTAAATGTTTTGCGTTTTTTAAATAAATAATTCTGCTAAAATGTTTATTTTTTTAAGTTAAAGGAAAATAGTCACATGTTTGACTGTCTTACATTTTAATTTCAGTAAAGCTACTGCAGCAGGAGGATCTTTTGGAGACGGGTGGGTTTTATTTTGAAAGGAACAAGTGTGTGCTGCTGTCAAATGTATATTTAAACCTGTAGACACTGTTGTAAATTAATTATTGAAATATTTAAAAGCTACATGTATAAATAAATGTTTCATCGCCAATAAAGCATAAATATTGTGCATATTGTGCAAATGGGAAATAGAAAAGCTGCTGGATGACCTCCACTGTTATTGTTAGCTTCGCTTTTGCCATGGTCGCCGTTACAAACCCAAACACAAGCAGCTACAGGACGACAACTCACTAAGGTGATTAAGATCCATAAAAAGTCTGAATTGTTTCATGAATTTTAAGTAATTAAAAAAATGCATGCAAGTTCATGCTTCACTCTGACATGTGTGAAGAATAAACAAACATGGCTGACAGTTTCTGGTCTTCCAACCAGCCCCAACTTGGCTTAAAGCGACCGTTTGGAAGCATTTTCTGTTAAATATGTAGCAAAGTTTAAAGATAGAAACTATTTGGGTGCTACCGGCGTGACCACGGCTTCAAAAAGTTCTGCTGCAAGCACTTCCAATGGTCAAGAGGTTTTGGATATTCTTAGTATTCGTCTGGCGTTAAAGTGATAATTGTCATAATCGAATCGTTTCATAGTCTAATCGTTGCCTCCTGAATTATAACTGAATTGAATCGTGAGGCGATGAAAGATTCCCACCTCTGCAAGGAACCAGGAAGAACTGGAAGGTCGTAACAGTCGCACTTCTACGACGCAAAGCTACACAATCCATCTACGCCTTACATGCAGCTGAAATGCCCGGACCATACCGTGCCGCTCAGTGGAAATGAGGCTAAAGTTGAATAATTCAGATTAATGGGACCGTCAATGTGGCTTTCAGTGAACTCTTCCTGCTGCCATTCATCTCGTCTTTAGCTCATGAATTCTTAATTGGTCTGATTAACCAGAGGTGGACACTGAAGGTTGCACATTTTCAAGCACACACGTGTTGCATGTTCTGAACACACCTGAAGCAGGTAATCAGCCGTGAGACACACTTGTCCTTCAGGTTTGGAATATCCCACTCATCAGGGTGTACCTCCATGGAGCTAAATTGGCGCCAATGTCATTATTTTCAGCTTTAAATGTAAAGTTTTTTTATTTAAAAAAAAGAAAGAAAGAATTCACATTTTGAGAGATGCTATGTTCTTTTTATATTTTTGCTTTTGTTTGTCCCAAAAAACAGGCATAATTCATATTTATTATTAAAAAAAAGACCATTAAAGACTAAAGTATGACTTTGCGGCTCCTTCTAGGTTCTGATCAGTAGAAAATGATCCCAAAATGGCTCCTTTACTGTTAAAGGTCACGACCCCTGGGCTAGAACATCATTTTAGACGAACGGTTTGTTCGCGTAAAACTCTGCATTTTCCTCCCAATTTTCAGAGTCGGTGAATACAGCGGGACAGAAGTTAAAGCCTTCATTGATTTCGATTGGTCCTTCCCGTCAGCCAACGCACCACAACGGGGCCAAAAGTTTTGAAACTGAAAATTTGAATTTTAAAACCTAAAAAACACAACATTTGAAGCTGAAAATAATTATGATCACATTAAAACATAATTTTGTTTTATTTGGATTTCAAATAATATTGGCCCCAATTTACCTCAATAATACCTCCCCTTTAATCAACAGTGAGTGAAATAGGCTCCAGCAACCTCGTGACCCCAAAAGGGATTCAGAAAGAGGATGTCTGCTTAGCGTCATCTCAAACACCAAAATGATCTCAGGGCTGAACCGTTCCAGTGTTTGCACAAAAAGGAAACTGAAAAATGTTTTTCCCGCCCACCACTGAGGTCATCAGCTGTGGGAGAACCAGCAGAGGTGGAGGAGAACTCATTAAGGAGAAAGCCTCGAGTTTTAATCAGGTTATGTAAACTAACAGAGGAAAATGATTGATTGAGCAAAGATTAATTAAATGTGCAGGGGGAAATATCATCCATAATCTCCTGCCTTTTGTGAGAACATTTCATAACCATAAAAAGAAAACGTGGTGGTGATGTGCGATGATGTTTGTGGAAAACTTTCTTCAGTCTCCTTTGTTCTTTTCATGTTCACTCCGCTGTTTGAAGCTGATTTAAAGCAGACCTGAGAGTTGGACTACAGGCGCTCAGAAAGTCTCACTCGCATCAGAAACAGCTGAAAGCTGCGTCCCGTCGCATTGTTCGGTTACAGAGCAACTCGAGGAAACCATGAACGGACACACACTGGTTCATCAGGAAGTCTGTGCCGTTCCATTTTATTTGTTTTCATGGCCTCACCTCTGTCTGCAAACATCTCTGCTCCACAGGAAAGCTGGAAAATGTGGAAAATGATGCTTGGAACTGGACGGGATTTGGATTCAACCTGGAGTCGCATCCTCTCCTTTCCGAACATTTACAGTTTCCGGCTGCAAAATTCCACACGGTGCGACCGAATTTGTGACCCTTTGAGGTCAAAGATGACTGGCTAAGCCTGTCGCTTCCTTAGGGTCTCAACTCCAAAATAACGCTCCCACAAACGATTATTTTAGTAGTCAACTAATAACAGACAATTTTTTTTTTTTTATTATTCGACAAATCGGGTCATGGACAAAGTGGATGTAAAACAAACATCTTAACCATAATTAGCTTTAAACTGACTAAAAATATTCACACTGTGATAATGCTAGTGTGAACGCTGTAAGCTGAAGATTCTAATGACGATAGCTGAAGATGCTGAAATTGATATCTGAAAACGCTGAAGCTGATAGCCAGCTATAATATTAGTTAAATGCCAAATTAGCCTGAAAGAATTATTAAAAAGCCTATATTAGCCAAAACAGTTAGCATACAGCTGAAATATTAGCTAAACTCCAAAATAGCCTGAAAAACGAAAGAAAAATCCTAAATTATTCAAAACAGCGGGCATTTAGCTGAAATATTAGCAAAATTCAAAAACCTAAAAAACTAAAAAAGCTTAAGTTAGCCACAAAATCTAGCATGCAGCTTAAAAATCATTCAACTCCAAGTCTCCCTCTAACTTAAGTCTAACTCCAAATTAGCCTAAAAAACAGAAAAAAATCCTGTAAGCTGAATTTGGCCGCTGACCATCCTAGTGACGGTAGCTGAAAACGCTGAAGCTGATAGCTAGTAGAGCTGCCACAAACGATTACTTTAATAGTCGACTAATCACCGATTATTTTTTTCGATTAGTCGACTAATCGGGTCATCCGCAAACTTGATGTAAAACACACATCTTAACCATCATTAGCCTTAAACTAACTAGATATATAGCATTACCTGCAATAATGCTAGCGGGAATGCTGTAAGCTGAATTTGGCTACACAAGATACTAGTGCTGATAGCTAAATGCCAAAGTTGATAGCTAAAAACCCTGAAGCTGATACCCAGCTATAATATTAGTTAAATGCCAAATTAGCCTGAAAGAATTATTAAAAAGCCTATATTAGCCAAAATAGCTAGCATGCAGCTGAAATATTAGCCAAATTCCAAAACTGCCTAAAAAACAATAAAAAAGCTTAAGTTAGCCAAAACCGCTAGCATGCAGCTTAAATATTAGCTAAACTCCAAAATAGCCTAAAAAACGAAAGAAAAATCCTAAATTATTCAAAACAGCGGGCATTTAGCTGAAATATTAGCAAAATTCAAAAACCTAAAAAACTAAAAAAGCTTAAGTTAGCCAAAAAAAGCTAGCATGCAGCTTAAATATTATTTAAGTCTAACTTAAGTCTAACAAGTCTAACTCCAAATTAGCCTAAAGAAACAGAAAAAAATCCTGTAAGCTGATTTTGGCCGCTGACCATCCTAGTGACTTTAGCTGGAAACGCTGAAGCTGATAGCTAGTAGTGCTGCCACAAACGATTACTTTAATAGTCGAATAATCACCGATTATTTTTTTCGATTAGTCGACTAATCGGGTCATTCGCAAACTTGATTCAAAACACACATCTTAACCATCGTTAGCCTTAAACTAACTAGATATATAGCATTACCTGCAATAATGCTAGCGGGAATGCTGTAAGCTGAATTTGGCTACACAAGATACTAGCGCTGATAGCTAAATGCCAAAGTTGATAGTTGAAACACTGAAGCTGATAGTTAGCTAAATATTAGTTAAATGCAAAAAAGCCTAAAAAACAAATAGCATGCAGCTGAAATATTAGCTAAACTCCAAATTAGCTAAAAAAAAACCTTACTAAATGCCAAAATCGTCCAAAAAGCTAGCAGAATGCCATTATAGCTTTCAACTTTACTACACTCCGACTCCATATGATGTAAAGTAACGACTAATAGACTATTAAATTAGTCGACTAATCGACTATTTCAATAGTCGATTAGTCGACTAATCGTGGCGGTCCTACTCCGAACCCAAAGCCTCACAAACTCAGATCTGAGAGGACCTGTACCTCGTCATCGGTGCAACTGGATCTCCTTCTCATTGTGAGGAGGATTGTTTGGGGGGGACTTCAATAACTCCCATAACCTATTTATATCTTCACGCCATATGCTCATGACACACCGAAGCCCCTCCCCCTCCCTCTGAGCTCAGATAAAGACTGAAGGACCTGGGAACCGTCAAGCTTGTCCACACAGAACAGAAATGAAAAACACCGCGTGTGTCTGTCCTCAACGTATACTTTGGAAAAGAGCCTGACGATGATTTATTGTTTGTGAATGAAAGACTTACAAAGCTGTCAAAAAGCTTTCATGGTTTTTATTCCACATGTGACGGAACGTATTCCTCCAAACGTAAAGGGCAGATATGTTTACTCGGATTAGTACATTTATAAATCATTTATGCGCAGAGGGATCCTGCCGTTGATACAGGACTTTAAACTGGATCTCTTTGTAGCGGCACCCTCACATTGATGTGTGATCCGTCCCATGGAAATTTCATGTCTAGCGCGCCGTCTCGTGGGGTCCAGATGACCCCACTTTTAATGTAAACATGTCTCGGACGACACGAGGGATAAGTGAGAAGAATGACGGCACCGCGATCTGGCCGCTAAATTAGCTGCTAGCTCTGCTCTCAGAAAAGTCCCGTCCCAATCATCCCATCCTAATCCTGTGCTGGACGGTCACTTTGTGCTTCTTTCAGCAGGACTGAGCTCTCCACAAATGAATGAGCGGCTCTGCTGAACGCTGTGTTTTTAAGGAACACAAGTGTTTGCCTCTTTAGTTCCCACCAGAGTTTAAAAGAGCGCCAACACTTTCCAAACAAAGCAGACCAAACTCTGACCGAAGAGTCAGAGCGACAATACAAAGACAGACTTGTATCTATTCACTGCATTCGCCTCAAACGACTCGTTCAGAGTCCATTAATATGAAGTAACACCCTCTTAACAGAGATTAAGGTAAAATGCATTTGGCTGATTTATCTGTGCTTCACATGTATTATGTAATTACATAATCGGAACATCTTTATCAGACAAACCGGACTATGTTCTCAGCGGTTCTCCTTAAAGAAACATTTTTAGAACATGTGTTCAGACTTGATGTAACACTTGATCATTACATGTGAAGTATTGCTTGGCAAGGGAGTGCCAGGGGGTCTAAATGGGTTCAAAGAGTCTGCTCTGCAGCTATTAACTTTTCTGAGTAGCTGTTTAAACGGCGGGGCGAGGCCTGGCGATAAGGCCGGATCGATGGATGTGACCTTGGCAAGGCCGTCGTGATGGGAGGAGGTTAAAGGTCAGGTTACGTCAGAGAGAGAGAGAGAGAGAGAGAGAGAGAGAGAGAGAGAAGCCAAGTCAGAACAAAAATAAGGGATTGTTGTTATGAAAGACCCAAACATAAACAAAGAGTGGAGCTAAATTTAACATTAAACAAATTATCAGCTGTATAAAACATGTTACCCGAGTGACACCCCCCCTACTTCTTCCAGGGCTTTTTCAGTGTCAGAGAGGTTGACCAGCCAAGGGTGAACGGATGTCGTGACTGTGCAGCAGCGTACAGTTGCTTGTGTGTGCAGAGGGAGGGGCGGGGGGGGTCCATGTTAGTCTGGTATGCAGAGGTCCGTGGCTATGAGGTCATGGGAGTTATGGGATGTTTGCACCAAAAGACGGCAATATATAAAACAAAGAGTAGATCACCAACTATGAAGGACAAATGGATGTAAACAAAGCTAAACTTGGAACAGCCCCTCTCCATTGACAAATGCCCCCAAATACTCAATGGGGTGACACAGATTCCGCCCCCCGTGGTCGGGCGAGGGCGCGGTCATGAGTACGGTCCCAACAGAATGCGGAAAATGAACTCGCAGTGAACTGAATGTGATCCGAGCTTCTGCCGTCAGACAATGGAGCCTATTGTACTTTAGTGGCTGTAGAGCCTCATCGTCAGCAGTAACGGCCTTCAGCCCCCCACCCCCTCCCCCTACAGTCCTACCGCCATCTGACCGGCCCCCATCCCAACAACGGAAATGCTCAACGGGGGTCACGCACGGGCGACCTTTGACAACCTGGCCCTGAAAAGGTCCTGACCTTTAAATGGGAAAAAGTCACAACGTTCAGTCAAAAGGTAACCAGATACTTGTACGAAAGTCTCAACCAGATTTCAATCTCTGTCTAGTGGTGTAATAGAGATTTAGTCAGTGACACCTAAACAACAAACGTGAATCAGGTGATTCTGACGTGGAGAAAAGCAGCTTTTCAAATCGGCTTCACGACGATCTGAAACACATTACAAACGTTCAGCTGCTTTAGTTTACGTCACATTTAGCCGATTGTAGAAACCTCAACTTCTGTAGAGTGTTACATTTCAGAGTAAAGCTTCAGAATCCACAGGAATTAAGTCAATTATGTAAAAGCTGAAGAATTATGGTAATGGAAACGTTGGAGCTGACATCTTGCCACAAATGCCCTCTGGGCAGAATAAACACAAACAGTCAACACCAACAACGGACTATGATTTTAACACACACACAAACACACAACAATGAATCACCACTAATGCTGCATCCCAACAACACTCCACTAAGTTTATGTTGAAAGTGTGTCCCTATGTTCACACTGGGCATGTGTCGCATATATGCTGTTCACACTGGACTGTTGCTAATCAATGCTAGCACAGGAACGTACACTTGGAAGAAGAGGTATTTTCTTTCACAGCTCTATTCCGATTTATAAGAGACTCCGTGTCATATAATTTGTTGTAAAAACTTGAAAGGCGACGGACGTTTGAAAGCAGAAACGTTTACAGGCTTTTCATTGGAAATGGTTTCATGAACACGCTTAAAATTAGCATAAGACGGATTTAATGTTTTATCCCATTACAGCAGGCTAATGGTGCATTCCCACCGGGTGGGATTCTGCATCAAATTTACAGCGTGACGTCCCGAGGTTATTCGTTTTAGACAGCTCTGCAGAGACGCTAGCAAGCACGGCGCTACGTCTGGGTTCATTAGATCATTCAGAGTCTCTCCTGGTGAGTTTTACACGATGATTGAGTCATGTGTCCAAAGCCGAGTCCCTGATTGGTTGATGCACCGCAGGTCCTCCGATCCCATCTGTACATTGACTTAACATTAAACTTAATGTCCGAGAACCGCGTCCGGTGAGAATGTTCTTTGCTGCTTGCTTTTAAGCTAATTCTTTCCAGAATTTTCAGCCTTCATCTGATCCAATCCTCCATCCAGTCGACAGATTTAAGAAAAGTAACGTTTAAGGGTTTCAGAGCTTTTTAAATTCCAGTTTTGTGCAGGTTTAGTTGAATAAAACACCAAATATTTCAATTAAATGTTCTTCTTCTAATGTTCTAAGTAGAACCAGGAAAGTTGTTTAAAGCGCTTTTGTCAAACAGAACCATTTGATACTAAATGCTCTGATTTTTTAATCATAATTGAAACATTTTAAAGATACAAGAGCTCTATCACGTAAAAAATAGAAACTGTAATCAAAGTAAAGACTACTGAGGCAGTTATTTCTTAAATGACAGATGGTCCAGCTGTGAATCAGCAAGAAAAACAGTTTCAATAAAAGACTAGTTACACAAAAGCTGTTTTCTCTACTGAAGTTCTTATTTCTGAGCCTGAATCTGTGTTCTGCAGATACAGGTGTCTCTTTCTCATTTCACTGATGGACTAATCCTTAATCTTCAGAAGTTCAGCTGTGGTACAGCGGAGGTTCAAATCGAATCCGTCTTAATTGGCTGATGTTTTATATGACTAAATATAGAAAAGTTCAGAAATCACATGGGACGAGGGGGGACGGGGTCTTTTAAACTGAAAAGCCTGACTCCTGCTCCCCTTGATGTATTATTGCAGATTCTGTCTGCTTACACGGCCTGAAGGCAGCGCTGAGAAAATCCCACTTTTCTGCGCATAGCTGTCTCCTTACGTCATGGCGAGGCTTTTGCACGGTTCTCCGGCGCTTCCCCCGGAGAACACATCAGCGCGTCGCTTTTCATCTGTTTGGCAGTCCTGGAGAAAACGTTTCAGCACGTCTCTTAAAGATGTCTCCCTTTCCTTTCATTCCATTATTCGCTCACGAGGAAGTCTGACGCAGTTGGGTTAGAACTCGTCTACGGGGGTTGTTTAATGTCGCTTTCCTGCGAGGGCAAACAGACGGCGCACCATGGGAAGGGTGTTCGTACCGGCGAGTATTGGAAAGTTGACGGGGGAACTCCACTGGTTCTGCAGTATGATTTTTAAAGCCTTTAGTGGGCCCAGAGGAAGCGGCGGGAACACAGACAAATCTGAAGAAACAAGTTTAAAAGTGGATGTGGGTCAAAGCTTCACTTCACTTCTGATTTATATTGAATCTCCGACTTCTGAATGAACGCCTCCCACACACACACAAGGCCTTTTATCAGTTCCATCATCATGTGACTCATCATCGCTGGCAGTAAATCAGTAACACACGAAACGTGAACATGTAGGAACATCCACTTCAAGATCACAATAAACAGATGCGAGTCATTTCCTTTACTTTCATTTTTAGAACAGACTTTGGACCAGTTTTAATTCCCCCCTTCCCCTCCATTTGAAGAAGAATTTTTAGTGCAAGTGTGTCTAGAAATTGTTTGTTAAATCCAACCATCCAAGCAGAGGGTGAAACACTTTTCTTTAGGGCTACCACAAACGATTATTTTAATAGTCGACTAATCACCGATTATTTTTTCCGATTAGTCGACTAATCTGTTCATGGCCAAAGTGGATGTAAAGCTGCTGAAGTTGATAACCAGCTAAAATATTAGTTAAATGCCAAATTAGCCAAAAAATAAAAAGAGCCAAAGTTAGCCTAAATAGCTAGCATGCTGCTGAAATATTAGCTAAATTCCAAATTAGCCTTAAAAAAACGGAAAAATCCTATATTAGCCAAATCAGCTAGCACATAGCTGAAATATAAGCTAAACTCAAAAATTGCCTAAAAAAACGTAAAAAAGCTAAAGTTAACCAAAATAGCTAGCATGCTGCTGAAATATTAGCTAAACTCCAAATTAGCCTTAAAAAAACGGAAAAATCCTATATTAGCCAAAACAGCTAGCATATAGCTGAAATATAAGCTAAACTCAAAAGTTGCCTAAAAAAACTTAAAAAAGCTTAAGTTAACCAAAATAGCTAGCATGCTGCTGAAATATTTGCTAAACTCCAAATTAGCCTTAAAAAAATGGAAAAATACTATATTAGCCAAAACAGCTAGCATATAGCTGAAATATAAGTTAAACTCAAAAGTTGCCTAAAAAACGTAAAAAAGCTAAAGTTAGCCGAAATAGCTAGCATGCTGCTGAAATATTAGCTAAACTCCAAAATAGCCTAAAAAACCTTAATAAATGCCAAAATATTCCAAAAAGCTAGCAGAATGCTATTATAACTTTCAACTTTACTACAATCTGACTTCATACAATATAAAGTAACGACTAATCGACTATTAAATTAGTCGTCGATTATTTTAATAGTCGATTAATCATCGATTAGTCGACTAATCGTGGCAGCACTACTCTGAAGTACAGAATATTACATTTAAATGTAAGTAATGACTTTTTGTTGTTATAAAACAGTTGTTTTTATGTATATTCAAGCGCTAGAATCTCTGCGCTAAAGCTAGCGGACTGGTGATGTCATCGAAGGAAAGTGACGTCCGAAATACGAGACACTATTTTTTCATAACTCACCGTTTGTAGGGCTAAATGGAGGGAGAAGGGAGGAATTCAGATTGGGTATTTTTCTCTTTGCTAAAGTTTTTCTTGTGGTTTCACATTTAAAAAACTTTTTTTTTTAAATACAGTTTTGTTCATTACATTCAGCAGAATGACGCTCAAACACAGCAGGATAACCCCAACACTAGATTTAATGTGAGCTTATGCCGATGATGTCCAACTTTATCTTATAATTTGATTTCTTTACGGAGAAATCTAATAAACTCTCTGCATTCTCACATCCAGTCAGATGAGAGGAAAAGCTTCAGGCTTTCTATTATTTCTATTTATGAGCTAAAATAATAATAATTTAAAAAAAAAGACCTGCATAAAAATCCTGTGAACAGAGTTTAACCTAAATGTTCTTTTGAGTTTCATTTCAGTTTGAATATTTGCCATCAGAATTCCTTAAAAAAATACTCTTGGAAATGTTTAAAGCAAGCCTTCTGAACTTATTGCACTTAATAATGTATTTATAAATAAAAACATAAAAAAAATATTTGCCAAAAATATCTTAAAATGAGTACATCTGGAATAATGAGGGTAAAATGTATCAACCGCTAACCTCAAAAAACATCATAATTTACTGACTTGACAGCTTAATCTCAAACTAGTTTATTTTGGTTTTGAAGCGGCGTCCTCCAAACTGGTTTAACAAGCAAACGCAACGACAGGCTGGCTGTCATAACCGCTAAACGCAGCTTCTGCTGATTCTAATCGCCCGCTACAACGTTCAGGATCTCCATTTGATCAAAGGATGCGTTACGTCCTGCTGCTGCACCTTTTTCCATCCCGTCACCCTGCTCACCTGGCAGGTGTGGCCAGTGTTTCTTGATTGGCACCTGCTGGATATTTAAGATAAAGGCCACACCGAGGCAGGCAGGCAGGCAGGCAGGCAGCAGTTTGGGTTTTAGCTTTAGCTGTGCTGGTTTGTTTTGTTCTTTTTTCCCCTCTTTGTCCTCAGCAGTCTTACACTGCTGGGTTTTGTTATTTTAGTTTGGTGTTGGACCTTAGTAGTCTGTATTCGCTGTAGGGCTGCCACGATTAGTCGACTAATCGATGACTAATCGACTATTAAAATAATCGACAACTAATTTAATAGTCGATTAGTCGTTACTTTATATTGTATGAAGTCAGATTGTAGTAAAGTTGAAAGTTATAATAGCATTCTGCTAGCTTTTTGGAATATTTTGGCATTTATTAAGGTTTTTTAGGCTAATTTGGAGTTTAGCAAATATTTCAGCAGCATGCTAGCTACTTCGGCTAACTTTAGCTTTTTTACGTTTTTTAGGCAACTTTTGAGTTTAACTTATATTTCAGCTATATGCTAGCTGTTTTGGCTAATATAGGATTTTCCATTTTTTAAGGCTAATTTGGAGTTTAGCTAATATTTCAGCAGCATGCTAGCTATTTTGGTTAACTTAAGCTTTTTAAAGTTTTTTTAGGCAACTTTTGAGTTTAACTTATATTTCAGCTATGTGCTAGCTGTTTTGGCTAATATAGGATTTTTCCGTTTTTTTAAGGCTAATTTGGAGTTTAGCTAATATTTCAGCAGCATGCTAGCTATTTTGGTTAACTTAAGCTCTTTTAAGTTTTTTTAGGCAATTTTTGAGTTTAACTTATATTTCAGCTATATGCTAGCTGTTTTGGCTAATATATGATTTTTCCGTTTTTTTTAAGGCTAATTTGGAATTTAGCTAATATTTCAGCAGCATGCTAGCTATTTAGGCTAACTTTGGCTCTTTTTATTTTTTGGTAAATTTGGCATTTAACTAATATTTTAGCTGGTTATCAACTTCAGCATCTTTACATCCACTTTGGCCATGAACAGATTAGTCGACTAATCGGAAAAAATAATCGGTGATTAGTCGACTATTAAAATAATCGTTTGTGGCAGCACTAATTCGCTGAATTTCTTTGTTTTCTTTAGGTAGATTTGGTTAGGTTAATCAGTAATACTGTTACCGATGCTCATATTCTGTTACAGACCCTCTCCAATCCTCTTCTGATCCATTTTTAAAGCATTCCCAAGTCTTTTTAATTATGATCAATCCATTTTTCAGCCAAAAATCAGAAAATCTGTGTTGTTTTTTTCAAACAGTTTCTGCAGAGCAGCAGGAGTTCATTAGAGACTCACCTGCGAGTTGAGGGCGACACCCCTTCTAACCCTTTCTGCTGCTGAGAGCTCTCTGTTTACATGCAGCCTCTCACACCTCCAACCAAGATGTGATCATCATTAGAGCTATATCCAGACAAGACGCCAGTTCAGACGAGGAAAACAAAGACGTTCGTGGATTACAGATGTCTACACGCGGATGCATCAGAATGGAGCAGAGCTGGGAGCCTGGCATATTTTCTACATCATTTATCAAACAGCAGTTTTTCATCTGGCCCTAATTCACAATGATTTGAACAAATAAATACTCAGAAATGCAATTTCAAGCTTATTTTTTTTTTCTAATAGATCATAAAAATGCAACAAGAACGTGTTAAAAAAAATTAATCAGACTAATTACACTTTTGGATTGTGATTAATCACAATTAATCCCAATGTTTTACTGGGTAAATTTTATATTCCAATGTGCAGTTTTTGTACAACAACAGACCAGAGGAAAAAAAAATGTCTTTCATTTTAAATGTCTAAAACAGGGGTGTCAAACTCAACCGCACAGAGGGCCAAAATCCAAAACACACCTTAAGTCGCGGGCCAAACAGGATAAAAAATGTCTTGAACACACTAAAACAAAATTTTGAAAACTGTAAAAATATACATTTTTAACATAACAATGAATAAAAACAGGCAGGAATATTATTTCAGAATAAATCAACTTAAACCTTAAATAACTTTCAATTTTTTATTTTCCATAAAAATAGATTTTGTCAAAATTATAAAAGTTAGAAATGAGCGCACGATAACAGCGGGCCACTAATAACAATAAAATAAAATGATCTGAAGGGCCGGATATAATTACCTGGAGGGCCGGATTCGGCCCCCGGGCCTTGACTTTGACACGTGTGGTCTAAAATGTTTAATTTCATAAAGTGTTAACTCTGCAATTATTGTGTTTCTGCACTTTAAACAAACTCATACCATGGTCCAGGTGAATACTTGATTCTGATTGGCTGCTGGGTGTGAGGAGGACTGAAGCATGATGAATTTACATGAATAAATAAGAACGTGTTAATTGTTTTATTATTAGTTGTGCGCGTTAACGTTGACAACCCTAGTTAAAACTCAAAAAACACAATTTTCATCAGAGTCTGATGATTTTTTAGCTTAAAATGGATTTAAGAGGGTTAGAAACGTTGTGACAGGCGGTAAAAGACAGAAAGAATAAACTTTACGGGACAAGATCAACAATTTGAGGAAGGAGCCGTTTAATCAGAGCAGTTACTCCATTTAAAGAACTTGGTGGTGGGAACACGAGCAGCAAAGTAGCTTAGTTACCAAGAATGAGAAGAATTATAAGCAGGTCTTTAGTTTAGCAGGTTGGGTATAAACACAGCGGAGAAGGCCGGTGTGATTTACGGCGTTTGGCTGAAGTACACACACATCTTCACAGCTTTGCTCCGCAGCGTCCATCCAAATGTCACTAAATGAGGCGTCTGCTTTCATCTGGTTTACAACAAAACTTGACCTAAATGAAGAAGTCGACAAATCACCCGACTTTAACCATCAATCCGTGGTTGTACTCTGCATTCACAATAGGGCTGCCACGATTAGTCGACTAATCAACGACTAATCGACTATTAAAATAGTCGATTAGTCGTTACTTTTTTATATGGAGTCAAAGTGTAGTAAAGTTGAAAGTTATAATGGCGTTATGTTAGCTTTTTGGACTATTTTGGCATTTATTAAGGTTTTTTTAGGCTGTTTTGAAGTTTAGCTAATATTTTAGCTACATGTAGCTATTTTGGCTAATGTTAGCTTTTTTAGTTTTTAGCCTGTCTTCAAGTTTGGAGAAGATTTCAGCTACATGCTAGCTGTTTTAGCAAATTCCGGTTTTTTTCAATTTTTTGATCTAATTTGGAGTTTAGCTAATATGCTAGCTGTTTTAGCTAACTTAAGCTTTTTATTAGGCTAATTTAGTATTTAACTAATATTTTAGCAATCTATTAGCTTCAGGGTTTTCAGCTATCAATTTCAGCATCTTCAGCTGCCAAATTCTGCATAGAGTATTCACACTAGCATTATTCGCAGTGTGAATAAATCTAGTTTTTAGTTAGTTTAAAGCTAACGATGGTTAAGATGTGTGTTTTACATTTACATTGAGCACGACGCGATTAGTCGACTAATCGGGAAAAATAATCGGTGATTAGTCGACTATTAAAATAATCGTTTGTGGCAGCCCTAATTCACAACAGGAAACTCATCCATTAACAACACTTTTAAGAAGATAAAGACGGTCTACGTTAAACACCGCGATTGCTTCGTCGTGACAGAAAATCTGGCGCCGGAACGTTTGCTGTTCCGCCTTTTTTCACAGCTTCCTGTTCCTCACCTGGCTTCTTTTCATGATGGAGCGTCCGCACCCCCACGGCGCTCCCGCTTCTGCGCGGCTAGGACAATAACTCCAACTAAACCATAAATAGAGGTGCACGTCTGCAAAGCTGCCACTCCGGCACGTCGGCGGATTCTCTGGCTCGCTCCAGACTCAGCAGATGCTCGCCGTTAAACTCTGCCACAGTTCCTGCTCTCATAAAGCCGGAAGATCATTCCAAACATAGAACGCTCCAGCAACATATTTCACTGAAACCCAAAAATAAAATCAGCTTCGCTGGATAAACATCTTTACAGAATGAGGCTGAAAAGCTTGTTTTCCTCCAAATAGCACTATTGTACTCGTCTGCATTCTGCATGTTTGTACACAAAACTTAAGAGAACAAAACCAGGAGCCCACAGCCGAGAAATACAACACCAAGGTGACACGGGAGATCAGATCTGCACTTTAGAGAAGCAGAAAGTGGTTCAACTTTTACCACCAATAAGGGAAACATCTGTAACACAATCATGAAAACAAGAGATGGTTCACTTGTACAGAATTCATCACTATACAGATAGAGTGAATGCTTTTTGCTGAAAATAGCGACACAATTTACTTGAAATGCTAAAAATATTTGCTGAAAATGTTCAAGCTATTTGCAAAATGTTACATTTGCTTAAAGATCAATAATTTATAAAAGAACTATGAAAGAGCGCTGAAGTGAACCTTATTTTTTTTTTTAATTTGTAGAAAATTGTTTAAAAAAATCCCTAATACATGCAAATTTTGCAAAAATATTTAGTGTCTTACTTAAGTTTGAGGTAAACTCCAAATTAGCCAAAAGGTGCTAGCTCTTTGGTTGTATACTAAACTCCAAAAAAGTCTAAAATTACTCAGTAAACCTGAATGTTAGCATGTTGCTAAAATAGAAGCTAAACTACAAAATAGCGCAAAAAAACTAAGTAGATGCCAAATAGCCAAAAAGCTAGCTTGTTGCTTAAATACTAGCTAAACTCCAAAATAGCCTAAAATTACTCAATAAACCAGAATTAGTCAAAAACGTTAGCCAGTTGCTAAAATAGAAGCAAAACCTTTAATTTATCGGAAACCCAGAAGAAAAGATAATTAGCCAAAAACATTACTATGTTGCTAAAAATATTAGCTAAACAACAAAATAGCACAGCAAAACCTTAGTAGATGCCAAATTAGCCAAAAATAAAAGCTAGCCTTTTGCTTAAAGACTAGCTAAATTCCAAAATAGCATAAAATTCCTCAGTAAATGCAATTAGTCAAAAATGTTAGCCTGTAGCTAAAATAGAAGCAAAACTCTTAATAGCTTCTAAAAACTTCATAAGATAAGAAATTAGCTTAAAACGTTAGCATGTTGTATTTAAAAAAATATTAGATTAACTACAAATTCATATAAAAAACCTCAGTAGATGCTAAATTAGCCAAAAAAGCTAGTTCATTATGCAAATAGACCAACTTGCAGAACTCCAAACTAGCTAAGAATGAAACTCAAAATTTTTGAAAATTACTGTAAAAGAAGAAAACCTAACCCATGAATTTTTAATGGTTTGTTGATTCAAACTTTGAAATGTGAAGATGCTCTCATTCATTTCCTGTGGGGCATTATTTGCTCAATATTTCAAAAACGTTTAGAATACCAAAAATACAACCAGAAATGTCTTGAATGAGCTGAACGTTTGATACCAAGATGGCTGAAATCACTGAAAGTGGGATTGAGTTATTAAGCGCCAAAAAACAACAAATAGAATCACTTAAGTGTGAATGTTTGCCAAGAATTTATACAGATAAAGGATCCTTTATCTGATTCTGAAAACCATTTTTGAAACGTTTGAACTTTTCAAAGTAAAAGCAGGGTAAGTAATAGAATTGAGTATTTACAAGCTTTGACTTTTTACTACACCATTACTAGAGTACATCTGATGGGAAAAAGCAGAACTCTTAGCAAAAAATTGTAAAAAGGGTTTGTAAAAAATTCTACATTTTTCTTCTGGAGATAATCAATACATATCAGCAGATAAACGCAGAAAAATGTCTGGTTTGTGTAAAGATTTCTGCCAAGAAGCCTTGCAGATAAAATTACAAAACCACAACAGAGGCGTCAGAATGCCGGCAACAAACTTCAACATGTCAGAGATGTGGAAGTCTTATGAAAGTCGACGTGCTGTTTGAAACGCTTGACAGATCCCATTGACAGGAGGGGGGGTGAGAACCTTTAAAAAATATATTTAAAAAACTCATTAAAGTCGCACTCCGATCATTGGTTGATCTGTTTTGAAACCAATCCCATCATTTAATCATGATTACGACAGTTTTAGCAAAAATCCCAAAACTTTTTTTAACACACAGAGAGGCAGGAGTTCATGTGCAGTTCCCCTCTCTCTATTGCTGAGAGCTCTCTGTTTACATGCTTTCCCGATAGCTAGTATTACGGGTGCGACAAAAGTGGCAGCGATATTGTTTCTATCCAACCGTACAGTTCAAATCCAGATTTCAGCTCAGATGAGGAAAACAAAGACGTTCATGGATCTACTCATCCGCATCAGAAAGGGGCGGAGCCAGGAGACGTAAATAAGATCTGTTTTTTGGTCTGGTCCTGACTGAATTGAATAAAGAAATACTAAGAACGGCAATTTTAAGATTAATTTCATTTGTTTTAGACATGCCCTCTATTATCAAGAGATAATTATGTCTTAAAATAAACATAATTTTAATTGGAGCGGGTCTTTCAACAAAAATAAAGAGATGAGTGTTAAAAAATATAAATAAATTTAAACAACGGGATGTTCTTTGTTCATTATTTTCATTATAATCTCTAAAAATTAACTGCAACTATTCACATTTTTTTCCTAATTAAATAGGTTTTTGGATTTTTCAGACTGTTGATGTTTGTTTAAAAAACTTCTACTTCAAAAATAGTATTTTGGATTTTTATTTTTAACTTTTCCTTGAGGAATATTATTGTGAAGTTATGCTAATTTCCATTTTTAAGTCCTCCATCCACATCTGGGACAGTTCCTATCCAGATTAAGACACATCTGGATGAGTTTATGGTTTCAAAAATTATTTTTAAAAATATAGGATTTAATAATAAAACTTTTTTTTAAAAATGTTTTTCACAGAACAGCTTCTGTGACCTCCAGCGGGTCAACTTACTTGGACAGCGTCGTTCGCCATGGTGGTTCCCGCCGCGGGTCTCCGTCCGCGTGCGCTTCTCGCTCGCGGGGGTTCGGCTCTTCACTCCTTGACTGAAACGCTCAAAACTCTAAAAGCCCGTCCCGGCCGCGGAGGCTTCAGCTCGGCTTCATACAAAGGCGAACCGTCCCGCTGGAATCCTCATTGTTGGGTTTTCCTGACTGCGCCTGAACGGGACCCTCCCTGCGTGTCGGACCGACGTCAGCCCCCCCCCTCCTCACGAACACCCCGAAACCGTTTAAAAATGTCGGAGAGCCTTTTTACGTCACTGCCTCCAAGCGAAACGTCCACATCCACTGTCCGTCTTCCTTTGTTGTGGTTCCGAACAGCTAGCAAGGAGCCCGGAAGAATCCGCTGGCAGCCGGACCGGGCGGTGAGCCGCATCCGCGGTACAATGAAAGAAAGCCCTCCTCCTCCTCCTCCTCCTCCTCCTCCTCCCGGTAACACCCGTGAAACGGGAACACGCCTGCCTCCCGCCGGTATCACGTGCCGCCGCTGACACGCCGTCCGGACTCTCCGCTGCTCGAGCCGCGGCTTTCAGAGGACAGAAGGAGGTGACTCTTTGTTTGGGGTCACAGCCGCGCCGGATGCGGTATTTTCCAGGCGTCCGAGCAGCGGGAAGACCGCGGGCTGCTGTGGAGTCTGCCGCGCGCTCTCGACGTTCGATCCAACCGCCGAGGAGCTCATTGGTCAGCGTCAGGCGGCGGGGACGCGCCCGTCCGCGTCACGTGACCTGAAAAAAGTGAACATGCTAAACAAGGAACTTTTTTTTTTTTTTTTTTTTTTTTTTACAAATTAGACTTTATAACAAAATATGATATTATTTCAATTATTTTTACATTATTTTTATTATTAAAAATATTATATTATTATTTATATGAGTGAAGAAAAAAACTTTTGATGGAAAAAACTATAACACAAAACGTAAAAAATAACATTAATAAAATTGGAAGAATAAGAGTTAAGAAGAATTAAATTGGAAAACTCGAAACGTAAATAAAGAACTCAACTTAGAGTACACTTACATGGCAGAGTAAAAAAAAAAATACTCAAATCCAGCAAACAATTTATATGTTTAAGGCATTCTTATTTTCAATCTTTTTAAGACATAAAAAAAAGATGAAATGCATTTTTAAAAAAAATAGGGACTCAAAAGTCGACATTTGTGAGTAAAAAATGTGTTGAACGAAAACTAAATTTTATTTTCTTGGTCAATAAATTCCACATTAGAGTACGAAAATAACGTAAATGTGTTTTTATATAAGTCTCCCCAGAAATTACAACCATGAAACTGTTATTTATCCACGTTTGACATGTATTATTCTCAATGTGTAACCTTAACAGGATTTGAATTGGATCTCTTTTAATTTTGACAGAAGAGGAAATGAAAATAAAATGGATCTAATATTACAAGTATTTCTTTTTTTAATACTTTTTTTTTCTAATAGAGGAAAGATGTTCCTCAAAGTTTATTCTTACACTTCAGATCAAAAGAGAGATTTTATAGAGAGCATTCATTTAACCGGTTATTACTGATAAATCAGCCTGTTTGATTTTCGAACCTTTTTTGTGTGTTTTTGTTACATCTGTGCAGTCACCACTAATAAAAAACTGTCTTTCTGATTGTCTCCAGACTGGACTGTTTTTAGTTATTTTGTCTCCAGTGTCTTTAAATTGACTAACTTTATAAGAGATCACATGAAATATTTTAAAATGCGTTTTGAATGCTCGCAATGTCCGTGACCATGGCAACAAAAAGACGTGTCTGGCCTCTAGTAGAAACAGAAAGAATAATGGGATGTTTTACATGGCAGATTTGCAATATGAAAATGAAGCTGGAGAAACTAGAACGCAGGAAACTGACATGACATCAGAGCTCATCGGTTACAAGCAACAATCTGTGTTAGGATACATTTGTTTAATTGTAAAAATTACAATAAAAATTGACATTTGGGTTTATATTTTGCTCAAATACCTCAAGCTTCAACACCAAGAAAGGATTTTACAAAATTTATTTAAAGATTTTTTTTTAAGATTAAAAATGTGGATTTTACAAACTTTAGTGTCTATGTCCGTCAGTCTAAATGTAATAAAACGCGTTTCTTTAAGCTGTTTTTCAATTCTTGCTGAGAAAGTTTGAAAAAAAAAGTAGTAGACGTTTGCACTGACCGGTGTAAATAACATTATGCTATATAAAGTAGAGTGTAGCACAGTTCTAAATGTGTTTATCTGTGTTCTGCATCAGATTAACAGACATGCTTCAGTTTGTGCGATAGTTGACGGTTGTTTGTCACTTTCACAAAAGTGTGTTACTTAAAAGAAGTGAAATTGACAGTTTGATAAACATTTGCATCAATTTGAATATACTTTTTAGCTATTTACGTAAAAATACAAACAGGAATACTTTAATTTAGATATATTTTACTGTCTTTTGGGGGAACTTTTTCAGATTGTTATGTCGTTTTACTTCATTTTTTGGCGAAAAAAAACCCCCAAAAAAAACGTATTTCTTAAATTTCCCTCCAAAACTGCTACCAAAGTCCTAAAACCCCTAAATTTGCACCAAAAAAAAAAATTAAGATCATTTGTAATTAGTAAATCTTTTCTCCGTTATATCAATTCCACATGACCATAAATCTACATTGTAGCCTTTGTTTTTATATTTTAATAGTCTTTAATAGTTTTTTGGACAATATTTTAAAAAACAAAACCAAAATGAGAGGATATATATTTGAAATAACCAATAGTATTATTATTTTTAATTATGTTCACTAACACCAAACAATGTTAGAAACTTTTTATGGGCTCAGTTTTGGTGGATCTTCCAAATGTATGTAAAAAATAGTTTACACACTCCAAGATTTAATATTATTTATTGTTATTTAGTATTACTGATGCATAATAAATTGCAATGATTTTGTATTTTGATTGTTATTATTAGTAAATAACTATTTTTATCTTAAGAAACACATACTTTGGCTAAATTAAAAAAATAACAACTGGTTGAACAGCGTACAAGAAACTATTAACAGTTTTATAGGAAAGGTTTGAGTTTGACTCCTATTGGTAGTTCAGGAAAAGATTGCATGCTTTCCCGATAAAACATAAAACCCTGAAAGTTTGTTAAAAGAATACTTCAGTCACCTTTTATGAAACGAGAAACAAGACTGTTTTTTTTCTAGTTACGAAACCTGAGAAAAAATGTTTAACATCTTCAAAAACTTAAGCAGAGAGATGTTTACCTGGTAGAGAAATGCTTAATTTACTTTAAGGAGTAAAAAAAAAAAAAAACTAAAAGTGTACAAACATTTAGTTTCAATCAGGATGAATAATAAAAATTGTAATATGAGTTTAAAGAAAGGAAGTTGTAAAAATAAAAGAAAGAGTTAATGCTAATAGTTAAACGCCTGACCGTATACATAAATAAAAGTCAAATTCAAATATTTTCAAATTTCATAGAAGTATTTCCTAAAGTGCTACACACTGATTATCTATTTTAGGAAGTTAACACTGCAATTATAAGATGTTTTTAAAAATGTTCATATCATTAACTATAAGATTATTAACTGTTTACAAAACCTTTGAGAAGCTTTAAAAAAAAATCCTCTTTTTTTTTTTTTTTTTACATCTACATATTTTAAATTTTATAATTTAAAAATATTCATGAAATCAGTCCCATCTTGAGGTCGAAATAGTTCATCAAACACAACAGCAACTCTTTATTTTGAAAAGACAGCTGACTTCCTCCAGGAGGCGCACAACCGTGATGACGTCACGTTTGTGGTAACTTTCAGGAGGGAAAATACGAGATTTTTTGCTCACATCCAGACAGGTACCGATTAATCTACGAGTAATAATACCGATAGGTATGTGAATATAATAATAATAATAATAGCAACTACTAATTACGTTTTTTTAAAGAAATATTTTGCTTTTACAGCAGAAATTGCGACTCTTAGCTAACTGCTAGCATAGCCGTTGTAAGCGGAATCTTGTTCCGTTCACGACGGAGATAATAAATAAATAAATGCATGAATAAATACAACTTTTGTATTCGAGTTTGGATTACGAAAGAAAATATGGCAGAAGCCAAAGTCGGGGTTGAGGTTCCGCCGGTAGAATTTCGTACGGACCCGGGTACGTCCTGTAACCCGCCGCAGGACTACGGGAGCCGGGAGGAGAAAGCAGACCCGACGGGCAGTCACCGAGGTCAGATCACTAACCCTTTTCTCAACCGTAAATGCGTCCTAAAGTTTTATTGTTGATAAAATGAAACGTTTTCTGCTCAAATGAATGTGTTTCAGAGCTGGATGAGTCGCTGCTGCTGCTGGCTGACGTTGCTCTGGCGCCCCCTTGTGGCAGAGACGCGTCCTGCACGTGTTTGGAGGTCAGGCAGGCGGAGTTGGGTCTCCAGTGCACCCAGCAGCAGCTGCAGGCCTTTCTGAGGAAAGTGGAGCACCTGCGTGACTGCCTCGTCAGCAGGTAGGCCCCCGGACAGGTGAGGGAAACCTACTACACAAGTTATTCAAAGCCTTTTTTCACGTTTTATTGCAGGAAGAATCAGCCGGACAATCAAACTCTCACCGCCGCCGTCCTAACCCTCCTCCACACGTGTCAGCCTTTCTTCAGGCGCCTTGAATCAACGGCTCGGAGCACCGCCTCCAAACCCTCTCACCTGAGTGTAGACGTTTGTGCAAAGGTAATGAAAACATTGGGATGCAAGAAAAACAAGTAAAACTTTATTTATAAAGCACTTTTTGTACAACAACAATGCAAACAAGATAAAACACAAAGAAGCATAAAATGACAAATAGATCAAATTCAACTAAAAACCAAAGTGGATGTGAAGAAATTACGTTTTGGGGATTAAGGATTTATGGAAATAAAATGTCATTTTAATGAGAAATAAAACAACAGCTGCAGAGATCTCCGTGTTTTTTATCCGTTGTTGGACAAACCGCTCTCTTGAGTGACGGCGCCGCTGTTCGATTCCCGCAGGCCGACCCCTGACGTCTGTGCTTTGTGTGTTTGCAGCTGTTGGACTTCTCTCAGGAGCTCTCTGACCGTTTGGAGCAGCTGCTGCTGACCTACGCCAGCTTCAAGGTTCTGTCTCTGGATGAGGCCGACCCCAACAGGTTCCTCTCTCGTTCACAGCCTGAAAGTACGGTGGCCCTGAAGGACAAATCGCATGAAAAAATCACTCAAAGCACAAAAACATATTTAAGAGTTTAACGACAATTAAAAAAGCAAAATAAAAATTACATTTTAGATTTTTTAATTTCCAAAATGCAATTTGAGATAATAAAACTTTTGGAGAACAAAAGTGAATTCCAAAAGTTTAAAAAAATAAAACAGAATTTAAAAAGTAGGTTGAACTTTTATTTCACTGATTTGATGCTGACGCTTCTTCACCTTTTCAACAGGAAGTTGTTTGGCGTGGCCAAATCTTCCAACAGAAGACAACTTTTAAAGGGTAACCAAACCCTAAATCAACTTTTTTTTTTTACCTCTATAATTGAGGCTTTAAAATGCTGTCTGTTGGTTGTTGCCAAGTTTTTGACAAATTGAAATAAACTTGCGTAAATCTTGAAAATATAGTCAAAAATCGCCTGTGTGCTGCCCCCTCCAGGTTAAATCGACGTATTACAGTTGAATTTTGTGATTGGTCTAATCCAGACATGGGCAAACTGCGGCCCGCGGGCCAGGTCTGGCCCGCTAAACAATAAAAGAAAGGCGTGATTATGTCCTTTAAATTTGTTATTATTTTTTCCAGACCTTTTTTTACGAAAATCAAAGAGATATTTGGGTTTTTTTCTTTAAACAGTTTTTTTATTTTTATTTTGATGAGGAGAATTATAAACGAATAAAACTTTATTTATATCATATCATCTATTTATAAAAAGTTGGCCCACCCACGTCATGATCTGCAGCTCCAGTAATGACATCAGTCCTCCCAGCCCCACCCCTCTGACTGGATGATCACATTTCGGCTGTGGGTGGAGTCAGCCTCCAGCTTCCTAGTTTGGGTACTCTTTAAGCGTCTGGCCACGCCCACTGCAAGAGTCCAGTTAATCAATCAACTTTTACCAGTTATGATAAACCATCAAACAACTGTCCAGTTATGTCCCACTAAACCTAATTTATCTGTTTTGATTTCAAGAAATAACTTTTTTTTGTTACATTTTAATTTCTAAATGTTGATTTGAACTTCAGGGCCTCCGTATATAGAGGACCCCCCCCCAAACGAGTGCAGTCGTCCGATCCTCTCCTCCCGCTTCCCTCCACAGCGTGTCGAGCTTCTGCATCGGTCAGTTTCGGGTCAGACGCCTGCAGTTGACCGTTTTCCGTTTCTGTAAGCCCACGCCGTACCTGGCGCAGGTCGACACCGGGCTGTACAAACGCATGCGCTGGAACGTGGAGCGTCTGACGGATCGGGACGGAGATGGCGGGGAGCAGCCGGAGGACGCCGACCGTCACACCGACTAGTGAGTGAGCATGTTCAGCAGTGATGCCACAAACGATTAATCACCGATTATTTTATCCGACTACTCGGGTCAAACTGGATGTAAAGCACAAATCTGAACCATCATTAGCTTTAAACTAACTAGATTAAACTTTGAATGAATCCTGCAGCTTCTGTCTTTCATTAGTTTCTGGTATTTTTGGTATCTTCGCTCTGCCCCACAACTATGGAACTCCCTCCCACCTGACCTCAGGACTATGGACTCACTCCCTCTCTTCATTTCCAGCCTCAAAACCCATCTTTTCAGAATGGCCTACTCCTCATGACTGCAATACATCTCTTTATTTATTTATTTTTTAAGCTTAAATTATCACCAGTGTTTTTATATTTTTATATCTGTGCTTTTATCCTTGTTCGGTGACCTTGAGTTCCGTGAAAGGCGCCTGATAAATAAAATTTATTATTATTATTATTGAAACAAACTAAATTAAACTAGAAAAGTAACATTAGCTGTGATAATGCTAGTGTTAACGTTTAGCTGAAAGTAGTCACTGAAGATGCTGAAGCTGAACATGGCGACACAGTTGACTTTAACTGCTTAAATATGAGCTAAACTCCAAATTAGCCCAAAAAAACCTCAGCAGATGTCAAATCAGCCAAAGAAGCTAGCTCGTTGCTTAATTACCTGCTAAACTTCAACACAGCCTAAAAGTCCTCAGTTAACTGAATCAGTCAAAAACGTTAGCATGTTGTTGAAATAGAACCAAAACTCTAAATGCTAGCATATTGCTAAAATATTTAACAAATTCAAAACATGGCAACATGCCAAAATTATCCAAAAAGCTAACACATTGTTTAAATACTAGCTAAACTCCAAAATAGACTAAAATTCTTCAATAGTCAAAAATGTTAGCCTGTTGCTAAAATATTAGCTAAACTCCAAATTAGCCTAAAAACCCCCAGTAGATAACAAGTTAGCCAAAAGTGTCAGCATATTGCTCAAATATTAAAGATGAAAACATAATCCATGAAAATATTCAAAGATTTGTTGTTAATCTACTTCATATTTTGACATTTCTCATGTATTTCCCGTGCTTGCTGAACCTCCACATGATCAAATGTTAACATCTAAAACATGGAGCTATTTTTTTTTTTTCACAAAAGATAAAGTTTTGGCCTCACTGACTGAAATAAAGAACATTTTTCAGAGCTGAACGCTCAGAACTCTGTTCAACTTTACACACTCTGACTCCATGTAAAGACTTAAATTAGTCGACTATTTAAATAGTCTATTAGTCGACCAATCGCGGCAGCACTAACGCTCCGTCATCAAATCTGTTCTTTCGGTTTTCAGCTTCTTCCTTTGCTACAAAGACGTCCCTAACAAGAGCGACCAGGGCGCGGCGAGGGTGTGGTCCATCGGCCAGTGGCTGCAGCTGGATCCCGACGCCACAGACGACGTTTATGACTGGTGAGCTGTCCCGGAAGACCACGCCTTCCTCCTGGAGGCTTCCCTTCAAACCTTTGTGTCCCGTTTGCTGCTGATGTTCAGGATCTGGTGCGAGGTTCCTCGGGGAGACTACAAGGAGCTTCTGTGTTTTGGCTGCTCTGAACCGTCCAGCCGCAGCGCCACGGACGTCGTCCAGCAGCTGCTGCTGCAGCGCCACGCAGAATGACCCAAAGACGTGGAGAACGAAGCTGGACTGTTGTTGGTTTTATCGTTAAGAGGTTTTTATATTCGTTAAATGACGTTTTAGCATTTCAAGTTCACAAAAGTTGTTATAAAAATATAAGTCGTGTTAATAAAAAAAATATTTTATTGACTCAAAACATTGAAATAATTACAGTTGGAACATTTCAGAAGAAGCTGCCATGACAGTTGGCCTCGGCGAGCTCCAGAGGAGACTCCGGAGGCCGAACTTTATCCTTCAATAAATTAATTTCACAATGAAATATTGAGGATCCGGAGCCTGAGAAAGATGGAAGTTCCCTCCACTTCACACGCCAGCTTCTGTCTCAGATCTTCACAGAAGGAAAACATTTGATCAAAAACAAACTTTCATACTAAAAACCAAACTCTACACGATAAAAGTCTCTATATAAACTCTGAACTCTAAAAATCTGAATACAAAAGTGAAGTGGAGCGTCCCTTCGGTACAGTGATCCCGTTTCAAACACAAACCGGTTTCAGGAGGAAGATTTAGGAAAACCAGAATGCTGGGAAGGCGGCAGAAGATCCAGGACGGGATAAAAGGACAAACTTCTGAGGTTCACCAACACAGACAGGTGAAGGAGAGACAGGTAAATGTTGGACAGGTGAAGGAGAGACAGGTAAATGTTGGATAGGTAAGACAGGTAAATGTTGAATAGGTAAGACAGGTAAATGTTGGACAGGTAAGACAGGTAAATGTTGAATAGGTAAGACAGGTAAATGTTGGACAGGTAAGACAAGTAAATGTTGAATAGGTAAGACAGGTAAATGTTGGACAGGTAAGACAAGTAAATGTTGAATAGGTAAGACAGGTAAATGTTGGACAGGTAAGACAGGTAAATGTTGGACAGGTAAGACAGGTAAATGTTGGACAGGTAAGACAAGTAAATGTTGAATAGGTAAGACAGGTAAATGTTGGACAGGTAAGACAGGTAAATGTTGGACAGGTAAGACAGGTAAATGTTGGACAGGTAAAAGTTAGAGAAATGACAGGTAAACGTTGGACAGGTAAATGTTGGACAGGTAAGACAGGTAAACGTTGGACAGGTAAATGTTGGACAGGTAAATGTTTGACAGGTAAGTGACACAGGTACATGTTGGACAGGTAAAAGTTAGAGAAATGACAGGTAAATGTTGGACAGGTAAGACAGGTAAATGTTGGACAGGTAAATGTTGGACAGGTAAGACAGGTAAATGTTGGACAGGTAAGTGACAGAGGTAAGTGACACGGGTAAAGGAGTCATAGGTGAGACAGACAGGTAAAGGGGGGCTGTGCTTTTATCCACCACATTCACTCATCACAGTTTTGGGGTTGCGCCCGTCTTTCCGGGAGGACGCTCCCCGTCAGTAGTGGCGCCCGTGTTGGACGTGAACAGTGCAGCAGGTCACTTCAGTGCTTGTGAAGGAGAGCTCATCATCATCATCATCATCATCACTCCGTCTGAAACCCTGAGGAAGACGTAAAGCTGTCGACTCAAACCTTCATCTCTGAACAAAAATAAGAAGATTCTGCTTCAACCAACAACCCGGTGAGCTTCATCAAAATAATTTAAGACTGAAATGAAATAAAGAATCAGATTCAAACGACCGAAAATATTTCATCTAAAAAAAAAAAAAAAATTCTGAAATCTACAAACCTTCCAATCCTGAAACTCTTCAGTCTGTTCAGAAGGCTACGAGACGTAAACAAGATGCAGGAACTCTTAACTGTAGCAATGCATCATGGGATACTGAGAAATGTGCAGAAGGAGCTTCTTCATTGAAACGTCTAGACTTCATTTATGATGAATTTAAGCCACTTTAGAGAAAATAAACTCATTTAAATTTGACATTTTTCATTGTTCAAGTATTTTAAAACTTGTTGATCAATTTTTGTTTTTGTAGCGACGCGGATGACCTGCAGGTCAGTCACCAGGACTTCCTGCTCACGCGTACGTTTGAACGTTCCCGTCGACGCTTCACCCTTTCATCCTGGAACGGAGGAGCGTTTGGTTGTAGCTGCAGCTGCAGCGTCGGCGCCTCAGTGGTGCGTCTCCAGCTCCACCACCGTCCACTCCCCCTGCGCCGCGCTGCCCGTGGCGTCGGGGGAGAAGCTGCTGACGGAGGTGACGGTGGCGGAGGGAGGGGTGAGGGGGGGCAGCAGGGCGGGCCACAGGCTGCTCTCCAGGGGGCTCAGGGTGCCCCCCGCCCCCCCCGGCAGGGGGAGCAGGCAGGAGCAGCCGTCTCCGTTCAGCAGGAGCGTCTGGTTGATCAGCTGCTGGACGATGTCGACCTTCTGCCCCCAGTCCAGGTCTAGAGCCGAGGGGGGGGGCTCCGGGGACACGTCTTCCTCCTGGGAGGGGTCGCTGGAGGACAGGGTGGAGTCTGGAGGAGAAGGAGAGGAGGAGCGCTTTTGCTCCTCCTGCTCCTCCTCCTCGCTGCTCTCCAGAGCTTCATAGATGGTGCAGAGTCCAGAGGAGGGAGAGAGGAGCGCCGCCTGACCTTTGTTGACCTGCTGCAGCTCCTGCTGCCACTGCATGATCTGCTGCCGCTGCTGCAGCTCCTGCTGCTGCTGCTGCAGCTGCAGCTCCAGCTCCCTCCTCTGCTCCTCCTCCTCCTTGTTCCTCTTGATCTCCTCCTCGGCCTCCTCCTTCTTCCGCCGCTCCTCTTCCTCCACCCTCCTCTTCCGCTCCTGCTCCGCCTCCTCCAGCGGCCGGCTCTGCTGCTCCCGGCGGTGCTGCAGCTCCAGCAGCTGCCGCTGGTGCTGCTCCAGCCGCCGCAGCTGGGGGCTCGCCCCCTGCCGGGCGGGGCTCCGCGGCGGCAGGTCGGCGCACGTCAGTCTGGGCGTGTCCGGGAGCTTGACCGTGTCGTAGTGAGTCCTGGGGAGCGGCGCGGGGTCCCGGCGCCGCGGGAGCAGAGCTGCAGAGAGGGAGAAGCGCCACGTCACAGACGGCAGGTGGGCGGGGCATAACCGCAAAAGAAAAGCATTTGCAAATGGAGCAACAGTGACAGAAAAAGCCCACTTCAGGGGTGTCTGGGGGGGTGGAAAATCAAAGTGTCCCGAGGGGGAGGTGACCAGAGTGACCAGGAGGTGGAAACTTTGTGCAGAGAGCAGAAGTGCAAAATCTTAAAACAAATTGAGAAATGAGAACTTGTGGTGCAGAAGCAGCTTCCTGTATATGCAACCAGCTGCAGGAAACCAAGCAAGCTTCTACCTGAGGGGGGGGCAGCTCCGTTAGTCCATCCATGCAAAAGCTCTCCATGCATCAACCCAGGCGGGTCTGCCGCCGGCGCCTCGGCTCGCCGTGTGCGGCGGTGACATGCAGAACGGTGCAGAGAAAACAAACAAACAAACAAACAAACAACCTCGAGAGATCCGGATCCTCCGGCGGCCGGGGGGGTGGATCCGGAGGTTATGAAAACCAGGCGGAGCCTCCGGAGTTCAGCTTCCAGGATGAAGACGAGGTAACCCCCCCCTTCCCCCTCCCCCGTAATAAGTGTAGACGAGGTGGTAAAAATCTAATCTTTATTCGAAGTTTAAATACACAAACAGCAGTTCATTTCAGGTCAGGCTTTACTGTTGCTGACGAGTTCATGTCAGGTCGGGGGAGGTCTGCATCCGGCGGAGCGAAGCAGCTGCGGCTGCGACTGCGGCTGCGGCTGCAGCAGAGCAGGCGATTGCACATACAGGAAATAAAGCCGTTTTACGGAGATTTCAGCCAGAAGAGGTTTTTGGTTCCTAGGTTTTACTTTGCTCTCTGTTTTTCTGTTTACATCCACCCCACACCCCCACCCCCAGACTAACAACAACAACAACAACAACCGATGAAGAGGAGGAGCTTGAGGAGGGCCACAGGGAGGACGACAGCTATACGTTACCTGCTAAAGAGTCATCAGTCTTTTCACAGATAGCCGAGTAATACTGGGGCTGGGCGTTCTCCGGGTTCTCCTCCGGGTTCTGGGAGCTCGGCGGGGGGTCCGGGCCTTCCTCCGACGCCTCCTCGGCCGCGCCCCCGTCCTGCTTCCTGCACTCCATGTACTGCTGCTCGGCGGGGGGCTCCTTGGCCTCCTCGGAGAGCTCCTCCAGCGAGAAGATGCCGGGGCTCCTGACGCAGCTCTCCCCGGTCGACTGGGCGTTCGAGTTCGACGGCGTGGTCGCGGAGTCGAACCCGAACGACGCCGGCGAGGCGGCCGAGGGCGGGGTGGCGTCTTCGGCGGCCACCGCCTCCTCGGCCTCCTCCACCGTGGACAGGCAGCGCTGGGTCAGAGGCTGGCCGTCGATCTTCATCTTCATCACGGCGGCGGCGACCAGCGAGTCCTCCAGCTGAGCTTCTCCCTCCGTGTCGCTCGCCTCGTCTTCTGTGGTGGAGGACGAGGACGGGGCGGAGGTGGGCGCCGTGGCGGGGCCTCCCAGGACCTCGTCAGCAGGAAGAGTCTCTGGTTCAGGCTCCTCCTCCTTGTCTCCTTCCTCTGCGTCCGCCTGCTCACCTGGAGGGCGGAGCTTTCCGTCGCGGCTGAGGTCATCCTCAGGTGTGCTGGACTCGCTGTTCAGGTTTCCCGACTGACACTTTTCTGCCGCTTCTCCGGCATTTTGTTTATCGGGATCAAACGATGCGGCGTCTGACCACGCCTGGGCCGCGGCTGGAGGCGGAGCCACGCAGTCTCCGAGCAGGGGTTCTGCGGCTGCAGGCAGACAGAGAGGCTCCGCCCACGGATCAACAAAGGGGTTTGGTTGGTCCCACTGAGCGGCCGGGGCGGAGGGCAGCTGAGGAGGCGGTGGAGGCGGAGCCTCTCTGTTCAGGTTATCCAGCCTTTCATCTTCAGCAAAGTCGTCCTCGTCTGCATTTCCGTAGCTCTCCAGCCCGCTCTCCGTCACCCCTTCGCTCGCCATCTCCACGTCGTCGTCGTCGTCCTCCTCGTCCACGTCGTTGTCGTGCCGCGGTCTCCGCGGTTCGTCCGTCTTCTCGGAGCCCACGTCCATGTCGCACACGCGGTCGCTGTCGTCCTCATCCTCGTCGAAGTCGATGACCGGGATGTCCGGGACCTTCTCAAAGTCCGGTGACCCCGCCGAGGCCCCTTCCATGTCCATGGCGCCCTTCAGGCTGCCGTCGCCCAGGTCGTCCATGCTCTCCGTTCCCTCCAGGACGCCCGGGGCGCTCAGCTCCGACGCCCCCTGCTGGCTGCCGCTCACGTCCTCAGAGTCCAGCTCCGACAGCAGGGCGCCGCCCGCTCTCCAGGCCGACGCCCCCACGGGTCCGGCGGAGCCCGGGCGGGACTCCTCGGTGGGCTGCGTGGTTCCGCTCATTTCGGACACAGACACCAGCTGGCTGCCCTCCTTCTCCTCCTCTTCCTCCTCTTCATTCAGATTGGCAGCAGGAGCCGTCTGGGTAACGGCGCTCGGTGCTGGAGGGGGGCAGGGAGACGTGGGCGGGGCTTTGTCGATGACATGCGGGTCAGGTGGGGGGGCTGAAGCGCTCTGCTCTGGCGTTGGTAAGGCGGGAGCGGCTGATTGGAGGGTGGGGGCCTCCTCTGATGGAGACGCCGTCTGGGGAGGTTCCTGCGGCGAGGGCGCCGCTGCCTCTGCGGCGGCTGCAGGTTCATCAGCGGCCTCTGGCGCTGCAGGAGCAGACACGGCAGCGGGGGTCGTCTTCGTGGAGCTGAAAGGCGCCACCGGCTGAACGGGCTTTGCCCCGCCTTTCGCCTTGGGGGTGCTACTTTTTGCAGGTTTGCTGGCAGGAGAAGCAGGAGGGGTTTGAGAAAGGAGGGGCTTGTTCGCCGGAGGGAAGCGCCCAGCGGCCGCAGGTTTCTTCGTGGCGGCGGGCTTTGCGGGAGGGGGCGGTTTGGACTTGGTTTCAGCCGCTCTGGCGGCGGTGGACACTTTGGGGACTGCGCTGGTCTTGGACGCGGCGGCAGGTTTAGAAGCTTCCTGCTTCCTGGCAGCTGGGAGCGCTGGAGCTCTTGCTGAAGCTCCTGCTGGTTTCTTGGCTGCAGCAGCCGCAGGCGGCCGACCAACATCTGGTGAAACAGAAATGTATCAAGAAATAATTGAAATTCCTCTGGAAGACATTAGGGCTGGGCGATAAAACGATAATTATTGATATCGCGATAGAACATTTTTTCGATAGAAGAATGAGTATCGCGATAAACTTTTATTTTGAAGGGTCTGCAAATAACACTTGCTAGCGAACAGTTTCTCCTATGTGACGAGTAAAAGTTAGAGAGTTAGTCTCCACAGGGCGAGTAAGTGTTTGTATCTAATTATTGTGTTTATTAGCTCTCATTTCTGTCATTTTTTGGACTCCACTCCGCGTCCTTCGTCTGCATGAAAGGTAAACAAACGCGCACGAGCCGCAACCCCCGCTGCAGCTGCTTACCTCGCACCCCGCGCGCTTTATTACAATCAATTTTCTGTCCACGCCGAATGCATTTGGGGTCAAATTAATTTACTGTACACTGTATTATTTTTAACAAGCGTCAGATTTGATGCTTGTCAGTCATCAGAAAGTCTGTTGCTGAGTGTGGGAGAAGCTTCCGTCAAAACTTTTCTGGAACTCTTCGTGAAGAACGCGGATACCGAGAGATTGATTTATTTTGAAGAGCTGAATAAAAACATCGATACAAATCTCCGTGTCGGAGTTCAGGAGACCTTCCACTGAGGAGCGGCCGCTGTAGCACTCCTGTAACCAGCTGGCAAGAGCCGACAGGTAGAGCTATGGCAAGCAGTTAGGGTCAAAATCACCAGCAAAAACGCGGGTATGGCAGTGCGTCACCTGGACATGTGCGGGTTAATAATACTTATTTGACATATTTAAATGTTGCCACAGTTAATTTCAATACAAAAATTAATACCAAAAATAATGAAAGTTTAATTTAAAAATTGCAGTTTAATTTGGTGGGATAGCATATGAAGCATTCCTTTCTCTCTCCAGACATGTACATGTAATCAGAAAATACATGTTTTGTTTATGTTCAAAGTTCAAAATGTGTGAGTTAATGCTTTTAGGTACTATTTTTTTTCAAACATATATTTTTAACTCTTCAAAAATTTAATTTTAGGCTTTTATCTTCTTTTTTCCTTGTTGTTTTTTTACTTGTTACTGATCCAAAAAATGATCAGAACTATGACCTTAAAGCCGTGACACGATCCGAGCCGTGTGTTTTGTGATCCGTTACACTGCTACTAAATACAACAAAAATAATTTGTAGTACACTTAATAATTTATATATATACCCTGAAAACATTAGAATGTATTGTAGACTTAATGCTTTGTTTTTTAATGGAACTGAAGAAACAGTTTAGTATCTATTTCATAAACTTTTGAAACTTGAAAGCTTTTGCTTTAATTTTCAGCTTAGTTCATTTATATATATATTCTTGGTTTTTAAAAAAAACTAGTTCCATAATTTCCATTGGATCTGTTATGCATAGTGTGATAGGAAATAAATATTTAAATTTAAACAACCTGCTTATGAGTTTACATTTCATTTTTGAGCCACAAAGTGTTCAAATATAGTTATTTGGTTTATATCGTTATCAATATCGTTATCGCGCAATATTTAGAAAGCTATATCGTGATAAAAATAATCCCATATCGCCCAGCCCTAGAAGACATTAATAAATCGATCATAGAAGACAGAAGTGTCTGAATCTGCAGACGTCCCACCTTTCTTAGCAGCAGCAGCAGCTTTAGCAGGCTGTGTTACTGCGGTCCTGCCAGCAGGGGGTGCTGCAGCAGTTTTAGTAACAGCTGCTCTTACAGCAGTGGCTGCTGCAGTCTTTGCTGTGGTTACTGTGGGTTTGGATGCTCGAGGTGCAGACACTCCTGATGCAGTCCTGGAAGAAACCAAACAAGAGCAGAAGACCAACCATGATTTAATGACAGCAAGCATCCAAACATTTACACGTTTATTTTAAAAAACCAAATCAGGAACCTTCTCATTACAGACGGACCTCCTCCACCAGCAGCTTCACCGGCTCACGCCCTTTAAAACCAACATCTACTGTTGGACTTTGACTTTTGGCAACAAAGAGCCATCAACCACTGGTTGTATATGAGAACTGGACTGAGTGGCTCCTCCCCTCTGGCATTCCAAACAGAAAGCATCTGCTGGTTCCAAGAAGCTAAAACCCCATAGACTTCTATAGAGAAATAAACAACTTACTCTGTCATTCTATTGGTCAGCAGAACCATTCTTGCTCTGATACCATTTTTTTTTTTTTTTTTACATATTCTTGAAAGTTCTAAACTGACCAATCAGATGCATCGATTATAGTAGGTGGAGCCTGCTGGCTGTCAATGTCCAGCCTTCAAAATGTTTTCCAGATATCGTGTGGCCTTCCAACAAGCTTACACCTGACTGATGGGAGTGGTTGCCATGGAAACCACGACTCAGACCAATCACTGCTTACGGAGTCTGGCTCCAACATGGCGTCGTCCGTAGCATGAAAAATGGCGACTGAATCGACGTCATTCAGTTGAAAGAAAACAAGATTTCTAGTCCAGTTCTCTGAGTCAATGTTCTGAATATGTATTTAGTTTCCGGTTCTGGTTTTCGGTTGTTTTCGGACTGAACACTGAATACTCCCAAGCGGACCCTTGTTCAGGACCAGGAACCGCTCTCAGATCCATCTTTTGAGGTGGTCTCCATTTGTTTCCAGTCAGTCTGAGCTCAGGTTCGCTCCGAGTTTCCTCAGTCTGAATACAGTCTGTGCTCGGAGTGGAACAACTAAACCGAAATTACGTAATGTAAACCGAAAGCTGTGAACAAACGTGGAGCAACAATGAGACAGGGAATTACTCAGCTTTAGTCGGATTAATGCATTAAAACAACGTCTAACCTGACTATCAATATTGCGATATATCGCGACATTTAGTTCTACGATTGATTCTCACCAAATATGAATCTTTTATTTTTGTTTGAAGAGGCTGGAAAATGTTATTTTGGTCATCTTTGGGTGCATGTTGAGACCGGCCGTCACGCGCACTAACGTGTCTGATAGCGACTTGAATTCTTTAATTTTTGTTCTGTTTACAACAATGTTGCACCAAGTAGTGGCACTGCTGTTCAGAATTACTATTGTTGGCACTGAATTTTACAAATACATGCAATTCCAATTCAATTGTGTTGATGCTTGTCAGCTAAAAAATAAACTGTTAAATATTTTCCTATATTTATAATATACTTCTATTAAATGTGAGAGATGATTTTACCAATTATTGTAGTATCACAATATCATCGATATTGCGTATCGCATCATAAGGTTCCCGGTGAATCCCAGCACTACTACTAGGGCTGCCACGATTAGTCGACTAATCGACTATTAAAATAATCGACAACTAATTTAATAGTCGATTAGTCGTTACTTTATATTGTATGAAGTCAGATTGTAGTAAAGTTGAAAGTTATAATAGCATTCTGCTAGCTTTTTGGAATATTTTGGCATTTATTAAGGTTTTTTAGGCTATATTGGAGTTTAGCTAATATTTCAGCAGCATGCTAGCTATTTTGGTTAACTTTAGCTTTTTTACGTTTTTTAAGCAACTTTTCAGTTTAACTTATATTTCAGCTATATGCTAGCTGTTTTGGCTAATATAGGATTTTTCCATTTTTTTAAGGCTAATTTGGAGTTTAGCAAATATTTTAGCAGCATGCTAGCTATTTTGGTTAACTTAAGCTTTTTTAAGTTTTTTTAAGCAACTTTTGAGTTTAACTTATATTTCAGCTATGTGCTAGCTGTTTTGGCTAATATAGGATTTTTCCATTTTTTTAAGGTTAATTTGGAATTTAGCTAATATTTCAGCAGCATGCTAGCTATTTAGGCTAACTTTGGCTCTTTTTATTTTTTGGAAAATTTGGCATTTAACTAATATTTTAGCTGGTTATCAACTTCAGCATCTTTACATCCACTTTGACCATGAACAGATTAGTCGACTAATCGGAAAAAATAATCGGTGATTAGTCGACTATTAAAATAATCGTTTGTGGCAGCCCTAACTACTACACATTATTCTTACAGTGTTCCTGACAATCCGTCAGCGTAACTTCTTACCAACTCAACCGTCTCGCAGCTCGCCTCCACCGAACCAAACAGCAGCAAAAATTGTTGATACAAACGTTGAACATCAAGGGAAATATAACATTTGAAAGCGCAGGACTTTCATGATTCTCCGTTATCGCTTTGCCCCGCCCTTGTAATTCCTGGCCAATGAAACAAGAGATCTATTCTGTAGTCGCATAGTTTTGTTTACAAGCTTTGGTCCGTATGACAGAAGTCAGAATACAGAGCAAATGCAAGGTTCAGGACTCTGATGATTCTTCCAGTCTGAACACACCCTCAGACTGACTGTTTTCTGCCTCCAAACTCAAAGCTTCTGTGGAGTTCAGTTCAGAGGGGAGGAGCTGAAAGCGGCGTGTTCTGGAGCCAGTTTCACTAAGACCTCCATCCTCGTTCTCATGGCAGGTTGGTTTCAAGAACATCCACAGCTCTGTTCAAGTATCAAACCAGCACGGGTTTGCTTGAAGGAGCCCACAGCTCCAACATTCTGCATCGGCTCCTCCAGCCGCTTTGATGCTTTTCAGTGGGGTAGCATGCCAGCACATGGATGCCGCTCCCACATTAAAGGAACCCATTACAAAGACCATTTGTTCCTGCAACGTCAGACGACCGCTGTACCGACATGAAACCAGAGCTGGGACTTTTAGGACGGCCTCACGGCGTGTGGAACACTTGAATATCTGGGTCGGACCGGATGAAAAGATGGATTCGTTCATGACAGACACACAACCGTAAAAATGTTTTCTAGAAAACAAGAAAGACTTGAGCGGCAGAGATAGACGTTTGGTTAATGATCGACTCCATTCAAGATAAGAAAAACGCTCCAAAGAAAAAAAAAAATGACTCGTCTATAGTTTTACGATGACTCATGACTCATAGAAAGGTTTGATCCAAACACGCCTGTGGGTGGAGGCTGGCTGCTCCATCTGCATTCTAGTATAGATCGCATTTCCTGTCTGAGGGTTGAAATCAATAGAACCTACAGTTGAATGGAAGATGAGGCGTCCCGCAGCCATCTGTGGGATTTAATGAGCAAACTCCAGACTTCAAACACCAACCAGAGAGCCCAAATGTTTGCCTTCACTCCTGCTCCATCCACACCCAAACTCCACTAAATCCTGCACCTGAGAATAGATGAACAACAAACACTGCCATAAGGAGATCCGCTTTGAAGATCGAAGAGAACTAAAATGGGATTCTTTTTCCAGAATTTGTCATTTTCCTCTGCTGCATTCCCAATGCTCATGCAGGCCTTTCGTTTGCTGCAAGACTAAATAAAAGCCTGAAGCAGCTTGGTGGAGGTCAGAGAAGTAGAGCGGGAAAACATTAACCAAAACCGTCTGCAACACGTCGTAAAAAGCCTCAACTGTCACCGAGTGAAGTCTTTTTTTTTTTTACTAGCTTTTGGAAAGTGAAAGTTCAGCAGAACTCGAGTTCTGTTCATTAAATCTGTCATTTAAATGCTTCTTTTGATGTTTATTGATAATACTAAGTGGATCGATGGCGACAAAAATGTTGGGACAAATCATTTAATTATGTAATGTGTTCTAGATATCCCAAACAGGACGGTCGTCCGCACCCGTCCACCAGACGCGGTCAGGCAGACGACAGGTTTTTGTCCCAGAAGGCAAGCTGGGAAAAATGAAAACAATCGTGTGTGGGAATTCCCAGGATTCCACACACAATTCTGCCAGGAAAACCCGTCTGTGAATCCAACAGAAGTTTGTGCAACTGTCCTTACGGGTGGATACGGGCTTCCTGCAGGTGAAAAATACGCAAACCTGTTCTGTGGATATGGTGGCACGTAAGAAACATCAGTGAATGAGTGGAGAAAATGTTTATGCACAGTTTTTCCTACAGGTGGGCGCTCTTTACGTGCAACCCGACTCTTAGAAATGAGGAAATCAGACACAAAGTCTTCAGTCAGTAAGGCTACAGTCACCAATGCAACTGCTGTCACGCAAAGGGAAGGCATCAGCAGAATCTGAAACATCTCATACCAGAGCCATACAGGACAGCCCGCTTTTTATACTCCCGGTCTACCAGGCGGATGGCTGCCGTCCGGAGACGTTTACACGTTGTCCAATCAGCCGATGCTGTACAGCGACCTGACTGCCACTGCGATGTGGTCGCCCAGCTGTCTCCAGATTAGGGCTGCCACAAACGATTATTTTAATAGTCGACTAATCGTCGATTAATTTTTCCGATTAGTCGACTAATCGGATCATGGACAAAGTGGATGTAAAGAAAATCTGAAATATGATTAGCTTTAAAACAAAAAAATCCTAAATAAGCTAAAATCGCTAGCATATAGCTGAAATATTAGCTAAACTCCAAACTAGTCTAAAAAAACTGTAAAAATTCCAAATTAGCCAAAATAGCTAGCATGTAGCTGAAGACATAGCAAAACTCCAAATTAGCCTAAAAAA
The DNA here is from genome assembly GCA_003999625.1 of Oryzias javanicus. Classification (NCBI taxonomy): domain Eukaryota; kingdom Metazoa; phylum Chordata; class Actinopteri; order Beloniformes; family Adrianichthyidae; genus Oryzias; species Oryzias javanicus. The sequence goes on along the minus strand of CM012437.1, from coordinate 34,268,864 downwards.
ACTGTAAAAATTCCAAATTAGCCAAAATAGCTAACATATAGCTGAAATATTAGCTAAACTCCAAATTAGCCTAAAAAACTAAAAAAAAAAATCCCAAATTAGCTAAAATAGTGAAATATTAGCTAAACTCCAAATTAGTCTAAAAAACTGTAAAAATTCCAAATTAGCCAAAATAGCTAGCATGTAGCTGGAATAATAGAAAAACTCCAAATTAGCCTAAAAAAACTGTAAAAATCCCAAATTAGCCAAAACAGCTAACATATAGCTGAAATATTAGCTAAACTCCAAATTAGCCTAAAAAACTGTAAAAAAAAAATCCCAAATTAGCTAAAATAGTGAAATATTAGCTAAACTCCAAATTAGCCCTAAAAAAACTGTAAAAATTCCAAATTAGCCAAAATAGCTAACATATAGCTGAAATATTAGCTAAACTCCAAATTTGCCTACAAAACTGAAAAAATCCTAAATTAGCCAAAAGAGCTAATATGTAACTGAAATATTATCTTAATTCCAAATTAGCCTAAAAAACTGAAAAAGCCTAAATTAGCCAAAATAGCTATCATGAAGCTAAAATATTAGCTAAACTCCAAAATAGCCTGAAACCCTTAATAAATGCCAAAATAGTCTAAAAAGCTAGCAGAATGTCATTCTAACTTTCAACTTCACTACAGCCTGACTCCATATATTATAAAGTAACGACTAATCGACTATTTTAATAGTCGATTAGTCATCGATTAGTCGACTAATCGTGGCAGCCCTACTCCAGATTTCGTAATGTGTCCTCCCTCGACGGTCACTGCAATACCAGCGACTGATCTCAACTTCTAGAGGAAAATTGTCCGTCTTTAAGGGAACTGCAAGACAAAAATGGTCTGAGCTAGCTTCTTTTGGTTTATTCCACTATTTTATGTTCACCAAAGAAAAAGACTCCCTTCAAAACTGTCAAAGTTCATAAAGCAAATGCACCTTACGATTATCGTATTGATCATGCAGCTCAAATTCCTGGCACTCCGCTAAAACTGTTTCTTATACTACCTCAAAAAAAATAAAATAAAATAAACAGTCACTCTAGCCTCAATTTCAAATTTTTTATTGTAAATTTTGTAAAACCCTCTCTCAATTTATACCTCTGTTTTATATTGTAACACTATTTAAATGACGTGTGCTTCTTATAGGCTCAAAATAAGGTCATAAAGATTTGCAACCCCAACTGTATGCTCGCACATGAACCAAGATCCATCATACAGCTAAACAAATCTGCTCAAAAACTTTCTGGTTTGCAAATGTGTACAAAGTTTCTGCATGCCCGTAAAAGACTTAAATTTGACTCCGCCCACAGCTGAAATTTGAGGGGTGGAGCTGGTTAACAGGACAGTTTTTACTGGAGCTGCAGATCATGACATGGGACTTCTGATATTACATGGGACTTAAATGGTTTGACCAATCAGAATTCAAATGTAATACCTCAATTCAACCTGTAGGGGGCAGCACACAGACAGTTCAACAACATTTTCAAGAATTTCACAAGTTTATTTTAATTTTTTAAAAACTTGGCAACAACCAACAGACAGCACTTTTAAAGCCTTATTTGTAGAAGTCAACAGACAAATTAAAAGTTGATTTAGGGTTTGGTTTTCTTTAAGGTGGATTTCAGTGCCAACACGACCGAGAGGACTGTACAATGTTCTATTTTTGGCTGCGGTTTGTGGCGTCATTACTTTCCTCTCTGTCATGTTAAGATTTATTTCACAGTATGATGAAATTTAATTTAAGTGCGAACGTGGAGTTGGAGATCCATTCTGAGTTAAGGGGAGGAGCCTATACTCCTCCCCTTTCTGCTCCCTTTGGGGTCCAGATGACTCCAACCATATATTGATATGCGATTCCTTCTATGGCAGATGTGGACAAAGGGGGACAGGATTTTAATGTCTGCCGTGGACATTAGTGAATCTCAAAAATCAATTAAAAAAAAAAAAGTTCAGCACACTTTTTTTGTGGGGTCCAGATGACCCCACTTTTAATGTAAACAAGCCAAGGAGAGCGGAAGGGTTACGATGTGTCTGCTCCTCTCTAAAACCCTACACGGACCAGGAAAACCCTAAAAACCCACATCACCACCCCCTGTAACAGTTTTCAGCAGGCCTGGCCCTAGGCTGCATGGCGCTCTAGGTGAAACGTCATTCAAATCCATTTTTTCCTCCTCTTTCTTTCTTTTTTGTCCTTAAACCTGTCCATGAAGGCTTATTTTGCCGCTTTTTCATGCTTAAAGTTTTAAAGAAGCAGCGACCTCCACCCCCTCCTCTCCAAGCTTTGACAGGAGTTGTGTCAGACAAAGAGGGGCGCATCGTCAATATTATTGATTGGCAAACTTTTGAGTTTATACATGTCGTCTTAATTACTACTTTTCTTTTTTTTTTTAGCATTTTACACAAAATGAGTGGTGCGTCAAACTGTAAAAAGAAAAAAAAAAAACTCATTGCAATTTGGTGTCCTCCAGCAAATGTTGCCCTAGGCGACCGCCTAGCACGCCTATGCCCTGGGCTGCCTCTGGTTTTTAGAGACAGGATGATGCATTCTATAGCCTGCCTCCCAACAACAACAACTCCTAGCTCAATCCTAAAATGCGTCAAGGCACCGACGACCCCGACCATGTGACCAAACCTTCTTAGACGCTCAACAACACAAGTCCATCATCAACACTCGTCTGTCTGGCTGTAGCTACGAGATAAATGGCTTTTACTGCAGCCTGGATATGAGTCTGATGGAGATCTTGGCTTCACGCCCAGCACTGTATATGTACATAGGGGAGGGGAGGGGGAGGGGGGGGGGGTCTGACCAGGGGAAGGAGGAATGGTTTGAAAGGGAGGACATTCAGAAGAACATTCAAACCCTGGAGACTGTATTCTGATCGGGGGGTGTTTGTTAATCTCAGACTCTAATACTTGGCTCAGTAAGCGAGGCCTATAAACTTTAAATAGAGCTACTCGGGGGGTGGGGGGTGGGGGTCCCAGGCCCAAAGGCAGAGCAGTAATGAATGTTCTATTGTCTGAAGTTCTTTTTGTACTATGTGTATTTATACAGCATAGTCCTGTTTTACACCACATGACATGAAAACTAACCGTTCTCTTATAGTCATCATTTTATAAGTTCAGAAGAATTAAACTTTAGCAGTTCTACGTCTTTGAAAGATGGATGTAAATTAAGCTTTAGTCCAAATCAAGAAAGCTTCTCCAGACTTCCTGCTACTGTCATTAGCTTGACAGTAGCTCGTGTTTGGATAAATACTCATCTGAAAGGATAAATCCAGCCTTTTTTCATACACTGAAGGATCAATAAAAGATCTCATTTCCTGCCTGTGCATCCTCACCATTTTTATAGATTAGATTCCCTCTTTAAGAGCTTCACTTATACTAATCATTTTTGTAGAAAATGAGCTCCAATTTAGTCTTCCTGGATGTTTTTTTTTTATCATAATCTAGAGTTGCATTTGTTGCTATGGAAAGCTTGTAGTCTCAGTCATAACTAATGCAGGACGGAGAATCTGAGAAGTTGGTTGGCATCAGTGCCAACAGACAGAAGCAGCACTAATCCCACTGAATTTGACAAGTGTTGTAGTATAAGCTCTTCGTGCGATGCTGACCTAACCATCTGTCTCGCAGAGAAGAAAACCATTGTGTTTTAGTGTCTGATGTCACATCAGGATCGGCTGCATCTCGGCTCTGTAATCAGATCTGTGGGGTTGGAAACGGATCAAGTGAAGGACGAAGAGACGAGGGAATCACCTCATCTCTGAACCATCTTCTGCTCTTTTATGAGGAAAGACGCTGCCATTTAAGAACATGTAAAATAAAGACTTAATACTTTATCTGATTGTTTTATCCAAAACTAGAACTTTGAGGCATAAACGTATCCAGAAGATGACCCATTCATCTACAGCATTTTGAATTAAATATAAGGTTAGTGTGCAACTTAAGACCAAAATCCTCCCAAAAAGTCTTCAACTATTAACCTAAGACATGTTTGTAATGATGTAAATACTGTTGAGCCTTTTGGTTTTTACAGAAATGTGTGCAGCAGAGATTAGGGTCACAAATTATAAGTGTGATGAGTTTAAAAAGATGTGTAAAGTAAGTAAAGGTCTTGAAGTTAAGTCGTGGTATCTAGAAGTATTCTAAGTCCAGATACCTTGAATCAACTTCAAGACCTCACCTGGATAATTGAGAACCTTCATCAATAAGAACTGGTTCCCGCTCAGCTTCAGGATCAAGTTTGAGATCGTTTTATTAACTTATAAAAGTCTTCATAGACTTGGACCTTTTTTTTCTTTTTAAAATCAGATTTTTTTTTTTTTTTGTTTGACCCTCTTAGATCCAGTTCTGCTGGTGGTCAGAACATACTACAGTTCATTACTCAATATATATATTTTTTGATCCGTTCACATATTTCTGAGTAATCCTCTTAAACAAAAACAAAAAAAAAAAACTGCAACAACAGCAGCCCCTCAAAGCGAGCAGTTCTCACGTGCTGATGTCACAGAGTGATACGGCCTCTTTCAGGAAGAGTCTGCTCCGCCTCCTGGCTCACAAACACTTTCTCTGCAAAGCTAGCAGTGAACAGCTAGTGTTGCAAGCCAAGAGGATTTATGATACGGAGATTATATTTCATCATTTCAATAAATCCTAACATCTTCGTCTGGCTGATGCCATGAAATGGGCGGCACCAACTAGGAGCGAAAGGCGGAGCCTCAGAGATCGAGTAGTTTTAATTCCAAAAGATTCCACAAGAATAACTCCCATTTTATAACTGATTTGGGTTTTTTAGTGTTTCAAAGGTGATAAGATAATTCAAATTTTTGTTGTTATATCCACATTATTCTATTTTATTGGACCGTTTTGGTATTTCCTAAAGTTTTTAGGCAGTTTTGGAGTTTAATATTTCAGCTACAACCCAGCCGTTTAGTCCAATTTGGCTTTTCTTCTGTTTTTTTTAGCAACATGCTAGCCCTTTTGCCTAACAATGTTTTTTTTAGGCTAATTTGCGATTTAGCTAATGCTTTAGCACGCTATAAGCTTCAGCGTTTTCAGATATTAGCTTCAGCATCTTCATCTATCAACACTAACATCTTTAGCTGCTAAATTTAGCTTACAACATTCACACTAGCATTATCACAGGTAATGATATATATCTAGTTTGGTTTTTAGTGGCAGTTTACTCTGAATAACTAAAGAAAATGATGGTATGGGCTCTTTAAATGGAACTTGTAAATCGCCCCCTTCCTGTCCCTGACAAATAAGTGGCTATAGATAAATGACATTAGCTATTACACTATGTTCTGTTACATACAATTCAATTTGAAGTGTAAACATGCAACAAATTCAGTTCCAAGAGTTTAAAAAAAAAAAAAACTTTAGACATTACTTTGAAAATGATTTTCCCCGTAACCTTTAATCTGATCAGTTCCTGTGTAAAAGCGTTTAGATTATAGTGAAAAACGATACAAAACTCAGATAAACCAATTGTGTTTGAAGCACACACGGCGCGACTATCAAAGGAAAACATTTGCTTTCAGCCTAGAGTCCACCGACGAGCTGCTCCCAGGAAAAGTGACGCAGCACTCGGTTCCTTTATTGAATAATCTGCTCCTGACAGGAAAGCCAAGTTGGTGCATAATCTCATCAGGTCTCATTACAGAAAATCACATCCCGTGGAAAGATGTCGAGTTTGTTATGGATGACACCGTCTGAATGTTAAAGATCACTTTATGTGCACAACATGACAGTCACACCACTACGTTCTGATTGGCCCGTAGAGCCTTATGGGAGGATATGGGCAAAAAAAAAGGATCAAACCCGTACGGGCCTGCAGCAAATGTCAAAGTCATGGAGGAAAAACGTTCATGCAGATCGTTTATCTGTAGCCATACTCCGATCTAAAGGTCGTAACAAACATATACATGAGTAAGTAAAAGTATTGTATGAAAGAATCACCCAAACGTCATGAGTGTGTTTAACTTCCACTATTTGTCACAACATGCTTCACAATCATGAACTCCCTTAAAGCCGGCCGTCTGAGCCTTGAGGAAACCGCCAGACACCTGTGCTCACCTCAACGCCATGGAAACCAATACAACGACCATCATGCATGGGGGCGGAGGGATCATCAGAATCTTCAAGATTTCATTCCAACACCTAATTTTTTTGAATATTGTTGGCGTGGTCATGAATGTAGACGGCGGTGGCGGTCAGGCGTTGGGGATGACACCATCAAGGAATCAGGAGACACCGGGGCGTCCCAGGACGGTGGCAGCTCTGATTGGACGATGTGTAAATGTGGGCGGCGGCCGTCTATATATATAAAAAGCAGATCATTCTGCTCCTCTGGTCATTCGCAACTCAGGTTTTGAGCACACAGAATACTGTCAGTTAGAAAACAGGCCTCCCAAAACACAACCTTTCTAATCTTCTCAGGACCAACCTCAGCTGGACAATCCGCAGATCTTTGAGTCGCTGTGGTTTTATAAACGCCACGATGAGTTTTGTGCAGCATGGCCCGAGTCATCAGCCCTGGTCGAGTGTCCGGATCGCTACCGTACAATTTCTACCAGTCGGACGGTGGCAGTGGGGCAGCAGTCCGACGATTTTGGTCGGTCAACTATCGCGGTGCTGCCTTTCTGTCACCTTTGAAATGAGCTACTGACTGATGCCCCCCCCAAAAATTCTCCAGTCATAAAATTTTTAGCTTTTTCTTACAACCCCCACAGCCACTGAGAGTTACATAAAAATTCAACTACCGTCTCACAGTTACAGATACTTCCACGTGGCCGCCTGGCAAATTTACTGAAAAACCAGCATTTAGGTCGCAGCACGACGGCGTCGTCGATTGTATATATTACTGGACAAAACAAGTGTTGAGGTCCCCTCCCACTTTTACGGAGATCATCCAGCTTGAGCTGGTCCACTCCAGTTTGGAAGCTTCTCCGTCAATTCTGACAAATAAGACACCCGTCTATTTTTCCAGTCTATTGGTTTTTGGCCTTCGTACAACCAGCAGGTTCTTCCTATTTGGAACACGAGAGGGGGGGGTTGATCCATCCATCGTTTCTACTGTTATTGGGCGGCATTTTGAGGTATAAGACCGTAACGTAAGATGTGGCCACTAGGGCTGCCACGATTAGTCGGCTAATCGACTATTAAAATAGTCGACAACTAATTTAATAGTCGATTAGTCGTTACTTTATAATATATGGAGTTAGAGTGTCGTAAAGTTGAAAGTTATAATAAAAATATACTAGCTTTTTAGACCATTTTGGCATTTATCAAGGTTTGTTTAAGCTATTTTGGAGTTTAGCTAATATTTCAGCTACAAGCTAGCTATTCTGGTTAATTTAGGCTTTTTTCAGTTTTTTTGGCTAACTTGGTGTTTAGCTAATATTTCAGCTAGATGCTAGCTGTTTTGGCTAAGTTAAGCTTTTTTAAAAAAAAGTTTTTTGGGTGTTTTGGAATTTAGCTCATATTTAAGCTACATGCTAGCTATTTTGGAAAAATTTAGGATTTCTTTCAGTTTTTTAAGGCTATTTTGGAGTTAAGTTAACATGTCAGCTACATGCTAGCAGTTTTGGCCAGCTGAGGCTTTTAATTATTTTTTAGGCTAATTTGGCATTTAGCTAATATTTTAGTGGCTATCAGCTTTAGTGTTTTTTAGCTATCAATTTCAGCATCTTCGCTGTCGTCACTCGCTTCAGCTTCAAAATTCAGCTTACAGCATTCACACAAGCATTTTCGCAGATAATGCTTGTGTGAATATATTTAGTTTTTAGTTTGTTTAAAGCTAATAATGGTTAAGATGTGTGTTTTACATCCTGTTTGTGCATGACCCGATTAGTCGACTAATCGGAAAAAATAATCGGTGATTAGTCGACTATTAAAATAATCGTTTGTGGCAGCCCTAGTGGCCACTGCTCTCCACAACCCTCCCCAAAAAACCCACAGCACCCGTACAGGTCACCCCCCTGTGCAGGTCCATGTGACTGATGCTTAAGCTTTATGTAACATTTACTGATATTGATGAATTTTCTTAACTTTGAGTAAAAATAAAAAAGGTCAAAAACAAAAGCGTTCTTGTGTCAAAAGAGTCGGCTCTGTTTACTTTTTCTTCAGTATTCGTTCCTCCATTGGAGCCTTCTGTATCAGCACGACTCTTACATGGAAGGAAACCTGACTTGGTAATCAGATTACTCTCAAATGGCTGAAGAGAAGGGTCACATGGAAAACTCAGCACTTCAATCCCAGCTGCTTCCATAAGTTCTGACATTCTACTGAGAAAGGCGTCATGGCGCCGCTGGGCCTGAAACGGTTCAGAAAACGCTCCTCACCTCGTGGGTTTTGAAGCTGCAGCACCAACTGGTTTGGAGGTTGCTGAAGGTCCGGGTTTTGGAGCAGTGGAAGTCAACGTCCTAGCAGCGGCAGCTGCAAGAACCAGCAGTGGAATGAGGAAGAGACGACAGATTCCAAACCATCACTGAGCCTTCACCAGGACTCACCTGCAGGTTTGGGTTTAGCTCCATTCGCCGTGTTGGACGCCGGCCTTTTCCCTGAAGTGCCGTTAACGTTTGCAGGTTTGGCGCCGTTTGGTACCGTTGGAGCAGAGGGCCGAGCAGCTCCTGCGGTTGCCCTCGCGTCGGTCTTTCGGCACGACTCGCAGCGTGGTTTTTGATGCCGTCGTGGTCGCGGGTTTTTTGCCCGGCGGTGCGGCAGGTTTGACTTCTTTGACCGGACGATTCGAGTTGGTTCCTGGTCTGGGGCTGGATCCAGAAACCCCTGCAGAGGCGGCCGATGGCGGCCTGCTTCCGGATGTTTTTGTTTTGACTTTGGGGTCGACCGCCACCGGCCTGCCGTTGGTCTTTGGAGCGGCCTGCTGCGGCGCCCCGGGTTGGGACGGGACTTGATCGGCCGCGTTGTCTTGCGTCGACGACGGCTCAGACGCCGCGGCGACTTCTGCGGGCTCTGCGGTTTCCATGGCAACCCCATCCGGCTTCATGCCTTCAGGTAGGAATGATGAAGCTCGCGGATGTGAACGGAGTCTGCCCGGGAACGCTCTTTTCTGAGCGAATGTATTCCTTTACTCTTCAGCGTTCTGTCGAAGAGAAAGAAAAGAAAAGATGAGAAACGACTCGGAAAGGTGGAATGAAGTTTAAGAAGACTCAAAACAAGGTTTTCATGGCGTCAGTTAAGTTCTTAAATTACCAATAGGACATCAAAATGTTCAGTTTGTTGGTCTTCCCCCTACCCCTCAAATTGTTGGGTTATTTGGAGGGTCAGTGGTGTCTGTAGTGTTGTTTTTAAGGTTCAGCCATAGAAACGTATTCCTATGTATCCCTCTGTCCCGTGAATGATCTGCAAATGAGAAACTCGTTTCTTCTCGTGGGTGTGTCCTGAAACACCAAAGTTCACATTTGAATGTAAATAATGACTGTTTCAGCTAGGGCTGCCACGATTAGTCGACTAATCGTTGACTAATCGACTATTAAAATAGTCGACGAATCGTTACTTTATATTGTATGAAGTCAGATTGTAGTAAAGTTGAAAGTTATAATAGCATTCTGCTAGCTTTTTGGACTATTTTGGAATTTATTAAGGTTTTTTAGGCTATTTTGGAGTTTAGCTAATATTTTATCTACATGCTAGCTGTTTTGGCTAACTTTAGCTTTTTTACGTTTTCTTAGGCAATTTCTGAGTTTATCTTATATTTCAGTTACATGCTGGCTGTTTTAGCTAATTTGGGATTTTTCTGGGTTTTCAAGGCTAATTTGGAGTTTAGGTAATATTTCTATTTTGGCTAGTTTAGGCTTTTTTTGTTTTTTAGGCTAATTTTTCATTTAACTAATATTTTAGCTGGTTATCAACTTCAGCATCTTTACATCCACTTTGGCCATGAACAGATTAGTCGACTAATCGGAAAAAATAATCTGTGATTAGTCGACTATTAAAATAATCGTTTGTGGCAGCCCTAGTCCTGAAACACCAAAATTCACATTTGAATGTAAATAATGACTGTTTCAGCATGACTTTTTAAAGTTATCTAACCAATCTTATGCATTTCCCGAGTGCTGGTAGCTATGCGTTAACGTAAAGGACCGTTGAGGACGTCAGATGGCTGGAAACGTTCACATTTGAAGCCACTATCATTGCATAACTCCATTTTAGAGGGCTCAATGTGGAGTTTGAGAAGAATTCAGATTCCGTCTTTGTTTTCATGTGGAGCACCTGGAAATTTGTCGATTGATCAACAAGTTTGTACCAAGACAAAGAGCAAACACCACTGGGTGGTCCTCAGAGCGGTGCATCAGTTGTGTTACAAAACCCAAGATGACCAACCAACATCACAGTTGTAAGCTAGCAGGAGGGTATTAAAAAAGGGACAGTGGGAAATGAGTGCTGGCTTACTCCATGCCCACAACTCAGAGGCAAATTTCTAACAAACTCCTGCTGCTCTGCAGAAACTACGTCCTAGAAATGAAAACTGATCTTTGATTTCTGCTAAAAACAGCAGAATTCTAATGAAAAGATCCCACTTTAAGAAATAGATTAGAGGATGACCGGAGTGGGACTTTAATTAGTTACTCTTTCTGACCTCATGCATTTTTACAACATTAGTATTTATTAAAATGATAAACAATGAAGAATAAAATCATTTAATTTGCTAATTATAGCTAAACTGGCTTTAACTACTGAAGCCAGTAAAGCTAAAAACTATTCTGATAAATTCACATCATCTTGTCTAAAATAAATACTGAATTTAAGCCAAGTTTCACTTATTTACAAAAATAACTGTTGCATAACCGGCTTCAATAATGGATTAACATCATCATTTTCCCAACTAAACTTGGCGTTTGCAGCCTCAGTTTCGTCCCGTTTGCACCAGCAGCTCAGAGAGAAACTTCTGCCTCCAGGGTCGGCTGCAGGTCAACTCCAGCCTCTCGGCCTCCTGGGTTACATTTCTTGTTTTTTGCTGGTGCAGATGCTAATGCCAGAGGCTTAGCAGACAGAAGCGGGAATCACGTTGTTCATGTGATGAATCCCATTTGGGAAGCTAAAGCATCCTTCCTGACCAGCTGACAACATGATGTAACAGGAACAAAAACAAATGAGGTTCTCAGACAAAAATGATTTTAATTCATCCTGCAGGACAAAACTTGCTCCGCTTCAGATTTAAAAACGGTTCTTGACACCTAGTCAGGGGGCAAATCCCTAAATGAGACATTTAAACATGCATCTTATGTTGACGTATTAAACTAATCAAACGGATCCTATTGTGTTAGATACTCGCCTCCTATGTATGATTTAAGTTCTGCTGAATGTATTTAAATCTGATAAAATGGAAATGATGTAATAGTTCTGCTGCATGGTCATGCATTGCAGTCATTTCGTCATTGCAATATTGATCACTGATATCACACATTGCAAGATTTTCCAATATCAGCAGCTCTGATTTACATTTTGGTTTTTTTATGTTGCAGACAGGATCCCACTTCAGAGGAAGTTGTGTTTAGCTTAAACTCACTAAAATATTATTAGTCAGTCTAATAAAGCAGTGAATCCATGTTCTGCTTTTTGTATATTTATTGTCTCCTAAAATCTTTCTCAGTCTCAACTCGTCACATTTGGTTAAGGACTCCTCCGCATCACCATTTCTTCACTTCATCACTTGTCGTTTTGTGACGTGCTGGCTGTTTGTAGAATCGAGGGTCAACAACCCTCGGTACCGCACGCCGACTGGTACTCGGGACGCGGCCAAAACCAGACCCAAACCAGTGCCAGGTAAGGGTACCAGAGTGCTTCATGTCCCGATCCTGGACCGGATTGCAGCCCGGAGGTTGGACCAGTGATTTAATGGGAACAGCCAGTCCAAAATGAGCCTTAATATTGTCTTTTTTTTTTAAACACGTTAAGAAGGATTTGTCTGTGTGAACTAGGGCTGCCACAAACGATTATTTTAATAGTCGACTAATCACCGATTATTTTTTCCAATTAGTCGACTAATCGGGTCATGCGCAAACTGGATGTAAAGACGCTGAAGTTGATAACCAGCTGAAATATTAATTAAATGCCAAATTAGCCTAAAAAATAAAAAGAGCCAAAGTTAACCAAATAGCTAGCATACTGCTGAAATATTAGCTAAACTCAAATTAGCCTAAAAAAAAACAGAAAAATCCTAAATTAACCAAAATAGCTATGTCGCTGAAATATTAGTTAAACTTAAAAATAGCTTAAAAAACTAAAAAAAGAAACCTTACGTTAGCCAAAACAGCTAGCATGTAGATTAAATATTAGCTAAACTCCATAAAAGGCCAAAGAAACTTATTAAATGCCAAAATAGTCCAAAAAGCTAGCAGAATGCTATTATAACTTTTAACTTTACTACACTCTGACTTCATATAATATAAAGTAACGATTAATCGACTATTAAATTAGTTGTCGATTATTTTAATAGTCGATTAGTCATCGATTAGTCGACTAATCGTGGCAGCTCTAGTGTGAAGAGCATGCGTTTGTTTTTTTATAAACACTGAATGAAGCCTGAAGATGTCACAAAGTTATCTGCCAAATTAAAAATACTTTTAAGTATATTAAAAGAAAGAAAAGTCATTTATTTTGGGGCCTTTGGTCGTTTAAAGATAAATTTAGTCTAAACACAACATATCCTTTAGTTTTTCAAAACATACTAACTGCTTCTGCAAAATATAAAAGGTCTTTTAAATTCAATAATCTTGAATTTAACATCTATATTAAATCTGTAGACAACCAGTATAACATTTACCCAGCAAGATTAAATTTATGTTTCTTTTTGCTATTGTATTTTTATCATGTTTATCAATTTATAATAGATTTTTTTCATCATTTAAACTGAATTTCTAGTCCGTTACACTCAGATCTTTGTTTTATTGCTCTGTTTTACAAAACAAAGCAATTCTTTGCCTCTAAAAGCAGAAACTGAGTTTCCATCATCAGGATTTGTTTGGGAAACATCTGAACAAACATCCTTCCAGCCGCGTGTTTTACATGTATATTTTTGGCCTGAACAGAGGTTTACATATAGAACAGTCAAATCAGAGGATTAAACTCAGAGTCGTGTGGAAAGCAGCATCTGTTTGCAAGATGACAAAACGCGAAGACAAGCAACGCGAGAGCGCCGCGACGAAGCCGCGGACGGCGCAAGTACACGCGCGCTGACATCATCCACACTCCCGCTACTCAAAACTGCCCGAGGGCTCTCGCCGCGACATCTGGCGGAAAACAGAAACCTAACCTTATTGTGTCCACTTGATCTGACAAACGAAAAAAAAAAAAAAAAAAAAAAAAAATGAGAGTATCGTATTAACCTATCAACGGTTGCAGACAAAAATAAAAACATTTACTGGCATTCTTTCAATTCCACAGAATCCATTCGTGCATTCCTGAAGACCGTACATCCAGAAACTCATCTCTGAACAAAGAAAGTTCAGTTTGCGGTTGCATAGGTTTTTTGTTGTGTGTCCAAAGCGACGGCACGTACACAACAGGAAGAGACGCTAAAGCCTGAACAGCAGGGACTAACAGGAAGCGGGTGGTCAGTTCACAGTGACATAGACACCAAAAATAAGAGGTGTAATCTCATTAAGGACAGAAAAGAGGTTAAATGCAAACCCCAACCTTTCTCTTGAACAACACAGAAATTGTGCGTTCTAATCGTATCACCATCAGAGTGCGAGATGCAAAGAGAGAGTCTGAAAGCTGAAAAAATTCTGTTTTTGGTTAACTACCAGGTTAGCATTCATATGAGTCACAGAAAGAAAGAGAAGCTTTGTGTGTAAATTCCTGCTTCAGAAGCATTACGGAAATGAAAGTGTTCGGCCGAACCGACAACAAAGGAGGAGAACACAATCTGCTGCTGGTTGCAATGAAGAGAGTGTCTAAAAATATAAAAAGTTTAAACTCCCAACCTCAAGAGATCGCCCTTACAAAAGAGCGGACGGACTCAACAAACCCACTTTTCACCCAAATCCGGAGAACAAAAGGCAAAATGCAGCCGATAATATGGGATGTTTTGGGTCCAATATCATATTTCAGAACCAATAGTGACGATTTAATCTGCACAACTTTTATCTTTTAGAAGAAAAACAACTTTCCGAGGTGAAGATAACACACCACACAAAACCTAAATGAGGTAAGATCAGATTCCTGCAGAGCTGAATCAGATCTGCTGGAGTACTGAATAATCAGAAATGCTGCAATTCCAGAGAACATAGATAATGTCGTCCGTCTCATCTCCTGAGCAAGATAACAACAACCCAGTCACTGAGTGATGGTTGGTTTCTACTGTCTTCTTAAACGACAGGTTGGAGGCGTGGTGATCAGAACACCTGAGCAGAGAGACTTCCTGCTTTAAAAAGAAGTCAGTCCCCCCCCTCAATCGATCATTGGTTCAGTCCGAAAGTGGTTTGTTTTATTTTAACGGAGGTTTGGTTTAAGACAACTTGGGGGCTTGTCCGGGACATGTTTGTTTTGGTTCATGTCTTTAGATTAATGCTTACAAATTCCACTCAAGATTTAGGTTTTTATAATATTTAAAATCTTTTCATGGGAGAATTTTATCAGAATTTGTTAGAAAAATGCGATACTGAACAATAATGTCTCACAGAAAAAAGGAAACTATGAAAACTTTCCGGCTTAAAGCTACATTAAAGTAAAACTACGCTGTGGATCAATTCACTATTTGGCAGTTTGAAAACTTAAAAAGTACATATTTATCAAGACGTTTTCTCAGCAGAAGGTAGTCGAGGGTTCACCGACAATCATCTGAAAGCAAAACATCCAGAGCGGCGTCACTGCTGGGAATGAGACACACAGATCCGTATCTCAGGATCTGTTCTGGTTTCGATGATGTCAGTCAGGAAAGCATCTAAAGTCATTCACACACCCTCATACATTTCAGTAAAACCTGCATTTACCTTCATCATTCACCCTGTAACCCAAAACAACCATGTGGGAGTCACTTTAAAATGCGTTTAAGCTATGAGCAAAAAAACATTCCAGAACAGGAAACAGCTCGGCTGACATCCCGGAATCTTCTGTGTATGCAGAAGTTTAACATCTAGTCATAACTCAAGAGGACAATCCATTTTTGCTGATTAGTAAATATATTAATTAAAAAAAAAAAAAAACTGAATTTGGTTTTTATTTTATTTGTTCAGAACTTAAAACTCTGTTACGTCTCCAACAGGCACACCTGGATCGGGTCGAAGGGAATAAATCCAAAAGGGGACCATAACGTAAAAACTGGACACCGAGGGTAAAAGGAACACATTTTATTAAATAAACAAAACCCTGTGTCCTGGTCCAAGACAAACCAAAAGGGATTGGAACCTTAGCCAAACATTTAATACAGGGGTGGGCAAACTTTTTGATTTGTGGGCCAGAAAGGGTTCTAAAATCTGGCATAAGGGCCGGACAAGGAGCAGATGGAAGGAGTGATTTGGTAATGAACCTCATAAACTAAAAAAAATATGGAATTTAGAGAAAAACATGCTTTAATTTGGATTAAAATTCACATATATTCATTTAAAAACAGAAAATTTGGGAATTTTTATTCCTAAATTTAGATTTTTGTTCTCTTTTTGGTGACCAAATCTGTTTATGTTCTTCAGAGGAAAATGTGAACTCAAAGAAATCTGAAAAATCACCTTCTGACTCAGAAAAAAAACACACACGAACGCCAGAGAAACAACATCATTCATGAGAAGAAACCAGAAATACAATGAAAATAAAAATAATTAGGATTTTTGGTTCAATGTATTTTAATTTGGAGGGCCAGATTAAGTAGTTTAAGGGGCCGCAGTATGCACCCCTGATTTAATAAGTCATAGAGACTGCTGACTCAGCAGATCTCAGCTGATGGCTGCCAAACCAAAATCTACCAAAAGAAAGCAAATAAAGTCCTCAAATCAGGACAAACAAGGCCCAACCCCAAACTAAAATAACAAAACCCAGCAGCACAAGACTTCTGAGGACGGGGGGGGGGGGGGGGGGGGGGGGGGGGGGTGAAGAAACAAAAACCTAACCTCAAACCCAGCTGCCTCCTGCTCTGCTGGTGTGGCCTTCTGTCTTAATTAACCAGAAGGAGCCAATCAAGGAACATTGGCCACACCTTCCAGGTGAACAGACTGACAGGATGGAAAAAGGTGAATGCAGGTCATAAGCGTCTCGTTGCAAATAAATTATTATTTTATCTTGTAAAGTTGTTTCCCATGGTCTTTGAATCATGACTGCAGGTTTTAAGTAAACAAAGATTGTCGTCTTGAGTACATTTTTTTCCTCAAAGCGGCGGGGGTCTTCCCGCCACGCCTCTGTTTACATGCTGTCCCGCTAGCCCGTTTATGCTTACAATCCAACTATTAGCATGACGAGAAAAAAAAAAAACCTTGTGAGAAACATGGCGGCTGAAAATCATTAGGCGGGAGGACCTGGAACAACCCCCTCCCCGCGCATTTCAGACGAAAAATACTTTAGTTTTTGGCTGAAACAGACTAATATAACCGTGGCCACCCAACCGTTTCTTTTTTTGCGTTTAAACTTTGAAGCTTTAAACCCTGAAGTGTCTTTGTCAAAACTTACAATCCTCTCAGCCGTACCGTGACGCCACGTGATCAACGTGAATTACCTGATCTGAAGAGAAGAGCAGCTTTGTGTTGGTAAGCAACACTAAAGCAGCTTTTCACCGATATGAAACACATTATTAATATAAAATGTTATATGCTGGTGCAACTATTCTACACAACAGAATAAAACATTGCTTTGCATTGGTAGAAGTCGATGGCAGTCAGACATACACACTGATCTGGATGTAGGGCTGCCACAAACGATTATTTTAATAGTCGACTAATCACCGATTATTTTTTCCGATTAGTCGACTAATCTGTTCATGGCCAAAGTGGATGTAAAGATGCTGAAGTTGATAACCAGCTAAAATATTAGTTAAATGCCAAATTAGCCAAAAAATAAAAAGAGCCAAAGTTAGCCTAAATAGCTAGCATGCTGCTGAAATATTAGCTAAATTTCACATTAGCCTTAAAAAAACGGAAAAATCCTATATTAGCCAAAACAGCTAGCATATAGCTGAAATATAAGTTAAACTCAGAAGTTGCCTAAAAAAACTTAAAAAAGCTAAAGTTAGCCGAAATAGCTAGCATGCTGCTGAAATATTAGCTAAACTCCAAAATAGCCTAAAAAACCTTAATAAATGCCAAAATATTCCAAAAAGCTAGCAGAATGCTATTATAACTTTCAACTTTACTACAATCTGACTTCATAAAAGAGAGAATACTGACTAATCGACTACTATAAATTAGTATGTCGATTATTTTAATAGTCGATTAGTCGACTAATTCGTGGCAGCTCTAATGGATGTAAAAGTCTTAAAAAGGTTTACAAATCTGAACACTTTTGTTCATTTGAATTTAATGAAGCATTTATTCTGATGTTTCGCAATTTCTGTTTCCGGCGAATGATTTTCAGCCACCATTTTGTCTGCAACCAGGTCCTATCCATGCAGCCGTACCGTTTAGAGTCAGCTGAGACCAGAAAAACGAAGACGTTAATGGATCTATTTATCACATGTGTACAGCTCAGAATTGGACCGGTGCTTTTACAAACCGCAGGTTTTCATTTGCCCCCGATCCATCGTGATTTGAATAAAGAAATACTCAGAAATGCCATTTTAATTTTTTGTTAGACAACTCTAAAAACCCCAACGACACGACTTTCACTGGAAAGAGTCTTTGAAATACTTTATTATTCCCGGTTGTTGGTGTCAGGAAGCTGTGAATGTTATTGGGAGCTTAAACTAATCAAATCTAGCAGACAATGACATGTGCTAAGTGAATCTAAGCCCTTCAATAAAGCCCATTCTAAGCAGGTGGCTGAACGAAGCTGCGAGTTCAATAGACTAAGCCAGTTTGCCTCGAAGGGGAGCGGCTGTCAAACCGGCAGACCCCGCGGCCGACGGCGGGCTCGGGGGCTGCTGGGAAATGGGTTACAATCTGCTCGGAGCCCAGCAGGCTTCTGCAGAAGAAGCCAACAGTAAAGCGGACATATTTCATCCGACAAATCAAATGAGACTTAAACGGGTTTGAATGGGCGGTTCTGTCTGTGCGTCGATAGAGGTGAGACAGGGAGGCCGGGCTATTGTCTGCACTGTGCAACGCTGACCCCGCCCCCACCCCACCCAGAGAGGGAGTGGGGGTGGGAGATGAGTGGATTAACTGGTATAACACATAAAAAAAAATAGGAGGAGGGGCAGCTGGCACTCAAAAGACTTCACTGAAATGTGGACGATGCATTCAGAACCACGACGTGTTCCCCGTGGTTGTAAAATAATCAGAGGGAGGAGTTTTTAGGATAGGTAGTCCTGCAGAAGCGCCGACGTTTAAAGACCGGCTAATGCGTACAACAAACAAACAGATGTGTAGTCGATGTAATGTAGGGCAGCCACGATTAGTCGACTAATCGACTATTAAAATAGTCGACAACTAATTTAATAGTCGATTAGTCGTTACTTTATAATATATGGAGTCAGGCTGTCGTAAAGTTGAAAGTTATAATGACATTCTGCTAGCTTTTTAGACTATTTTGGCATTTATTAAGGGTTTTCAAGCTATTTTGGAGTTTAGCTAATATTTTAGCTTCAATATTTTGGCTAATTTAGGATTTTTCAGTTTTTTAGGCTAATTTGGAATTAAGATAATATTTCAGCTACATATTAGCTCTTTTGGCTAATTTAGGATTTTTTCAGTTTTGTAGGCAAATTTGGAGTTTAGCTAATATTTCATTTACATGTTAGCTAGCTAATTCTAAATGTTTACAGTTTTTTAGACTAATTTGGAGTTTAGCTAATATTTCACTATTTTAGCTAATTTGGGATTTTTTTTACAGTTTTTTAGGCTGATTTGGAGTTTAGCTAATATTTCAGCTATATGTTAGCTATTTTGGCTAATTTGGGATTTTTACAGTTTTTTTAGGCTAATTTGGAGTTTTTCTATGTCTTCAGCTACATGCTAGCTAATTTGGAATTTTTACAGTTTTTTTAGACTAATTTGGAGTTTAGCTAATATTTCAGCTGCATGTTAGCTATTTTGGCTAATTTGGAATTTTTACAGTTTTTTTAGACTAATTTGGAGTTTAGCAAATATTTCAGCTGCATGTTAGCTATTTTGGCTAATTTGGGATTTTTACAGTTTTTTAGGCTAATTTGGAGTTTTGCTATTACTTCAGCTACATGCTAGCTATTTTGGCTAATTTGGAATTTTTACAGTTTTTTAGACTAATTTGGAGTTTAGCTAATATTTCAGCTACATGCTAGCTATTTTGGCTAATTTGGAATTTTTACAGTTTTTTAGGCTAATTTGGAGT
The DNA here is from genome assembly GCA_003999625.1 of Oryzias javanicus. Classification (NCBI taxonomy): domain Eukaryota; kingdom Metazoa; phylum Chordata; class Actinopteri; order Beloniformes; family Adrianichthyidae; genus Oryzias; species Oryzias javanicus. The sequence continues at coordinate 34,249,422 of CM012437.1, read as the reverse complement.
TTAGCTAATATTTCAGCTATATGCGATTTTAGCTTATTTAGGATTTTTTTGTTTTAAAGCTAATCATATTTCAGATTTTCTTTACATCCACTTTGTCCATGATCCGATTAGTCGACTAATCGGAAAAATTAATCGATGATTAGTCGACTATTAAAATAATCGTTTGTGGCAGCCCTAATGTAATGCCCAGGAGCTTCTCGAAAAGCTCCTGACAAAAGACACAAACACCCAAAATCTGAGAAACATTTTTCCTTCTTGGATGATACGCAAGACAAACGATTCATATCCAGACTAAAATAAAAAAGTGCTGAATTCCTTTAGCAATAATTCCAGCGGTCTGAGGATGATGAAGACGCTCTGCGCCAGCATCCTCTCTTCATCCTGCCAGGAAGCTGCCAGCCTTCAAACCACCTCAGACGCTGCAGCACTTCTTCATCTGAAGGACCCGCACTTTAACATGAAAGGAGAGCAAAGAATCGCCGTTTAACCTGATCCGGACGGACAAACTAATCCAGTCAGGATGACTAGGTTAGGGTTTAAAGGAACAGAAACTGATGCTGGGATCGGGGTGTGGTCCAAACAATCGAGGAACATGCAAATGTTTGCCTCCATCATTTGTTTTCTCAAGCTCTTGTTATTTGTCAGTCAGTCCTCGAGGTTTAGTCAAATGCTTCCCACATTAAAGTCCTATTCCAATTATCTTTCGATGCATTTTAAAAGCGTTCCTCGTGGTCTTTTAATTATCTAATTTACAGCCCAAATACAACAGTTTCTGCAGGAGCTCATCAGAAACTAGAGCTGGGTATCAAATAGGGCTGCCATGATTAGTCGACTAATCGTTGACTAATCGACTATTAAAATAGTCGACGACTAATTTAATAGTCGATTAATCGTTACTTTATATTGTATGAAGTCAGAGTGTAGTAAAGTTGAAAGTTATAATGGTATTATGCTAGCTTTTTGGACTACTTTGGCATTTATCAAGTTTTTTTTTTAAGGCTATTTTGGAGTTAAGCTAATATTTAATATACATGCTAGCTGTTTTTGGCTAACTTAAGCGTTTTTTTTTTTTAGGCTATTTTTGAATTGAACTAATATTTCGGCTACATGCTAGCTGTTTTGGCTAATTTTGGATTTTTTTAAAGCTAATTTTGAGTTTAGCAGGAGTATGATAGCTATTTTGGCTAATTTAGTTTTTTTTTGTTTTTTACGCTAATTTGGAGTTTAGCTATTCTTTCAGCAGCATGCCAGCTATTTTGGTTAACTTTGGCTCTCTTTGTCTTTTAGGCTAATTTGGCATTTAATTAATATTTTAGCTGGTTATCAACTTCAGCATCTTTATTTCCAGTTTGCGCATGACGCGATTAGTCGACTAATCGGAAAAAATAATCGGTGATTAGTCGACTATTAAAATAATTGTTTATGGCAGCCCTAGTATCAAAAAGTCTGGAGCGATTTGATTCAGATTTTTTTTTTGTTTCTTTTGATCCTCTCAATTCAACTTTATCTAATCTAATTTTGTGTTTACATATTTCGACACATTTGTTAAGAAATACAATAATAATCTCCTACATGTTTGAAAATATGTATATTTATCTGATCCAGTTCACATACTCTAAAAAAGGAGAAGTTCTAACAAAAATGTTCAGATCATTAACATGTAAACATTGTTCTGCTTCTCCTGGAGGACGATCACACTAAAGAACTGCACTTTTCCAGACGAATAAGCAAAAACATTTTAAGACCACAAATTGTTACTTTAAAACGTATCTCCTTTAGAGTTTTGAAAAATTTATTCTGAGAATCAGCAATGGAGCGTTAGCATTAGCCGTCCTATAGGAAATTCTATTAAATGTTAGCATCAAGCTAGCAGACTTTAGCTTTATGTGCTAAATCGATCTATATCTTTATGAATCAATTATTGATCTATTAAGTGGGCGGGGCCATCAGTGGAGAGTAGGGCTGCCACGATTAGTCGACTAATCGACTTAAAAATAGTCGACGACTAATTTAATAGTCGATTAGTCGTTACTTTATATTATATGGAGTCAGAGTGTAGTAAAGTTGAAAGTTATAATGGTATTATGCTAGCTTTTTGGACTATTTTGGCATTTATTAAAAAGTATTTTTGGCTATTTTGAAGTTTAGCCAAAATTTCAGCTACATGCTAGCTATTTTAGGGTTTTTTTTTTTCATTTTTAGGCTATTTTGGAGTTTAGCTAATATTTCAGCTGTGTGTTAGATGTTTTGGCAGACTTGGGCTTTTTTTCCAGTTTTTTTAGGCTAATTTTGCATTTAACTAATATTTTAGCTAGCTATCAGCTTTAGCGTTTTCAGCTATCAACTTCAGCGTTTTTAGGTATTAATTTTAGCGTTTTCAGCTATAAGCACTTGCGTCTCTTGCTACCGAATTCAGCTTACAGCGTTCACACTAGCATTATCTGGTTCTGGTTAGGTTAAAGCTAACTCTCCCACTAGCTTACAGCCCTCACAACCCCAATTTATTTTTTCTTCTTCACAAATACAATATTTTAATTTTTTTTTTCAGATTAATTTGAATAGATACTCAGAAATGCATATTTAAGAATGAGAAAAATGAACAACTTTCTTTCCTAGAGCGAGTCTTAAAATAGTTTATCGTCTATGTAGACAAACTAAAAAAACAGGAGCCAGAAAAACAGATTTATAGAAAATAGACACTCAGACACACCTAAACGCAGGGAGAAAAAAATAAAAATAGACTTTAGACTCCAAGATAAGGCTGCATGCACCAAAGCGGCATAATGTTAAGCATGCTTCACTCCTCTCAACCACTTTTACACATTAAAAATTAAACTATTGAGGAAGAGGAAGCAGATGTGGAGACGGACTGCCATTTCTAAAATAAAAATGTGTTGTTTTTAGAGAATGGGTGTGGACCAGAACATCCATAAATACAAAGGTTGTACTCATCTGCAGCCCAAATAGACAAACCTCTTCCTTACATGATGAATTGTTTCGTCTGGATTGTGAAACAGGATCCAGCTTTGGAGGCCTTGGAGCTCTGCCAGACTCCAAAAAGGGCTCAGGATGGGTTCTAGTGTCATTCACACTCTTGTTAATGAGCAGAGTTTAGGGAGGACACACAGCATGCTGCCCGGTTCTAATGTCAGAACCCCTGCCAACCACACCCAGCAGGTCCAAAAACATTATGTAATGCAGAGCCAAAGCCATCATCTCCATCTGGGAGATCTGCAGGAGCCACCTCATGAGGAGGAATGCTACCTCAAATGGAAAAAGTGGACTAAAGTAGAAATTAGAATTAACGCGTAGGTTTGGCGGGACAGTTATATTCATTTTTATATGATTAATTATTTAAAATTGCAGGAAAAAATGCGCCAGACTTTGACTCATTCGGTCAAAGGGGCCCAGTTTGGGCTCCCAGAACAAAAGCGAACCCCTCCGGGGCGCGTGCTGCTGGGTAATAGGACACACGAAGGCGCCTCCATGTGAACAGCCGCGCGCGCGTCTAGACAAACAAATGCATCGTAGCGAGGGGAAGAAACCAGCGACCCAGCCCCGTCACACGTCAGACAAACACGGAGGGCTCCGGCGTGAATGAAGGAGAAGAGAGGAGGAACACGGCGCGGCGAGGAGGTGATGAGGCGCGACCTCATCACGACAGAAACATCGTCCCGCGCCTCCCAACCGTCGCCTCCGCTCTCCGGGCGAACTGCTCCTACGTTTCCAGCGAACAAACTGACGGAGAAGTCACTCACCTAACGATAGCTCCGCGCGCGCGCCCTGCCGCGTGCGTTTTTTTTGTTCCCCTCCACCTTCGGACGGCGACAAGCCGCTCCGCTTCTTGAAGGATGGAGCCGGGCGGGGCGTCCAGATGCAGTACCAAACACCGTCTGGCGTCCTCCACACAACGAGACCGACATGCAGATGAGGCCGCGCGCGCGCCCAATCACAGCCGCGACACGGGGGCTTAATGCAAAGCGGGAGTGACGTCACGCCCGGCCCAAGCTGGAGCTCCTTTGGAGTTAAAGGGGGCTCCCACCCACAAAAAAGGGGAGCTGCTTCCGGTATTGCTTTAAAAAATAAAATGTTCACGAAAAGGTTGATTATATTTAAATAATATTTTAAAGAATATTTAAATAATAATTTTGATAAAGGAATTTTTGTATTCTTGTTCCACCAAACTTGCTTTACACATATATTTCACATACTTTGCATTTCAAGATCGTTTGTCATCGATCATAAAAATCAAATTTCAGTTAAAATTAATTTCGAACATTGCATGAACAGATTTTCAGTTTTTTAATCTATTTTTCACCTTTACAGTATCTTGATGTTGAACATTAATTTGAGTTTTTAAAATTACATTATTTAAGTCTATATATATATATATATATATATATGGAAATTATTTAATTGAAGGATAAATTTACTGTAAAACGTTTTTGTGGCTAATTTTCCTTCTTATTTTTGCTGTTTTTGTTTTAAATAAGCAAAAGTTTTAGTAAACAAAAATTATTGTTCTTTAGTTTTAAATCCTGTATACAGATACATTTATTTCCTGTGTTTATTTTACTTTATGTAAGGAAAATTGCATTATTTTTAACTTTTAATCACTCTGAAACTGATTAAAACAAGAACAATATTTCTTACCACACCCCAGACTTATACATGTACTTCTAACCTCCCGCTTTCTTAAACTACCACATTCATTCTTGTTACTATAAACTAAATCTGGGCCATTCTGCACAGAGCAGCTCCTGTTCTCTAGGCCGACGCCCTGCGTACATTTCACTTTGTTCCCTTCCTGCAGTTTAATATTGTCTGTTCTCCCCTACAGTACCAGTCTTCAATAGGCGCAACCCTAAAACACAGCATTCGTCTGTGTCTGAGAGCTGCAGCTGCAGTGCAGAATAAAAAGACATGCACAAAAGCTGCAGCAGCAGCTCTCGGATTGAGAGGGAAAAAAGGTTGAACGTCTGACTTTAGCCGCTCTTCTCTGCAGCAAAAGGATGTGAGAAAGCAATGGAAGCATTCAAAGAAAAATCATGATGAGGACTTGCTAGAAATCAGCCCGCAGATTTCATAACCTTATGGATCTACATCCAGAGTTGTGTGCAGGAATCTCGCTCACCAGCCTTTTCAGATCTTGATTCACCAGCTGTGACTATGCTGTTTTCTCTAAAGCCAAATGGGTTGATTTTTATGTCAATTATAGAGATAAATAGCAAATATTGAATTTTTTAGAAAATAAAAAGATTCAAGAAAATTGTCTTGCAAGAAAAATAATCTCATTAAGAACTATTTTAGAGGACAAAACAATCTCAGTTGGAAACAAATGTCTTGTTGACTAGATTTTTTATTAATTTAAATTTTATTTACACTGGCAGATATTTTTTTTTAATTTAAAGAACTTCTTTTTTTTAATTTATGTTTTTTTCGCTCCTTTAACTTGAATAAACCGAACACTAATGACATTCTTCATCATTTCTACAAGTTACTGACTTTTTTTCTTTTTAGATTGCTTCTCAATGTTGTTCTGGCTCAGAGTTTTGATACAAAACTTTATTATAAAATACAAAAGTACAATTGTATATCACTTTGATGAAAACAGTGCTTTTAACATGTTCTTGTGGTCATTTTTTTGGTAAGTAAGGAAATATGTAAAGATCAATAAGTTTCAAAATGCATCTCTGAGTATTTATTCAAATTGTTGTGAATCAGGAGCAGACAAAAAAAATGACATTTGAAAAATATCATATCTGTGACTTAGAAAATATGCTGTCAGTCCTGCCCACTTTTCAGAGGTGAATTTCTGCAGAAACTATGTCCTCAAAAACGAAACAAAGTTTTTGATTTTGGCTAAAAACAGCATCATAATCATTTAAAAAACACTGGAAACGCTTTGAAAATAGATCAAAAGAGGATCAGAGTGCAGCTTTAATTCACAAAAGTGAGTCTTTTAATGTGGTCTAACAAAGCTCACGTCCCCTCCGGATTTCTGCTGATTCTGCGTTTTATGTTCATGACAGGATAAGGAAAGGCCCACTGCTGCAGGCGCTCTTATGGATCTGAAGAGCTTTGTTGATCCAAGGCCTTGAAACAAACTGGAAACTACAAAAGAGCACACCTGTCGGCTTCAGAAACCGGCATTTCCTCCGGACCTTCATGAGGGAGCGGACCTGGACGAGCACAAAGACTTCATAAACAGACGCGGTGCATTAAACCGCTGAGCTTTTCTGCACGGATGTGAACAGCCCATAATGCATGATGATATTAGGGTAAGTGGACGGGAAGCGGGAATGCGCTACATCAGCTGCAGAGCCGAGAGGTCAGCAGGCAGGAAATGAGCTAATCATCCCGGAGATCCAGAGACGGAATCGTTAAGAAATCAAAAACATCTTGTTAAACTCTGAAGTAGATTGGAAAGCCACAGAATGAAATACTTTGGGATGACATTTTTTAGGAATTTAATAGGAAGAGAAAATAACAAATCCCTGATTGAAGTCCTTCAAACCGACATAACTAGATGGAACCTGATGCCTTTTATGGGTCCAGACAGTCAAGATGAAGGCCTTCACCGAGGCTTTTAGATCTGCTCCGGTCAAACCCTGAGGTACCTGGGAACGTCCTCCAAGATGTTGACAGAACTGTCTCAGGATTCATTCAGTAAGGTAAAAAGCCAAGAGTTAGGTTCAAGACGAAGGCGTTAAAACAGGATCAGCTTAAAGTGAAGGAAAATGTGAAAAATATTGTAAATTTGAAAGAAAAAGGCAGTTTTAAACTTAAAAAATATTGAAAATAGGAAGTTTCTAGCCTTGTTGGTAGTTTTTAGATGGATAGATTGAAGCCCTGTGGTGACGTTTTTTTCTTTAGCCCCAAAGACAAGAACCACAGTTTTGTTTTTGTTAAACTGAAGTAAGTTGTGACACATCCAGTCATTAATGTCATCAGTGCATTTACCAAGAGCCTGTACAGGTCTCCTGGTGTCAGTGTAATATATATCTGTGTGTCATCTGCATAGCTATAGTAACTAATGTTCTTTATAACCTGGGCCAGTGGGAGCAAATAGACGTTAAATAGAAGTGGTCTTAGGATGGAGCCTTGGGGGACTCCATGTGTAATTTCTGTTGTCTCAGATGTGAAGTTACCACAAAATACTTCCTGTTTTCCTAGTGAGTTTTGAACCCGTTTAGTACTGGCCCAGCGAGACCCACCCAGTTTTCTAAGTGGTGTAAGGCGGTCGACCGAGATCCAATAAAACTAGCAACGAAATATTTCCACTGTCTGTTTTCAAATCATGAGTCATTTTGGTCATAGCTGTTTCAGTGCCGTGGTTCTGTCTGAAGTCTGACTTTTTCTCATTTAGCTGATGGAAAATCAGCTTTTTCCAAAAGTTGCTCATTTGTGTTTTATCTAGACATGGGTCAGCCACCTTTCATGCTAAAAGAGGCCAAAAGTCCCACAGAACCATCTGTGTTTGTTCCCATCAAACCATTCTTTTATAAAATGTAGCTTTTAAATACTTATTGTAATCAAATCATGACAGCTATATATCATTTTTTGAACAACTTTAAATGATTTAGCATTTGACAGCGGCACATGCAAGTTCCTTTCAAAATAAAACACAAACTGTGTCAAAGAGGATCCTCCTGTGGCAGCAGATTTACTGGAATTCATTAAAATGAAAGAAACTAAATAAATTAGGACTTTGATGCGCCTTCACTCTTTATCTCATTTTACCATCAAATAGAAGCATAACAACATTGGTGTAGAATTTATAAAAGTGTTCTACAGATGTAAATATATTCTTTAAAAGGCTTTTCCTGTAGGCAGGACGTGGATATTGTTGTTCGGCATCAGATCAGAATGTGCTTTAAACTTATTCCAACAATAAAATTCTATAGCCCAGGGGTCTGCAGCCCTGGCTCTTCCACCCCTCCATTGTGGCTCTCTGTTAAAGAGAAATACAAAGCATTTGCTTTAAAAAGATTCTAAAAAAAAAAAAATAGTATAATAACTTAAAACTTTGCTAGTACAGAAGCCATTGTAGTTCCATAATCGAGATCTAAACTTTTTGATTAATGATTAAAAAAATAAAGTACAGTTAATTACCTTCGTATTAATTTTAGAAAGTTAAATTTGTGAATTTCTGGTTAAGAAGCACCACAAATGTTTAAGGAAAAATCATTTTTCATAGCATTACCTGGGCTGGACCACAAAAGAATTTTCTTCGACCCACTCCTTTTCAAGCACATAGTTTGCTTTACTTGTATATTTGTATTTTTAGATTCTTATGCTTATTTTGTATTTTTGTACTTTTAAATTCTTATATTTGTATTTTTCAAATTCTTATTTTATTTTCATTTTGTGTTTGAGACAAAGAACAGTAATCCTGTGTGACACAGGAAGTCTTTTATTTTGAAAGGAAATCTTGTCAACGTCTGTTGAAAGTTATCCACTGTTTCAGATTTGGCGGAAATAAATCTGTTTTCTCTTAAAGTTTTTTTTTTTTTATGCCAAAAAAATAAGACTTTATTTATATTTCTCATTCAAATAACAATAACGTAAATAAAAAGTCTTATTTTTCTAAAGCTGTGGCTCCTACTGAGCCAGTGAGAAATCGGCCCAAAGGTTGTGACCCCTGGTATAAGTTGAAAAAACTTTCTTTTTTAACCGTTTACAATCATTTGTAGCAGCTATCTAAAATGTTAAAACAATTCATTAATTAAAATAAGTTACAAATCCATTGTGTTTTGAAACAATTTGCAAGCCAGAGTCACTAAAATGTGGCTCCAGGTTCAGTCTTTTTTTTTTAGGAGAGGTTTGAAAACACCAGATGTTAAAGACATATTCACAGGACTGGTTCCAGGATCTTTGAAACTTTTTTGAAACAGCTTGTGGGTGGAGCTCCACATCGAGGAGACCTTGACCTGGAGTACGAGAACCACTGAGCTGCTAAAAAAAGCTCAGCGGAGACCGTTTCCTGAAGTTACTCAGGAAAAAATGACTGCTGGTGACCTTTTACCGAGCCACTGGAGAAAGTGTAATAATATACGGCACTGGGATCAACAGAGGTGCAGAGGAAAGCTCTCCAGAGGGTCATCGTCACCGCCCTGCTGCTCTCCTCCACAGAGCGACAACAGAATATCCTCAGATATTTCCCACCCGGACACTTCCTGTTTGATCTGTTTCCTTAAGGCAAACACTGCAGAAGGAGAGACTGCAATAAACCAGAGTTACTGTAAATGTGGCTGGGAAGTTAGGTTAATTGAGATTAGAGCTGCCACGATTAGTCGACTAATCGATGAATAATCGACTATTAAAATAATCGACAACTAATTTAATAGTCGATTAGTCGTTACTTTATATTGTATGAAGTCAGATTGTAGTAAAGTTGAAAGTTATAATAGCATTCTGCTAGCTTTTTGGACTATTTTGGCATTTATTAAGGTTTTTTAGGCTATTTTGGAGTTTAGCTAATATTTCAGCAGCATGCTAGCTATTTCGGCTAACTTTAGCTTTTTTACGTTTTTTAGGCAACTTTTGAGTTTAACTTATATTTCAGCTATATGCTAGCTGTTTTGGCTAATATAGGATTTTTCCATTTTTTTAAGGCTAATTTGGAGTTTAGCTAATATTTCAGCAGCATGCTAGCTATTCGTTTTTAAGTCTTTACACGGTCTCTCCCCATTATACCTTGGGTTTTTTTTATACATTTTTCCGTAGCGCTGAAACATTTTAAGGAAGAACGTTTTAAGTCCTGTTGCTATGACATTTTCAGTATTTAAGAGATCTACATCAGAGTGCAAGACTGCTGAGGAAAAAAAAAAGAACAAAAATAAAAGAAAAATAAAACAGCATTTTTTTTAATAAAGTAAGGATTACTTAATCTATTTAATTTTGATTATTTAAATTTATAAATTAATGGCTGAGGTGCACATAGATCGGTTGACCTGAAGACGTCTTGTTTGCTCAACGCTACCACAGATTTTATATACAAAGCAAAACTTTGGTAAAAACTTTAATCTTTTAAGAGTTAAAAGCACATATTATGTTATTATCTGTCCAGAGCTGCACTGAGATGATCCTGTTTGGTAAAGATCAACTTTTATTTTGAAAAGAAGTTATTTGATCTCTGTTAAACATAAAATAATAATGATAAAAATAATAAAATAAAATAGAATTTTGAGAGATGCTAGGTATGGAAGTTTGTTTATGTCATAATTCAAAGTATTATGCATTATTCAATTGACAATTCAGTTTGCAAATTCATCATGCAATTTGAAAATGCATTTTTCAATGTGCAATTCATTATTAATTTCAGGCTTGCAAAATGACAATTCATTTTGCAATTTACAATTCAATATTAAAATTTACAATTCAATATCACAATTTTAAAAAAAAAAATATTGAATTAAAATGAAATCAATTGCATTGCATATTGCCATGGGTTTTTGATGTCATAATTCAAATGACAATGCATTTTGTAATTGACAATTCAATATGTAGTTTGACCTTTCATTTTGAAATGCATTTTGCAATTGACAATTCAATATTTTAAAATGACATTTCAATACATGGCTTGCTTCAAATAACTTAAGATCTATTGTGTATTAAAATCTCCCATGCTCGTTTTGTGTCAAAACTCATTCCAGCTTGCAAAACAGCGCCCCCCTGCTGTAATGCATTGAAAAATGCATTTTCAAATTGAAAAATGCATTTTCAAATTGCATGATGAATTTGCAAACTGAATTGTCAATTGAATAATGCATAATACTTTGAATTATGACATAAAAAAACTTCCACAGCTAGGTTCTTTTTTTTATTTTCTTATATATTCTTAAAAAAAGAAGGTCATGAATGCAAATTTCTTGAAGACTACAACAGCCCAAATGGCTCTTTTAGTGTTAAACACTTCCTCCCCCTACTGGCAACACCTGGAAATGCAACACACGACACTTTGTACTATAAACGGATGTTTTAATATCAAAGCGGACTCACAAACTTTGTGTTTTTTGAGCGGATGACCACACAACACCTTGTCGTTCTCTAAAGTACAGTTCAAGTGCAGTTTTGAGGATTGTAGCTGGATCTGAAACGATGCAGCAGATCAGCGTCCCGCTGGACACTTCAGGCACATTTAAGGACAAAAAAATACCTGCTGGAATCAGTGAGAGATGAAGAAAAGCTTCTCAACTATTGTGCGTTTGTTTGGTACAAAACATATAAAGAAAGTCATCCTTCACAAAAATACGTAAAAAGGAAACAAAAGTTACTTACTGGGAAAGCAATTATAAATAACGGCTGTTTTCTTCGTTCAGATTGTTTGTTTGTAGTCTGATAGGAAATGAATAAAGTTTTTTTTTTTTTAAATCTCTCATTATTTGGCAAAAGTTTTGATCATTAAAGAGGATTCATCTTCCAGAGGCTCATCAGTGACTGGATGGGATCATTATAAAACAGGCTCCGCCTCTGAGGTCTCGGTTCCCGTCTCGTCTTCTGAGACGCTCCGTCATTATTGTTGTTTTGATTAAAATCAGAAAAAAAAAAAACATTTGAAATCATACAAAACGACGCAAAAACACATAAAAAACTAAAAGAGTTGCACGGCCGCTCTTCAGTTCATGCGGCCGATTGAACAACAAATACTGATTAAAAGGAAAATAAAAACGGGAAATGTTTGTGCAGAAGTTCTGGTGACAACCCAGAGGAAAGTTTCTTTCTTCAGGGAGTCAAACACCAGGAGGAAATAAAAATAAAAGCTTCAGTAAGAAGACTGCGGTTCAGTTCGGACGGTCGTCCAGCCGCCGGTGGCGATTCCTTCTGCTTCGGTTCTGGATGTGCGGTCGGGCGCAGTGCACCCTGTCTGCCAGCAGGGGGAGCTCTCTGACGCTTCAGAGGCTTTCTGAGGTCATCTCAGTTCACCAGCAGGACATCCTCATATGTGGTTGTTCTGGAGGAAAATCAAGAGAAATTATTGACATTTTTATTTCAGGCTGTACTATGAAAAGATATATTTAAATTACAATAAAGACAAATTCTGAGGGTTTCAAACTCCAGAGTTCCTCCTTTCTGTGCATGATGTCACTTCCTTTTCCACTCCGTTGTTCATCATCAACTCATTTTTCTTTATCTCTGACCTTTTAAAAGGGTTTCTACGGATCAATCCGATCTGAATTTTCCCTTTCCAACATAAATAAATACATTTGTAACATTAAAATGGAATAATGAAACAGTGGTTTGATGTAAATAAATTACAATTAAGGACTAAATCTTTTTTCTAAATGATGGAGGACATATATTAAATAATTAAAGTTAATGAACTCCTGCAGCTCTGCAGAAACTATATCTTAGAAAGACGACAAAAAAAATGATTTTACAAAAGAAAAAAAAACTGTGAAAAAAAAACGACTTCATGACATTTAGATAATGGAGATACAAATATGTCATTTGAAGACAATGGTCTCAGCATCAAAAGAGGAACAGAGATTATGTTTGTGGGAAACAGAAATAATGATCTGCCCTTATACTACCTATACTTTTAAAAAGAATAGCAAAAATAACTGTTATGCTGCATAAAGTTAATCCGATCACCTTTAAATCTATTTTTAAAATATTCCCGGTCGTTTTTTAATTACAATTATACAGTTTTGAACCAAAATAAAAAGTTCTGTTTTATCTTTTTCAAATGAAGTTTCTGCAGAGCGGCAGGAGTTCATTAGAAATTCACTTCTGTGCTTTTAATGCAGAGCAACCCCGCCCCCCTTTCCACTCCCTGTTGCTGAGAGCTCTCTGTTTACATGCTCTCCTGCTAGCTCCCCAAAACCTAGCATCACTGGTGCAATAAAAATGGCGTCCAGTTTAGATCCAGATTCCAGCTCAGACGAGGAAAACAAAGACGTTCATGGATCTATTTGTCTACGAGTGGATGAATCAGAATGGGGTGGAAGATATCCTGCTGCTCGCCAGGATATTTCTATGTCACTTTTTAAACTAGATTTTTTTTATCTGTTCCTGATTCACAATAATTTGAATTAACTCAGAAATCCAATTTTAAGCTTCATTTTTTTTTAATATAAGTGTTCCATAATCAGAAAAAATTAAACAAGAACATGTTAAAAACACAAAGTGTGGGTGTCTTTTATTTTGAAGGCGAAGAGTCTTCTTCTGTTTCCTCTCTGATTCTTTTCTGCCAACATAAACTCTCCAACTTTCCTTTTTAACTTTGCCTGTTCAGCGGTTTCAATTCAGCTTTTTACTTTTAAGACAGTAGTGGATGGATTTTCCACACGTGATCGTTGATGTGGTCGAGAGCAGTTTTCCAAAGTAAAACTTCCTTCAGAAAGAGGGCTGCCATGATTTGTCGACGACCTATCAACTATGAAAATAGTCAACGCAGAATTCAAAAGTCAATTAGTTTTTACTTTATGTTAAAGGGAGTCAGCGTGTAGTAAAGTTGAAAGTTATAATGGCTTTAAGTTCACTGTTTGGATTGTTTCGACATTTATTAAGGTTTTTGAAGGCTCTTTTGGAGTTTAGCTAATGGTTCAGCTACATGCTAGCTGTTTGGCTAATTTAAGTTTTTCAGTTTGTCAAGATATCTTGGAGTTTAGCTAATATTTCAGCTACACGTTAGCTGTTTTGGCTAATTTAGGCCATTTTCGTTTTTTTAGGCCATTTTGAAATTTAGCAAATGTTTCAGCTACATGCTAGCTATTTTGGCTAATTTAGGATTTTTTCAGTTTCTCAAGATATCTTGGAGTTTGACAAATATTTCAGCTACACGTTAGCTGTTTTGGCTAATTTAGGCTATTTTCGTTCTTTTTAAGGCTATTCTGAAATGTAGCAATTGTTTCAGCTACATGGAAGCAATTTTGGCTAATTTAGGATTTTTTTCAATTTTCAGGATATTTTGGAGTTTAGCCAATATTTTAGCTGCATACTAGCTATTTTGGCTAATTTGGCATCTTACCAATATTTTAGCTGACTATCAACTTCAGTGTTTTCAGCAATCAATTTTAGCATCTTCAGTAGCCAAATTCAGCTTACTTCATTCACACTAGCATTATTGCAGCTAATGCTATATATCTAGTTTTAGTTAGTTTAAAACTAATTAAGATTTGTGCTTTACATTCAGTTTGGGCACGACCCCATTAATTGGTGATTAGTCAACTATTAAAATAATCGTTTGTGGCAGCCTTACTTCAGAATCAGAATTTCAATAAAACTTAAAAATGTAGATCATGTTTATTTCTAATAAATAAATACATTTCTCACTGAAGTATTGTTGTTTTTCCAAACTTTATAATTTCTATCAGAATTTTATTGAGCTCCTTCACTCTGTTAATGAAAACCAGCCTTAATTCCATTTAGTTCCTCAATAATCCCTGAAGGGAATTTATATAATGTGCTCATGTTTAATTACATAACCTCAATTTATTTGAGATATTTCTGATGTGATTGAAAGCTGATGGAAAAATTGACAAAAAAAAAAAAAAAAACCCAAAAAAAGCAGAAGCTAAAAGTGAACCATCGTCTGTAACGGGACACTTTTCTGGACCGCCTCACCTGTCACAGCAGCAGAAGAAGGAGCAGGGCGACGTCTCCAGACCTCTGAACTTCCCGGAGCTCGGAGCGTCGGTGCACTCTGCGATGAAGGCGTGGAGGTCCGTTATGTGCATGGGCTCTTGGGTTTGATGCTGCCAAAAATATAAAAAAAAAAACAGCCCCTTGTTATGCATGTGTTGGGGATGGTACCATTTAGATTTTTTTAGGTGATGGTGCCAAACTTGTGCTTTTGATATGGTTCTGATGCCTAAACAGTACTTGAACTTCAAAAATATAGATATAAATAAAACTTGACAATTTTAAACCAAAAGCATTTTAGTGTGATGTGAACGGGCTCAAGATGCTTTATTTGACTTTGTCTGACAGTCTGAAGTTAACACGGATTTCCCCGCTAATCGCCATGACGACGGCTGGAATGATAAAATTGATTAATTGATGTGAATTGATTTAACCTAATAGATCAATAATCAATTCATGATAATATAGATCAATTAAGCACATAAAGCTAAAGTCTGCTAGCTTGATGCTAACATTTAATGGAATTTCCCATAGGACGGCTAATGCTAACGCTCAGTTGACATCTTTATATGAATTTTACAAACTCTTTTAAGGAAATTTATATTTTTTTTGCTAATTTTTCCCTCTTCTTCTGGAATAAGGTGTAATGCTATAGCATGATCGCCTCCTAGTGGTCAAACTGAAACTCCCTGCAGGAGAAGCAGAACAATGTTTACAATGTTAATGATCTGAACATTTTCGCCTTTAGAGAATCCATGTAAAACTGTATGATATAATCAATCTCATTATTTCACTAATACATTTTACAGTATGTGAACTGGATCAGATTAATATAAATATATTAAAAACAGAGTAGATTATTAATGTAAACAAATGGATATAAATGTGTATAAAATTGAAATACAAATTAGAATCTTTTACTTTGACGTAGAGCTGCCACAAACGATTATTTTAATAGTCGACGAATCACCGATTATTTTTTTCGGATTAGTCAACTAATCGGGTCATTCATTTACATGGATGTAAAGCACAAAAGTTAAGCATCATTAGCTTTAATCTAACTAAATTACCAGCAATAACGTTAATGTGAATGCTGTAATCTGTATCTGGCCGCTGAAGATGCTAGTGACAATAGCTGAAGATGCTGAAATCGATAGCTATAAAACACTGAAGTTGACAGCTGAAATTGTGGAAGCTGATAGCCAGCTAAAATATTAGCTAAATGCCAAATTAGCCCAAAACACTGAAAAAACCCTAAGTTAGCCATAACAAGTAGCATGTAGCTGAAATATTAGCTAAACACCAAAATAGCCTACAAAGCAGGAAAGCCTAAATTAGCCAAAACAGCTAGCATGTAGCTAAAATATTGGCTGAACCCAAAATTAGCCTAAAAAATTGAAAAAAATCTAAATTAGCTAAAACAGCTTGCATGTAGTTGAAATATTAGCTTAATACCAAAATAGCCTATTAAGAAAAAAAGCCTAAATTAGCCAAAACAGCTAGCATGAAGCTAAAATATTGGCTAAACCCCAAATTAGCCTAAAAAAATACTAAATTAGTTAGCATGTAATTGAAATATTAGCTTAATATCAAAATAGCCTATAAAGCAATTAAAAAGCCTAAATTAGCCAAAACAGTTAGCGTGTAGCGAAAATATTAGCTAAACTCAAAATTAGCCTAAAAAAAAAAATACTAAATTAGCCAAATTAGCTGGCATGTAGCTGAACTATTAGCTAAATTCTAGTCTAATAAACCTTTAATAATTGCCAAAATAGTCAAAAAGCTAGCATAATGCTATTATAACTTTCAACTTTACTTCTCTCTGACTCCATATAATATAAAATAATGATTGTCAATTAGTCGACTAATCGTGGCAGCACTACTGTGACATACAACCAAACTTTCAGTTTGACTGAAGCTCCGCCTACCACTATGGCCCCACCCATTAAAGTCTGCCCACAATTGCTGGAAAGGTGAAAATATTAGCAAAGCAAAACTGAACAGAACACAAATGACTAACATCCATGTTATTAGCATCATCTACATGCAATATTCTCAAACCAACAGTCAAGGGGACTTCCCACCTTTATGGTCTCGTAGGCCCCGGTGATGAGCGCGATGAACAGAGACAGCACCATGTAGATGAAGAGGGAGATGAAGGTGTACAGGTAGACCTGGCTGAACAGCCACACCAGGTTGCTGCTCTCCTGCATCTCGGAGAACGTCACGAACATGTCGTCCCCGTTGATCAGGGAGAACAGGCACTCCGACACCATGGACAGGGAGCGGAACTGTGGAGCAGAGCACCGACACGTCACGTCGAAAACAGTCGCGCAACTTCTGCTGCTGTGATTGGACACATTTCTGACCAATCAACCTTCATGTCCATGTCTGTGATTGGCTGGCTTCTGTTGCACATTTGTTGCCGTTTTGAGCCCAAAAGAGAGAGAATTTCTCTTGAGTGAATTTTTTTGTTTACACATATTTTTAAGTTTGAAGGTTAAAAGTAATTGAAAAAATCTTTATTTATAAAACAATTATCACAGAGGGTGACTTCAGTGTCAGGACAATGTCAGTCCAAGAAGTTGTACTCTGAGTTTTAGGAAGGCATAAAAGATTCTTAACAGCTGACCTCAAGGAATATGGAGGGAAGTAGAGTTAAAAGGTCAGACTTAAAGTTGGGGGCTTGTCGGTGAAAGCTCCGAAAATATACCAAAAAAAAGAAAGACTCTTAACAGAAGGATAACCCATCTGGATCTGAAAGAAATGTTGATTCACATGAGTC
Organism: Oryzias javanicus; assembly: GCA_003999625.1. NCBI lineage: Eukaryota > Metazoa > Chordata > Actinopteri > Beloniformes > Adrianichthyidae > Oryzias > Oryzias javanicus. The sequence continues at coordinate 34,232,048 of CM012437.1, read as the reverse complement.
TGATTGGGTGTTTATTCCAATGAATTTTTCTTTTTAAAACCGGCTATTTTGAAAAAAGGAGAGAAGTCAGACTTTTCCAGCTTAAAGGACTAGTAATGGGCTGGGACAAAGCTAAAATGCATATCCAGATATATTCCATATGTTCTAATGTATCAAAAATAACAAATAATTACCGTTGACAAACGCAGGTTTTTGTAAAATTTGACAAAATCAACGACAAATTTCGCCCAGCTTCAGAAACGGCTCGATTTGGGTCACGTGACGCGTTGACGTCATATGGGTAAGACGGCGCCAGCAGGAGAATGCAGGCGGACCCAGCGTGTCTGCAGATACATGTATGTGTGCGCGCTGCGGCAAAGTTGAATCCTATAAACGTCGGTGTTATGGTACGACGGAGTATTAGGGCCACAAAAAAGGAAAAAAAAATTAAAATTATGATTTTTAAAGTCGTAAATGTACGAGATTTACAATCGAAATGAGCAGAACCAGACCGACTAAACTGTGAAAAGCTTCTGATTTCAACAGGTAAACTGAATGTTTAAAACATTGCACATGTTTGGAAGTTTCTTTGTTTGATTTGTAGTTTATTAATCATTGATGGTGGCTTGCAGGATCTCTGCAGCTCATCGACACGCGCAGCTGTCCACTTCAGTCATTTCGTCCTCCGTGAAAGATCAGATCTCAGTCATTTCATCTGAAGAGGAATCGTTTTTGGAATTTTCACTGTACTTAGCTAACGTGACAGACTGTTGTCATCTCCTGTTGTTGTTGTTGTGTTGAAACGGGACGATTCACGTGGAGCTCTGTTTACATTCTCCTTTGGTTTCTGCGCATGTCAGAGACGTGCAGTAAGGTGGTGAAAGAGCTTCCGGGTATGTGAATAAAGTCAATAATAAAGTCCTGCAAACATGTCTCTAAGCTCTTTATTTTGCATATGAAACTCTGCTTTACCGACCCGGACAGTCAGCTTCATTGATGATGATTTGATTTCGAGTCGCCAAAAGGTTCAGAATTTCTTTGTTTTTAAAACCGATCTGTAAATAAAGCTTCACGAGATGCTCCACGTCTTCCAGCTTCCAGCATGGCTCTGATAAACTGACAGCTTTGCTTCTTTTCTCATTAAATTACGACTTTAAATCGGCATTCTCAGCGTCAGTATCATTGCCGTTGTGAGCTCTTACTTTACACACTGCCGGCTCAAATTGATCGGGCTTTACAGTCCTCAAACCACAAACACCCGGCGCCTCTGAATCAGCGTCACTTTCAGAACAAATGTTTCCACAATCTGAGTCTGAAGACACAATTGTGGACCTTGAAATATCGCCGCTATCGCTAGCTCCGACACGCAAAGGAGAAGTTATCTTGCTTCTGTTACCCATGTGACGTCACACGCACCACGTGACCAAAACGGAGCGTTTTCCCGGAAGTGGAAATTTGCATATGGATTGGCCGCAAAAAAGCCGTTTTATTTCAATATTTCTTGCTCAAAACACACCAAAACATTTGGAAATTGTAAATATAAGGCAAAATACAGTTAACACCGAAAATGACCCACAACCCCATTACTAGTTCTTTAACACGGTTGATGAGGATGAACCCCCGTCTCACCTTGACGTGGTACGGTCCGAGCACGATCCACCCACAGAAGCAGTAACCCAGGTAGATGACCGCTACACAGCAGCAGAACCGGATGACGTTGGGGAACGCAGCTCGCAGAGTGATGATGAGGATCTGCAACGACCACGATGAAGGTCAAAGAACGAACTCTCCGCCGACCGACCGACCGAACCGACTCACGTTGTACTTCTGGAAGAAGGTGAGGTAGCGGATGACCCCCACCCACACCAGCAGAGTGGAGGTTCCCAGGAGAATGCCGCAGAGGTCGTACGACGACATGTTCTGCCGGAGAGAAAGTGGAGATCATCACCGCGGGGTTTCCTAGAGAACCTCAGTGAAACGAGAGCCAAACCTTCGACTCGATGCCGATTTTGATGATGCTGCCGGTGATGGTGAAGATGTCGCTGATGATGAGGAGGATGAACCAGCCGTTGATGAACTCCAGGCGGTCGGTCCAGCACACGGGGCGGTCCAGGTTCTCCTTAAAGTACCGCACAAACTCCTGAGGAGAAGAAACCAGAAGACATGAAGCTGACGTGGAGCGGGGGTGTCAAACTCAATCCACAGGAGGCCAAAATCCAAAACACATCTGAGGTCGAGGGTCAGACAGGATAAACATTTACTGAACACTCTAAAACTACATTTTTAAAACTACTTTTTAACATATTCATGAACTAGATATATAGCATTACTTCAATGATGCTAGTGTGAACGCTGTGAGCTGAATTTGGCCCCTGAAGATGCTAGCGCAAATAGCTTAAAATGCTGAAGTTTATAGCCAGCTAAAACATTAGCTAAATGCCAAATTAGGCTTAAAAAAAAAAAAAAAAAAAAAACTTAACACAGCTAGCATGTAGCTGAAAAAAATATCTAGACTTCAAAATATCCTAAAAAGAAATGAAAAAAGCCTAAATTAGCTAAACAGCTAGCATGTAGCTGAAATGAGCCAAACTCCAAAATAGCCTAAAAATAGTAAATTCCAAAATATTCCAAAAAGTTAGCAAAATTGTTTAAAACTTTAAAACCATAACTTTCTAACATAATTATAAATAATAAACAGGTAGGAATATTATTCCAGAATAGGGCTGCCAAGATTAGTCGACTAATCGACGACTAATCGACTAATAAAATAATCGATTAGTCGTCGATTAGTCGTTACTTTTTATACTATATGGACTCAGAGAGAAGTAAAGTTGAAAGTTATAATGGCATTATGCTAGCTTTTTGGACTATTTTGGTATTTATTAAGGTTTTTTTAGGCTAATTTGGAGTTTAGCTAATGTTTTAGCTACATGCTAGCTGTTTTGTATAATTTAGGCTTTGTTTGTTTTTAAGGCTATTGAGGGGTTTAGCTAATATTTCAGTTGGCTTGTTTGGCAAGATAAGGCTTTTTTTTTTAAAGTTTTTTGAGCAAATTTGGCTTTTAGCTAATATATTAGCTTGTTATCAACTTAAGCATCAACTTTTCTAGATGCTACACATCTAGTTTTTAGTTAATTTAAAGCTAATGATGGTTAAGATGACCCGATTTGTCGACTAATAGGAAAAAATAATTGGTGATTAGTCGACATATTAAAATAATCGTTTGTGGCAGCATTACTGCAGAATAAATCAACTTTAATCTAAAATAACTTTCAATATTTGACACTCTGTAAAAATATATTATGTCAAAATTATACAAGTTAGAAATTAGCGCAAGTAACATCGAATCATTAATAACAATAAAATGAAATGATCTGGAGGGCCGGATAGAATTACCCGGAGGGCCGGATCTGGCCCCCGGGCCTGGACGTAGAGGGAGATTTGAACAGTGAAATCAGAGTGTTGCTTCGGCTGTGGTACAGCGGCTGTCACGTACCTGCTGCAGTATGATGCCTCGCACGATGGAGCGTCCACACAGAAGCAGAGACAGCAGGCACGCCACGGCCACGGCGACATCGAACGCCACGCGAGTGTAGTTCTCAGCTGGAGGTTCAAAGGATCAAAACGGTAAATCAGGGACTAGTTTACAGACGATATATATATATATATATATATATTTAAACTACATTTAAATTGCTCTTTGGTCAGAAAAACCTTCAGTAAGAAAAAAAAAACAACAGTCCACTACTCAGTCAGAAAAAAAAAACATAATTTATAACTAATAAACAAAAATAATAATTTTTAAAAATATTTTAAAATACTTAAAGGTGCATAAGTGATTAAAATAAAAAAAATTCAACTAGAAGAGTTTTAAATAGTTAAATTTAAAGTATAAAATGAATAAATACACCTAAAAAATTATATTTATTTGTAACAATAGTCGTTACTTTTTTTAACTTTTTTTGTATTTTTTTTGTATTTTTAACTTTTGTCTTTCATTTCACTTTTTACAGTTACACATGAGAATTTTGTGAATTGGTCCTAACTGTAGGTGGAGGCGGAGCTTTGAGCTATTATAATATGATTGACATCCGGTGATAAAGGTTATGTTGACATCAGTTCTATTCCAGAACGAATCCATCTGCGGGTGTCAATTACGTCCCGGCAGCCAATGAGGTGAAAGCCCCGCCCCCACGTAAAATTAATCTCCAAAAGCAAAAAGCCTGACTTAAAACTGTAAACTGAAAGTAAAGAGGAAAGAAACAAAAAAAAAATACAGATTGAAATCTGTATGATCTGTAAAAATAAACATTTTTTATTTAGTGGCAAATCGTATTTTTTTTTCAAATATAGAATTTTGTTTACTTCTGAGTTTCAAACTGTTTACGATCGTGTTTTTCTTTCACTTTCAGCTGATCCTGATTTGACCTCACATCACCTCCGCTTGAGATTTTATGCTTTTGGGTTTATAGGTCATAAACATTTGTCAGTAACTAGAAGAAAGAAGAGACAAACTACAGAGAAACACAACAACACTTTGATGTTTTCTTCCCTCTGAGGACGTTCTGAAGCCGTTTATGCTTTTATGACCCAATAAAGTGTCTGGAGCCGAGCAGAACACGCCGGTTCTGGCAGAAAGGTGAAGCGAAACCAAAACAAGTGAAGGGGAATTTATCGTTTTCCTTTTTTTTTTTTCGTTTTTAGGAATTGAGTAATAAATTGGTGGAAAACTTTCCAGAAAACTTTAGTGTTTCTGACAGACTGGAGTCAAAACAACAAAGAATTAATCGTCTTGTCCAGGTGACGCCAAACACTGACCGGCGTGGAAATAATAAAAATAAAACCATGTTTTAAAGTCTAACACCGATAAAGAGTCATCTTCACATCAGCACCATGAAAAGTGTGTTTCCACTGCCAAACCTGACAGTTTCTGACTGTTTTTCATTGTAAATTCACTCATATAACGTTCTACCATCAGAGGAAGTAGCTACAATGGAGTATTAGGGCCAAAAAAAATAATATTACAAGATTTAAAGTTTTAAATTTATTACTTTAAAACACATAAATGTACAAGATAAGAGTCAAATATTTAGGTTGTGACATTTAAAGTCATTAATATTAAACATTATTCTTGTAATTTAACTTTTTTTTTAACGTAAATTTACAACCTTATTTGTAAGAAGCAGATTCTGTTTCGTAAAGTTTGCTGCCAAATTTGAACTTTTTGCTGTAATAAACTCAAACGTGGTCGTCAGCGGCGAGTAGGCGGAGCCTCACCGTGTCCGGAGACGCTCGGGTCTTTGCACTCCTTTATGGTCGCCTTGTTTTCCAGCCAGATCTTCACCTTCCCGCTGTGGGCCTTGTTGTCCAGAACCACCTGGAGGAGAAAAGAACCAAAGTCGGATCCTGGAGACAAAGCGACCCCGTTTGACCTTTTATAGGACACAAATAAAACATGTTGTTATCTAGTCTTCATATTTCATATTGGTTGCATTAAATGCGTCCATATTTGTAGTTTCATGAAGGTCACATGACCACTAGGGCTGCCACGATTAGTCGACTAATCGACGACTAATCGACTATTAAAATAGTCGACAACTAATTTAATAGTCGATTAGTCGTTACTTTATAATATATGGAGTTAGAGTGTCGTAAAGTTGAAAGTTATAATAAAAATATGCTAGCTTTTTAGACTATTTTGACATTTATCAAGGTTCGTTTAAGCTATTTTGGAGTTTAGCTAATATTTCAGCTACAAGCTAGCTATTCTGGTTAATTTAGGCTTTTTTCAGTTTTTTTGGCTAACTTGGTGTTTAGCTAATATTTCAGCTAGATGCTAGTTGTTTTGGCTAAGTTAAGCTTTTTAAAAAAAAAAAGTTTTTTAGGGTGTTTTGGAATTTAGCTAACATTTAAGCTACATGCTAGCTATTTTGGAAAATTTAGGATTTCTTTCAGTTTTTTAAGGCTATTTTTGAGTTAAGTTCACATGTCAGCTACATACTAGCAGTTTTGGCTAGCTGAGGCTTTTAATTATTTTTTAGGCTAATTTGGAATTTAGCTAATATTTCAGCTACAAGCTAGCTATTCTGGTTAATTTGGGCTTTTTTCAATTTTTTAGGCTAACTTGGTGTTCAGCTATTATTTCAGCTAGATGTTAGCAGGTTTGACTAACTTAAGCTTTTTTAAAAAAAAAGTTTTTTAGGGTGTTTTGGAGATTAGCTAATATTTAAGCTACATGCTAGCTATTTTGGAAAAATTTTGATTTTTTTTCAGTTTTTAGTTAAGTTCATATGTCAGCTACATGCTAGCAGTTTTGGCTAGCTGAGGCTTTTAAATTATTTTTTAGGCTAATTTGGAGTTTAGCTAATATTGCAGCGACAAGCTAGCTATTCTGGTTAATTTAAGCTTTTTTCCATTTTTTTGGCTAATTTGGTGTTTAGCTAATATTTCAGCTAGATGCTAACTGTTTTGGCTAAGTTAAACTTTTTGAAAAAAAAGTTTTTAGGGTGTTTAGGAATTTAGCTAATATTTAAGCTACATGCTAGCTATTTTGGAAAAATTTAGGATTTCTTTCAGTTTTTTAAGGCTATTTTGGAGTTAAGTTCATATGTCAGCTACATGCTAGCAGTTTTGGCCAGCTGAGGCTTTTAATTCTTTTTTATGCTAATTTGGCATTTAGCTAATATTTTAGTGGCTATCAGCTTTAGTGTTTTTAGCTATCAATTTCAGCATCTTCGCTATCGTCACTCGCTTCAGCTTCAAAATTCAGCTTACAGCATTCACACAAGCATTTTCGCAGATAATGCTTGTGTGAATATATTTAGTTTTTATTTTGTTTAAAGCTAATAATGATTAAGATGTTTGTTTTAAATCCAGTTTGTGCATGACCCGATTAGTCGACTAATCGGGAAAAAAAATCAGTGATTAGTCGACTATTAAAATAATCGTTTGTGGCAGCCCTAATGACCACAGCCTGCAGACCGTCACTTCCTGCTTCTTCTTCCAGTTGATGTTTTTTTTTAACATTTTATTGTAAAAAAAAGATCTTTCATTTACTGCTTAGTGCGGTAACAGAAGGATATTCAAAGACACTTCTTTCAAGAACTTTTGCAGAACTTGAACAGAACCTGCAGGGATTTCCGATGCTGCAATAGTGGAAGAAAAAGATGAATGTGAATATTTTCAAGCACCCGATTGAAAATATTTGACGTTTTTATAACTTATTAGAGCTAAAATAATTTACGGTTTGTGTCCCAAATCTTACTATTTAGTGCACTATAAATTGAGCGATCAGAATTTTTTGTTTGAATCCACAATTACAAAATAGAAATTTCCCACAAGTCTTTGCAAAAGAAACTGTTTGCATTGATGCTAACTATATTTTTAAATACAGGCCGGCGAAAAATACAATTTTTCGTTTGATTAAAAAAACGTAAATGTATTTTTTTTATAAATAATCCAAGTTTTCCCCATCAGAACACGGTGGATTCATAAACTGTAAGCGGAGCGGTCCGGCTGATCCAGTCAAAGTTAACGGCTGCCGAATCAAAACTACCTTAAAAAAAAAAAACAAATAAACAAAGCCTGTAAACTAAGACTACCAAGATCCAACCCCAAACTAAAATAACAAAACCCAGCAGTTTAAGACTACTGAGGATAAAGAGAGGAGAATAAATCAATAAATGAAATAAAAATAAAATACCCGCTATTTTATAGTAAGGATTGCTTAATTAGCATTTATTTAGTTTAGATGAGTTACATTTATAAATTGATGTCTGAGATGATAAACTATGTAGGTTTTTACATCCCTGTTGACCTGAAGATGTCTTCTTTGCTCACCTCCAGAATGAACAGATTTTATTTACAAAGCTAAAATTTGGTAAAAAGTTTGACCTTTTAGTAGTTAAAAGCACAGATTATCATATTCTGCACAACATTGGTTACTAGCTGCACTGAGATGATCCTGTTTGGCACAGAGCGTCTTTTATTTTGAAAATTTTATCAGATCTTCTGTCAAAAGTAAAAAAAAAAAAAAAAAAAAGGTGGTCCTGAATACAAATCCAAATTTCTTAGAGGCTAAAGTAAGACTAGACGGCTCCTTCTAGGTTTAGATCAGAAGAAAATGAGCCCAAATGGATTTTTTACTGTTAAAGGTTGCCGACCTTTGCTGTAGAAGAAAATTTCTGGGTCAGATTTGGATAAAAATGGAACTTACTGTGATGTAAAACGTGTAGCAGTCAGGAATCTCATTGTTGATGATCGTCTGGATGTTGATCGCCTTCAGCTGGAAGTCGATGGTGACGTTGATCAGCCTGAACCAAAAATACGGAACGACGTTACCAAAACCAAAACCAGGCAAGCCCATAATGCAGACTGTGGGTTTCAGCTACCGGCTTCTGCTGAGTCATACTTCCTGTCTGTGTGTGTGTGTAGCACAGATAAGTGACTTGTTAAAGACTTGTCAACGCAGAACAGACGACAAGATGCCTTACTTGTGGAACTTGAGAGTGAAGTTCCTGTAGCTGCTGCCGAGCTGCTGCACCGGGACGGACAGAGGGTTCACTCCGATGCAATCTGAAGACCCAGCAGAGGAGATTAAACCCAGAGGAAACACCTCAAAGCAGGGGTGGTAAGCTCAATCGCTCAGGGGGCCACAATCCTAAACACTAGAGAAGGGCATCATTCCCAGAAACGATTCGATTCACAAGAGAGCCTGAATCGATTCAATTCCAATACTTTTCAATTCTAGGATTAGCCGTCTTATGGCAAATTCTATTGAAAGTTAGCATCAAGCTAGCAGACTTTAGCTTTAAATTGATTTATATCTTCTGTGAATCGATTATTGATCTATTAAGCTTCAATCGATTCAAATTGTTAAATCGATTTTTTCAATCAAGCCCTACAAAACAAACCCTATGTAGAACAGGATAAACATTTATTGAACACTCTAAAACTACATTTTTTTACAACTTTGAAACTTTTTAACACATTTATGAACGTAAACTTAAACATGTAAACATGTAAACTTAGGCTAACCAGCATGTAGCTGGAAAAATAGCTAAACTTCAAAATAGCCCAAAAAACGGAAAAAAGAAAAAATTTGCCAAAACAGCTAGCATGTAGCCAAAAAATAGCAAAAAACTAAATTAGCTACAATAGCTAGTGTGTTAATATAATCCTAACTCCAAAGCAGTCTAAAAAATGTAAAAAAAAAGCCTAAATTAGCCAAAACTGCTAGCATGAAGCTGAAATATTAGCGAAACTCCAAAACAGCTTAAAAAACTGAAAAAAGTTAAAATAGCTAGCATGTAAATATTAGCCAAACTCCAAAAAAAGTCATAAAAACTTTTTTTTTTTAAAAGCCTAAATTAGCCAAAACTGCTAGCATGAAGCTGAAATATTAGCGAAACTCCAAAAGAGCTTTAATAATAAAAGAATCCTAAATTAGCTAAAATAGCTAGCATGTAAATATTAGCCAAACTCCAAAAAAAGTCATAAAAACTTTTTTTTAAAAAAGCCTAAACTAGCCAAAACTGCTAGCATGAAGCTGAAATATTAGCGAAACTCCAAAAGAGCTTTAATAATAAAAGAATCCTAAATTAGCTAAAATAGCTAGCATGTAAATATTAGCCAAACTCCAAAAAAAAGTCATAAAAACTTTTTAAAAAAAAAGTCTAAATTAGCCAAAACTGCTAGCATGAAGCTGAAGTATTAGCGAAACTTCAAAAGAGCTGTAATAATAAAAGAATCCTAAATTAGCTAAAATAGCTAGCATGTAAATATTAGCCAAACTCCAAAAAAAGTCATAAAAACTTTTTTTTAAAAAGCCTAAATTAGCTGAAACTGCTAGCATGAAGCTGAAATATTAGCGAAACTCCAAAAGAGCTTTAATAATAAAAGAATCCTAAATTAGCTAAAATAGCTAGCATGTAAATATTAGCCAAACTCCAAAAAAAAGTCATAAAAACTTTTTTAAAAAAAAGTCTAAATTAGCCAAAACTGCTAGCATGAAGCTGAAGTATTAGCGAAACTCCAAAACAGCTTAAAAAACTGAAAAAAGTTAAAATAGCTAGCTAGCTAGCGTGTAAATATTAGCCAAACTCTAAAACACCCTAAAAGCCAAAATAGCTAGCATATAGGTAAAATGATAGCTTAACTCCAAAACAGCCTAAAAAGTTTTAATAATAAAAGAATCCTAAATTAGCTAAAATAGCTAGCATGTAGCCAAAATATTAGCTGAAGTCCTACATAGCATAAGAAAGCTTAGTAAATGCCAAAATAGTTTAAAAAAAAAAGCGATCAGAATTACAATTGTTTAAACTTTAAATCCGTAACTTTTTAACATAATTATGAATAATAAAAACAGTCGCACCATAAAAACATAAAAACAAAAGCGCAAGATAACATCGGGCCATTGATAATGAAATAAAATGATCTGGAGGGCCGGATCCGGCCCCCGGGCCTTGACTTTGACACATGACTTTATCTTTTTCATCTCTCTTTGTGTTCTGCGAGAACACCGTTTCCTTAAATCTAAGGTTGATCCGATTTGAGGTTAAAAGGAGATTTTTTAAATTCTGTCTTAGATGTTGTTTAAAGCTGACCCAATCATACGAGGAATTTAAAAGCTCCCACTAAACTCCAGAAAAATGTTTGATTTAAGAAAATAAAAGCTTCTAAACTCATCAGAAAAACATGTAAACTATCTCAGTTGAGAAGCGACATGAATGGATTCCAGCATCACTCCAAGCATGTGCCGCCTCATTAGTGCTCAGGAATTCTCAGCATGATATGGAGACACATTGAAGTGAAATTTCGCTCATTATCCACCCATCATCTTTCTACTTCGCTTCAATATTCAAAAAAAAAAAAAACTCTTTCTAAGAAAATAACGTTATTTGAATAACGGGGGGAAAAATCTCAATAAAAAGGAAAAAAATACGCCTAAAAACAATGACAAAAAGTAAAATTTTGATCTTTCAAAATGCTGAATTTAAACAAAAACAGAAAAAAGTTCACATAAAGTCCTGATAAAACTGAGTTTAAAACTTCTAAAAGCTCATTTCATAATCTTTATTAAAAGATATTTAGACCAAAATGTGACTTCTGACTGCTCATTTGAGTGGGAATTAATTAAAAATGCAGCAAAACAAAAAAATAATAAAAAATTAAGTAAATAAATAAAACATTTGAAGCACATTAGGAAAGTTTGTGCTTTTTAATCATCCAGATTCTGGATAAAACCCTTTGAAAATAGATCAAAAGATGATCTATGATCCAGCCCGACTTCACAATCACCAATGACAGCACCTGTCTTGATCTGAGGGTCGATGCTGAAGGTGTCGTTGGCCGGGTCGATCCGACCCTTCTTGTAGTACTGCTGGCAGAGGGAGAGGGCGCTGCCGTTCACGCCGACGTCGTAGACGTACGCGTAGCGCCCGACTGTGGTCTCCGGTAAGGTCAGATACTGGAGGGAAGATGAGATCGGAGAAAAAATGAGCTTTCCTACATCACAGATACTCTGAGGAACAAAAAATATATTAAGAAATTACAGAAAATGACAAAAAAAATCCAGAGAACAAAAAAGAGTTTTAAAAGTTGAAGAAAACGTGTTTTTGCTGAAGTTGGTCCAGACAGAAGAATCTGAAAAATGCTTCACAACAAGAAGAGCCTGCATGACTTCAGAGATATTTGGTGGTTAAACCTGATCAGAAAACAAAGATCGACTTTCTGGATTTTATCTGTGAAAACGTTCTGGAGCAGAAAAAAAGACATTTAGTTTCTTTAAGCCCAGATTTCTAAAGTGTTTACCTTAACTAAACAAACAAACAGATACTGCTGTTTAGATTGACTTTTATTTCAGTTTATTAATTATTCTTATCCCATAAATAGACTGTATTTAGACATTTATGTCACATATTTACAGTAAAAGTCATAAATCAAATCGTTAATTGTAATTATTTGTTACAATAGTTTAAAAGAAAAATTAGGGCTGTAAACACTAATGTGTTAACGGACGCGGTTAACGAGATAATGTTAATTAACGAACCTTAATTGCACCTCACGGAGGAGCAGAACTTTGCTTTGCCTCGCCGAATTAGGCTTCCACGGTGCGTTAAAACATTTCTTCAAGTATTATCCCACTTATACCAGTAGTCATTTACAAAATAAATAGAAAAAATTTGTTTGTTATTTTGGTTTAGATAATTTTTATCCCAAAAAGCGGGTTATTTGATCCCTGGTCCGGTGGGTTGTCACAGTAAAACGGCATATTTTTATAAAATGTACTTAATAAAATATTGGTAGTGATCAATCAGAACATGTGTGATCAATAAGTTTACAACCTTAAATAAAAATAAATGTTCCAAATATAATAGTTTTGTGTGTAGATTTATTATTGTGATTATTCACAGGTAAGTCATCGGCAAATATTGTAACCAAAAAAAAGTTAACTGCGATTAATTGCGATTAATTTATTCCAGGTTTGCGATTAATTTGTTGATTAATTTTGATGGCTCACCTTCTCCACCACATGAAACATGTGGTCGTAGACGTCCTGCTGGGTGTAGACGGCAAACGAGTCGCCTGAAGACTCGTCGTAGTCTTTGAGGAACAGGTGCTTGAAGGTCATGGTGTTCTCCTCCTTAAAGGTGACCACCACCTGGTTACTGAGGCCAAACAGCACCAACTGTGGCAGAGGAGAAGGAGGAGAAGGAGGAGAAAAAGGAGGAGGATCATTTATATTTATGCCATTGTTATTAATATGATATAAACTATTGCCTTTTTGCATAAAAACATTAAGAGATAAAACATTTTTTAATATAAAATAATGTTGACAAAGGTTCCCATGACTTCCTTTCAAAATAAAAGACAACTTGTGTCAAATCAAATCATCTCAATGCAGCAAATGAAGTCCTCATATAGTTATTAAAACAACTAAACTAAGTTTATTTTACCGTTTCAGCCAGAAATGCAAAAATAATAAACCAAAATTAAATCGGAGTAATTTTTTTTAAACATAGAAATAGGAAATGTATTGTTAGTTCTGGTCGTCTTTCCTGTTTTCCAATAGATTTCTCTGCGGTAAACGGAACAAAAACCTGTCAAAAACTTAGTTTTTACTTTATAAATTAAAAGTTTTTATTTTTTTTAACCAGAGAGCTACATGTGGCTCCAGAGCTGCAGATAGATCGATAGTTTGACCTTTAATTGACCCCACAAAGAGATTTGTTTTTAACTGTGTTCATCATTTCATTCCTTAAATGAAAACTCACTTTCAACAATTTTACTTTCTGTGCTTTGCTCTAACCTGGAACAACAAATCTTTTTTGCTTTGTTGTTTTCATAAATAAACTCTTCAGATAAGAATAAATAAAACCAAAATGCAACAATAACACAATAAAGTTGTTTTTGAGGTGAAACTATAACTTTCTTCTGGTTGAAAGCTGTTTTTTTGTGTTATTTTATGAGAAAAAATAGAAGTCTTTTTCCCGATTTTAGTACATAAATGTCACTAAAAAGCTTTTGGACGTGGTTTCCTCTTCACTGAACATTTTCTATCAGTGTTTTTACGTGTTTACGCTTCATAAACTACTACAATAACCAGGAAGATGAGAACTCTTCGCTTCAGTTCGTTCATAAAAACAGAAATAATCACTTTATCTGGTTTTTTTGAGCCAAGTTACACTTTTTCTTTGAGGAAAATCACAAATATTTGAAAAAGTGAAACTTTGTGGTCTGTATTGTTCCACAATCTCATGTGTATATTTTAAAAATAATTGAGGCACAAAAACTGTGAAATTTGAGCTGTTTTTCTTAAAAGTTGAAATAAAAGTTTTAAAATAAATTAGTTAAATAAGGTAGTTATTTTTCCCTCCAGTTTATTAAAATATATTTCCAAGTAACTTCACAAAAAACAAACTAATTAATAACTAATTATTTTGTACTATTCGATTACAGTATGCCTGATCAATTTTAAAAAGAAATGTGATCGTTTCATTCTAACTACGCAAAAATGTGAACACTAAAAGTTTTATGCGTTTTTCTTTTGTCGAAATGAAAAATGTGACGTCAACAAAAACATTCTATTTGTTTTTTTCTGTTGATTAACTCTTTAACGACTGAATTTATTCGATAATTTTGGAGCTGAAGTGATTTGTTGTATGTTTGCGACAACACGGTTGATTTTGTTTTGGCCATTTTTAACTTTTTTGTTGTTACTTCTATTTAAACTTTACTTGAAGTTTTTCTAAAGTGACTAAAACTGAATTTGTCCTTAAATCCAGACGTGATTAGAAATCTGCTGTTTCTTTTCTAAAGACGACTTGGATCAAAACTCTGGAATGTCTTTGTTCTCCAAAATAAACTGATTTCATTAAGAAGCTTTGAAACTGTTAGAACATGAAACAGCAGCGCAGTAAGAGAAGCTGTCAAGTTAACCCAATGCATCGTGGGAGATGTAGTGAAAGGATCTCTGAGCTTCACTATTTTATTCACTTTTTACACGCTCTGACATCAAATCAAGCTACCAGGGCTGCACGGATGATCCATACGTGATCCATGATTCGTCGTTTGTCCGTTCACAATTCGCTTCAACACACGTCAAAGTCGCTGCTTTGAGACACGCTTTTATTTTGAAAAGCTCCACAAAGGCGCCAGGAAATACAGAGCTGATATTCTGGTGATGGGAAACGTTTTTAGATCCGGGAAAACTGATCATTTCCAGAAGCGTCTTCACTTTAGTTCTTCTGTCTGTTTTTAATATCTTTGTTTCCTATATTAACTAGGGCTGCCACAAACGATTATTTTAATAGTCGACTAATCACCGATTATTTTTTCCGATTAGTCGACTAATCTGTTCATGGCCAAAGTGGATGTAAAGATGCTGAAGTTGATAACCAGCTAAAATATTAGTTAAATGCCAAATTAGCCAAAAAATAAAAAGAGCCAAAGTTAGCCTAAATAGCTAGCATGCTGCTGAAATATTAGTTAAATTCCACATTAGCCTTAAAAAAACGGAAAAATCCTATATTAGCCAAAACAGCTAGCACATAGCTGAAATATAAGCTAAACTCAAAAATTGCCTAAAAAAACTTAAAAAAGCTTAAGTTAACCAAAATAGCTAGCATGCTGCTGAAATATTAGCTAAACTCCAAATTAGCCTTAAAAAAATGGAAAAATACTATATTAGCCAAAACAGCTAGCATATAGCTGAAATATAAGTTAAACTCAAAAGTTGCCTAAAAAACGTAAAAAAGCTAAAGTTAGCCGAAATAGCTAGCATGCTGCTGAAATATTAGCTAAAAAACCTTAATAAATGCCAAAATATTCCAAAAAGCTAGCAGAATGCTATTATAACTTTCAACTTTACTACAATCTGACTTCATACAATATAAAGTAACGACTAATCGACTATTAAATTAGTTGTCGATTATTTTAATAGTCGATTAGTCATCGATTAGTCGACTAATGGTGGCAGCCCTAATATTAACATATTTTTTAAAGTGAACTCTCGGCGTCCGTCTGCGTGTACCTGAGCCGTGACGATGACGATCTTGAGCAGCTGCAGGGTCAGCTTCCACGGCTTGCGGCCTTTGGCGTGATATTTATCACACGGGCTCATGAAGAAAAACTTCAGCTTCCTGCGCAGGGCCTCTTCCTCCTCGTCCGCCCCGACCCAGCGCTCGCCCGCCGCCATCGTCGTGGGAAAGCTGTGGTTGCCGTGGTTACAGCCGTGGTGGTTGTTGGGAAGCCGGTGCTCGCCGCTGCCCTCGGTGGAGCCGTAGTTCGTCGTGGCGGGCAGGCCCTCCTGCTCTGCTGGGAAAACAAACACAAACGTTTATTTTCTTTGTTGAACTAACAAACTTTTTAAGCTTTTTTTGAGGATTCTGAGTTTGAAAAAATAAACAAACTTGTTTAAAAATATTTAATAAAAGAAAACTTGACCAAATGAAAGCACTGAAACACATAAGTTTATTTTAAACTGATAAAATAGTATTAAAACCAGAATATTCTGTGTTCACAGCAGCAGCGGGGTGGGGGGTGGGGTGGGGGTTTGTGCTCTGTGAGGGTCTGGTGACCCTTCCTGGGGGGGTCCTGCAGGATCAGACTCCTGCAGTCCTCGTGACCCTGGCGAGGCCTGAGACCATGAACGGACGTCCTGATAGGAGCGAGGGAACGTTCTCCTCCACGTGACCGAGCTCCTTCAGGGTCTCAGTCTGCTGCAAATCCACGCGGATCAATGACGAGATGATCAGAGCTTCTGATGATTCATTTATTAAATTCAGAAAACTTCATGTCAGAATGACGGCTGAGAAGATTAGAACAGATTGAAACGGCTTTTACTCACGTTCTGCATAAAGAAACGCTGATGAGAATTTAAAAAAAGTTCATTTTGAAGAAGAAAGTTAAGAAAACAAACCAGACATCCATCTATTCATCCATCCATCCGTCCTCCAAACATCCATCCATCCGTCTTTCCGTCCGTCCATCCATCCATCCATCCATCCATCCATCCATCCTCCAAACATCCATCCATCCTCCAAACATCCATCCATCCATTCAAACATCCATCCGTCCTCCAAACATCCATCCATCCATTCATCCTCCAAACATCCATCCGTCCCCCAAACATCCATCCATCCATTCAAACATCCATCCGTCCTCCAAACATCCATCCGTCCTCCAAACATCCATCCGTCCCCAAACATCCATCCATCCATTCAAACATCCATCCGTCCTCCAAACATCCATCCGTCCTCCAAACATCCATCCGTCCTCCAAACATCCATCCGTCCCCCAAACATCCATCCAACCATTCAAACATCCATCCGTCCTCCAAACATCCATCCGTCCTCCAAACATCCATCCGTCCTCCAAACATCCATCCGTCCTCCAAACATCCATCCATCCGTCTTTCCGTCCGTCCGTCCATCCATCCATCCGTCCTCCAAACATCCATCCATCCTCCAAACATCCATCCGTCCTCCAAACATCCATCCGTCCTCCAAACATCCATCCGTCCTCCAAACATCCATCCGTCCTCCAAACATCCATCCATCCGTCTTTCCGTCCGTCCGTCCATCCATCCATCTGTCCCCCAAACATCCATCCATCCATCCATCCATCCTCCAAACATCCATCCATCCTCCAAACATCCATCCATCCATTCATCCTCCAAACATCCATCCATCCATCCGTTCAAACATCCATCCATCCTCCAAACATCCATCCATCCATCCATCCATCCTCCAAACATCCATCCATCCATTCATCCTCCAAACATCCATCCATCCATCCGTTCAAACATCCATCCATCCTCCAAACATCCATCCATCCATCTCTACATCCATCCATTCCTCCTCCAAACATCCGTTCATCTGTCCATCTTCCAAATATCTATCCATCTATCCATCCATCCATCCATCCATCCGTTCAAACATCCATCCATCCATCCTCCAATTATCCATCCGTCCTCCATCCATCCATCCTTCAAACATCCATCCATCCCTCCATCCATCCATCCATCCATCCATCCATCCATCCTCCAATTATCCATCCATCCATCCATCCATCATCGTCGTTCTCCTCGTCTGAGACTCTAAACGGATGGATAGATTAGATATTTCTCGTGGTGTTTTTTGGCTACGTTAATGTTAGCTTGGGCTTGTGATGTGGATAAAAGCTCGTGAAGAAATTAGCTAGGCTAACTTCTGCACCAACAGAACTTCTGCTGCTCTGCAGAAACTATATCCTAAAAAAACGAAACAGGATTTTGATTTTGTGCTAAAAACTGCATCATCATAAATGAAAGTTTTAAGTTCCTCCCTCTCTGACTGATTCTGTATTTGCATTATCTGGAGTCACACAGCGCTGACCCCTCAGGGATACACAAACTGTGAGGTCTGCAGCTACACAAAGATCAGAGCAGCTGCAGGTCTGCTGGAGGAGAGGAGAGCAAATGCAATGAACAAACAAACAAAAATCCATTTATGTTTAGGCAGCACATTTTAATGAGCAAAAAGCACTCTTAGCAGATCTGCAACGCTGGATTTTCTTCTTCTATGCCCCAAAAAACTGCACAGAACCTCTACCTCCTGATCCAAATCTATTTTTGATTATGAAATGTGCATAAATTTGAGAAGTTACAGTCAACAGGATGTTCTTTCAACAACCGTGAAAAACCCTCCTCTCCTCTTCACTGGAAACTGTTTTTTCTTAAAGATTCTGTCGTGCAAACAACTCCTGATTCTACAGGAGATATTTGTAGTAGTGAGATGGATTCCTTAGATCTCAGATATGAAATATTTAAGAGATTTGGTCCAACTGTGAGGGCAAAAGCCTCTGCTGACTCACAGGTCAAGAGAACAGACAAATACTGAGCCGTAGAAAAAAAGAGAAGTGAAGATTTCAGTTCATCACCCCTCACACCAAACGGGCTCTCGCTCCTAATGCTCGTCACATGGTTCTGCTCTAACGTTCTGGACGGAATAAAGAACGCCTTCATGAGGATTTATTTAGACCGCCTGCAGCCGTGGAGAAAAACCCGGAATCCGACCGGGAAAAGTCTTTGAACTTTAGTGAATTTGGAAACCAGAGAAGTCAGTAAAAAAAACATCTACCAAAGTCAGCTGATGGAGCTGACGCGAGCGGTCAGCGGAGGAAACGGGCACTCGAATGAGAAGTGAGAAAAAAAAAGGAAGGAAAAAGCACAAGTGAGTGCGAAGAAAACAAGATGACAGTTCAGAAACGTCGGCAGAATTCTGAGAGTTTTCCATTTGAAATAGGGCTGCCACAAACGATTATTTTAATAGTCGACTAATCATCGATTAATTTTTCCGATTAGTCGACTAATCGGATCATGGACAAAGTGGATGTAAAGAAAATCTGAAATATGATTAGCTTTAAAACAAAGAAATCCTAATATTAGCTAAACTCCAAATTAGCCTAAAAAACTGTAAAAATCCAAAATTAGCCAAAATAGCTAACAAATTAGCTAGTGAAAATAAATTAGCTATAAAGCTAAACTCCCAAAATTAGCCTAAAAAACTGTAAAAATTCCAAATTAGCCAAAAAGCTAACATATATAGCTGAAATATTAAGTAAACTCCAAATTAGCCTAAAAAACTGTAAAAAATCCCAAATTAGCCAAAATAGCTAACATATAGCTGAAATATTAGCTAAACTCCAAATTAGCCTAAAAACTGTAAAAAAAAAATTCCAAATTAGCTAAAATAGTGAAATATTAGCTAAACTCCAAATTAGCCCTAAAAAACTGTAAAAATTCCAAATTAGCCAAAATAGGTAGCATGTAGCTGAAATATTAGCTAAACTCCAAATTAGCCTAAAAAAACTGTAAAAATCCCAAATTAGCCAAAATAGCTAGCATGTAGCTGAAATATTAGCTAAACTCCAAATTAGTCTAAAAAACTGTAAAAATTCCAATTAGCCAAAATAGCTAACATATAGCTGAAATATTAGTTAAACTCCAAATTAGCCTAAAAAACTGTAAAATCCCAAATTAGCCAAAATAGCTAACATATAGCTGAAATATTAGCTAAACTCCAAATTAGTCTAAAAAACTGTAAAAATTCCAAATTAGCCAAAATAGCTAACATATAGCTGAAATATTAGCTAAACTCCAAATTAGCCCTAAAAAACTGTAAAAATTCCAAATTAGCCAAAATAGGTAGCATGTAGCTGGAATAATAGAAAAAACTCCAAATTAGCCTAAAAAACTGTAAACATTTAGAATTAGCTAGCTAACATGTAAATGAAATATTAGCTAAACTCCAAATTTGCCTACAAAACTGAAAAAATCCTAAATTAGCCAAAAGAGCTAATATGTAGCTGAAATATTATCTTAATTCCAAATTAGCCTAAAAAACTGAAAAAGCCCAAATTAGCCAAAATAGCTAGCATAAAGCTAAAATATTAGCTAAACTCCAAAATAGCCTGAAAACCCTTAATAAATGCCAAAATAGTCTAAAAAGCTAGCAGAATGCCATTATAACTTTCAACTTCACTACAGCCTGACTCCATATATTATAAAGTAACGACTAATCGACTATTAAATTAGTTGTCGACTATTTTAATAGTCGATTAGTCGTCGATTAGTCGACTAATCGTGGAAGCCCTAATTTGAAATGTGATTATTCTAACAATCGGACACACAAAGAACAGAAAGTAACTCATCTTAAAGTATTTTGTTCATTGATGGAAGTAGGTCAGCTGGGGTTAAAAACCTCAGAACAAAAGGCTCTCCCTGCAGCCGCCCGTCTGAAATCATCACGCCATTTATGACATCACAACTTTAGAGAACAGAGGAAGAAGATGCGACAAACTTTCTGATGGATTCACAACATTTGATGGAGTCTAAACAGTAAATAAATGAGCTGCAGGTTAAAAAAAAAAAGATCCAGAGGAGCACGGGAACCTTAACAGGAAGTGATGTCACCAAACGCTAAGCTTTCACTGACGGCGAGAGACGATGACAGACGCCTTCATGGAAGAAGCTGAGAAAGCTCAGGAATCCAACCACTTTCAGCGTTTCCTGCAGACAGGGACCTGCTATCACACGTGTCAGAGTCAAGGCCCGGGGGCCGGATCCGGCCCTCCGGGTAATTCTATCCGGCCCTTCATATCATTTTATTTCGTTGTTATTAATGGACAGATGTTATCTTGCACTTAATCTAACTATTTTTATGGAGGGTAAAATATTGAAAGTTATTTAATGTTTACGTTGATTTATTCTGGAATAATATTTCTGTATTTTTATTATTCATAATTATGTTTAAAAGTTAAGGTTTTAAAGTTTTAATAAAAATAGACATTCTGATAGCTTTTTTGGACTATTTTGGTATTTACTACATATTTTTTGGCTATTTTAGAGTTAAGCTGATATTTCAGCTACATGCTAGCTGTTATGGCTAATTTAGGCTGTTTTATTTTAGTTAGAGGCTGTTTTGGAGTTAAGCTAATATTTCAGCTACATATCATCATTTTCAGCTAAATTGGTTTTTTTCAAGTTTTTTAGGACATTTTGGAGTTTAGCAAATATTTCAGCTATATGCCAGCTATGTTGGATAATTTATATTTTTTTAGTTTGCGAGGCTGTTTAGCTAATATTTCAACATTTTCAGCTAAATTAGTTTTTTTCCAAGTTTTTGAGGTTATTTAGGAGTTTAGCAAATATTTCAGCTACATGCTAGCTATGTTGGATAATTTAATTTTTTTTTTTGCGAGGCTGTTTAGCTAATATTTCAACATTTTCAGCTAAATTAGTTTTTTCCAAGTTTTTGAGGCTATTTAGGAGTTTAGCGAATATTTCAGCTACATGCTAGCTGTTATGGCTAATTTAAGCTGTTTTTATTTTAGTTAGAGGCTGTTTTGGAGTTAAGCTAATATTTCAGCTACATATCATCATTTTCAGCAAAATTGCTTTTTTTTCAAGTTTTTTAGGATATTTTGGAGTTTAGCAAATATTTCAGCTACATGCTAGCTATGTTGGATAATTTAGGTTTTTTTAGTTTGCGAGGCTGTTTTTTGAGTTTAGCTAATATTTCAACATTTTCAGCTAAATTAGTTTTTTTTCCAAGTTTTTGAGGCTATTTAGGGGTTTAGCGAATATTTCAGCAGCATGCTAGCTGTTTTGGCTAATTTAGGCTGTATTTATTTTAGTTAGAGGCTGTTTTGGAGTTAAGCTAATATTTCAGCTACATATCATCATTTTCAGCTAAATTCCTTTTTTTCAAGTTTTTTAGGACATTTTGGAGTTTAGCAAATATTTCAGCTACATGCTAGCTATGTTGGCTAATTTATATTTTTTTAGTTTGTGTGGCTGTTTAGCTAATATTTCAACATTTTCAGCTAAATTAGTTTTTTTTCCAAGTTTTTGAGGCTATTAGTTTAGCGAATATTTCAGCTACATGCTAGCTGTTTTGGCTAATTTAGGCTGTTTTTATTTTAGTTAGAGGCTGTTTTGGAGTTAAGCTAGTATTTCAGCTACATTTCAGCATTTTCAGCTAAATTGTTTTTTTTTCAAGTTTTTAGGATATTTTGGAGTTTAGCAAATATTTCAGCTACATGCTAGCTATGTTAGATAATTTAGGTTCTTTTAGTTTGCGAGGCTGTTTTTGGAGTTCAGCTAATATTTCAACATTTTCAGCTAAATTAGTTTTTTAGGCTATTTTGGAGTTTAGCTAGTATTTCAGATACATGCTAGCAGTTTTGTTAATTTAGGCCTTTAAGTTTTTTAGGCTGCTTTGGAATTAGGCTAATATTTACACACTAGCTGTTTTTGGCTAATTTTGGCTTTTTTTCAGTTTTTTTGGATATTTTGAAGTTTAGCCATTTTTTCAGCTACATGCTAGCTGTTTTGGCTAACCTAGTTTGTTTTTAGGCTAATTTGGCATTTAGCGAATGTTTATGCCGGCTATCAGTTTCTGTGCTTTCAGCTATTAGCTTCAGTGATTTCAGCCATTAGCTTCAGTGATTTCAGCTAGCATCTCCAGCGGACAAGTTCATCTTACAGCATTCACACTAGAATTATCGCAGGCAATATCTAGTTCATAATTATGTTTAAATTAATTAAATTAAAACTTACAGTTTTTAAGTTTTAATTTAGTTTAGAGTGTTCAATAAACGTTTATCCTGTTCGTCCCGCGACCTCAGGTGCGTTTGGATTTTGTTCGATTCAGTTTGACACCCTTACTCTATCAGGTCAACAAAAGTGTGCGCGAGCCACCCGCTTTGACACTTAGGAGATAAAGTCACTCAAAACAAATGAAATTATGCAAATATGTGGCTCTTCTGGTTCGCTGTCGCCTGTGGCGCGCTGCAGATCGACTGACTTCGCTGCTCATCACTATAATCACTCCCAGCGATCTGTCAACAAGCTCCTATCGGCTCCTGGATCGAGTCTGGCTGTCCACAGGTGAAGGCCACCCACAGACCCAGCCCAGAACTTCAACTTAAGACGGAGGAAGTGTCTCGAACGTGAAGCCGATAAGCAGACGACGGCGATTACCTGCATGAATGAGAAAGTACTTTGAGAGGTGATATTTTAAGCTCGATCGCCAAACAGCATTTTCCATCTTATCTTCCATCATTTCAGACCGTTTCCTCATCAAAACAAGGACGCAAAGCAAAAAAATACAAGTTTATGTTTATGTTTCTTTGTATATTTTAGGTTCACATATTTAGAACTTTCATATCTGGCATGTTTGACATTATTGCAGTCAGTAAAGTAGTCAAAGCAGCCTGGAGAATCAAACATCACAAGAAAAAGGAAAAAAAAAAGTCTCCAAAATCTGTTGAAAATCTAGTTTTATAACAGATCCTTCAGATCCAAACTTTCATGCAAAGAGGGTCAGATTTGGTGAAGTGAAAATGTCAGAGGACCTGCTTCCTTTGAACCATTTGAATAACGTTAAACGCTCTTGTTTGACCACCGTAGTCACACCTAAGAGGTCAATGAACATTTCTTTACAGAGAAGCCAAATACGTTTTTTGCTGAAATGATTCCTCTCGTTATTAAACTCCTTGAAAACAGCCACAGTCTCTTATAATAATAAACAGTTGTTTCACATTTTTCTAAAATAATATTCCAAAGTGGCTTTTTTTTTTATTTACACTTGACATTTCAGTTTTACCGAAGGTTTAGAATGAATTAAAGGTTATTTAGCCGACCACAACAAAGAAATTAAACCGTTTTTAGGAAAGTGCTGGGAGCTGAATATTTTTCTACTCATGAAAAAGTGGAAATTTGAGCCAGACTTTGGACATGCCTGTTGTTAGATCCAAGGCGTAAAACAGAGCAGAGCAGCCAGGATGAGTTGAATTCCTGAAAACTTTGTTATGGATTTCTGCTGCAACTTTAAAACCATTAAAACTGCAGAACAGAGAGAAAAAAAAAAAAGCAGACGGATCCAACAAAAAATGTCATCCACACAGATCTAGAATGATTTCTGATTTTTTTGACAGATGTGGGGTTGTTTTTTCTTGACTTTTATGAGTGTTTTTCCTGTGTCACGTGCTCGTGAGGGCAGATGCTGACGGGCATTTTTGGAGGAAACACCGCTGTTTACTGTGTCTGTGCACCGCAGCTGCTTATTAGATGACAAGTCACAACCACAGAAACACGAAAATGTCCTCTCAGCAGTCTTCTTTAATCCAAAACACACAGAAAATACACAAAAACGCACGTAAATAACTCAAAAACTGCGTGTGTGTTTAAATAAAGCTGTTAGAGAGACGACAGAAAGATAAAGTTCTTTACCTGACGAGTCGTTTCGTCTCGAGGCATCCATGAGGGAAATTAAATATATATGAGGCACTTGGAAACATAAAAAAACGAGAAAACATTAAAAATAATCGACTAAAGTTGTAGAAAGTCTGTTTTTTTTCTGCGAGAGGGGCAAAGAAAACAGAGTCCAGAGGAGAAGCGGTGTCCTAGAGCGGTCTGCGCAGACTCAGTTCAGCGCGCTGGTCACGTGACTGAAACCACGTGACCACGTGATTGGCGGAGTGAGAGGAGGCGTGACATTTAAAAATGAGATTAGAGCTCAAATAATCCTATTTTTGAAGTAGAAATTGAATTAATTGTTTTTCAACCTTCTTTTAATTCTTTAGGTTTATTTTTTTCCGCATTAAATAACAAAATAAAACGGAAAAAACTAAAATCCTAATCACTGGGCTCCTTTCTAAAAGCATTTTCAGGGTTTTGCTCCTTCAGACAAAGCTCTTTTTTGAAAAGAAACCAACAAAAAACGGCCCTTTTAAGAATCTGTTAATACAAATTTAAGTTATTAAAGCTTAAACTCAACAGTTACAGCTTAAAACTTCTTAATTTTTGAGGAATTTGAATAAATCCCTTTCCTTTCTCTTAAACCCTCTTATAGGTTACATTTGATTCACAATTTTGGAAGAAGAGCTTTACCTAAAATACTTTCATCTGTCCAAATACAGCCTTCAAAAATTAAAATTCAGTGAGTTTTCTTTGAATTTTCCTTGTATGAACATCAAAGGAAAAAGTAATTTATTTTTATTTTTTTTATAATATTATTTTATTCTTAATTAATAGCTAATTTGCTTTTTTTGTTTTCTTTTATTTGATTATTTTTATCTCAGATGCGCTGATGTTGTTGAATAAGCAGCTTGGCACAACTGAATTTCCTTTGGGATAGATAAAGCTTCTATTCTATTCTATCAAAAAAAAAAACACATAAGGTCACGGTAAACCACATTAAAAATGTAATAAATTGTACTTTCCTGGCAATTTTGACCCTTTTTGCTTGCCGTAACTATGTTTCCTTATTCACATCTCTGCACATTTACAATTAAATTTTCCTGAGACAATAGATTTGTGATAAATCCAAACTCCCTTAAAAAAATTAGGCACAATTCAGAAATCACAGAAGTTTATTTTCTGTTATGAAATTTTCTGCATCAAAACAGACATTTTTATAAAGATTTACAATGAAATTATTCTAAAATGGTTCTGAAAAATAAAACAAAACAGTTAAAAAAAATTTGAAAAAGCAGTTTTTGGATGAATCTCTTCTTTCACTACTGAAACCTAGAGGACTAAACCTCAGCTTCACACAGAAGAGCAAAAGAAAAATATTAAAAATCAAACACAATCACGCTTTATTTACACAAAACAGAGAATTTTATTTGTTGTAGCTATTCAAATGAAGGGCCGGGAATCCACTGAGAAGAAGTCAACTTACTGAGGATTTGTTGACGTTTCTGTTTATCTCACTTATTCATTTTATAAGAAAATTAGTTAAAATATATTTTAGAATTTTTCATTTATATTTTTTATCATTAAAACAAATCTGATGGCAGCTTGTTGCTTCATTCTTCATCTTCTGTTCATGGAGGCTCGACTCAAGGAAAGTAAATGATTGACCTTCTGAACAAAGACTATCAAATTATTGATTCTCATTTTTGTTCATGAGCTACAACTTTTACAAGAAGAACTATTTTAAAAAAAAGTTTTTTTAGTTTGAGGGCGGAGTCTGGAGAGTGGCGTCTACTGGGACTAAAAGGCTTTTCAATCAGGATTATATGGAGTTAAAAGCACAAACACACAAATAAAGAAAAAATCTTTACCAGATGAATTTCAAAATAAAAGTCACATAATAAAGTAGTCCAAACAGAAACAGAAAAACGAACTCTTCAAAAGTTATCTTTGTCTTCATGACCGTCCCGTCTTCTCTTTGCTTTGACTGGATCCATGTTGGAGTAGAGAGGATCCTCCTGCCTCTTGGTGAACGTCACACTGGTGAACTAAAATTCAGTCTCATCCTCTGCTGGATGTCTGGATGTTGGACCGTCACCTTCAAGTCTCTGAAGATCAAATGAAAATATGAAACGTTAATAGTTAAAAATAGAACTTTAATCAAAAACTGTGACAGGACTTCATTTAAAAATAATCCCAGATGACAGAATGAAAGATCAGAGAGGATTACGTATGGAGAAAAAGAAACCTGATCATCTTCATCTTGACTCCTGATCACTGAGGGTTCTTCTGGGGATCTCCTTCTATACAGAGAAAATGATCAAATCAAACAGAATGTGACTAAATCAGACCTTTAATCCTGCAGGATTTGATCCACTCACCTGAAGATCTTCAGGAATAAAACAACCCAGAAGATGAGAGTCAGGAGAGCAGAAATGATCAAGCGTATGACAAGCATCAACACTGAACCTGAGGAAGACATGAAAACATGTCAATAAAAACTCCCAGTGATGATGATCCACTGTCAGGTAAAAATGTCATGTTGGTTCTTTGAAAGTTCTCCAGTGTCTGATCAGTCTGTGGTGATCTTTAAGATGGTCCTGTTGGAGGTCTCTTCTGTCTCTGTGCTGCCTTCAGGGCTCGCTGCAGCACGGCAGCTTTTGTTTCCTGTAGACGACATTATGAACTGACCTGATCCAACAGACACTTGAACAGTGGAGTTCTGCTGGCCCAGTTTGTTCTGAGCCACACAGATGTAAAGCCCTCCATCTTCTGCTGTGATGTCACTGATGGTGAACATTTGTTCTTCTGATTTAGGAGAGTCTTTGTTCTCCTTGAACCAGGTGTAGTTAGCTGCTGGGTTAGCATCACTGCTGCAGGTCAGAGTCACTGAACTGCCCTCCAGGATCTCTGTGGGGGGGTCCAGTGATACAGTTGGAGTTTGTGGAGCATCTGGAAAAGAACAAGAAAATGTTATTTTTAGGAGAAATGGACAGAAACATCTGAAGAACTGATGGGATATTTTATTTTATGATAACAAAAATGTGTCCCCAATGTTTTGATTTCAGATTAATTAGATTGATCATTAATTAAACATGTTCATAAACATTAACATGAAAATATGTGAACCAACAGATTAAATTTCATCTCTTGTTCTTTTAGCATTTTGCTACAAAATAAAATCTTTCAAATACAAATAAAACACATAGAAAAACATCAAAATCTTATCAGAAGTTTCCAGAAAATCTACAAAGTTGAGCTGATTGAGTTTTTAATTCTACAATCTACAATTAATTTCCTCTCCTTTAATGAATTGGTTAATAAAATCACTTTAGTAAAAATAGAATCAACATGTTTTTGTGTGTTTTATATTAAAATTAATTATTTCATTGAAAATAATAAAAAAAAAATCAAGTTTTCTATTTTTTTGTAAATGTTAGAATTTTTATGTTTTACAGAGTGAAACTTACAAACTTCAGGACTTTTTTTCTTCTTTGAATCTCTCAGAGAACAAGAGATCCTGTCTGTGGAAGAAATCCAGCTTCTGTACAGAAATGTCTGACTGGTTTCAGACTGAATCATTGATCCGTTTTTGAACCAGACATAATCTTCCAAACCATCTGGATCACATGTGTTGAAACACTCGAGCTGAACGTCTGAATCTTCCTGCTGGTCTGATGTGGAAACCACCAGAACCTGGAGGTCTGGAATATGATGAAAACATGGATGTTAGTGAAAGTCTGCAACAGCATCAAGGAGACATTCAGCTGAAATGTTCAGAACTTCATGAAGGAGATCAGAGGAGATCTCCAGCTCCCTGTGAGCTCAGGAAGAGTCTTCTCTTTGTTCTCTGGAAACACTTGGAGGATTTGGAACTTGGGAAGAAATCTGTGCAGGTCAGTGTTGGGACAGTGAAAAACAAGCCACCCCCCTTGTTTAATTATTTATTTTATTGCTATTTTATCATTGTTTAATTTAAAACTGTTGATTCGTTTTGTGAGTTTCCTACAAATGTTGTAGTTACAATAAATGGCCAGCAGGTGGAGCTAGCGCTGTCGCAAAGGAATGACGTCATGCTGGTGCGCGAAGAGTAGCATGTGTATGAGAGAAAAGAAAGGAGTTTTGAGGAGCGCTGAGAGCTAGATTTGAGAGAAAAACCACCTGTATGTGTTCACATACGCTGCTGTACCTATCAGAACCCGTGAATAAACCGCACAAAATGTCCAGGAGCCTGCTGTTCATTTAAAGTGTGCAACATCAGTGACAGATTTAGAAGAAATGATCTGATGGACGATCACCACTCAAACTAAACTTTCAACAAGTTACCGTCTAAAACAACAACTTTGGAGACATTTGATTCATCAGAAAGTCACAAAACATCCAAACATTTCTGTATCATTTAGTTTAGATAAATATTAATAATCTGATGAGTTTTACCTCCAACAGTTAATCTCACTCCAGGTTCTCCGATGTAACGTCCAGTTTGATGGTTTGTTATGAACATGAACTTATAAACTGCTGAGTCGCTCTCTCTCAGTCCAGAGATTCTCAGGTTATAGTAGTTAGAATATCTATTGTACTCCACTCGATCTTTGTATTCTGGATCTTCTTTCAGATCTACAGGTTCTCCTTCAGTTCTGATGAACCAGAAGCTTTTTCCAACAGTGGTGCTGACTCCATTTATCATTTCTGGATAATCATATGAGCACCATATGGACACAGATGATCCTTTATCTGCACAGATTTCAGTCTCATGGTAGCTCACATTCCAGTCTTTCTGACTCTTCACAGCTGAAACAGAGAAATCATCAGTTATATTTATTTTGTGAAGATTTGATAAACATATGAGATTGACAGTTACACAAAATGTTGTTCAACATTTAACACAAGTCAGTTTTCATAGTTTTCTTTAAGTTTTAAATCAACATCACAAAAATAGAGAAACATGAGGATGATTGACAGACTGACCAGCTCCAATAAACAAAAAAAAGTTATTTGGTTGCTGTGTAAAGTTACAGTCAATTGAAGGTTTTATAAAAAACAAGATAATAAAAATAGTTTATTCAGACAAACTGATGTAAATGTTATGTAATAGAAGACATTAGTGTGTTAATCTGTGTGTTTGTGGGTGAATGACTGAGAATAAAAAGATTTTAGGGCCTGTAAGAGAAGTAGAAAAGTACAATAATCTGAATATTTCTGAGTTTTTCCTTCAAATTGAAGTAATAAATGAATCAAACTGGATGAACTGGTTTGTGATGCTTTCTGATCTCTGGGCAGATGGAGAAGGAGCTAACTGTAAGGACGAGGCAGAGGCGGCGTGTGGATCCATTTGCAACTGTTTAATAAGGATTCAAAACAGGAGGCGAAGAGCGGAGTCAAAGACGGGCCAGAGTCAAAACAAAGGGACGAGGCGGAGAGCGAAGGAAAACAGGCTAGAGGTCAGGACACGGAAAGGCAATCAGGCGTGAAATGCTTAATCTGATAGGTAAAGGTAACTATACAAGACTACGCGTAGATGACAGTGGTGGAGAAGAATATAAACAGTCCAGGTGATGAACGGATTGGAAACAGCTGATGAACCGGAACTGGAAAGTGACGAAGTAAGGCTTAGTATTCTGGAGAGAGCTCCCTCTGGTGGTCGGAGGAGTAATCGACAGACTGAGTCCTGACAGAGCCCCCCCCCTGCGAGCGGCTCCGGAATCGAGAGGCCATCCGACGCCGGGGACGACCCCTAGGTCTAGGCGCAGACCTGTCCGGATGGGCACGGCGAAAGTCTGCGGTCAGAGAGGGGTCGAGGATGTCGTCAGCAGAGACCCAGGAGCGTTCCTTGGGACCGTACCCCTCCCAGTCGACCAGACATTGGAGACAGCCACCACGGCGTCGGGAATCTAGGAGTTCATGTACTAGATAGGCCTCCTCACCATCCACCAGCAGAGGAGAAGGCTCATTGGTTGGAGCGTCCGGTGGGGTACCCCCGTCTTGGGGTGCGGCAGCGGGCTTCAACAAAGAGACATGGAAGGTAGGTGAAATACGGTAAGTAGCAGGCAACTGAAGGCGAAACGACACAGGTGTGATTTGTCTTAAGATCTTGAATGGACCCACAAACCTAGGGCAGAGCTTTTTACAGGGCAACCTTAGACGTAGGTCTCTGGTGGACAACCAAACCCACTGATCAGGTGCTACACTGGGTCCCACTCTACGGCGCCTGTCTGCTTGGTTCTGGTACCTACGGACAGCAAGTCCTAGCTGGACATGGGCAGACTCCCATGTTTCTGCACAGCGGCGAAACCAGTCGTTCACAGCAGGCAAATCTGAGGATTCTCCGGACCATGGGAAAAACGGGGATTGGAATCCCAAAACACATTGAAAGGGTGACAAACCTGTGGCCGTTTTCCTCAAAGAATTCTGTGCATATTCTGCCCAGATCAAGTATCGACTCCAGTCCTCTTGATGCGAACTGCAATAAGTCCTCAGAAATCAGGTCACCTCCTGATTTAGACGTTCGACCTGTCCATTAGACTGCGGGTGATAGCCAGAAGAGAGACTCACATTAATGTCCAAACCTTTGCACAACTCTCTCCAGACACGCGAGGTGAATTGGGGCCCACGATCTGACACAATGTCCTCAGGCAGTCCGTAGTGTCGAAAGACATGGGTCAGCAATTGCTTGGCGGTCTCCATGGCTGTGGGCAGCTTAGGTAATGGGAGAAGACGACATGCTTTAGAGAAACGATCAATAACGGTTAATATCACAGTACTGCCTTGAGATCGAGGAAGAGCAGTGATGAAGTCAACAGCAATGTGAGACCATGGGCGTTGTGGAATGGGTAGTGGTTGTAGAAGTCCAGCAGGTAATTGACGTGGAGTTTTAGCCATTTGACAGGAAGAGCAGCGAGTCAGAAACTGGGCCACATCAGCCTGCATAGAGGACCACCAAAAAGAGTTTTTCATGAGAGTCTGGGTGGTGGTCATACCTGGGTGCCCCGTAGCTGGCGTGTCATGTACTAGATGGAGCACACGGTCTCTGTGAGTGGGCGGAACATAGGTTTGGTCAGCCGGACAGGACGGTGGGGGTGGATTGGCGTTGTTCAATTCAGCCAACTCTGTCATGATATCCCACTGAATGGGAGCTAGAATCAAAGAGTCAGGAATAATTGTCTCAGGTACCAGAGTCTCCTCCACTGATGGCTCTGGCTCATGCAGGCGAGAGAGGGCATCAGCCTTTCCATTTTTGGAGCCAGGTCGATAAGTAATCTGGAAATCGAATCTGGAAAAGAACAGAGACCACCGGGCTTGACGTGCGTTTAACCTTTTTGCAGATTTGACGTACTCCAGATTTTTGTGGTCTGTTAGGACTGTGAACGGGTGAGAGGCCCCCTCCAACCAATGTCTCCACTCTGAAAAGGCATCCCTCATGGCCAGGAGTTCATGGTCGCCCAAGTCGTAGTTTCTTTCAGCAGCTGTTAATTTCCTAGAAAAATAGGCACAAGGGAACATTCTGGATGGATTACCATGCCGCTGTGAGAGTATGGCACCTACTCCGGAGCTGGAAGCGTCCACATCAACCACAAACGGGAGTGAAGGGTCAGGATGGTGGAGGATAGGTGCTTGGGAGAAACACTGTTGCAGGGTCTGGAAGGCCTCTGTGGCTGCAGGAGTCCACCTCAGTTGTTTGGGAGAGCCTTTCAACAGTGAGGTGAGAGGAGCCGCCACAGAACTGAAGCTGCGGATGAACCGCCTGTAAAAGTTGGCGAAACCCAAAAAACGTTGGAGCTCTTTCACTGAATTAGGTAGAGGCCACTGAAGTACTGCGTCTACCTTGCCCGTGTCCATGGCCACACCCTGGGCACTGATAACGTAACGTAACCCAGAAATGACACTGATGTCATATGGAATTCACACTTTTCTAGTTTGACATATAACTTACTGTCGATCAAACGTTGGAGGACTTGGCGAACGTGTGAGACATGTTCCTCGAAAGTGTTTGAATAAATCAAAATGTCGTCGATGTAAACAATGACATGTCTGTGTAGCATGTCCCGAAACACATCGTTAACATAAGCCTGAAACACAGAGGGAGCGTTACAGAGACCAAACGGCATGACAAGGTATTCGTAATGTCCTGTTGTGGTAGAGAATGCTGTTTTCCATTCATCCCCTTCTCGGATGCGTATTAGATTGTAGGCACTTCGGAGGTCTAACTTGGTGAAATAGCGCGCCTGTCGTAGCTGTTCTAAAGCTGGTGGGACCAAGGGAAGGGGGTAACGGTACTTTACTGTAATTTCGTTTAGGCTGCGGTAATCAATACACGGACGCAGACCGCCATCTTTTTTCTTCACAAAAAAGAACCCGGCTGAGGCGGGTGACGTGGAGGGCCTGATGAAGCCCTTTTGCAGCTCTTCCTGTATATACACCTGCATGGCTTCAGTCTCAGGCTGGGACAGGGGAAAAACACGACCGCGTGTAGGTGCGGTGCCTGGCATTAAGTCTATGGCACAATCATAGGATCGATGTAGAGGAAGACGCGTGGCATTTTGCTTATTGAAGGCCTCCTGCAGGTCTTTGTACTATTGAGGCAGACAGTCTGATCTGGTATCAGCGTCACCCAAGTTGAGGTTGGTAGACGCGATCTGGCGACACTGACGTAGACAGGAGGATGGGCTGGCCTGAGGAGCGTTCTGGAGACGGTGAAGGCGACAGGAACCCGAGTCAAAAGTGATTTCCTTAGAGGGCCAGCTGATTGAAGGATCATGAGTCTCTAGCCATGGAAGCCCCAGGATGACAGAACATTGGGGTGCGTTGATGGTGAAGAGACGGATGTCTTCTACATGATCCTCATGGCACCTCAGCTGGACATCTTGGGTCAGGAACTGGATACGACCGGAACCCACAGGACGCCCATCTATGGCAGAAACTGCCACCGGCGAAGTGCAGGTGAGCAGAGGGATGCGGTTAGCACGAGCAAACTCGAGGTCAATGAAATTCCCTGCCGCCCCTGAGTCTATCATGGCTTTGGTTTTAATGCATCTACCATTAATCATAATTGACACTGGGATTTCAAAAGTAAGAGAATTCTCACTCACCGACCTGCCCAACCGTCTGGGTGGACGATCTGGGCAGGAAGCCCGCAGGTGCCCAGGTTGACCGCAGTAAAGGCAGAGGTGCTCACGCATGCGTCGACTTCTTTCTTCAGGAGTGATACAGGTTGAGCCTAACTGCATGGGCTCGGCGAAGGTGCTCTCAGGTGGAGAGAGGAAGGTAGAGGCAGCCGAGGGTAGATCAGTTCTGGTGGTTCTCGTTCTTCTGGCACGGAGGAGATTGTCCAGTCTGATAGCGAGAGCAATCAACCGGTCCAGATCCAGATCTTCATCCCGGCTGGCAATTTCACGTTGCAGCTCAGCAGAGAGGCCTCGACGGTACACGGTCTTGAGTCCACAGGGAGACCATTTGGTCTGAGCAGCTAAGGTCCGAAACTTTAGGGAATACGCAGCAGCAGTGTCCTTTCCCTGCTTAATGTCCATAAGCTGCTCCCCAGGTTCTTTCCCATCAGTTGGGTGGTGGAAAACGTCACGTAACAGCCAGGTGAATGCATCATAAGAATTAAAACTTAAAGACCCACCCGACCAGATAGCAGCCAGCCACTCCAAAGCATCTCCGGACAACATAGAAAAAAGCCAGGAACACTTTTGGATTCTTCTGTAGGATATTGATGGGCCTGTTGATGGAGGTACAGCTGACACTGCATAAGAAAGCCGTTACACAGTTCAGGTTTGCCATTGAATTTGTCCGGTAAGGACATGCGCGGACCGGCGCTTGACGATGACGCGGCAATATCTCCAGACCCAGCTGACAACGAAGAAGGAGGCGGCGGCGGAGCGGGCGCGGGATTAGCTACCGGGTTAGCTTGCAGTCGTTCCATGATAGCTTCGGTGGCGGTCGTCAAACGGTGCAGCTGTCTGCCATGCTCCAATAACATGACGGCGAATCCGGCAGGATTGGAGGGAGCGGGAACGCCCGTTGCTGGATCCGAGTCTGGCGTAGTCTTCTGTAAGGACGAGGCAGAGGC
Source organism: Oryzias javanicus (assembly GCA_003999625.1). Taxonomy (NCBI): domain Eukaryota; kingdom Metazoa; phylum Chordata; class Actinopteri; order Beloniformes; family Adrianichthyidae; genus Oryzias; species Oryzias javanicus. The sequence goes on along the minus strand of CM012437.1, from coordinate 34,197,756 downwards.
GGCGTCTGGACTCATTTGCAACTGATTAATAAGGTTTCAAAACAGGAGGCGAAGAGCGGAGTCAAAGACGGGCCAGGGTCAAAACAAAGGGACGAGGCGGAGAGCGAAGGAAAACAGGCTAGAGGTCAGGACACGGAAAGGCAATCAGGCGTGAAATGCTTAATCTGATAGGTAAAGGTAACTATACAAGTCTACGCGTAGATGACAGTGGTGGAGAAGAATATAAACAGTCCAGGTGATGAACGGATTGGAAACAGCTGATGAACCGGAACTGGAAAGTGACGAAGTAAGGCTTAGTATTCTGGAGAGAGCTCCCTCTGGTGGTCGGAGGAGTAATCGACAGACTGAGTCCTCACACTAACCTCCACTGAGAGACTTTCTTCTCTGTTTTCTCACTTCTTCTGCATGTTCACACTGATGCTACACTGGTGTTAACACGTTTCATCTTTTACTCTGCAGAAGAGGCGGGACCGGCGGGATTGACATGAGGTCAGAAAAAGACAGATCATGTGACTGCAGAAATCTTCATCGCTGCAAACTTGATCAACTTCACAAAGAGAATCTGATCAACCAGAGAAAAACAAGAAAACAGCTGATTATTGAAGATGTTTTAGTCTCAGAGTCATAATGACCAACTTTAAGTTGAATTCACTTTGGTTTTTAGTTGAAATAATTAATATTTTTGTCTAACTTCTGAGTTTAAACGAATTCTTATTCAATTCAGTTTATGTGTAAAGATTCAGTTCACAACCAAGTTTGAGTCAAGGTTCTACACAAAAGACAAAAACATCGACAGAAGATTTATTAGTTACAGTTTTAATCAAACTTAATTGAACGTGTATTTATGTAATAATCAATAAATGACCAACAGATTACGACAAAGAGTTTTCAGTTTAATCCTCGTAATGAGAATCCATCCATCCATCCATCCATCCATCCATCCATCCATCTTAAAGACTGTTAGATTTTTACCTGAAAACCAGCAAAGGAAAACAACAAATCCTCTCAGAGCTGCAGTCAGACTCATAGCGTCTCCTCTCTCTGGTTCTTTTCTCCACTGATTCATGTGTTGCAGAAAATGCTTTAGAAGAAAAGAGTGTTGCTTTTTATTGTGTAAGTCGAGAGGAGGATATTGCAGAAGTAACTCTTCCTCTTTCCATCAGCATTCATGAACAAAAAGAGGTGTAAATGAAGAAACCAAAGTGACAAAAAAATGAACTTTATTTTCTTAAGAACAAAAACGACCAACAGACTGTTGCAAATAAAAACTAATTTTAGAGAGAAAGAAGAATCAGAAAGATCTAAAGGAAATCTGGATACAGTTCAGTTTTATTTTTGCATTATTTTGAAATAAAAACTAACTTTGAACATGAAACTGATTTTGTCAGGGATGGTGGATGAAGGACCCAAATGCAGGAGACCAGGCTTGGTGACAGGAACTTAAAACATTGAATAAAGTAACCAAAAGATGAAAAAAAAAAACACTCCAAACAAAACCACAACACAGTATAAAACAGTGATGCATTCTGGTAAAAATGTTACAACAGACAACTCCCACTATAACTGTGCACGTGCACAGACATGAGTTATTCAGCATTTTACTATGGTCTGAGTGAATACTCAATTCTGATTGGCTGCTGGGTGTGGATTATGTAGAATAATGTGTTGAAACCTTTATTAACAGACTCCGTCTTTCAGACTTGGTTCAACTGCTGTAAATCTCACTCTGGTAAGTCAACAGTTCTGAGGTGTATCGTTCATTGTATGAAATCTCCCTTTTTTCTGGAAAATAAACAATAGAAATGAAACTTCAACATGTTTTATGTTGTAAAACATGTTTTTGTAATAACTTAATTTTAAATACAAATGATTCTAGACCAAATATGTAACTTTGACATCATGGAATCATGGAAGTCTCAGCTGAAGTAGAAAGGGCGGCGGTGACGACATGCTGATGGTTGTGGCTATGACGATGGTTATGGCAGAACACCCCTCCCTGTGGCGTTTCTAGGAGGTGTGATCGTGGAGTAATCCTTTTCTCTGAGACAACTGCTGGTGTTGACCAGTTCTTTTCCTGATCCTGCTCGGTAACGACAATGTCTCCTGGATGAAGAAGGAAGACGACGGCTGGAGTAGAAAGCTTACTCGGTCTTTTCTGCTGCATCTCTTTAGAAATTAGCCTTTCTATCAGGTCATTTTTGTTGGAGATTTTTCTCCAACATGAGAAGTGTTGTGCAAATCTTTCTCCCCATGACAAGCTCCACAGGGTTAACTCCTGCAGAGGAGCAGGAGGTTGACCGGTAGCACATGAGAGCAATGAGTGGATCCTCCTGCCTGAGAATCTTCTCAGCAGTTTGCACTGCTCTCTCTGCTTGGCCGTTTCCTTGGGGGTGGTGAGGACTTGATGTTAGGAGTCTAAATCCATGTCTTCTGTGAATTCTCTGAACTCACCACAGGAAAATTGAGGTCCATTGTCACTCACTGCTTCATTGGGAATTCTGAACCTGACAAATGTGGCCTTCAGTGTCTGAATAACTTGGAAACTTGTGGTGGATGGCAGATGCAGTATTTCCAAGAAACAGGAGTAGTAATCTCATACCATAAGGTAATCATTTTTCCTGAATTCTCAGAGATCCAACCGAATTCTTTTCCATGGACACTTTGGCAGAAGGATAGAGATGAGTGGTTCATTCTGTTGAGTATGCTTCTGTTCCTGACAGGTCTGACATTGCATCACTGTTCTTTAACTCTGCTGAAAGACCAGGCCACCAAACAGATGAGTTAGCTCTCTCTTTATTTGGTGAGTCAAGTCTCCAGCGTGTATTATCTTCAGGATCTCTCCCCTTTTGGATTTAGGGATGATGATCCTGCAACCACGAATGAGAAGACCGATGGTCTCTGCCAGCTCATTTTTTACTTTCTCACAAGCTCATACATTCACAGGAACTTTGTCTTTGTAGTCCGGCCAGCCACTTCTTACAAGTTCATTGACGGTCTGTAGTTTTCCGTCTTCGGCTGCTGCTGCTCTGATACCATCCATTTGACTCTGAGAGGCAGGGATGCTTTGTACAACTGTAGCTACATAACACTCAATCTCACCTTGCATACCTGTAGGTTCTCTGGTATTTACTGAGGACAACGTGACAGGGTGTCCAGAACTAGAGTTTTTCCTGATATGTAGACAGTCTCTGGGTTGTACCTCATGAGCCGCATGAAAAGACGTTGATATTTTGGAGGAATATCATCGGCTGTTCAACCTGGGAACTAAAGGTCTATGGTCGGTCTCTAGCCTGAACCCGTTCAAACCACACAAATACTTATTGAACTTCTCACAGGTCCACACACTCGTGAAACATTCTTTCTCGATTTGAAAGTATCGAGTTTCTGACTAGTGACTGGCCTTCAACTCCTCTCCATGAAGCTGGAGTAGAACATCGCCTATACTGTTGCTGCTAGCGTCTGCAGAAACATTAGTTAGCTTTGCAACATCAAAGAAGGTGAGAACCAGGTTTGTTGTAAACTTGACTTTGATGCTTTCGAATGCTGACTGTGGTGAGGGTTCCCAGGTCCACACATTTTTAGTTTTGAGGAGACAGAAAAGGATTGTCTAACCGTTGCAAGTAACAGGATGTACTTTTCTAAGTAATTGACCATGCCTAACACCCAGTTCCTGAACCTCTTGTGGTGTGGGTAGCTGGTTTATTGCCTCAACTTTCTCAGGGTTTTGACCTTACTCTTGACTTATTGATCAGGCGACCTAAAAATCTTAAGAGGCTCTGCCTAAGAGAGAATTTTTCTTAGTTAAGATTGAGGCCTACTGACTGCGGTGTAAAACTTTTTCCAAACGTGCGTCATGTTCCTCCATGGAGCCACCAAAAATAACACCAAGATTTCATCCATGAAGACCTCCACACCCTCCAGGACTTCCAGAGTTTCCAGCATTTAGTGTTGGAAGATTTCAGGTGCACTTGTGATACTAAAGGGTAATCTTTTGAAGCAGTACCTGCCAGACGGTGTTATAAATGTTGTCGACCTGCAGCTTCTCAAAAGATGAGAACACGTGGAACCAGTCAATGTGGATGTTGTCTCATATGAGGTTGGTAAGATGTACCGCTCTCTTTTAACTAACTTGTTCAGTTTTGTTAGGTCGACACCTGTCCGGGTTCTTGTTATGTTTACTTAAGACCGGCACCATTGGAGCGCACTTTTCTGTCGGTTGTTTCATGTTTAAAAACCTATCATTAACCCAATTTGTTGTTATGTACTCCTTTACCTTAAAAAGGAAAGTGATATAAATGCTGAACGTCACTTTAGCTTAAATAAAGTATGGAGAGAAAATAGACTCACTAGGATTTGTGTGTGCATAATTCTTGATTTGTGCGTAAATTAGGATCTGTGCGTGCGCATATATGATTGGTGCATGCATAATTATTGATTTGTGCATAACTTTGGATTTGTACGTGCGTGATTCTTGATTTTTGGATAAATTTGGATTTGTGCGTGCATAATTCTTGATTTGTAACTAATATAATACATTTTTTGCAAAAGTAAAAAAATACAAAAATTTAAAAAATACAAAATGCAATTTACACATGCACAAATCAAAATTACAACAGCCTGAAACTAATTACTCAAAAATATATTTTTGAAAGACTTACGGATCACCTCTTACACACGCACACAGCCGAAGTTACGCACAAATCTACCATGAGACTCTTTTCACGTCTCACAAATTCGTCCGTGAGGGATGCGTTCAAGTACTATCAGGATGCTCGTTCATCATAGTTTTCTTGTGAGCCATTTTAAACTTCGATTGTGAATAACATACGGTAAAACTAGACATTTTCCCACTTTCTTAAAAATATATTCCCAATAATTAATATAAAAAGTCTAAATAAGCGCTTTTAAAACACTTATACTTTTAAAAATAAGAATATTTCTAGAAAAGAGCGTATCCGGCTGCAGCAGCTTCTCTGACAACGCTCCTCATCAACGCGGGGGTGGTGGGGGGTTTCTCTGGTCTGATCCCCCCGCCCCGCGGATCCTGGGCGGGGGAGAACGGTGGAGGAACGTGGTATTGAGATCTGTCCATGTGATCCTGTGAGCTTAACCGGCCGGTGGGCTGATCGAGCCCCTCTGCCCGGCCGTTGTTTAGAAGGGTCTCATAGTGCAATCACTGCGTTCTGCTGCCGGTCTCCCCGCGAGGTTCCGCGGGAGGATCAGACCAGAGCGCCCGCTGAACCCCCAGCGCGCTTTCCGCTGCCGTTTATGAAGAACATGCTCAGAGTTCTGGTCGGAAAATGCGGTACCGGCCCGCTTGGAACTGAAAGAGTTTAGAAGGCTTGCTTCCTATCCTGTGGCTGGTGACCTGACCAGCCCTCGGGACGGAGCCTCGTGTTGGAGGCGCTGTCAAACGAGCCGCTGCAGCTCGAAGCCTCTTTTCTGGAAAATATTCTTATTTTTAAAAGTATAAGTGTTTTAAAAGCGAGTATTTAGACTTTTTATATTAATTATTGAGAATATATTTTCAAGAAAGTGGGAAAATGTCTAGTTTTACCGTATGTTATTCACAATCGAAGTTTAAAACGGCTGACAAGAAAACTATGATGAACGAGCATCCTGATAGTACTTTGTGAGACGTGAAAAGAGTATCACGGTAGATTTGTGCGTAACTTCGGCTGCGTGCGTGCGTAAGAGGTGATCCGTGCGTATTTTAAAAATATATTTTTGAGTAATTAGTTTCAGGCTGTTGTAATTTTGATTTGTGCATGTGTAAATTGCATTTTGTATTTTTTAAATTTTTGTATTTTTTTTACTTTTGCAAAAAATGTATTATATTAGTTACAAATCAAGAATTATGCACGCACAAATCCAAAGTTATGCACAAATCAATAATTATGCATGCACCAATCATATATGCGCACACACAGATCCTAATTTACGCACAAATCAAGAATTATGCACACACAAATCCTCGTGAGTCTATTTTCTCTCCATATTAAGCATCAGTTCAGAGTGAAAGTTCACCTCTTACCGCTTGTTCTTATCCAGAAGATGAAGCAAAAGTTTGTTTTAAAGAAGCCTGCACAAGGATACAGAACATTTGGACTGTGTGACCGGAACTTCTTTTTTAGGTGTGCTTTATCGCTGTGGTTTATCACTTTTTATTCCACACACAGCAGCCAATCAGAATCGAGTATTCACCCGGACCATGGTATAAGACAAATTAAAGTACAACATGAAGGCCTGAACTGTTCGTCCTGGACATCGTGTTGGACGGTTGCTTCTGTGAAATGGGGTAATTTCTTATAATGCAAAATTCGAAGGTATTATCCTGATTATATCATAACAAAAGAATCAATATTCAATCTATATTTAGTAATATGTTCTTAATATTTCTTCGTTTTTCACAAAAAGTGAACTATTTGATCCGTGACACGGATTGTTGTCAAAGTAACACGGCAGCACACCACAGAGCCGACACAGACCTCAACTTTAGCTGCACAGTGATATATATGTGGCTCGTCATGATAGGTTAAACCAAACATCAGTTGAGACTGAAAAAAAACATTTTAATGGTGTATAATAAAATTATTTACAAACAATTAGCCTATTAACATTCTATGAAGCAAGAAGCAGAATATAGAAATACAGAAATAACTAATAAAAATTAAATTCTCTATTGCCATTGATTGCAAATTTGAAAGAGATACTGACATGTCCATCATATTACTGTTTGAAGGACAGAGATTTAACTTTCGTGCAGCCTGACCACTGCTGGTTGTGATATTGCATGATAACAAAATGTTGCTCCATTCTCGTCTCTCCTGGAGTGACGGCGCCCAGTAAACCTGCAGGCTGCTCTCACAGCGGTGCCCCGTCAAAGACAAGATCCGGCGTGATTCCAGCCACAGCCGTGTGTCATGTAAATCTGCAACCATGATGAACCACTGTCAGGTAAAAATCTTGTGTTGGTTTCTTTCTTTTTTTTTTTAAATAAATGAATATTTTTTGGATTAAAGCTGCAGATTAACATACAGATGCTACTGGATTCTAAAGGAGAGAATAACTTTGTTTTCATTCAGCAGATCACTCAGTCAGCTGGATTCCTGGATGATCCGACCAGACTGTACACCACGTCTTCTTTGTCTTCATGACCGTCCCGTCTTCTCTTTGCTTTGACTGGATCCATGTTGGAGTAGAGAGGATCCTCCTGCCTCTTGGTGAACGTCACACTGGTGTATTGGATTTCAGTCTCATCCTCTGCTGGATGTCTGGATGATGATCCGTTATGATCCGAATCTTCAAGTCTCTGAAGATCAAATGGGAATATGAATCGTTAATAGTTTAAAAAATGGTGATAAGAAGCCTTTTAAAAATAATCACAGATGACGGAATGAAAGATCAGAGAGGATTACGTATGGAGAAAAAGAAACCTGATCATCTTCATCTTGACTCCTGTTCACTGAAGGTTCTTCTGAGGATCTCCTTCTATACAGAGAAAATGATCAAATCAAACAGAATCTGACCACGACCACTCATTAGGACGATGGGGGAGTGGAGCTACTTTGCAGTGACTCCCTCCCATAGTTGCTGCATAAACTGGGCCCCTCCCATCTCTGTCTCAGTTGCACCTTAGACACGTTGGACCCTTAGTGGGGGGGTTCTTGGACATCAAAGCAGGAGATGTTCTTTCAGTGTCCTACCCACTAATTTAACTGCCTTAGAACATCTTAGAATCTATCACTGACTGGCCAAAACAACCTAATCGTTGGATGGAGCTTTACTCAGAACTCTATAACGATGACGGGGTGTCTGTGTCCCTGTGGTGCAGGTTCTGGTCCTTACCCTCAAGTACTGGGCCTCTCCAAAATTCCCACAGCCAAAAGCCTGGACCGGCCATGTTCACAACTCTTATGCCTCGTCTCCATTGAGCGGTACTGACCAGATTATTCCCTTTTTGGCCAGATTATAATGTTCAAAATCATTCATGTGAGTGTTTCCTTTGAGTATTGGACCATAAAGGTGCATGTGGGATGTAGACGGATGACGTTGCTGTAAACGGTGAAACTCCAGCGAAAGAGAAGCTGCATCAACTGACTCAGAAACAGATGGAAAATGAAAAAGATAACCGCGGAGGATCATTTTAATCCGGAACAGGTGTTTCTTATGGATGAAGCCGACCTCTACGCTATAGAACAGTCTGTTGTTCTGAATTAAAAAGAAAAAAAACTCTTTCTGTTGAACAATACTCCAATTTTCTTCAATAAATGTTTTAAAAAGTGTTTTTGATGAGGATGGATCCTAACAGATATTCTCTGGCTGTGGGGGTCGGGTGAGGTCAGGGATGGTGGGGGCATCTCTTTATTCGAGGATTCTGTGTTTCTCCGGGCCCCAATAAGGGGGAATCCTATATGTAAAGAATGTCATCTTCTTTACAAAGAAGACTCAGGTCAAAGAGAAGACAAAACTTTCTGTTTGGATCTTAGATCAGGAAAAGCACTGGCTTGTCTGCTGTTATCGTGAAACCTTTCCACCAATCAACGGGTTCCATCATGTGATGACAGAAGCTCCGCCCTAACGAGTCCATTCCATTTTTCTATGGACAAATGACCAATGGAGAACCAGAAATGGTACTAGTCGGTGTTGCTTAACAGGTCAATTTTGTATTGGAAACGCTCAAAGGTCCAGTCCGGCCTTGTCCAGACTTCTCAGTGGAAACGAGGCATTAGGAGACCTCCAGTTCTGTTGAGTGGTCTCCCCTTTGGGCGAGAGTGAGTGGACCCTGCTTTGCCCTTTCCTGGACCTCCTGTGGGAATGGTGGGTGGTTGCCTGGAGTTTTGAGGTCTCCTTGGGGGGGCCCTGACTCTTGCCTGGGGTTGAGGTGGGGGAATGCCACTCCCGGGTTGTGGCGGGCTGCTCGTTTGGGGTTAGGAGGGCTTTCCTGGAGTGAGTTTGCAAATATGTTCAATATAAACAAAGTTTAGTCTAAGTTACAAAAGGGGTTTATACAAATATACCCCTTGTGTCAGAAGACCCATAACCCCCTGTTGTAACAGTAAAACATGTCCAGCACAAGAGGCCTTCAGCTCTAGCGGACGGGACAAGTTAAAACAAAAATGTGACTAAATCAGACCTTTAATCCTGAAGGATTTGATCCACTCACCTGAAGATCTTCAGGAATAAAAGAACCAAGAAGATGAGAGTCAGGAGAGCAGCAGGGATCGACCATAAAGCAGCTAAACCCACTGAACCTGAGGAAGACATGAAAACATGTCAATAAAAACTCCCAGTGATGATGATCCACTGTCAGGTAAAAATGTCATGTTGGTTCTTTGAAAGTTCTCCAGTGTCTGATCAGTCTGTGGTGATCTTTAAGATGGTCCTGTTGGAGGTCTCTTCTGTCTCTGTGCTGCCTTCAGGGCTCGCTGCAGCACGGCAGCTTTTGTTTCCTGTAGACGACATTATGAACTGACCTGATCCAACAGACACTTGAACAGTGGAGTTCTGCTGGCCCAGTTTGTTCTGAGCCACACAGATGTAAAGCCCTCCATCTTCTGCTGTGATGTCACTGATGGTGAACATTTGTTCTTCTGATTTAGGAGAGTCTTTGTTCTCCTTGAACCAGGTGTAGCTAGCTGCTGGGTTAGCATCACTGCTGCAGGTCAGAGTCACTGAACTGCCCTCCAGGATTTGACCAAAGACACTCACTGACACTGAAGGAATCCTGGGAGGATCTGAGATTCAGGGAAAAACAAAGAACAAGAACTTTAATAAACAGTCAAAGACGATAATATCCATTCTCTAATCTACAGTCTACACTTACACTGAACATCCAGGAGCAGAGGAATCGAGCTGCTTTGTCCATGTTTGTTCTCAGACTTGCACCGGTAATTCCCCGAGTCTTCAGACCTGATGGAGGAGAAATGAACTTCTTGTTCTGAAAGCAGAATTCTGTTGTCTTTGAACCAGGTGTAGCTAGCTGCTGGGTTAGCATCAGAGCTGCAGGTCAGAGTCACTGAACTGTTCTCCAGGATCTCAGGAGGATTCACTGAAACACTGGAGGTTTCTGGAGGATCTGGACATAAACATTCAAGTTATTTATTGAAGATCTGAAAGATTTATTTTGGTTCCTTTATTGAACTCACATTCCACATTTATGAAGACGTATTCAGACGCTGTTTTACCGAGTTCATTCTCAGCTACACAGTGATATTTTCCAGAGTCAGAGCGATGGACGGACCTGAGGATCAGATGTGGATCCTCAATAAGCAGAGTTCTGATGTCTTTGAACCATCTGAATGTAGCTGCTGGTTTAGCATCACTGCTGCAGGTCAGAGTGACTGAATGATCCTCCAGGATCTCAGGAGGATCCATGGATACAGAAACAGACTTTGGAGCATCTGGAAGACGAATCAAAAAATTATTGACAGTAAACCAGTGGAAACATCTGAACTGTTGGAGCATCTGTAAAAAACCTCCACATACATACATGCATGTGAAGAGAGCTGCAACTAAAAGGTTAAATGTCACACAAAGGTGAGCCCAGGTAGCTGTAAACACCATGTTATAGGTTCTGTCTGAGGCCCGAGCCTACGCCACTATACGACCATCGTCCAAATCGCATCGCGGGACCTCAGTTTGTCTCAATTCGTGTCTGCACCCTTGACTTCACATTGAAACTGGCCGCCTCCACTGTGCGAATCATGTTCGGCGTGAATGCATCTTAAAAGTGGATCAACAAAGTCAATCAAGGACATTTGACCCCAATAGGTAAGGAGTTTTAAAAAGTGATGAATAAAACCGTTTCAGAGGTTCTGTGTTTTTGTTTTCCTGGTGACCCGAAAACTGTTAAGTCTGTCACTGCGGTCAATGTCTGATTTCTATTGAAAAAGACAAGTCACATCCTGATTTCTGATGATTCGTGGCTCTTCTTGAGCCGGTTTACATGAACAATAGATCAATGTTCATTTGATTGATTTATCAGATTATTTTATGTAAACAAGATTCTGATTTTCGTAATAAGATCATAGAAGTAACTTACAAAAAATCTGATTTCTAGACAAACTCATCCATCTACACTCATTTATAAATATTTTTTATTTCCAAAGTACAAATACAAGAAAACCCAAAGTCACAGACGACAGTGTCGACATGAACTTACAGACTTCAGGTGAGCGCTGACCCCCATAAGAACAGGAGTAAGTGTATTCAGGAGAAACAGCTTCTCTGTAAATAGAAGAAGTTTCTCCCTGAACTTTCTCTCCGTTCTTGAACCAAATGAAGGAAAAGTGACCCGGGGGAAAACAGTTGCTGTGACAAACTAGTCCCAGTCCAGAAGAAGACCGGATCACCACCACATGAAGATCTAACAACACAAAGAATCAGATCATGGACAAATAAATATACTTTGACAACTGTAACTAAAATGTAGAACAGAGACAGGTTTGTGTTCATCTACCAACAACAGTGAGAGTTGTTCCAGGGAAATCTTTGTTCCACCTCCATGTTTTAAACCGATACTCGTCTGAATCACCGTCTGTCAGGTCTCTGATTGTCAGACTTGATCCAGATTGATACATTTGGACTTGAAACCGATTGTTTCCAGTGTTTTGGTCGTACATCTGCTGACCACGAACACTGATCCAGGATCCTGATGATCCGGAGTTTTGATTTTGAAAAGAACAAGAAATGGTCACTGATGATCCTCTGAAGGCGCAGATGCTTTTTTCACTGTAAGACACTTTGATGCATGAATCTCCATCAACACCTGCAAAACAAACATAATTCATTTTATCACAGCAGATTTTTACTGCAGGAACTTTCTGTTTATCAGTTAAATCAGGGATGAAAAACTAGTTTTGGTCCAGAAGTCATAAGTTGATCTAAGGAGATCAGATCAGTAAACTTATTATCCTGAAGTAACAATAAGTCCAAGTTTTTACATAGTTTCAGTGTAAAGACCAAACATTTCATTAAAATGGTAAGTACTTGTATAGCGCTTTCTACCCTCCTTCGAGGGCCCAAACGCTTCACAGTCACAGACCCATTCACCCATACATTCACACACTGGTGGTGCTCCGCTGCTGGACACTGGCGCCAAACTCCCACCAGAGGCAATTTAGGGTTCAGTGTCTTGCCCAGGGACACTTCGACACATGGGCAGGGCAAGGAGTCGAGCCCAGCATCTTCCGATCCTGGGACGGCTGCCCTACCACTGCACCACGGCCGCCCTCCTTATACACTAACATATATTTATATTTGATTCATCTGTTCTTTCTGAAAATATTTGATGAGCAACACGAGACTTTTGAAGAAAACAAGACTTTTAACACAACTTTGTCTCATTTTTGTTTGTAACTTTGTGAATTATAATTGATAACTATAATTATGTACTAAGATAAGAATAATAATAAAATCAAAACTCAACCTACTTCTTCAGATTTGTCTCTCCTTCCTAATTAATTTATAATTGTACCGTCTTTTAATAGTTTTATGAAATGCTAATGCTTCATTTTTGTAATTGTGTATGATTTATTCTTTACCTGTAAGGTGACATTGGGTTCCCAGAAAGGAACCTTATAAATATAATTTATTATTTTAAACCATTTAGTCACAAGTATGTGGAACTTTAAAACAGTTTGTGTGTTAAAGTAAATAAAAATCATCAAGATTTAGACATTTATTTCAAAATGATTTCCTACAACTGTGAAGTGATAAAAACTTTATTTCCATTCTTCTCTTTTTAATCATTTATTGATCAACAGAAAAGCATCTGTTCCTCCAGAGACCACAGGAGGAAGTTTCCCTGAAGGAGTAAAACTCCAATGATTCAAGTTAAAGGAAATGATTATTCACACTTAATTATGACAGGTTTAGTGTTTATAGGTGAGAGCAAGGCACCAGTGTGCATGTTGGCTGCACATAGTACATGTGGCCGACAGAAATTTCTATCAGTTTTTGTTCTTGGTTGAACATAAAAACACTTGAATAACATCAACCCAAGTTAAAATGACCAAATATAAACCTAAAAGAAATCTATTTGCATTTTTATTGTAATGATGAATCTGAGGGGGAAATGTTTTATTTAACCAACACTTTAATTTTTGCATATATAGTGATGAGTCTCTTTAAATGGAAGGTAGTTGAACCAAACGCAGCTTCTAACTACATGTTTCCCTCCTTCATCTTCATCCTGTTGTTGAACTGGACAGATTAAACTCAGATCATTCATGATCTCACACAGTTTTTAGCTTCATTTTGTGTTGCAGAATCCAAAGAATGACTCAAATGTTTATTTGTTCAACATAAACATGATAATAGAAAGTCTCATCAACACCTCTGTGAGTAAATGTAAAGCTTCGAGGTTAACTTTATTTTTATGTTAGTCTTCTCCCAACCTTTGGGTTTGTGTTGTAACTAAATGAACATTTTTATCTATTTGTCAGATTCCAAGTCAAACATTCAACATCCCTGATTTAAACAGAATCTGGTTAGAATGAGACTGTAAATGAACTTACACACAAGAGAAGAGTGGAGAGACTCGTGTCCTCTAACAGCACAGGAAACACTTGCTGAAGAGTACAAGTAATCTGAGTACTTCTGTTGTGTTTTATCTTTGATTATTCCTCCATTTTTGTACCACACATAGGAAGAACGAGGAGGAAGAGGACAACGGCTTTGACACAACATCTCCAACCTGCATCTCCATCCTGAGCACGAAGTCTTTGTTAGAATCTGTACTTTTAGATCTGGAAATACAGATAAAATCAGAAACGATCAACATTCAGATCTGATTCTGGATAACAAGACACACAAACCAAAACTTTGATCTAAATAGAATAAAGAAAAAACAAAGAAAAATGAGAGGAATGTTGAGCTTTTCTCCACTACATGAGCTCATTTAAAATGTGATGCTGCTGCAGGTCTCAGAGTATTTGGACAGAACCACGGTTACCATGGTTACCATAATGCAGCATCTCCTCTTTTAAAACCGTTTCTGTCTGTGTTTAGACTGAATGAACGACCCATGAGTCACATCTGTCCTCTGACTCGTGTTCACGTTTGCTTCATCAGCGTGTAATCATCTTCTTCCAGATTCTCTCTGACCAGATCTCCATGAAGATTATGTCTTCAACATCTTCCTCCTGCTACAATGAGTCTGGGTCAACACCAGGTTCTTCTGGACCATGTTCAAGTAAGACTTCCTTTCTCCATGGAAGAATTCAGATCAGGAAGATTATCAACCTACAGAAGTAAATGAATATTCCTGGATAATTTGGGATTAAAATAAAGAAAATCTCGATCACAAGAGATCCTGTGATGTCAAACGATCTAAAGTTCAAGATCATCTCCTGCATCCAGGATTTCTCCACTTTCTCTGAGGATTTATTGTGGATGATAATAATCTTTAAATCAATCCTTCTTCTGAAAAGTGTCCAAACATTTTAAGATTATTTATAAAAAATGCAATTTCCATTTTAAAATGAAGTTCTGCTGCAGCAGGAAATCCGTCTGTTTGCAAGAGCATTTAAGGAATTCATCAATTATTTAAAGAAAATTCAAACTAATGTTTAGTCAAACATTTTTATGAAGACTTAAAAGAACGATTTACCTGTTACAGTGAGAGTGACTCCAGGTGAACCAGTCAAACTCCCACCTGGTTGGTTCGTCTCAAACCTGAACTTGAACTCAGCTGAGTCGCTCAGTTTCAGACCAGAGATCCTCAGTAAACAGTTGTTTCCAGAAAAGTCATACGTGATTCTGTCTGCATAGTCAGGATCTTCTCTCAGGTCCAGTTCTTTGTTGTTCTTCAGTTTAGTAAACCAGAATCTTCTCTGGACAACATTTTCCTTGTCTTCTATCCAGGGCGGGTATGAGTAGGTGCAGGACATTTCCACTGTGGATCCTTCTAAAGCACAGATCTGTGTTGAGGAGTATTCCACTCTCCATGTTTGACTGTAAATCACTGAAAAACATCAGAACCAGAATCATTTTGAAGCAGAAAATAACATTTTAGTTTCACTGCAGTTGACGCTGAAAATGTTCTGACTGATTGAAGACTGGAAACTGTCTGTGGTTTCACTCTGAAACTGATGATTTGATGATAAACAACTTCTTATTTTCTTCTTAAAGGGGCCCTACCATGATTTTCTTCAGCCTTTCAGAGTAAACTATATTCATATATAACCTTCTGAACAGTATAAAAACAAATTAATTATGAAATATGAGTCATTTTAAACATGGAAGTAAAACGACTCGATCTCTGAGGCTCCGTCATTTACTCCATGTCGGTCCCGCCCATTTCATGACATCATTCTTGAGCCGGTCTCCCCAGCCTCATCAGTGTGACCAAACTGTGTAAAGAAAAAACACGTGACTAAAGATCTCCTCAGTCATTGGGCAGCAGCTATGGGGCGTGTCAAAACAGAAGAGAAAGACGGATGCGCTGCGGTCTGCAAATACTTGCCAGGATTTTTCCCTTATACGTCTGTAGAATCAATGTGGATCACGTTAATAGTTTTATTGAGGATGAACTCATCCGACCACATTTGAATGAGTTTCCGTGTCTCATCGTTGTGGTTTTATGGTTTGTTTTTAAGAGAATTCTTTTGAAACTACAATAGAGCTTTCACAGCAGCAGCCCCTCCCCGCGTGCTCCGCGGAGGAGACGCAGAAAAGTGAGTTCTACGTTTCCGTGTTAAAATAAACGTTCTAACAAGTAAACAATTGGAACAATTATTTCCTTTTGGACAACATGATAATCAATGCTCTACATTTGTCCGCGGACTCACCGATCACTTCATTTCTACCGTGTTTACATCACGTGACTGTCGGGTACGGTGGCCGTTTTGGTTCAGTTGTTCCGCTCGCGGTTCGTTTCATATTCAGACTGAACACACAGAGAGAACCGAAGATCAGTCCGATTGGAAACAAAAGCGAAGCTACATTGAAAAATGGGTCTGAGAGCGGTTCCTGGTACAGGTGTGGTGCCAAGGTAGTTCCCCCTGCCAGGATAAGAATTCTAGCAGGAGATAACTACCTCGGCACCATAGTGCTGCAGAGAAAGTGGGTGTGGATTGGAGGCGGAGCTTTGCAGCAAAGTCTCTTCCTGAAGGGAGGGAGCTGTTGGCAACAATCTTACATCATCACGTTTCCAACCGCTCGTCTTCGTGGGTATGGGAGGGGCTGCTGCAGACTGCAGGTTTTTAGAGGATTACTCTTAAATGAATGAACGGATAAAATATCATTTTGGGGTTCTTTATAGTGAGGAATGAACAGTAAAATGAATTTATGGAATTTCATCACCAGCAGATTTTACCAAACAAATAAACTATGACTGCAAATCCCCTCACAGCTGCAGGAAACCCAGGCCGTCCTCGTTCAAACGTGTCTCAGAGGGTGCAGAGCATCAGTTAAAAGAAGAAAAGTGTTTCTAAGAATCTGCACGGTTCTGTTTCCGGTTCTTTCCCTCTTCTATTAATTAAAATAACCCACCAGTTTAAAATTCCTCATCTAAAAATAAATCTAACCATAAAACATTTGTACGATTTAAAATAGTTTGAAAATGTTAAGACCAGAGGGTTGACCTCATTGTTTCTGTTATTGTTTTTTTCCACACTTTATTGATTTTATTAAACCAAATGCAAAAAATGATGAACAGTTATGACCTGGTAATGGTGTATTTACTTATATATCGCTTTTCTACTTCTCTCGAAGGCCCAAAGCGCTTTACTGTCACAACACTTTCTCACCTTCACACAATGATTCTCTGCTGATGAACTCTGGCGCCAACCTAACACCAACATGGGGTTCAGACCACGAACACTTTGACACATGGGCGGGCAAGGCGGGAATCGAACCCGCAATAAGATCGACATCTTATTGTGAAACTATTTTTGACTTTTGTTTTCATTTAAACCAGACTTCTCTTATGGAAGAATTTCAAATAAGTGTTTTGGGTGTGGCAGAAAACTTTACGTCCCTTTTGATCTTTAAGATGCAGCAAAGTGTGAAAAATACTAAAGAAGAGAAATCATTCTAAATTAGAAAATCCATAAACGAGCTAAGCTCCAGAATAAGTTACTAATCAGATGAACTTTTTAAAGCTTATAGGACTTTAAAGGTTATCATCAAACTTCCAAACACTCTTTCTAATTTCAACATAAGAAGAAAATCGAATCTTTGTCTTTCTCTACTTTCATTTGTAAGATTTTGTATCAAATATTTGTTGAAACTTTTGTTAGATTTATATTTTATGAAAATACCTGAACAGAGAAACATCCTCTGAAACATTCCAGGTGTTGGATAACAAACACAAGAACACAGACATACGATACCTGTCAGAAACAGAAGAAAGACGACAAATCCTCTCGTTGCTGCGTTAAAGTCATTCTGCTCTTCTGCTTTGTTGTATCTCTCATGAAGTTCCGGCTTGTGTGAAGCTAATAGAGTAAATAACGCCTTAAGAATTGAAGGTTGTAGTTTCCGTTTGTTCTCTCTGTGGTTTAAAACTCTGTCTTATCAGTGAAGTCAGTTATTTAAAGCTTTCTTTCCTCTTTATGTTTCATTACTCTGCATGACTTCAGTCTGTAATTTCCCAATACTAAATACTTTGAGCTCAATGCAATATTTCCAAAATAAATGTGATCATTAATGATTATGTCTGCGTTTAGCAACATTTCTGCTGAAGCAGCCTCTAATAATTGAGTCCACACATGATATAGTTTAAACACACAAAGTAAAAGAAGAAAAAGCTCTTAAAGAAACTGACTTTATTTGATTTAATTTAAAATCTTATGATATTTTTAGAACCCTTTACCTGCAGGTTGTCTTTTACTTCTATGCTTACCTCTTGAGCAGATCGTACATTACTGCCCCCACAGGTGAAGGTTAGAATGACTTCAGACGGGTTAAATTTAAGAATCAGTTTGCTTCATTTCCAGCTACATTCACCCTCTTAGTGTTTGTTCATGCACCCAATTCATTCAAAAGTCAATGTAAACGCGGGAAATCCCGCATTTCTGGCTCCTGTGAACATCAAATAAATGTGATCATTATTGTTTGTGTCCATGTTTAGACTCCAATGACTGCTGCTACACATGATGCAGTTTACAGGAAAAAAGGAAAAGCATGTCAAGAAACTGAGTTATTTTACTTTTATTCAAACTTTATGAGATCATCAAGAACTTCTTCTTACCTAAAGGCTCTTTGCTAATATTTTTACTGGAGGTGTGCATCTTTATCTCACACGATTTGCTACGCATCTCGATATGTGGTCCGTTAATCCAGTGTTTTTCAACCTTTTTGAGCCAAAGTTAACTTTTTCAATGAAAAAAATCCTGCAGCACACTGGTATCCAAAAGGTAAAAAATTTGAGTCTGTATTAATGTACAATCTCAAGTTAAACTTATACCTTTTCAAAACAGTCAACATTTATTATCATTAAAGAATGATAAAAAAATAAAATAAAAAAAAAAACAACTACAAAATAATAATTTTTATGAATGTTTTTTAAAGAATACTTCCAAAACTTTCAAAGTAAAAACGATCTTTCCTTGTTTCCCTCCACAGTAGTGATGGGAATTCTGGCTCTTCTCAAAAGTTCAGTTCTTTTGCATTAACTCTCTAACAACAGCGACTTTTCAGCTACCGAATGGATATTTAGGTTGTTTGCTTTATTTCATTTATTATAAACTATAAGATTATGCACAAGTCCATAATGTAAACATGTTTTCATTCATTTAAAGTGTATATTATGTTTATGATGTTATTTATTCCTTCCAGATAGAATTTACAAAATCAATGAATAAAGGAACTATTAACTATTCAGCTTTTAACTCGATACATTTTAAGTTTTTTTTCCTTTTAAACACATTTATAGTGAACAACACAAATCTGCAACCACAATCCAAAATACTAATTGTGAAAAACTAATAAATAAGGACTTTTATTCACAATACCATTAAGAAAGACAAAAGAGTCTCAGCTTTGAGATTGAAATCTGGTTTCTTCTCTCGTCTATATAGATATAATAAATATAGAAATATCTACACATATAGAATGATTTCCTGCAAACTCTGTTCCTTCAAACTATCAAAAAAGTCAAATGTTCCAGTTTTTTCTTTTTTTCTAATGTCTCCATTTTCTAGAAGGTTTGATGGTTGATTCTCTCTCTCTCTCTCTCTCTCTCTCTCCTACTCAGCTCTTGCACTGCTCTACCCCCCCCCCCCCATTCTCCTTTCTCCGTTTCTTTTAATCTCTGTTAAATATTTTTCATCACAATTCTTGAGGTTTAATTCAATCTTCTCTCTCTGTGTGGACATCACGGTCACTGACTGTCCT